>JARHVA010002110.1:1835000-2472500 GCA_037957365.1 Torreya grandis
ATTTTCTCCTCCATAGGAAATTATTCTAAATTTGTTCAATATGATATGCCACTTTTCCTAGAATAAAAAATAAATTAATTAATTATTATCATGGATTTAATTATTAATTAAATAATTAATAAAGGGGGTAATGTTAGTCAAATAAAATAGGGCCAGGGTGATGTTTAATTAATTAGTGTGGTCAAGTTAGGGTTTTATAACATCTAGACAAAGTAGTTAGAAACATGTTACTTATAGGATTGGAGTGGATTAGTGATGAAATTATGGTGTCATAATTAGGGTATCTACACTTTAGATGAAAATATTAGGAGTAGGGATTTTTGATCAAAGTGAGCTATGACATTCAAGGTTTGTACTTGTGAAAATAAGGTTCTAAACCATGAAGATCTCAGTAACTTTTCCTTAAGATGGAAAGGAGTAAAATATTATAATTAATTAATTATTTTTATGGATTTAATTAGTAATTAAATAATTAATCATGGGGGTAATGTTATTTGGATAAAATAGGGTCATGGTGATGTTTAATTAATTAGTGTGGTCAAGTTAGGGTTTTAAAACATTCAGAAAAACTAGTTAGAAATGTGTTAATGATAGGATTGGAGTGGATTAGTGATGAAATTAGGGTTTCATAATTAGGGTATTTACACCTTATATGAAAGTATTATGAGTAGGGAGTATTGATCAAATTGAGCTATGACATTCAAGGTTTGTGCTTGTGAAAATAAGGTTCCAAAATATGAAGATCTTAGTAACTTTTCCCTAAAATGGAAAGGAGTAAAATATTATAATATTATAGTCATACTAATCTCTAAATTTATATTTGAACATTGTATGACAAAGTCTCTCTAAAATAATTTGGGCCACAAACTAGTTTTTTTGAGCTAGATGTTATAATTAATAATCTACATCAAAATTTTCAAAACTAAATTCACAAAAATTATAAATAAAATAATGTATTAATTTTAACAAATGACGTATTGGAAAATTACAACTAGTAAACTATAAATACCTATATTTGGTATAAGCCTTGTTTCACAATGCCTTCATAAAAACTTTACATGTATAGATCTCAAACTAAAAATTAAGTATTTAGTGACACATATTTTGGTCTTTCACTTGTTTTACTAATATATTCGGTTGTGTGACACATTTTTTCTATTATATTAAGCTTGATTTAATATGTTAATGATATATATATCACATTATTTCATCCCAAAGTCTTTATAGGCCTTGGGTTGGTTTCACCATTTAAGATCAATATCAACTATCAATAGTGGCTAAAGATGATGGAAGTGACCTAGGGATATTTTAAATTTATTTTATGCATTTTTCACTTTATGATTTTTGTTTGGTCACATTTGAGCTTCTTTTGGTAGGCTTTATTTGCTACTATGTGCTTAATTCAAAGTTACACACACACACACACACACACACACACACACACACACACACACACACACACACACACACACACACACACACACACACACACACACACACACACACACACACACACACACACACACACACACACACACACACACACACACACACACACACACACACACACACACACACACACACACACACACACACACACACACACACACATAAAGTCACTATAATTTATTTTAATACATGTACTTTACATTATCAAGAGCTTGAAAATATTACATGTTGCACCTATAAAATTTTTATTTCTAATTATTAATATTACAAAGGTTCATTTACATTTGCATACATGTACCAATGACATGATAGGATAAACAACATCCTAGATTGCATCCATAATTACACACATACATATCAGTAGAGGAACTACATTTGAGTTTGAGCCCTCTATGGAGTATTGATAATGTAGTGTAGTGATTAGCTAATAAAAAAGGATTGAACAAGGTCAATTTTACTCAACCCTTTCTAATTAGGGTAATTGATTTTGCATAATTGGTAAACATGTAGTGTTATTCAGGTAGGTTGGACATCCTCAACACCATGCTAAGATGAGATTTTCCTACACACCAATACTCTAAGGAGGGATCAAGACCAATATATTTATCCCCACCTAAGTGTTGGTGCAAGTGAAAGTGAAGTTAGTATGAATACCCATTTGAAACATCCCTTTTAGGTCTAAAATTAGATCAATGGGGTTTTCCTATAAACCTTAATTAAAAAAAACAAATTTATGAAAGGTTTCAAACCCTAGATATATAAAATCAATTTTATATTGATATAGGTTTCCAAATATGGCATAAAAATATTAAATTGATACAAAAAATATATACAAATAGCCATAATTACAGCTAATAATTTAAGCTCAAAAACTAAATTTTTATAATGTGAATGGCTAGAAAATAATTATAAAAATACCAAAAATATATATGCTACTATTCAACATCCAAAGAGGCCAAATGAAGAGATATAGGTCACTCACCCCACCCTAGGAATGGGTCACTAACCTTCCCGAGGGTTTCCTACAAACCTTAGGTAGTGAATTGTTATTTTTGTCCATTTTTTCCATGCCAAGGCTTCTAATCATCTTAACATACTTAATAAAAATAAATTAGTGTTTAAAACACACTTGGTGATCTAATATGCATAATAAAACTTCCTTATGAAGCTACCTTAACTATAAATTCTACCTTTAATGATAAATTACAACACTTGAACTAGTGTTACCCTAAATGAGGAATAGGAGTTTTCATCCTTAAACCTTACTTAGCTTGAAGGATTTTTTCTTCAAGACCTAGGTAAAGAATTTTCATGATATAACCTCTAAATTAATTATCATAGATGCATACTGCTTTCAATTGAATCACTTTTCTCCTTATATACCTTACTCCTCAAGTTAAGTGATCCATTTGGAGGGAAAGTGCAAAATGTTATCAGGTTAATATTTATTTTAAACTCACTTAAGGAATATATGATCCCCATTAACTCAAAAATCCCCCTCCTCAACTTAAAATTAGAGTAACTTAACTAGAAAGGTAACTTTTTATAATTTGAAGAGGAGTTAGTATTTTATTTTTAAATCCCCTATCCCTTAATTTAAGGGAAACACAAAATAATAATGATAAGGGTCCTTTCTCACTCCTATGTCCAAAGGGGGGACATGATAATCCTCCTTGCATTGAATTTTTTGTCCTCAAGTAATTACAACATCCATGGGGCTGTCCCAATAATTATGCACATGCAAAACCCTCCCATAGCCTCTTCCCATGGAAAGGATGCCCTATTATAAATATATTTGTTATTGTACATGTGAGAAGTTTGATGTATACACATGTTGAAAGTGTCAGAATTGTAGTTTTGTACCCTTATTTTCCTCAACAAGGGATTGTCCCAATTGTACTTGTCATTGCCAAACCTAAACTAGTTATCAAAATGCCTCCAAATGGACTCTAAGTTTATTATTATGCATAATTTTGGGTCTTAAAACTCCTCTAATATGGCTGTAACCCACTCCTTACCTCCCATTCTTAGTGACCCTTCACTTTGGTGAGAAATATCCCATAAACAATTCTATAATTGGTGTTTAGTGGGTTTTAATTATGCCTTAAAGCCCACTAATTATCCATTAACGTGAGGTTATTCACCCCAAACTTGCCCCTTATTAATTTATTCTTGATTTTAACCTCCAAGAGACATGTGATGACCCTCCTACTCACCTCAAATGGGTTGGAAATATTATGGAAAGCAAGGTATAATAATGCATCATAGTTTTCCTTCATGGCCATTCTTACACAAGAGACAAACATTTTAATCAAATACAAGGCCTTGAAAACCTCTTTTCCACTCATATTTTCATGACATATGTTAGAATAATTAATTAATCCTAGCTATATTGTAATAAATGTCTCAAGATGTTATTAACATTTGATTGACATAGCTTAGTTATTTGTGGTATATACTAAATGAGATTAGTTGTAATCTCCTATAGATTAGGATATTTAATCTCATTTATTATTGTATAAATAAACACCTCTTGTAGTGTTTTTCTTAATTCAGATAATTTAGTTAATGCAATTTATTCTAGATTTCATTTGGTACTAGAATAGGAAATTCTTGAGGAGTCTTTTTTAAGCTTTAGTGATTCAGTTTAGATCAAGAGCAAGATTTGTGAAATCCTTGGATGCATCATGCTACTCCAATTTTATCCATCCCAAGTTGAAACACTGTTAAAATTCTAGCCAATTTTACAGAAGGAGAATAGTTATCAAAATAGGTAATTTTTTATTTTGATAAAATTTAGCCATATTTATATTAAAATTTAGGCTAAATTTTAGATCTGAGATCATATTTTAGAGCTTTCAATTTTATTTTATTTTTGGTCAAGATCCAATTTTAAATTGGTGGAGTAACAGATCTAAGTTTTTTAGATGATTGTATATGTCATTATGATGAAAATTTATGTTATTTGTAAAATATGAAAAAATATAGAATCTCTAGAAATAATCTTGTAATTTTTCTAAATTCTACTTGGAAAAATACTAATTTCAAAAAACAATTAGAATTTGTTGAGGCTTATGGTGATTTTCTATGATATTTTTATGTTTCTATTTTGTAGAACAAGTGAAGAACATAAAAAAAATGGTAGTTTTTATAATTTTTTTTGCAAAATCATGGATAAAATCCTATATCACCAGATTTATCTCATTGAGAGATTTTCAAAAAGTATCTATTTTCTAAAAATGGAGCATCAAGGCACCCATGGTGAAAGTTTGAAGGTAGAGTGCAATTTAGAAGTTTTCATTTGGTGCAAGGTCAAATTTTTGGGTGGAGTACCACCCACATCCACCACTTCTATAATTAGCACCACCATCACACCACCAATATATTTCATCATTTTTTCATTCATGCCATAGGACCGCTTGTTGGGAATTTTTATCCCCTAAGGGCTTGTCCTTCACCACTATGAGCCAAATTTGAAGATCTTTCCTTTCAAGGTTCATAACTTTTGATCTATGAAGCCTGAGAAGGTGATTTTTTTTCATCTTGGATATTTTTTAAATATATATGTAGTGGTAAGGTTATTTTTTACATTATAATCAACCATATTTCTATATTTTTTAGTTTCTTCCCAGTTTAGCTGACTAGTTCATGTATTTTTGACCCTTAAGAGGCTATAAATTTTGATTGGTAACTCCAATTTGCATGATATCTTTTTAAAAAGTGAATATTTTTAGATTATATATATATATATATATATATATATATATATATATATATATATATATACATATACATATGTACATACATACATACATACATACATACATACATACATACATACATACATACATACATACATACATATACACACACACACACACACACACACACACACACACACACATGTGTGTGTGTGTGTGTGTATTAGATTCATTAAATTTAAAAATTTTAAAAAATAAAAATTTTAGCCTCATTTTCTCTTTGAATGCATTTTCGGTTGAAAACCAATGTCTAGTTTTCCATTGATTATTTGGACACATTTTTGACAGATTCTGATGTCCACTATGTGATAGTGTGAAAATTATAATCTTTTTGTATGCATTTTTTAATTTTACTTACATTTTGAAAATTCACATTTCATTTCTACACTTAAACACACTTGTATTTCTTTGTCATACATAACTTACAAAATGTCTAGTTTGGGACCACATTTTGTGCTCCTTGGAACATAATTACTTTATGGTGATAATTATGTAGCATGGAAAATAATTACAAACACATCTAGAGTTTGAAGATATTTGGTTAGTAGTTGAAGTCACATGGGTTAGATATGAAACACATGTTGATCAACAATAGAAATATGACAAGGTTAATAAGAAGGCTAAGTTGATAATCATGTTTGGTGTTTCAGATGAGGTAAAATCTCATGTTCGTAGTGCTACAATTGTAAAATATGCATGAGATAAGCTTAAAATATTTATGAAGCTAAGAATCAAAATCAAATATTGCATCTTTAGAGCCAATTGCACACTCTTAAGCTCAAATTAGATGAAAAAGTAGAAGCATTTTTGAGAAGAGTTGAAAATTTGTAGGCTTCACTTCAATCTTTAGGTGAACCAATGATAGATGACTATTTGATCCCTATAGTCCTTAGATTACTATCCCCCACATATAAGATCTTTGTGGCCACATTGAATGTCACAAGACAAAAACCAACCTTTAAGGCATTAGTCAATTTGTTGCAACAAGAGGAAGTTATTCATAATTCAGAGGAAGTAGATGATGAGCATGTAATTGCATCAAATCAGAAGGGGAAGAAACCCATGAAGGGTCAAAATCAATATCCAAAGAAAAATAATCAAAATAACCAACAAGGGAACAATTCACATTCTCTTAAATCATGTCAAATTTATGAAAAATAAGGACATGACTTGAAACATTGTTGGTACACGACATTTCAATAGGGCTCATCAAGCAAGAAGTCATCTTTCAACAAGTCACCACAAACTAAAAAAAATCAATCACAACAACAAAATAGGTGGAAACATAAAAATTACAAGCCTAAAAAACATGGAAATGTTTATAAAGATAATGATTCTTCAAATGAGTAATATGGTTTAACTACTCAATCATATGAGTCTACCCATCATCCAAGTGTAGTTTGGTACGTTGACTCAGGAGCAACCAGACACATGATAGGAAGAAAAGACTAGTTTTATACTTTGACAAAATCAAAATTAAAGGGAAATGTATCACTTGGAGATGATACCTCATATATTGTATAGGGTAGTGGTGACATTAAACTTTAACTTGGAAATAGAAATTACAACATTTCAAATGTTTTATATGCTCTAGGTCTTACAAAAAATATGTTATCTATTAGTCAACTACTTGACCATAACCTCATGGTTTAATTTGATCATCAAAATGGTCAAATTTTTTCCATATCAAATACAAGTCTAGGCATTTTAAAGTGATTATCAAAGCTTCCAACATTAGCAAAATGTTTTAGATTGATTTTTTTCAAAATGATCATCAAGCACTTGTGGTCAAAGATATAGAACTAGGTAATTTATGGCATAAAAGATATGGTCACTTGAGTTATGTATATTTGGTTTAATTAATCATATGGTTTGTGGTCTTCCCAAACTCAAGCAATATTATGATATATATACTAGTTACTTAGCAAAAAATAAATAAAATCTCCTTTTGGAAAGACTAAGTATCAATCACTTGGTCCACACTGATCTTTGTAGAAATTTTGTTCCCAGTCTCAAAGGGTACAAATACTTTCATATTTTTGTTGATGATTACTCACAAAAATGTGGGTATATTTATTGAAGACTAAGGATCAATATTTTTAAATCTTCAAATAATTCAAGACCAAAGTTGAAAATGAAACTAGTAGGAAAATCAAGACCTCCACTTAGATCATGGGGGGAATACACCAGTAAAGAATTCTCAACCTATCTTAGTGTAAATGAAATCAATCACCAATTGATAGATCCATATTTACCTCAGTAGAATGAAGTTACAAAATGTCATAATAGAGTCATTGTGGAATTGTTTCATAGCATGGTTGAGGATGCAAAATTTCCTAATAAATATTAGGCAGAAGCTTATCACACTATAGTCTACTTGTTGAATAGGTCACCCACCAAATCTCTTGATGGAATCACACCACATGAAGGGACAGGGAATAAACCAAAGGTAACTCACCTTTGAGTTTTTAGTTGCAAGGAATATATGCATGTTCCTAAAAAAAAAAAAAAAATTGGATAAGAAAACAAAGGAATGTATTTTTGTGGGCTACAATGTACAATCAAAGGCATGCAGGCTCCTTGATCCAAAAATAAATAAAGTAATAATTAGTAGAGATGTAGTGTTTGATGAAAAGAGTGGAATTAATCTGAATTTTACATAGGAAAATGATACAAGAAAAATTCATGTAAAATTTTTAGATAGTGATGGTGAAAGTGAATAGGAAGATAGTCAAATAGGACCTCCAACACTACCACCTACAGTTCAATGTATGCCCAAGTGGTATACAAGTACTATATGAGATGTTAACTTAAATGGAGTACCATATGCATCCACTTCAAGACTAAAGACTTGAATCATGGCTTGATAAGAATTCAATAAGGCCCTTATATGTATTTTTCAAGAAACATATGAGCCCTCTATAGTAACAAAAGCCCTATAGTCTAGAGCTTGGAAAGATGCCATGGATGTAGAATATCAATCACTGATGAAGAATAACACTTGGTAGATTATTGATCTTCTACTAGGGAAGAAACCTATTAGATGTAAATGGGTATTTAAGACAAAGTACAAATTAGATGGTAGTATTGATAAGTACAAGGCAAGGCTCATTGCAAAAGGGTATGATCAGAAAGAAGGAATTGACTATGAGGAGACTTTTGCTCCCACAACTAAGATAAAGAATATCAGAATGGTTTTTTTTATGGATACATAGTTTGGATTTAAAGTACATCAAATGGACATAAAAAATTCCTTTATTAATGGATCTTTAAAAGAGGAAGTCTACATGACTCAACTTGAAGGATTTGTGGCACCTAATTAGGAATAAAAAGTGTGTAGGCTTATCAAATCTCTCTATGGGTTAAAATAAGCTCCTCGAGCCTGGTACATCAAGATTGATGATCATCTCATACAACATGGATTCAATAAGAGTCTATATGATCCTAACCTCTACCTTAAATAGCATGGGGGGGGAGGTTTTTATAGTGATTATTTATGTCAATGATCTAGTCATCACTGGAAGTATAGTGAAGATGATCGATGCAACTAAGAATCATCTCAAGTGATTGTTTGACATGATAGATCTTGAGATAATACACTATTGTTTTGGTTTTGAGGTATGGTAGAAGGAACATTACATTTTTGTTTCACAAAATAAGTATACCAAGACATTGTTCAAGAAATTTGGGATGATGGACTACAAGCCTATTGTAATACCTATGGAGATAAGGCTTTAGTTTTATTATACATATACATCACTAGAAGTAAATACAACTCTCTATCGATAGTTGATTGGGAGTATCATTCAATTGACATTTAATAGGCTAAATATTAGCTATGTTGTTAGTTATCTTTATTGGTTCATGTAGGAACCAAAGGTGGCACATTGGAAAGTGATAAAGTAGGCATTGAGATACATCAGAGGTATAGTTTAGTATGGTCTAAAGTACAAGAAGAATGATAAGTTCTTCTTGATAGGATACATGGATGTAGACCATTCATCTTCTATTGATAATAGGAAATCCACTTCTATATTTGTGTTCTTTCTAGGATCTGGTCTAATTTTATGGGGAAGTAAGAAGCATAATTGTGTTTCTAGATCTTCCATAGAGGCAAAATATCATGTTATAGTAGGAGCTATCTATGAAGTAATATGGATACATCACATTATTTTAGGACTTGGAGTTACATAGACTCAACCTATAGTTATAAATTATGGCAATCAAGGTGTTCTACATCTTATTCATAATCTAGTGTTTCATGAGAGAACCAAGCACGTAAAGGTCTATCTGTATTTCATACGTGAACATGTTCACTAGCACAACATACAACTCTAGTATTACCCCACTCAAGACTAGTGTGCAAATGTCTTCATGAAGTCACTTGCATGTGATAAGTTTGAGGAAATCAAAATTTATCTCTCCTCTTCTCTTCAGGCTATGATCAATTAAGGGGGTAATGTTAGAATAACTAATTAATCCTAGCTATATTGTAATAAATATCTCAAGATGTTATCAACCTTTGATTGACATAGGTTAGTTATTTGGGGTATTTCATAGGTGTGATTAGTTGTAATCTCTTATAGATTAGGATATCTAATCTCATTTATTATTGTATAAATAAGAACCTTTAGTAGTTATTTTCTTAATTTAGACAATTTATTTAATGTAATTTATTTTGGATTTCACCATATAGTGGTATAGTTCCACTTTCCTTTCTTGATTTCACTCTTGACTAAACTCTCCTCCCATGTAGAGGCTAGAAACACCTTTAAAATTGACTTTAAGGGCATATAATGGCTATCTATTTTTTATATGAGCATGTAGTAGCTATCAACACACCCAAAAATTTCCTCCAAACTCAAATTTTTACAAATTTTAGGGGTTGGAAATTTCTTCTATGTGGATGTAACCTATTCTTTGATCTTTATACTCATATGTTCCCTTGATTGGGATAGAAATACCCCAAACATATTTTTTTCTTAATGTTTTAGGGTTATATTTATAACTTATAAAATTGCACTTATCCATGAAATCTAAACTCTTTACCCTCAACTCACCTTTTGGGAATCCCTTTATGAATCTAACCCAAAGAGGATCCTGTATGAGTCTACAACCCACATTAGGTGAGATGGAACTATCATAATCATCATCATCTAAAAATATACTATGGCTACCTCTTATGGCCCTTATTTCTTATATATGTACCTTTGAGTGTGTGCTCCCTTAGATTACACCCCAATGCCCCTTTGGGATCTCAATGTGCCTTAAACCAAACCAAAGGTATGCTCACCAATTTGCATGAAACAAACAATTTTTAACAACCTTGAGAATATACATTTTGTGTGGCTACCTTATTGGGGTGGGCAACCTTGCCTTGATGCCTAATTGAGTATCCATTGCCTATCCTCTTATTTCCCATTCTAAATATGCTTTTAGTATACACCATGAATGTAAAAAATTTGAGGGTTTTCTCCCTCTATGGTTCTGACCCTATCTCATCTTCCTTTCCCCATGAGTTGAATATTATTTATAGCCTCCATTCAACCCTTCCTTTTACTTTTCTAAATTTTCTTTTTTATTGCATGTTATATAAAAATTAATTGAATATTTAAATTCCACCCTTGTTACCCTATCATAAAGTTATTAAATCTTTGATACTTACCATACATAAAAATAATCAAAATCCATACCTTCTAAGGGTTGTTCTCAATTCACAATCCCTAACTTCATGTCACATGTGAGGGACCAAATTTCTTCCTTATTTATAGAATTCACTAGGAGATGTAATACTTCATTTTTTCATAATTTCATGTACCTCCCTTGGGGTAATTTTTCATGATTTTTTTTCTAAATTTAATTCCTTACCATTTTCATATTTTTTTAGGGGTTGAATTTCCCCAACAACTTCCAATTTTTGTGTACTTTTTATGGGATAATTTTTTACAAATTTTATGAAATTTATCCCTTTAAAATTTTCATAATTTTTTATGTATATAAAGATATTATTTTTCAAAAAAACTTAGAATTATTTTATTATGTCATGGGCCTATTCCTCATGAAAAATTCATATTTCCTTATGTCATCCAAAAGTTTAATTTTTTCCCATTCAAAGACTTGTCTCAATTTTTCATTTTTAAAAATTTGAAATGTTTCTAAAAGATGGAATTAATGGTCTTCGGCATACCTTAGTATATTCCCATACTCAAAATTCACCACTCCTTCAAATTATTTTTATGAACAATGATTTGCATAATCTGAGTCACTTACTAAGCATGAAATGGGTTGGATCCCCATCCACTATAATGGCTGCCATAACTCAGAAATTGCAGCTCCTTTGCCTTCCCATGGCTATAAAAATGTGTTTTTACACAAGGAATATGATTTAGAAGAGTTGAAAATTATTATATAAAAATAGTAAATACCTCAACCTTGGCCAAAGGTTTTAAAACCTTTTACCATGTGCCCTTCATGCTTCTATCAATAAAAACCACCCTATATAGCCTTCAAAAATTAACAAGTAAAACATAATGTTTACCAAGATTTGGAGTGGTTTGCATGGTCTTCAACATGATCTTCACCATATTTTTATTTCTCAATATCCCAAGGCCTTTCCAACTTCCTTGTATGGGTGCCAAATAACTTAGAATTTGTATGACAACAATACTAAATTTTTAAGTCCCACCTAGATCTCACATCCATATTGGGAACTTGTAACTCCCCATCCTTAAATTCTTTAAAAAAAATTTCTTCCTCCATTTAGTTCCCTTCATCTTGTATTCATTTTAATCATGATATTCATGGTGATAAAAATATTATAGGGATAAAGTAGGGTGTTTATGTAATAACCCCTTGATGTGAAGGTCATTAAATTGCTTGCCCTTAATTACTAATATGAAAATTCTAGCAAACTAAAAATGAACAATAGTACCTAGAATTTTGACTTTGACCATAAATTTATCTCTACAAACATGTATAATAGATTCTTATTCTTATTTTAGCTCATGATCCAATATTTCCCCTTATTCCTTCACTATTAAGGAAGAACTCATAACATTACTCTCAACATGTGTTGGCTCAAACTTTTCAATGTTTTCATGAGGGTTAATTACTTATAGGGTCGGAACAACTTCAACCATAGATGTTTGGTATTCCACATATAATTCTTGTTATTGCTATTCCTTGGGGATTTCTGATTTTTCTAATTTTTCTCCATTAGTTCATACTATTTGTGTCTCCATTTTATGCCCAAGAACTTACTGTAAGACCTCTACTTGCTATTCCAAATTTTATGATTTTTATATCTAAATAAACTCAATACTTGTCTACCTCAAAGTTCTTGACTCTTCCTAATTTATTTCTTTCATTTACAAATCTTTTTGCTTCAAGTGTGCCAATTCCTTATATTAATGTTTTAGATTAGGATTATCAAACCTCCCAATGAGCCTCCTATTGAATTCCTCATAGTTTTCTATGAGGTGATGCGATAACTCCTTGTACTACCAATCATGGACATCCACTTATAGATGTACTATGATGAATATTAGGGCCTAATATACCTCCATGATAAAGAGTAAGGTATGTACCTAACTTAAAAATCCATACCCTAGTTTAAATGTTTGTAGAACCATCAAATGTTGGAAAAGCAACCTTCCCCAAGGCATCATATAACTCTTATTTAACTTGAGAACTACCCCTACCTATTTTCCATGACACAAAATCATTGAGGTTCATATATTTCTTTAAATGGGGTGGGTAAGTTATATACTCATAAAATTTCCATCTAATCAATCCAAATAGAATTTTGCCCTTCCTTTCATGAGCTTGAGAAAATTTCTCAAACCTTGTATTTCCCATATTTCACATGTCACTATTTGACATGAAAGCCTTAAAACCCCATAGCTAGCTAATATATTAAATCTGATACCATGAAATATCCCTTTTGGGGATGAAATTAAATCAAAATGCTTTTCCAACAAACCCTAATCACAGAAGAAATTTTATGAAAGGGATCAAACCCTAGATACATAATAAATTTAAGATTTTTGTACGTACCCAAATATGGAACAAAATAAATATTTAATTGCTCTAAAAAATATAAAAAAATATTAATAATTATAGCCAACAATTTAGGCTTAGAAATTGAATTTTTCCAATGTGAATGGTTGGAAAATAATTATAAAAATATAAAATATATATATGATGTTTCTCAACATACAAAGAGGCCAAAAGAATCCCTATAGGTCACTCACCCCAACTTATGAAGGGGTTTCTAACCTTACCAAAGGTTTCATTACAAAACTTAGGTAGTTAATTGTTATTTTTGTCCTTTTCCACCATGCCAAGCGTTATAATTATCTTTCCATACCTGATGCAAACAAATTTTTGTTTAAAACACCCTTGTTGATCTAATATACACAATAAAACTTCCTTATAAAGTGACTCTAGCTGTAAATTCTACCTTTGATGATCAATTACAACACTTGATCCAGTGCTACCCTAGATGAGGAATAGGGGTTTTCATCCCTAAACCTTCCTTGGCTTGAAGGGTTTCGTATTTAAGACATAGGTAAATTATTTTAATCCATTAACATCAAAATAAATTATCATAGATACATAATAATTTAAAATTAATCACAATCATCCTTATATACCTTATTCCTCATGTTAGGTGCTCTACTTGGAGGGAAAGTACAAAATGTTATAAGGTTAATATTTATTTTAAAATAACTTAAGGGCTACGTGAGCCCCATTAACTTAAAAAACCCCATAATCAAAGTAAAATTAAAACAAATTAACCAAAAATGTACCTTTTTATAATTTGAAGAGGAGTTGGTGCTTCCTTTTTAATCCCCCTTTCCCTTATCCTAAGGGAAACACCAAGTAATAAGGATAAGGGTCCCTTTTCAGTCTTATGTCAAAAAAGGTGATATGACATAGTTTGAGTAATTTGAGTGAATCTTGAGTCTATAAATTTATATATTCTAAGATTAAGAGGGTTGTAGATGATTGTATCAAGAATTAAGGCATAATAAGGATTAATAACATTGATTGTGCACAAAGTATTTTGTGCTTGTTTGTGTGTGATTGCATCTAATTTCCGTATAGTGGATAAAGGGATAATAGTAATGTAAATATATCAATCTAGTTCTTATGTGTGGTTTTAAATAGGTCTATGCCAACCCTAAGTGTCTTAGGAATTGAAAATATATTCATTGGAGTAAAAAGGAGGGAAAAGGACAAAAACACCCAAATAGGATAATAATATTGTGGCACTAGTGTCCATTTATGGCACTAATGTCTTGATGGTCTAACTTGAGGAATTAGGGCCCTAGGTGCATAAAGAAGGGTCTAAAACTGATTTTGAGATGTCTATGGATGTGTGTATCCCAAAAAAAATATGGATACATGTATAAATAAGCCCTAAGATAGGTATAGGGATAAGATAAGGATGGGTGGTCTCAACTAACACTCTTGGAACTTAAGTGATATTTTTAGATAATTACATTTGCCCCCCTTTATTCTATAAATGTCAAAAAGTGAAATTACTAGGATAAAGTAAAATACATGCATCTAGACTTACTTAAGAGGTGAAGCCCATGAATTTGGATTTGAGTATGATAAGTGTGTGCCATTATGTGTCTTGTAAATGAAATGTGAATAGATAAGTTTTTACTTAAGAGATATCAAAATAGAAGACAAAATTGAGTAAAGAGATAAAATAAAGGAAATAAACAAATACACCTCACTAAGAATGTGGTCTAATGCATAAACATGGTGACATCCTATGTGTGTATGTAGATAATGATCAAATCAGTGAATAACTTGGATAGATGTAATGGATTAATCAATCCTATGTGTGGGTAGCTCATTAAGTCAATCTAATTTTGATTCTATCATTTCCCACCCTTGCTCAATAGTTTGTGACCTATGAATAGCTTGGATTGGACTAATGGATTATCCAACCCTCTTATGTAGGTAGCTCAAGAAATCAAGTAGACTATGACTCCATCAATTCCCACCCATGTGTAGTAGATGCATCTATAACTAAATTTCATAATATAATTGAATCTATAATATTATAAATAAAATTGTATATAACAACTCTATGACCACTTAGGAAATCTAAAATGAAAATTGGCCTAGGGGCCTCTCAAACACTTAGGTATGTAGCTCAAGGACTATGCAGTAATGTTAATTACCCTATATAAAGTAAGGCATCAATCTAGTGCATAATTTGGAACATGGTGTCTAGTGTGTACAACATAAAGAATGACATGGAGTTTTCAATTCCATTTGATCAATTGGTGCATAAGTGACCACATGGAAATAATGTGCCACATATGATGCCCCCAATCTAAGTAAATTAGTATGATTTTATGAAAATTTGAGTAAAACTAAGCAAAATTTTATAATCTATAACTAAATCTATGTGAACCTATACCATAAATATTATGCCTTTCTAGCAAATCTGGATTTTTATACTTCTAAGTCTACTAGACTCTAGCACCATTGTTTGGATGGTAGTGATGTGGCACTAGTGTCCACTTTTGTCACTATTGTCTAACTATGATGTTTTTCTACCAAAGTGAATCTAATTTGTATTTGACTATTTTCCACTGAGTTTTCCTAAAATCGAGTTCTATATTATGTGCTTGCATGAATTCAGATGGTTTGATCTTTGTGACAAACCTTTGTGAATTCTCCCTATTTTTAGGGAAGTTGTTGAACACATGTAAAAACTATCCTCAAAAGAAAAATCTCTACATGATATGTGTAATCCTGAGTATATATGATATCTACATAATAAACCAATATAATGCATATACATGACATGTAAATGTAAGATAATCTGAGCTTAAGTTTGTAATGTAGGATGTATGTTAGATATAACATTCACAAGGCTATCAAGATAGATATAAAAATGTAAGCATGTGTATGAACAATAAATATGAGTAATAAAACTTATTATCTACCTAAGGGGATGGGGAATGATGTCCATCATGCCACCCAAGGAGGAAAGGGATTTTCATGATGTCCCTCATGTCATCTAAAATTAGAGTGTTAACCAACAAAAGATAAGTGTCATGGTCATAATTAATACATGAAATCATACATATAACACACATGAAGCATGCAAAGTATGCCAATGAGACATAATACAAGGGTCATGGGCACATGTCACTAAATATAAGAAAGTGAGACATACAAGGACATGTTCAAATGTCCATATACATAATCAAGATGCACACACAATAACATGGGCACATGTCCAAAGCATACATATAATGAAAGGAAGTGGCATAAAGACATAGAATAATGGCATATTAAAATTCCCTTGAATATATGTAGAAGCATAAAAACACAATCAAGTATAAAATAGTAAAACTAGAAATGAAAGTATGCATGAACATGTGGTACAAATATGTATAAAAGTGAAGATGTACATAAATTGAGTTTAGAGAAGTAGTAGTAGTTAGTAAGAAAATTGTGTAGTGTATTTTGATCATTATCAAGATATAAAAAAATGTAACATATGTGATATAGAGTGTATAAATATTTAACCTACCAATTAGAATTATTTATAAGATTCCCTAAAATGGGTGAATGTGTCAAATGAGGAAAATATGTATGTGTCCCTAACAGGTAGATAGTAGCAAATTTGGATCTATGTGGTGGACTTGATTCCTATAAGTATCTAAGAAATTTGAAAAAAAATAAGTGAATCACATATGTATGATAAAAACTAAAAATATTAACATAGGTAACATAAGTAGTACCTATCAAGTATAAGAAATGTAAACATAAAAATTCATATGATCTAAAATTTGTATTTTTTAAGAAAATATTTGAATGTTTTTTTATTTTTTACATATTATATTATTTTTGTATTTTATGGATATAAGATATATATAAGAAACATGAAAATTAAACTGTATATAAGGAGCAAGAGTGAATGAAATTATATACAAGTAGGGAGGAACATAGTAACCGATGAGTCTCGCAAGAGACCCACTATCAACCTAGAATGTGTTAAAAATAGGAATGATGACCTCTCATGCAGTGTGATTGATATGTTTTAGTTAAATTGAGATATAATGTGAATCTGACTATAATTCATTATTAGTATCCTGGAAATCATAATAATCTAAATTATTCCACTCATCATTATAATCTTGATTTTTAACCAATGGAATGTTAGTGTTGACTTTTGTTGTATATGGATGAGCATAGGGAATTGCCTCATACTATGGAATTGACCTTTCTAAATAATGATTTGTAATATTTACTATGGCTGTGCCTTTTGAAACTATGCTTATTTTAGGCATATGGTGCTTTAGAGTCTCTTTTTTAGATTGCCTCTTTTTCTAATGCTTGTTGTCTTAGCATTATTTGAATTTGAAACTGATGTGGTTATTCCTTTTATAATATGACATTTGCATATTGATATTTTGACTTGATAAACTATATCTATGAATGATTTACCTTAGCATGATTAATAAATCTAAACCTTGTTGACCAATATTATCAACTACTAGAATAGGAGTAATGATGCCTTGAACATGCTTGCCCAAACCTTGAACATGATATTCAAACTATTATAAATATTTTTTACCAAACCCATACTACTTTGAAAATGGGACCTCATTATGGAGAGGTATATTTGTATCTTTTACTTGTCCTCATTTTACTTTTTATTACTCTGATTGTGCTTTTTAAACCTTTTGGTATTCTAAATTATGATTTGGTAACCACTTTTGTATTGTTTTTAAATTTGACCCTTTTTAAATTTATACATGTTCCATTGTATTCTATTTAGATGGTGTGTCATTTTTTGAGTCATAAGTATCGATTACTTATTACATTTTCCTTTTGAATGCTAAACATGAATCAGTTTGGTGCCCATGTATTCTATGATATGCACAATAATATCTGAATATCCTCACTAGATGTAAAGGAGGTAGGTTTATTAGCTTAGCTTTAATCATTTTCATTAAAATCTCACTTGAACTTATATTTGGTCCTTAAATATTTTTAAAATCACAAGTTGTAGATGCAATTTGTTGTGATTTATTGTTTTGATATATAGCATTGTTTGTCATACATTGACTAGGTAAAAATGTATATACATGATTGAAATTAGTGTACCCTAGAGGATTTTATCTTTTAATCTAATTTTCCATTATTGTGATATTTTTATGTAATAGTTGATTTTGAGTTTGTAATTTTTAAATGAACCTAATCATACTGACAATTTGATCTCTTAAAGTCTCACATGTGCAAACCTTAGTTGCTTCTGATTGAACATTTAGGCACACAACTTGTATAAAATAGGTGGATGTATGGATAGGCTAAGTATCGTAATTAGTAATAATAGTATAGGTTGATTCATCTCATGGAGGAGTGGTAGCATGTACCTCTTGAGATGGAAATTATCTATCACCCTCATGGATATGAGGAGGAAAAGGAAATTATTTCTTGTGCATAAGATATGACATTAAAATGTGAAACATGGTTGTTAGGGTATTAAAATTATGGAATAAGTCTAATAAATTATATTTTAACTGATATAGGACATCATGTACATATATGTGTATATCTTCTTTGAATTGATTCTAAATGAAAGGAAACATTCATGTAAATGAAACTAGAAAACTTTGCATTAGAAAGTGATAAACATATATCATTATTATCATGATTAGATAAAAATAAAAATTAGAAAATATAAGGATCTTTAATATAAGTCTGATTTCTAGAAGGATGGAAACATAAACCCTAAATGTAGTCTAGGGCTAGGGTTTTTTCACTATTTGAAGTAAGTCATGTTCACTAAATGATTTAATTTTTCAGGGTTATAGAGTGTAAGACCTAGGTTGTTAAAGGGGATGAGTAATATAAATCAAGGTATAAATTATGAAATAAATATAGCCATCAATTTGTGAAATAACTAAACTAAACTAATATTTATAATAATAGTAATGAAGGAAATAAATGAATACTTAGTTGGAAGCTACCTAAGATGAAGGATTTAGAGGCTAAAATTTAGTAAAAAGATAGATTGATTATCAAAAATAGGATCTAGGAGTCAAAAACCCTCTTTTACAATAACACCCTACCCTATAAAATAGCATTGTGGTGATAGTGTCCATTTATGGCACTAGTTCTTCTATGCAGGAACTATTTTGAGCTTTTGAGAGCACCTATGTTTCAGTTTACCATGTATGTTTATGTGTGGACAAATCTTGATTAACTATCTATGACATATTATGATTGATTTGGCATGTAAAACCTAAACCTCCATGTAATTTTGGAATTTGATTTGGCACAAGTGGTAAACATGTGGTGTTATTTAGGTAGGTTAGACATTCTCAACACCCTACTTTTATGAGAGTTTCCTACATAACAATAATTTTAGGAGGGATCAAGCCTGATGTAGTTATCCCCACCTAAGTGTTAGTGTAAGTACAAGTGAAGCTAGTATGAATGCTAGTTTGAGTGCTTTGAGTGAGACTTAAGACTAGAAATTTGTATAATTTTAACTTAGGAGGGTTGTAGATTATTGTATGAAACATTAGGTCAAAATAGGGATTAATAACCTTGATTGTGCATAACTTGTTTTGAGTTGGTTTGTGTGTATTTGAATCTAATTTTCATATAATGGATAAAGGGATAAATTCATGTATATATACTAATCTGGTGCTTATGCATGGTTTGAAATAGGTCTAGGCTGACCCTAGGTGTCTTTGGAATTGAAACAATGTTTGTTGGAGCTAAAAGAGGGAAAAAGACAATATCACCCAAATAGGAAAATTTTATTGTGGTGCTAGTGTCTAGTTATGGTGTTAGTGTTCAAGTGGTAAGAATTGAGGCACTAGGGGTTTGAATGCCTAAGGAAGGATTTTGGATTAATTTTGAGATGTGTATGGGTGTGTGTGGCCAACATAAAATCTAGATAAGTGTCTAAATAGGCTTTAAAATAGGTATAAGGCTAAGCTAAGGATGGGTGGTCTCAAGTAACACTATTAGTACTCAAGTGACATTTTTAGATGATTACACAAGGTGTTTGAGGAAGTTGAGGAGGGTGGTTGGATGAGTTAACACATAATTAAGACAAATGCAGAGGATGTTTGGGTGAGGTGGAAAATATAGATTATTAATTTATTAATAATTAATCAATTATTCAAAATTTAGAGGGATTTGATGTTAATTTGAATTCAAATTAGTGAAGGAGAAGGATTAGTGTGTCAAAGTGAGTTTTGGCACTAAATGGTGAAATATAGGTGTCTACATTTGTCCCTATTTGAAATGGTGTTGTGAAGTAATAACATTTCAAGAATAGTAAACAAAGTATAATGTTGATGATTGTGGAGAACAAATTTACCCTAGGCAACTAAAAATGAACATGATGATTCCCCCTCAAGTGTTCATGCAAGAAAGAGGATGAACACTTAAAATTATTGAAAAGAAAATGATGAAGTGGTTATAAGTAAGTCTATAAATAAATTACAGTGCCAAAACTTATATTGTACTTGCAAGGTTAAAATATGTGTAAAATGTTTTGCCCCTAGTTGTTAAAAACTAAAGGATAGATTATAAAAAGAATATTTCTCATTTTTAGACTCTATTCTTAGATGGTACTTAGGAAACATGGGTCACTTGAATATATGTGGGAATGATATGTTCCTTTGATGGTAAGTTGAGGGTCAAAAACCAAGAAAAATAGATTTTATGATGTGGACAAAAGTTTACAAGATTGATAGTTTCAAGTAGTGGTAATGATTTTAGGACTTCAATCAGTTTTTAGCCTAAGATTTTTAGAAATTTGGTTGTGAAATGTGAAAATAATTATTTTGAGGGAAAAATAATTAAATGATGGGGTGGATTACAAAGAGGGGTAGGTGGTTTTGAAAATAATGTGATAATTCATTTCTTTGTGATTAAGTTGAAATTATGGGTGTGTGATTTTTTGTTTGGGGTTAGAGAGAAAAATAGATCATATTCTCATGGATAAACATCGTAGCAAGTGTGTATGAGTTTGACAGAGGCTAGGTGAAAGTGGGGATGTGATAAGTATTTTTTTTTTTAAATTGTTGCTTTTGTTATATTAAATTAAATGCTAGGGAAATTTAAGAAAAATGAATTCATTGCTTACCTAATGATTAATTTATCATAGATCATGGTGAATTCATTAGGGAAAATAGAGAATTCATCAAAAATAAAGTTGTTAGGTGAAAAAAATGAATTTATCATTTGTCATGGTGAATTAGCAAAAAACTTTAGCAAATTTGTTAAAATGTATTGAAAATTCATCAAAACATTTAGTAAATTCATTAAAAAGTTTAGTTCATTCATCCATAATCCTAGAATATTAGTTTAAAAATTTAGTGAATTCATTCAGAGTAATAGTGAATTTATCCTTATAGATGGTGAATTTATTAGAATTGTAAAACTAAAAAATAACATCTTGAAGAGTGATGAAAAATGAATGGGTGCTAAATTTTAGGAGGATGATATAGATAAATAGTATTAACATTATACTTATAAAATTAAAATACAAGAGAGATTGATGATTTTTTACACATGAGAGAGATTATCAAGGGCATTAAATTTGATGGCTATATTTACTAACTATGAGGTGAGAGTGTAAAGGTCATTTGGATACAAACACCTTTTGCCTTAGGAAAATTTTCAAAACTTTGAGAGTGTGTGTGTCATTTGGAAAGAGTAGTGTTACATTGCCAAATTCATGTAAAAACATATTTACCTTCAATTTTTTGAGACAAAAATTTGTCATATATTTTGATTAGTTTAACATCATTACACTTCTCAAATAATATTAAAAAATTGTTTCATAGACCTTTTACATAGAGTTTGAGTTTTTCCACTTTATCCAAAATAAATCTGACTACACCTTTTGAGAATATTTATATAGCGTAGTTATGTTGTTTACCTTTATCTATCTTATCTATCAAAAGAACCTAGTTTGTACCATCATTTGGGAGAAAATAAACTATCTCCAAGTGCCTTTTGTTTCATACCTCATAATTATTGATCAAGTTTTTTTACCAAGAGTCGAATGCCTAGTTTTTGTTAGAAGTGTTTCAAATCTATTAGATTAAATATCCCATCTTTTTAAAATTATAGATTTTTATGCCGTTTGGCCAAAAGTCTTAATACACACATTTTTTTAATCCTATCTTTTCATGCCATGTTTGGTCAAAATACCTAACTTTTATTTTTCTAGATTAGACTGATTTAAAACACTTTGACCTAGAATTTGGCATTTTGATTTACAATCCTTTTACTTAACCTTTGTGTGTGAGACGTATAGTATTCGACACTTGACATTAGCTTGTTTTGTCATAAGTCATTGCATAAAACTTTTTAATATACCTATCCATCCTTTCAACCAAGTTAGACCTAGTTTGAACATCTTTGTATACATCTTATTTTTAGATTTTATAAAATTCTATTTTCTTTTGTCACAAAAGATTCAATAAGGATCCCAACATGTCTTCCTACACTTGTATTGGCCTCATGTACAGTCTAGGATTTATTAATATGGTTTCACATGAATAAATAGTTCAATACCCTTATGTATTTAATGTTTCTTATGAGACAGATGCCTATCCATCTTATAACACTCACACATGGACACAGAACCAAGACCTATTGGCCCATTACTTGGTAAACATGCCTACTTACCTAAAGCATGATCAAGCACAAATATAGTAATACTTAGCTATGATAACTAATATTGAAGAGCCTTTCCCTCAACAACCATACTATGTTACTAAACCATCCATGTATGATCCTTCTCTATTTGAGTGTCACTTATTAGAAAATAAGGATGAGATTTTGGTTAGGGCCATAGAAGTAGGGGCCATGTTTTTGGTAGACTTCCCTCATGACAATTTACCAAGTCTATTAAGAATACCTCATAACATACTATAAAATCAATAGGATTATTCTATAAATCCTTTATCTCTAGTCTAAACAATGTATCATGACCCTAGTATACTTATCAAAGGTAAGGACCCCATGGAGGATCACTTTTTATATATGTAGACAATATACCAAACTTACTTGAACCTAGTGCATAATTTAAATCAAATGACCATGTTGAATAGGCCTCTCACAAACTTAGTTCCTTCAATAGGAGTTTTGATAGAATTGACTAGTTAGGATAGTCAAGGTATAGACCCCTTCACATAGAACACTTTAGTTAATAACTTATTTCATACCCCAACCATAAAATAAGTATCTTCTACTTCTATGAACAATAGTGGCCAAAACATAGTGGATAATGTGCAATCAAAATCCAAACCAAACCAAAGTAGTGTAAGTATGCAAACAACTAGTACATAAGTAAGTGTACCTTTAGTTAACACCATGAGTGGTTCTCAAAATTAGGGAGTAGGATTTCATTTGTCCCAACCTCAACCAAATACTACCATTAATACTTAACCAATTTCTTCTTTAAGTGATCAACTAATAGGATTAGGTATACATCCATCAAATAATGTTATGCCTTAACAAAAAAATGTGATGAATCTTACTCCTTCACAATAGATGATGAGTAGTATTCCACAATAAAAGGCACAATATAGCATATCAACATAGAAAATTCTAAATATTTTTCCACCTTAAAAAAGGGAAATTAATGTTCCACCTCACTAAGTAGTGAACATACCTCTTTCCTCATAAAACAATGTGTCACTTCAAAGCCAAACAAAGTCTAATCAAAAACATATGACTATTGGTCAACAAATACCAAATTTACAACATGCATCCACTTCCAAACTAGGATTCATGAAATAAAGAAGTTCTAATGCTCCTCAAGTACCAATCAAACAACCTTTTCCTTTTGTGTAGAATCTGCCACTAGTTCAAAGATAGGGTCTTGGTTTACAAGTACCCCCTAAATATCAAGGTTCCATTAGTTGAAAACATGTCCCTCTTTAACCTCAATAGGAATACTATAGTTACATCCTCCATCCCAACTTCAAAATCTACAAAACCAAGCCTACATATCCAACCCTAACCAAAATATTGCACAAACACAAATGCAATTTCAACACTTGCATTCTAATCCACATATGTGTATCCTTGGTCCATTTTTTAACCAAACTAACATACCCCAATAAATACCTCCATCATACCCCAATCATAGTGTTACACTAGTGACCACTCAACCATCTACCTAGGCCAATGTTCCCCCTCAAACCAATGTTCCCTCTAGTTTCCTAGGCCAAGAATTACAATAGATGAAGGATATGATTTCTACCATCCAAGCTAGGAAACATACTAAATTTTTTAAGTTGGATGATGTGTGTTCTTATTTGTTTAACATGGAGTACTTAAAAATACCATTTCCTCTAGGATACAAACCACCAAAATTTGATAAATACAAAGGGAAAGGTGACCCCAAATCTCATTTGACCGAGTTTTTTGTTGCATGCTAGTTAGTGGCATATAATGACATATACTTTTTGTTGTTATTCCCAACAATTCTATCAGGAAAAGCCTTGGAGTGGTTTCTAAAGTTACCCAAGAATTTAGTATCTAATTTTGATGATCTTTTGGATAAGTTTGTGTATAACTTTTCATACAATCTTGAACATAAGATTTCTTTAGTTGACTTAATACAAGCTAAACAGAAGGCCAGTGGGAGATTTAAAATTTATTTATAGTGATGGATAGCCTTTTCAAGCTGATTCACCCATAATTTACTAGATAAATAATTAGCTGCTATGTTTACCAAAAATTTGCATAATGAGATATCCTATCATCTAGAATTGCATTGTGTACATAATTTTAAAGAGATCATTGACAAAGGTGTATTGATTGAGTGAGACCTTATTAATGAAGGGATCATAAATAGTACCCCATATAAATATAATCAAGGTACCAATCTAAGAAATGGCTAAAACTAACATCTAGTGCAAGCACAAGCATCACAACTGGTACATGCCCATAATAATGATAGACCAAGGCAATTTAACCATAAAAATGTTGTTAAAAATGGAGTAATTGAGTCATATCATGTCCAAATGGTGCAACCTCCATTTTTTAAACCCATGCCATATATTCAAATTAATCCTAACCCACAACTATTTTAGCCAATGCAACAAGCACAATAGCTTAGGCTCACGTAACAAATACAACCACCTTTGCCATTACAAGCTCCTCCTCCAAGAAGAATAGTGCCTACTCATCATGTTTTTAGTGACCTTTGAGAGCCTATTGAATTTATGTTTTGCAGGCTCACTACCATTAATCTAATTATTTGGCCTATATTGAAACATTATCCTCAAGGCATTCCTTATCCTAATTAATACCACTAAAATGAATTATGTGAATATCATCAGGTCAACAGGCATAATTTGTGATGATGTGTGCAAATTAAACATTTGATTTAGAATATGTTGGATAATAGGGAGATAACATTGGATAATAGTGATTCTACTTCTAATTAGACCCTTGGAATCTATCAAAACCCCTTTCCCCAACATAACAACTAGCCATAATAGTAACAACAATAATAACACTAACTAGTACAATAATAAAATCAATAGTATCAAAAACAAAGGCTGAAACAACAATGATAGAATGATGGATAGAACTGAGGTCAGAATGGTAACAACAAATAAACCTACCATGCAGTTTCACATGACTATAATAGAGTTGTAGGTCATATTGTAAGACATAGTGTTAATACTAACTCCATTAATACTAGACCAAATCAAATGAGACCATTACTAACCATACCAAATCAATCCAATCACTTTAGAAATCTTTCCTTGACTTGGTATTGCACATAGGCAAACCAAAAAATAGGGATTCCCACTTTTGAACCTTATACTGATAACTCATCCTTATTGCATGACTATGCACAAGTGAACCAGTAATCAAGACTTGTTATATTTGGTCCCATACCATCACCATCATTTGTTAGCAATCATGGTCCTATATTTAATCTTGATTGTGCAATCATAACTTAAAGGTCAAATATTACCATCCTAGGCCCATAGCCATCTACCACTTTGCCCATCACCCAACCATCCATTCAGCCTCAAAATAAGCCATTTAACACTAACCAAGAGAAAAAAATTGATATTGTGGATCAATTACAAAAGATGCCCACACAAATCTCCATTTTAGATTTGTTGCATACATCAACAATCCACAAAAACATTTTTAATGACTTCCTGAGCCAATCCACTATTTCAAGTGGCATATCCCTTGATAAATTCCAAGCTTTGGTTGGACACCTAGCTCCAACCTAAAAAGTCACTTTCAACCAAAGTGTTATGTCATCCCTTGGCCCACTACATAAAAACCCATTATATATTAAAGTTTGCATAAAGTGGCACAAAGTTAAATGTGTCCTTATATATAATGGATCAAGCCTAAACATAGTGTCTCTTAAGCTCATCAAGATTTTTGGGTATAGTATGGTAGATCTTCAAGTAGAGACAATAACCATTAAATCCTATGACAATAAGGAACAAAAATCATAGGGCACTATCTATTTACCAATTATCCTTGGGCTCTTGACCCATGAGACACTTTTCCATGTGCTAGATCTTGATTTGTCATACAACATGTTGTTGGGAAGACCTTGGTTACATGAAATTTTTGTCATCCCATTGATGTTGCACCAATGTACTAAGTTATCCCATTATGGGATGGAAGTTTGTATACTAGGAGATTTGCATCCATGCAAGCATTGCAAACACCTAGAGGTTGAGTTCAATAGCTATAATTATCACTCTAGCATGAATCCAATGGCTAAGCAAGATAAGGGAAAGGAAATACTCCTTGATCCATTAGAGGACAACTGCATTGATCATAATACCCTTGATTCCCTTTACCACATGCCACTTCTTAAATTATATAATCATTATACTATCTCATCCAATGGCCCAAGAGAGTATTTAACCCATGATACCTTTCATATTAAAAACCTTATATATAATCCAAAATCTTTTGGAAGACCTAAAGCTAAGCCACTTCATCCAAAATGGTAATAAAAGAGCAAAGGTAAAGTACCTATCACATTTGTACCAATATCTGGCCTAGAACCAAACCCTCTTGAAGGGGATGAATCATGGTTGTAAAATGACAACCAAGTTGATTGTTATGAGAATGCAAATTATCCTATTCCAAATAGGATCATGAATAATCAAGATTATGAAGGAAAAGACCTTGAACCTAATCAATAGGGAACACTTGAGCCAATTTCTTTGACCAAATATAAAGGACCCTATGGACTTGGATTTAAAATGCTTGGGGGTGAATCCATATACCTTACTCATGTTCCATCACCATCATCTAGTGATGAAGATGCTGATAGTGAAGAAGAGTTTGATCATAGCTATTTTGATGGCATAGTTAGGACCCATTTATTTGATAGCCATTCCATTTATACCCTTAACCTAATAATTCATCACAACCCACTACCATTGTATTATCCATAACTAATAACTGGGACCAACAAGATTCCAACATGCTAATTATTAAATTTCAAAATGATGAGGCTTTCTATGATTTTATTGGCCTTAGAGACAATGTTCTGTTAGGGGACCATAAATCAGGGTTGTCAATCAAGTTAGATCATGTATCATATTTTGGAGAGCAGATGAACACCCTTAGCTAAAAGAAAATAATAAAAAAATTGAGGTCCCAAAGTGAAAACCTCTTTGAATAACTTTATGACTAGGGTAAAAGTAAAGAAAAAGGCCAGTCTAGTGGTGAAAACCTATTTTAGGCACCATTAGATGGGGGTGTTTAGCCTTCCATAACCATAGCTCAAGAAACTACCAATGATGAACTTGTATGTGATTTAGAGTTTACTTTTGAAAAAAAAAAATCCTTTGATTTAATCATTCAAGAGTTTCCAATAGTTTTTGTTACATGGTCAAATCTCCCCTTAGGGGACTCTGATTCATCATTCCTAGGGGAACTTGAAGAGTTAGTCCTAACAAAGGACTCTAACATTACCAACCCATTCAAATCATTGCCCACTATTCTTGAAGATGGTTCAACCCTTTTAGTGGAAGATATAATAAAGGTTAACATCAGGTCCCTAGATGACCCAAAATGGATCAAGCTATGTGCTTCCCTTACTAAGAAGGAGTGAGGTCCTTACTACCCTTTTGAGGGAGTTTATCAGTATTTTTGCATGGGAATATTTTTACATGCTAGGTTTGGACCCCACTTTTGTTATTCACCACCTTGTGGTCAATCTTGATGCTAAACCATTAAAAAAAATTGCATAAGATGAATCCTCAGATTGTCATATTAGTAAAGAAAGAGTTAGAAAAACTTTTATTCGATTCATTTACTACTCAGAGTGGATATCTAATGTTGTACTAGTTAACAAAAAGATAAAAGGAATCAGAATCTATACTGACTTCTATGATATAAAAAAATCTTTCCCTAAGGATGAATTTTCATTGCTAAACATTGACATGATTTTTTATTCCATAGTGGGTTATGAAATGATTTCATTAATGGATGGATTTTCAAGATACAGCCAAATCAGAGTAGCACCACAAGACCAACATAAAACAATGTTGACCACTCCATGGGAAACATTCTATTATCAAGTTATGTCATTTGGTCTTAATAATGTAGGGTCCACCTACCAAATATCCATGACCATCATATTTTATGATATGATACATGATATTGTTGAAGACTATGTCAATGACATTCTTGGCAAATCAGAGACTAGGGTCGATTACCTCATAGTGTTACATAGAATATTTGAAAGTTTACATGAGTACAAATTTATACTTAATCCTAAGAAGTGTGTCTTTAAAGTCACATTAGATAAATTACTAGGCCTCATTGTGTCTCATTGAGGCACTAAAGTTGATCGTGCCAAAGTCCAAGCTATAACAGAGATAAAACCACTAACTACTTTGAAGCAGCTTCATACTTTATAGGGAGAGATATAGTCTATCCAATGCTTCATATCATAATTGGCTAAAAAATGTCATCCTTTTACACATCTTCTAAATAAGGGAGTCACATTTTGCTATGATGATCACTACCAAATAGTTTTTCAACAACTAAAAGACTATCTAGTGAATTCACCTATTTTGTTGCCTCCTATGCCAAGAAAGCCATCATTATTATACCTATCTACTACTAACAATTCCTTGGGGGAACTTTTGGCTCAACATGATGATAATGGAAAATAACATGTCATGTACTATTTAATCTATACACTAGTTGTGTATGAACACAATTGTATACCCATATAAAAAACCTATTTAGCTATATTCTTTACAACTCAAAAACTACACCATTACATGTTAAACAATAAGACCATGGTTATTTCAAAAGTATATCCTCTCAAGTATCTACCATCTAAAATAGATCTAAAAGGTTACATGGCCAAGTAGATCATGCTTCTAAGTGAGTTTGACATTAAATATGTCAATCAAAAATCCATTAAGGGGTAAGTTCCTGTAGATCAGCTTGTTGAAGCATCCCTTGCTAATATAGAGCCACTCACATTCTAATTTCTTGATGAATCCATAATGACCATCATTGAAACACCTCTTGAGGAGAATTATTGGAAGATGCATTTTTATGGATCATTCATATCACATGGATCAGGGGTAGGCCTTTTATTTATTACACTATAAGGGGATCTAATGCCTAAATCATTCAGGATCAGTTTTCCTTATACCAATAATATGGTTGAATATGAAGCACTTATTATAGGTATTTTTGAAGTGGTACAATAGAACCTATCTCATCTCAAGGTTTAGGGTGATTCTCAGTTAATCATCAATCAAGTTATAGACCATTTTTAGACCAAACATGACAAGTTGATTCCATATAAGGCCTGTTGACCAATTTTTGCCCACAGGCAAAAAATCTTGGTCAACCTCTTCCCTTGCTTTGAAATGACAGTCTCTTTCAAGTAGCTCGTGGTTCATCCATCTTTAAGTTCTTCAGCTTTAGTTCAATGGATGATTCAAGAAAAATGGACTCAATGAACTTTTCCAAGGATGGTGATGGGCCCGTGAATGTCAAATTTTATGCCAAGAAAGACAGAGTGCAGAAGGCACCAAGTGGCAACCATGGAAGACTTCAACTATTGTTTTTGGAGTAGTAGAATGTGCCACACATCCCTTATAGGTCTCTATGAAAGCTGATAGGTGAAAAAATCTATGGGTTTCCCCTATTGGCTTCAAAGAAGACTATGGTGGGCTCGAATGAGTTGCTAGGAGCTATGCAGAGTGTGCCAAGTGTTAGTGTCTGCTAGGAACCAAAAAAGGGCCCAAAAATTTCTCTAAGACAGCTAAAGGCTCTATAGAAGCGACAATGTGTCAACTTCTACCTGACTCTAAAAAGGCCCTCTAATGTAAGCAGATGCTGCCATGTCCCATTATCGGCTCGGCAAGAGCTGCCATGTGTCAATGTCCACATTTCAAAATGTCTTCTAGGTGCCTAGGTTGTGGATTATGACACATGTCAAGGGCAGATGCACTCTCAGTGAAAAAGGCAAAGCAAGAAGCTGAAGGAGAGTCCAAGGATGATAGGTACGTGAATGTCAATTTTAAGCCAATAAAAAAGGGTTGTTGGTTTTTAAATGCCAGAGCACCAACCATGGAATGAGCCCAAGGTATGCAGCAACTTTCCAAAAGATCGCCCCTGAGGACTGAAGGATCAAAAAAGGACAAAGAGCCCAGAGAACAAAGAGAAGGTGGATGGTGTGGATCATAAATTCAATCCTAACAGTAGAATGGCTAGGATGTAGAAGTAGATGAAATGTCTAAGGGATGCAAAAGGTGATGATTCAAAAGTTATTTCAGTGGTTGACATAGCACCTACCATGCGGTCATCAAAGAGGCACAACAGTGGTCGATGCGACTAGTTTCATTCAATATGCACTGCAAAGCAGGAAAATGACATGGCTCATAAATTCAATTACTAATAGTAGAATGGTCAGGATGCAAAAGTAGATGAACCATCCAAGGGATGCAAGAAGGAAATGATTCGAAAGTTATTTTGGTGGTTGACACAGTGCCTACTATGGGTCACTTGTAAAAAGGGGTGCCAAAAGGCCTCCTTTCTTCTCCTATATATTGAGGACTTGTCATTTGAAAAAACATCTTCCACATTTGTAAGGCATAGCCTTGGCAAAATTTCACATGAATCAAATAAATGCAATTTTTTACCTCCATTTGGATAGATATTTTAGAGTATGTCTTGAGTGTTTGTCTGTGTCCAGTCATTTTTTCTTGATGCTCTCACAGGTTCAACACTAGCAGGCCTGTTATCTACAAGGTGCCATTTCTACAGCTAAAAGGAGAAGATCTAACATTTGAGAAGACCAAAATAGAAGGAGTTACTTATAGTGTGCATTTCACAATGCCTCAGTGATTTTCTATTTCCTATGTTTTCATGAAAGCCTCCTTGCCAGTCTTTTGCAGCTTGGTCCTTCTGCCAAGTGTGTAGTGTATGTATGTATTTGTCTGATTTTGAGAGTGGATGTGTGAAGGTCAAATTATTTTGGTGCATCACCTCTTTTAGAGTAGGTTTGTTTTTCCTACATCTCTCTCCCTTTTCATCCCCCCTTTATTATATCTATATATATGTGTTTTGCACTTGCTGGAAACAACACGATGCATCAAAGGGAGCTAGCCCTTATCTAGAGACTCTCCTCTCTAGCTTTGCCAGTCCCACAAGTGAGAGGGGAGTTTCCATTGTTGCGTGAAGAAGGCAGGAGCTCGGCCTCCTACCAAGGGTGCAATCTTTTGTATCAACAGTTTTTGCACACCTAGTGGGACCATAACTTTACAACTTAGTAAGTTTTCAAGATTGATGCCGGTCCTGTTACAACAAATCAAAGATTTCTAGTATCTAGTGACTTCACTAGTAAGAGCTTCAATTTTTCAAATCTAAGACCAGTTTTAACTTCTTATGCCTAGGTTCACCACACAGTCTGCTTCTAAGGGTGTTCTTTTTGATTTCATTGAGTTGCCTTTGAACTCAATAAAAAGACTGAGATTTGAGAAGACTCATCCTTATTCAAAAAATCACCCTCCCAAACCTATGGTAAAGGATGCTTATGCAGTAGGGATATAGTTACATCCCATCCCAGCTATGGCATTACCCTTTGTGGCTTTTTGTGGTGGAAGCCCTTTGAATCTCCCACAATATGACCCAATCCTAGGAGCAGCCCTAAAAAATGTGCCTTCTTTCGATGGAGAGTGACCTATTATAGTCATCAAGCACATTAGGAACATGTCTAACCTCTGCACTATTATAATGTCACAGAGGAAAATGTCACAAATAGATTTCTGGCATTGTCTCTCAAGGGTAAAGCTCTTGATTGGTATGAAACTTTGCCTATAAATTCAATCCATAACTGGAATGAATTGGGTATTCAGTTGATAGACTATTTTGGGGGAAAGAGTGATGAACTCTCACTTGCTGAGCAGCTGATGACCATAAAGAGAGCCCCACACAAATATATGCAAGATTTCAACATGCAATTTTAGAAGACTTGGGATAGAATCCCCATTCTGGTAAGACCGACTCTTGGCTATGCTTTCCTATATTATTTAAAGGCATTGAATAGTGATATTGCAGTAATGATACAATCCATGGGAGGGCATGTGTTGCCTGCTGCCTATGACATAGCCATAGTAGTTGAAAATTGCTTAATACAGGTGGGGAAATTAGCCCCTAGACCCCACATGCCACTTTTCCCAAAAATGCCACCTCTAATTCAGGCCACTGCTCCCACATTAGTTCCTTTGCCTAGCATAGAGAAACTAGCTACTGCCCCATCCAATGAGTTTCATGAAGTTAAGAGTCTATTGCAGAGTATGTCAAATGAACTTGTAACCATTAAAAGGAAACAAGCTCAAATCAATAGACCAAATCAGGGATACCAGCATTATGGTCAAGCCCCTAGACCCCCTTTTCAAAACTACAATCAAGGACAGGGTTAGCTTGTTCAAACTAGACTGTTCTAGGGCTATAACCCAAGCCCCCCTTCATCATCTAAGGCCATGGTGCCCATTCAGAACAACCTGGTACAAGAATAGCCAAGTTGTTTGACCATGGGATATGGTCATGAATAGAGTTTTTATACAAATGAGATGATGAGTTATTACCAAATGAAGACTATCAGGCAGCCACTCATTCCTATGTCTTTGAGGCTCCAATGCAACCCAACATGAGTAGCAATCAAGCCCAGCTAAATTCTACCCTCATGAATCATTTGGAGGGGGGATTTTATTTAGTGAATTATGTGGGCACTACAGATAATCAGGCTGACTATGTTGTAGCCAACACAAGATTTAAGAGAAGAGCAATGGGGGAAGTCCAAGCTACCACCCAAGTGGCAGCAACACCTTCTCCATCACACTCAATTTAGAAAGCCCCAAACTTCAGACCACTGTTTGTACCCTCAGCCCCTTAGCCTGCACTTCAGGTTGGTCTTGGCCCTAAAGAAAGATTGAAGGGAGGCTATCCTTAAGTCAATATAGTAGACCAGATGAAGAAGCTGCATATGAACATTTGTTTATGGGATTCATTGTCTTTACTAGGATAGAAGGACATGCTAAAAAGGGAATTGCATGAGTTGGATAGACAAGTTGTCCCAGCAAGGACCGATAATGTCTTGATGATGAATGGGAAATCTTCCACCTCAGGCCAGGTCAAGAAGGAAGAGAAAATTCCCCCTTTCTATGTATCCTTGGTCATTGGGGATTTCTTGGTTCACAACTGCATAATTGACAGTGGGGCTAGTACGTCAGTGATGCTCAAGTGCATAGCTGACAAGATGGGGCTAAAATACAAAGAGATGAACAAAGGAGTCTTGTAGCTAGATGGGACACCTACAAAAATAGTTGGGATTGTGAAGGGTTTAGTCTTGACATTGCATGCTTGCCCAACTTTCTCAATTCCCCATGATATAGTCGTAGCGGATGTTCCCCCTTATTTCACAATTTGCTTGTCTAAGGACTTCACATCAAAGATAGGTGGCTATCTAGCAGTGAATTTTTCATATTTGGTTTTTAGAACTAGGTATGAGACCAAGGTAAAAATTGAATCTGAGCCATTCTACAAGGACCATTTAGAACCATATTCACTCAAAGCAGCAAATGTATCGACCCAAAAGAGTCCTAGATAGACCAGTCTCTGTCCTCTACTCTTGAAAACATTATAGACCTACTTTTGGATGGATGGGGAAGTGATAACTTCGAGCATGATCCTTACAAGTTCATAGAGGAGGTAGGCCTTAGACTCTACTACATGGACGAAGAGGGTGCCTTCATACCAAATATAATGAAGGCCAGCCAGGGAGACCTTGGTCTATGGCAGCTGTACTTTGATGGTTCCAGAGGTAAGGTGGGAACTAGTGGTGGGGCGATGATGGTCTCCCCTTTAAAGGAAAGGTACTTCTCAACTTTCTGTTTCCAATTCTCTTGCACCAGTAATGTTGCAGAATACGAGCCCCTTATCCATGGGCTAGAATGGGCAAGAAAAAGAGGGATTAGAGAGTTGTAAGTTTTGGGAGACAATGAGCTAATTGTAAATCAGGTGAAGGGCCAAAATCTAATCAAGAATTCCTTGTTGAAGTCCTACAAGCATAGGGTCTAGGACTTGGTGGAGGATTTCCTTGCTTTCAACATCGCCTCCATTCCTAGAGAACAGAATAAACAAGCGGATATGCTAGCAGTAATTGGTGCCCAATTCAATGTCTCCAAGGAAATAAGTCAAGATTGTGGCTCGTGCCACTTAAAAGTGATAGTTTGGCCCTCAGTCCCAGACAACATTGCAAATTGGCAAGTTTTCAAAAATGGCTAGCAAATAGCTCTCTTCCTATAGGAAGAAGCTGAGTTCACAATGCAGAATCAAGCAAAATTGTAGCAACACTATGGTGACCAAATTGTTTAGTTGAAGAAAAACAAGCTCCCTAAGGGTTTGGTCACACTTGAAAGCATCTTTAATGGGGATGACCAATTGAGAAATGACAAGGTGTGCATCACAACCAAAGAGGAGAACTATGAAAGGGTTGAGATCTTCAAGGAGAAGCTACTTGTGCTTGGAAAAGTCTGCACGTTTCAAGAAAGGCAAGCTTTCATTTTGCTGTGTCAAGAATTTGCAAATGTTTTTGCATGGGACTACAGTGACTTAAAGGGCTTCGACCCAAGACTCACCTAGCACACCATCGAGTTGGAAGAAGGCACCAAGCCAGTCACATAGAAGTAGAGACCTGTCAACCCAATGATAGAGCCCCTCATGCAAAGGGAATTGGCCAAATTGATTGAATCCAGAATTATATTTCCAATCAAACATTCCTCATGGCTAGCCAACCTTGTTCTTGTTAGAAAGAAGAATGGGGAGATCAGGCTATGTGTCAATTTTAGAGACCTTAATAAAGTCTCTTTAAAGGATTATTACCCCCTCCTGAGCATGGAGCAGATCCTTTAGAAGGTAACAGGTAGTGAGCATTTCTCCCTTCTGAATGGTTATTCAAGCTATAATCAGATTCTAGTGCAAGGTAGTGACCAGCACAAAATAGCCTTCACCACTAAATGGGGAACGTTTGCCTACAAGAAAATGCCATTCAGGCTATCCAATGCTGGTGCTACCTTTCAGCAAGCCATGGACATGGCTTTTGATGGATTGATAAACAACAACATGCTAGTATACCTCAATGATATGATGGTGTTCTCCAAGGAAGTGAGCCAACACATAGAGCACCTCAGGCAAATTTTTGAAAGGTGTAGGGAATTCGAAATCTCTCTTAATCTAAAGAAATGCGTGTTTGTTGTTCATGAGGGGAAACTCCTCAGCCACATCATGTCCAAGGATGGCTTATCCATTGACCCCAAAAGAGTTCTCTTTATCCTAGAGATGTCCCTACCAAAGTATAAGAAAGGCCTGCAAAGTTTGTTTGGTAGGATAAATTTCATTCAGAGATTCATTCTGAATCTCACTGAGATAGTCAAACCCCCAACCTCTATGCTGAGGAAGGGTGAAGAGTTCAAATGGATAACAAGTAGAAAGGATATTTTTGAGGCCATTAAGCAAGCCATAACCCAGGCCCCTACTTTGATCAGCCCTAACTCCAACAAAGACTTCAACCTCTACACTTTCAGCAATGAAGAGGTGATCTTATCCATGCTTACTCAAGCAAATGGTGATGACCTCGAGCAACCACTTGCTTTTTTTAGTCAAGGGTTAGAGGATTTCAAAGTTAGATACACGTATGTAGAGAATCAAGTCTTGGTAGTAGTGCAGAGCCTAAAGAAATTCAGGCATATGCTATCCAACAATAGGATTCACCTCTTGGTCCCACACTCTAGCATCAAGGATTTCTTGACCAATCGAGACTTGAATGAGAAAAGAGCGGGGTGGATCACCAAAGTGATGGAGTATGACATAAACATCAAGATCACCAAGCTAGTGAGGAAAAGAGGTCTGTGTGAACAACTTGCTACAGACTTCAAGCAGAAAAGAGAAGATAGCTTGCTAATTCATGATGTAGCCACAGCTAAAGAACCAGCTACCATAAGGGACTGGACATTGGACTTGAGGCATTTCCTCCTCACTGGTGAGTGCCCACAGGGTCTTGATAAGACCAAAAAAAGGTATTTCAAGCTCCAGTCTATCCCTTATGTCTTGATTGATGAAATATTGTTTAGGAAGGATCTCTCTAGGGTCCTTCTAAGATGTATAGACTTGAATCAGGTTGACAAGGTGCTATTTGAGTTTCACGATGGGCCAGCAGGCGGTCATTTCGCTCCTAGAGCTACCATAGCAAAGATAATGAGAGCTAGCTATTTTTGGCCTACTCTTTTCAAGGATACCCATGCCTGGGTAAGAAAGTGCTAGAAGTGTGCACTGTTCAATGGAAAGCAACAGTTGGTTTCCATGCCTCTACAGCCTATTCAGGTGGAATAGCCATTCATGCAGTGGGGCCTAGATTTCATAGGGATGATCAATCCTCCCTCTAGTACTAGACACAAGTGGGTCCTGACTACCACAAACTATTTCACCAGGTGGGTAGAGGCTATTGCTCTGAAAGAGGCAAATGAGAGCGCAGTCTTGGAGTTGTATATGGACATGGTTACAAGATTTGGGGTCCCAACCACCATCATCTCAAATAATGCCTTGGCTTTTTTGGGAACCAAGACAAGTGAATGGGCACTAAGGTATGGTATATACCTTAGCACTTAATCAAATTATTACCTACAAGGGAATGGGTTGGCTGAGTCCACCAACAAAAATTTGATCAGAATCATAAAGAGGACCATAGAATAAAATCAGAGGACTTGGCATGCCAAGCTGAAGATAGCTCTGTGGGCTGATTGAATCACTCTAAAGAGAGCAATCAAAAATTCTCCATATATGCTCGTATATGGAAGGGAAGCTAGGCTTCCCATCTCACTTGAATTACTAGCATTGGACCTTGCTCATCAGCTACAATCAGAGGAAGGAAGCAGCATAGAGATCAGGTTGTGCAAGCTGATGGAGCTCTAAGAGGTAAGAGACCAGGCTATGGCCTCTATGACCATTTGCCAACAAAAAACAAAAGGACACTTCAACAAGAAATCTTCATCAAAATATTTCTCTGAAGGAGATGTTGTCCTAAAATGGGATGAGGATCGAGCCAAACCTTGAAATCATGCAAAATTTGATGCCCTATGGAGTGGCCCATACATAATCACTCAGTGCAAGCAGCATAATGTTTTCTAACTCTCTAGGTTAGACGGTGAAGAATTGCATATCCCAGTTAATGGCATACATCTAAAGCATTGCTATTGAGTCTCTCTTCATCTGTATATTCTTTCCCTATTTTCTTTCCCTCTTTTCCCTAAGTGCTATTACACAAGTAGTTTTCTTAGCTTTGTGTGCATTTTCTTTTCCTCTTAGAGTGAATCTGTGTGATTGATTCTAGAATTATCAGAGCTATTTCTATTTTAAAGTTACAATCTGACTTCATGCCCAATGGACTACAAGGCAACTGGCTTTTAAGCATAGCAGGCATGCTTCCCCTGTGAGTCGCCAATCTATTGACCAATTTTTGCCCACAGGCAAAAAATCTTGGTCAACCTCTTCCCTTACTTTGAAATGCCAGTCTCTTTCAAGTAGCACATGGTTCATCCATCTTCAAGTTCTTTGACTTTGGTTCAATGGATGATTCAAGTAGAATGGACCCGATGAACTTTGCCAAGGATAGTGATGGGCCTTCAAACATCAAATTTTATGCTAGGAAAGCTAGAGCGTGAAAGGCACCAAGTGGAAACTGTGGAGGACTTCAACTATTGTTTTTGGACCAGTAGAATGTGCCATGCATCCCTTGTAGGGCTCTACAAAAGCTGACAGGTGGCAACATCTATAGGTTTCCCCTATTGGCTTCAAAGAAGACTGTGGTGGGCTTGAATGAGTTGCTAGGAGCTATATAGAGTGTGCCAAGTGTCAGCATCCGCTAGGAACCAGAAAAGGGCCCAAAATTTTCTCTAAGATAGCTAAAGGCTTTGTGAAAGTGACCATGTGTCAAATTTTACCTGACTCTAAAAATGCCCTCTAATGTAAGCAGATGATGCCACATCCCATTATCGGCTCAGTGAGAGTCACCACATGTCAATGTCTGCATTTTGAAATGTCTTCTAGGTGCCCAAGTTGCAGATTATGACACATGTCAAGGGTGGATGCGCTCTCAGTGAAAAAGGCAAAGTAAGAAGCTGAAGGAGAGTCTAAGGATGATGGGTACGTGAACGTCAATTTTAAGCAAGTAAAAAAGGGTTGTTGGTTTTTAAATGCCTGAGTGCCAACCATGGAATGAGCCCAAGGTATGCAGTGACCTGCTAGAAGATTTCCCCTGAGGATTGAAGGATCAGAATAGAATAAAGAGCCCAGAGAACAAAGAGTAGGTAAACGGTGTGGCTCATAAATTCAATCTTGATAGTAGAATGGCTAGGATGTAGAAGCAGATGAAACATCTAAGGGATGTAAAAGGTGATGATTCAAAAGTTATTTCAGTGGTTAACAAAGCACCTACCATGCGATCATCAAAGAGGCACAACAGTGGTCGACGTGACTAGTTTCCTTCAATATGCACTATAGAGCAGGAAAATGGCACGGATCATAAATTCAATTCCTGACAGTAAAATGGCTAGGATGCAAAAGTAGATGAATCATCCAAGGGATGGAAGAAGGAAATGATTCAAAAGTTATTTTGATGGTTGACACAGTGCCTACTATGGGTCACTTGTAAAAAGGGGCACTAAAAGGCCTCCTTTCTTCTCCTATATATTGAGGACTTGTCATTTGAAAAAACATCTTCCACATTTGTAAGGCATAGCCCTGGAAAAATTTCACCTGAATCAAATAAATGCAGTTTTTTACCTCCATTTGGATAGATATTTTAGAGTATGTCTTGAGTGTTTGTATGTGTCTAGTCATTATTTCTTGATGCTCTCATAGGTTCAACACCAGTAGACCTGTTATCTACAAGGCACCATTTCTATAGCTGAAAGGAGAAGAGATGACATTTGAGAAGACCAAAACAAAAGGAGTTACTTATAGTGTGCATTTCACAGCGTCTCAGTGATTTTTTATTTCCTGTGTTTTCATGAAAGCCTCCCTGCCAGTCTTTTGTAGCCTGTTCATTCTACCAAGTGTGTAGTGTATGTATGTATTTGTCTGATTCTGAGAGTGGATGTGTGAAGGTTGACTTATTTTGGTGCATCACCTCTTTTAGAGTAGGTTTATTTCTACATCTCTCTCCCTTTTCATCCCCCCCTTTATTATATCTCTATATATGTGTTTTGCACTTGTTGGAAACAACACGATGCATCAAAGGGAGTTAGCCCTTATCTATAGACTCTCCCCTCCAACTTCTTTAGTCCCACAGGTGAGAGGGGATTTTCCATTGTTGCGTGAAGAAGGCAGGAACTCGGCCTCCTACCAATGGTGTAATCTTCTATGTCAACAAGGCCATGGTCAACATCTCAAGCAATAGATTTCTGACATTCAATTTGAGCATATACCAAGGGAAAGTAATAAAATTGATAATGATATGGCCACTATTGGATCTCTGATTTGGCAAACCAACATAGCTAAATAGTATCAATTCCTTATTGATAACTTGTTAGCACCAACTCATGAACCTTTAACTATCATGATGATTTTTTATATTGTTGGTCTTAGTTATATGTAGTATTTATAAATTTATAACTACCTCCATGACCATTTTTACCATTTGATCTATCCCAAAAACAAACCAAAGCCTTCATCCACCAAACCACTCATTATACCTTACTTGGATCAACCCTTTACCACCATAATTTTGATATAACTTTGCTTCATTATTTAACTTTGGTAGAAGCTATGATAACATTATAGGAAGTTTATGAAAGAGTATGTGGAGCCCATACTAGTAGGGTTATCCTTTTTAAAAATCTCTTGCATACTAGTTACAATTGGCCTATGATGGATGTAGATGCAATGGTACATGTAAATAAGTGTGACAAGTGTCAATGGCATGCCAATCTAATTCATACCCCAGCCAAGACCCTAAAACCAATGTTGACACCATGGCCATTTACTACATGGGGCCTTGAATTCATTATAAATATCAATCCCACCTCATCCGATAACCATAAACATATCCTTACTACCCTTGAATATTTTACTAAGTGGGTTGAAGCTATACCCATCACTTACATGACTGGAAAGTATATTTCTAAATTCATCTTCAACCATCTCATTTGTTATTACAATATCCCATTTGACATTATATCTAATAATAGAGGATCATTCAAGAACAAGGATGTCAATAAGTTATGTGTTAAATACAAGATCACACAACATTTTTTACAGCATATTACCCTTAAGGTAATGGCCAGGTTGAAGCATCAAACAAAACCATTGTCAACATTCTCAAAAAAATTATCAATGATTTTGGTCATGATTGGCACCTTTAGATATTCCATGCCCTTTGGGCATACCATACCAATCACTATACACCCACATGAGCCACACCATATTCACTTTTTTATGGTATAGAATCCATCCTTTGATTGAGGTCAAGTTACCATCTCTATGTATCTCTTTCAATCATGTCCTACATGATAATTACTATCATGAAGCTCACCTACAAGAACTAGAGTTACTAGATGAGAAATGCATTAATGTGATGAATAATCTCTAAGACTATCAGAACTAACTTTGAGGCAACTACAATTGGCATGTGAAACATAGAGAATTTAAACTTGGTGATCTTATCCTTAAATAGTACTAAAAGAATACCATAGCCAAAAAGAAGCATAAAGTTATGTTTAAACCCAATTGGGTTCGTCTTTTCATCATTATATCAAACTTTGGAATTAGAGCATACAAGCGTACCACACCATATGGCCATGAACTTGATGATCTGATGAACATTATCTACCTCAAGTAATATTACGCTTGAGTGACTTGGTGTATTGTCTATAAAGACCATTTCAATTTGTCAATCTACTTTGTAATGTATATATTTTACTATCCTATCATCATACCAACCTATCACTTTCCCTATCGTCTATCTATTTTACCATACCTTCCTCATCAATTGAGTTCATTTTTCCCTCCCTACCTAGCCTTATGACCTTGGTTCCATTCCATTTGATTCCATTACCACTTATCGTAAGAAGATTCAAATTTAGTTTCAGTAGTTGTTTCACACATTCTAGATAGAGTAATATTTTGAAGTAGTATGATAGACATTTGGAAGTTGCATCCTTCATTTCTTATTTTATTCTCTTTACTAAGTGTGCCTGATTATAACTGCTTATGGGCAAATTAGTGTATCCCTAGTCTTATCACTAATGATAACCACACATGGGAAAATTAGTGTCATTGACCTAAGCTATTATTTCTTAAGTTATAACCACCTATGGGAAAATTAAGGGTAACACTTTTTTATTATTTCTTGATGTACCAACTATCCATTCTCTATGTTTTACTATGCCTTTATACCAATTGTGCCTATTTTATTTGAATTGACTACTACACTAGTCAGATTCCTCTATTGTAAGGTAAAACTATAGTGATTTGAGGTCCTATTTTGGGGCTATATACACAACACTCAATACTTATTTAGGTCAACTCAGTTACCCCTAAGCCATGTTCTCACCATTTTATGAGCAACCTAAGCCACACTCTTGCCATTTTATGAGTAACCTAAGCCATTCTCTCACCATTTTAGGAGTAACCTAAGCCACATTATCACCATTTTATGAGCAACCTAAGCTACACTCTCACCATTTTATGAGAAACTTAAGCCACACTCTCTCCATTTTGCAAGTAACCTAATCCACACTCTCACCATTTTATGAGAAACCAAGTCATGATCTCACTATTTTGAGAGAAACCTAAGCCATTCTCTTTCCATTTTATGAGTAACCTAAGCTATGCTCTCACCATTTTGTGAGTAAACTAAGCCACACTCTCACCATTTTATGAGAAACCTAAGCCACACTCTCACCATTTTCGGAGCAACTTAAGCCACACTTTCATAGTTTTGTAAGCAACCTAAGTAACACTCTCTTCTTTTGTGATTTTATACTATTTTAATATCTCATCATTCTCAATTGAGTTAAGATTATTATAAAATTCTAAAAACATTTTAAAAATCATTTAGAAAATACCATAAACATTGACCACTTATTTACCTATAGGATTTTGGGAAACTTTACTAAGTCACAAGCAAATCACTTGTTCCTTAGTTTCCCCATCTTTTTTAGCCTTTTATCCCACACACTTATCTTTTTTCAAGACCATTCCTATTCTTATATCACATCCATCATGTTTTTTTAAATCATTTATCATTTTCTTCCCATTTCTTGGGAGAATTACATTCAACTTGATTTTTTTGTTGGATATAACATCCATGGAACTATGTAGGTAGCATCCACTTGCCTAGTGCATATGGAGGCAACTCAACCACCCCCTTCCTTCTCTTCTATTACCCTATTTTGTTAGTTTATTAAGTTTTTGTCTATTGTCTAGGGGCAATGTTTGTATGGTTTATATTGAGTTATTTGTTTGTTTGTTTTTGCTTATTTATTTGTTTGTATGCCTATTTGTTTATCTTAAGTGTTTTTTCCTTGATTAGGTTTATGTGCATTAATTGGTTGATTCCTTGCATGCACCTATACTTGAATCCATCCATATTTATTTTTTAGCATTGACATCATGGTTTGTATCATTGGTACATTATTTTCCTTTGAGTATTAGATCTTGGGAGTCAGTCCTTATGCATATTTTGGCTAAGTCCTCATTATATTCTACCATGATGCCTACCATCACATTTTATAACAAAAATCTGATTTAATAAGTCTATTTAGTAATGGTGGCATTGATATCTCCTCAGCACCAAAATCATAATCATATCGCAAATAGAGTAATTAAATAATGAACAAATTTCAACCTTTGTTAGTTCAAACACACATCTTCTTACTAGTAGGTTGTTCTAATTCATTTTTCTCCTCTACATTATATTATCATCATCATGTCTTCAATCATCAACCAAATCAATCATGTTTTCCATAATCAGGGTCTAATGATTATAACCACCTATAGGAAAATCATTGTACACCATCCCATCTACATTTCTCAATGATTATAACTAACTTTGGGTAAATCATTGTGTTCTCACCAAATTTACTTTTTATATGCCTAAATATGGGCATGTTATTATATTTTTTGTCTATCCTAACTAGGATAGCTCCATCTTCTCAATGATTATAACTACCTTTGGGCAAATCATTATGTTATCATACCATGTTGCCACTATCAGGGTATAATGCTTATAACCACCTTTGGACAAATCATTTTACACCATCCCAATTGCATTCTCAATGATTTTGACTGCTTTTAAAACTCATTATGTTTTCACCCCATCATCTTCCTTTCTTTGGTCCCCTTACTTTGCTTACTTCTCTGTAAGGGACCATTTGCTGACCTACTTGTGCCAACCATTCCCTTGAGGAGGCATCATATAGTTAGTTCAGCATCATTGCATTTTTAGGCATATAAGACCTTCTCATTCTTTGAAAAGATGTTACTATGCTTACATCTTGTAATGCCTTTCTAAACAGGGGTAAATTGTAGACACCTAAAACTAGCCACCAACAACCTCCAACTAGGTTATTGACCAAATTCTATAAAAATGTACAATTTGGCCTAAAAACACTAAAACATGCTAAATGATGTGAACTTATTATATTCAAGTGACAATTGTGGCTAGAGTGTCACTAAATAGGGTAATGTATTTTATGGGCTAGCTATCTTTAATTAGATCCTTTTGAGTCAAAATGCCAATTTTATACCTAGGTGCTCTCAATTGCTCTTTTCTACTAAATTTATTGCATGAGACATGTACCTTTATTATTTTATATTGAAAACATCCTAAATGATATAATAGTTCCAACACATCTAACATCAATTTCCAATTCTAATCCAATTAAATTTTGAGCTAATGATATGACATTTTGACCAATTTGATTAATTGTGCATCAATTGCCAAGATTTATATCAAAGTTGACTAATAATTTTTAAGGCCAATTAAACCAAATTAAGAACTTAAATTAATTTTCAATAAAACATGTTAAAAATGTCTTTATTGTAAAATTATTTTGAATATTTTCATCATCAGGTGACATCATTTCTTAAGGTGGCATCTATAAGCTATAAATGCATAAAATATCTGAATTAATGCCTCATTAATCCCTTCCATAACTATTTATTACCTCTTTATCCCAAATATTTATGGGGATATTCATAGATATAATTACATAATTGGATTTATTCATGGTCACACATCTTAATCATGAGATGGATGGTCATGTTTGATCCTAACCATTTCTAAAAATCTATAACTAGCAAGCCTCACACTCATAAGTTTAAGCTATCTTGGTGTAAAGTTATAATTCTAAATTGATTCCAAAATCTTCATGCAAATTAATATTCTTAATCCAAATTATTTAACCAAGCTAAAACCACAAGCCACATGATGCTAAGAGGATGTGGAGGATAGCCAAGCTCCATTGCAACAGACCTTTTGAAGTACAAAGTTGAACAAGCCACTTTTCAAACCATTTGAAAGCTCCAAGGAAGGTGAAGGAATTTTTATTTCATGTTTTAGTTATTGTTTTCATATGTGTGTTTTTTATTATGCTCCTATTTAGTGTCTAGGCCAAGATATGTATGCTTGTTAGTGTGTTTCTTTCCATTTGATTTCAAATTCCTAGTCTACAGTAGGTGCACTGGTTCATTAAATAGTGAGATGGTTTTCTCGGAGCTATGATTGGTTTAGTTGTGTAATGTTTGGCATGATTGGTAGATGAAGGTCACATGAAAAAGAAAAACTAAGACTTAGTGTTACTAGAAGGAGAATGCCATGTATTTGGATGTGTGGTTGATCATGATACATTTCAAATGCATTTTTTAGGCTCAAAAACTCGATAGGTGTAGTGACGCATTAAGTAAAATGATGACTTCCCAAAAGTTGTGATTGGTCCAGTGAACTTGTGCCATGTTGATAGATTGGTGGCTATGTGGAGAAGTTTGGTTTTGACTTATATGAGATATTCTCTCCTCACTACTATCAAGAGTGCTACATGCACTACTTGGTGTTCAAGGAGTTGGAGCCACATGATTCCTAAATGGTGATCTCTCTTAGGGAGAGATAGATAAATGATGAGGCAAAAGTGTTGTTGGTTTACATTTCAAAGAGATCATTGTATGGGTTTATAGTAGATGTGTTGAGGGATTATAGGATATTCATTACCTTCATAAAGAGCTAAAGTGTTTAGGAGAGATTGTTGATATATATATTGATAGTATGTTAGATGTAGGCCCCAACATGATCACTATTTTTATGGCTCAATGACTAGGACATGATGAAGGTGATATGAAGACTAAACCAAACAAGGAAATGCATAATGATGGGAAAGCAAGGAAGTATCCCACTTATTTCATTTTGAGTTGTCTTTATAGGAGTGTCCTAAAAGAGGAGAAGATGTGTTATGTCCTATATATTAGATTCATCAAGAGTAAGAAGCCTCATGATGATATGATGAGCACTAAACTAGATATTCCCAAGTAGTGGGATTTATGAGATGGTTCATGGTATAATCCTGGATGGAGTATTAGTTTGTGGAGAAGTGAGAGTCACTTTAGTTGTTGAATTCTACTATGGAGGAGTAGATGTTGACAAAATTGGTCAAGGTAGAGAAGTTTTATTAGTGTAGTAAAACTTCTTCTAGGTTTTTTTAGGGCATTAGTGGGCATAGATGGATAGTTGGTTGAATAATACTCAAGTGTGTTAAAATCCTATGTTTATTGACTTCAAGTGGGAGTATGTTAGGTGTGAAGTCACTATTCATAGTCACTATTCATTAATCATTATTCACCATCACTATTCATGGACACTATTCATGATGATGTGGCATGTTGGTAATGTGGCTAGTTAGTGATGTGGTTAGTTGGTGATGTGGGATGATTCACAGTTGGTGGTATGGCCTAAGAGCATCTTTCATGTTGAAAAGATGATGAGAGGAAAATGAGACACATTTCTCTACTTAATCACATGGGTTGTATTTTGTGAAATCATGTGAGGACATGATCATAGTGGATCTCATGATTCCATTTAGGCATGTACTTATGGGGTATAGTTTATTTGTGGGCTCCTATTGGATGAGTTCAAAAGTTGAGAATCTTTTGAGTAATGTGAATGCACATGGGAAAGTGAGGGACAAGGATCACTATGCTATATTGAGGTAACATGTAAGGTTGGGGTATAACTTTAGAGTACACATGGAGTGGTTAAGGGGGAATCATGAGATGCCATTCAAAGATCAACTTGGCACATGGTGGAGACATGGTTCCCTATTTATGAATAGTGATCCTCACTATAGGATGGTACATTTTATCCTAATTCTTAGTTATTATCTCTATATTGTAAATGTTATTAATAACATAAGATTTATCATTTTAATTCATATTATTATAGGATACATGCAAGCTTATGCTTACATGCTTGGAGGTTAGATCTTGGAGGTATTATTATGCTTGGTTCACAACCCAAATGCTTCAATTGTAAGCATTGAGTGATTGGGCTTTATCACTAAAGGAGTTACTAGAGGAGTTATTGTAGAAGAGGAATTATTGAGATTAATATGAATTTTGGAAGCCACCATTTTCTTGATGGCTTTTATTTGCACATTTCAAAGTTTATACATAATCTCTATGTAATGTGCTTTATTTCTTGTCTATGATTTTCTTGATTGTTTTATTATGCATTTTTACTTTCATTATAGGAGATTTTATTCCTAATAGTATGAAATTTTTCTTATTCTAAATTTTTTGATGGACTTAAAAACTCCTTTATAATTTATAATTCTTCTCTCAATGTGAGAGAATCCACTTTGTCATTGTCTTCATCAAATTTATGACCTTATTGTCCTTTACATTGCATGGGCTACTCGCTAACCACTTTTGTAACTAGATATTATTTATTCAATAGCATTTTCTTTGTCTCAGAATCCTTTATCCATGATCCTAGATCCTTCTGATATTTTTGAAATGCTTGAAATATTTTTATCATTGATTCTTTGTACATATTCATCTTTCTGCATAAAAAATTAGTTTTCTTTCTTTTTTCTTAATGTTTTATTATTTTTAAGAAACTAGTGTTTAATTCATAAATAATAAAGGGTCTGGAATAAGGGGAAAATCTAATCTAATATGGTAAATTATATTTTTTGATCAAATTAATTACATAGGGAAGAGAATTAACTTATCTATAAAAGTAGACCGAGACAACTATTTTAAAGCCTAAAAAGTGTTGCACATGAATGGGAAGATGTTAGGAATATGGATCTATCTTTTTTTTAGTGAAAGGATAGGAGTACCAAAAATAGGATACTTCAAGGTTTAGATCTATAGTCCAAGTCTTGCCACTATTATCTAAATTGGCCATAGAGATCTAAGTTTTCTAAGTTTTATTTTTTATCCCTATGTGTGCCTACCTATAAAATTTTGGATCTTGAATGTCGATGGAGTTCCTTGTAGAGTTTTTTTAATATTCAAAACCTTAGGTTCATCTACACACATGAAATAATAAAATACATCAAAAGCAAAAGGGAGAAATCCTAGGTTAGGGTAAGTATGATCACATGATCTAGAACCCTAATTGTTCTGATCACTACCTACATTAAACCTCAAGCTAGGGTCTCAAATCAAATGTAGTTTTCCCTTACAGAACATGCATAATCATTGTGCATAGTAGATGTAAGAATGACTTTTACCCAGGCCCTTCCTTGATTAATCATGAAAATCTATGTGTGATGTAGAATGTTGAGCTATACTATTAGCTGATTTTTAATTATGTATTATGCCAAAGTAGTGATTGCTAGATATAAAATGCCTTATGAAGTCCTTTATATAGGAGAATCTTTGTTTTGAATTTGGGAAATTTATTCATATTTGGACAACATTAGAAAGACAAAAAACATAAAGATGAAGTTAAGAAAGTTTTATGACTCATTAAGCAAGACAAACTGACCATTGGGACTCAAAATTTAGTTTGATAAGAGCATTAAAAATGGGACACCCTAGGGTCCAGTGCTATATTCCAATCCTGATGATCCTATCCTATAGGCTCGAGACTTTGAGGAATGGAACTAGCATAGGAAATAGAGTCTGGATGAGATGGAATGACCATTTAAATGGCTATGAATTTCTGATAATAAGCAAAAAGGTGACTCAAGCATGAAATAAGACCATGATAAGTAAAACAAAAGACATGGGTAAATGTGAATAAGGCTCATATTTTCTAGTCAGAGTCTCCTATGAAAGGTGTTGTCCCTGAAAATATCACTCATTTTTAGGACAAAATTTGAACTATTTTGGTCCTACAGACCAAAATTGTCTCTTCCCTTCTCAAAATTTGTTCTAAGCATTCAAATTCCTCATTTTTCAAGCTTCTCAGAAAATATACGGATTCTGCAGGCTTGAATCTATAGACTCTAAAGGCTTGAATCTATGGACTCTATAGGATTGAATCTATGAACTCTATAGGAAGAAAATATATGGACTCTGTAGGCCAAGTTCAATGGACTTCACAGGTTGATTTCTATGGACTCTATAGGGAAGAAGCAAGCTCTCAACACTTAGGTGATTTCAAAGTTGTTTTAATGACAAGGCTCAACCAAAAGAGTTCATCTGCAAGCTTCTAAGCAAGGATTGAACCGTTGAATTGTTGAACCTTAAAATATTTTAGTTCAATGGGTTCAACAGGTTCAAGGTTCAACATCAGTAACAAGAGTTAAGTGCTTCAAGGTTAAAGGTTCAACAGGTTCAAAGGCTTCTACAGGCAGGTTCAATCAAAAGAACAAGTTTTTGATGCTTGAATCATTGAACCATTGAACCATTGAACCACTTTGGTTCAAAGGTTCAATAGGTTCAACGTGTTTGGTTCAAAAAGATCAAAAGGACTTAGCCAAATAAAAAGATGAACCAATTGAACCGATGAACCATTGAACCACTTTGGTTCAAAGGTTCAATGGGTTCAATGAGGCTTGTTTTAAAGAATCTTGGTTCAAGCAGTCAAAGGGAATGAACCATTGAACTATTAAACCAAAGTTGGTTCAATAGGTAGGTTGAAGGTGTTACCCCAAAGCCAAAGGATTAAATAGCCCTTGTAGGGGGCAGTGAGCAAAAACCTGATAGAACTCAGCGGATGCTACCAAGTGTTGTCTTCTGAGCCTCATTTCACTTTGTTTCTAAGAGTAGCAGATGCTACCATGTGTCACAATTTGAGATTCACATAAAATTGACTAAAGCAAATTTCCAAGGGACAAACAACCCTTATAGAGGACAATCAAAAGCTAAAGTGAACCATTTTAAAAACTTGAAAGGCTATTTTGGAGCTTAAACCACCCTTACAGAGGGTAGGAAGGAGGCAAATGGACCAATTCAAAGGCCGAAAGAGCAAAGGGATTTCCTTCAAAAAAGTTCCCCCAGCAAAAATACTAAGGCAAGAAATGAATTCTTTTGGACTTCTATCTAAAGGAATTCCTTTGGACAAAAAGTCTGAAGAAATTAAGGGAAGTTGCAGGAGAAAAGCCCAAAAGAATTTTCGAAGGCCAAAGACAAAGCAACCGAAACAATTCTTGTAGACTTTTTATCTGCAAGAAAATGTCTGTAGAAAAAGTCTGTGGGAAAGCTCTGAAGGACTCTGAAGACAAAAGGCCGCCAAAGGACCCCAAAGGGTAGGTGCCCTTATGGGGGACTCTCGACTACCAAATTAAAAGACACTTACCCAAAGCTGAAGGGTCACCTTCCCTTCAAGAGGATACAAAACAAGAAAGAAAATAAAGTCTAAGGGGTGATGTGCTTGAAGATGTCAAAGTCAAGAATGATGAACTAGCCATTGGAAATTCAAACATAGTGACAGGTGTGCGAACGTCAATTTCAAGGTTCGTAAAATAGCCGTTGATTTTTAAAAGCATTAATGGAGAGCCAAATAACTTAGTGACCTGCTGGAAGAAAGAAGCTTGAAATCCATCTGAAGACCACCTGAAGGGTAGATACCCTTGCGAGGGGCTCTTCCCAACCCAAAGAAAATCATTTCTCAAGGCTCGAAGGGTAGGTCCCCTCCAAGAAAGCTCAAATGACAAAGCCAAAGGAATTTTTGAGGAAAGTGATGTGCCCACAGACATCAAAGTCGTAACAATGAAATAGCCATTGATCCTTGTAAAGTGTGGACCCAAATGCATTCAAAGGATTTAAGGCCAAGACCAGTAAGAAGTGACTAAGGAACATAACATTGAATTGAATCAAGGACCTAATTCATTTAACTAGAAAATGAGGAACGAGGAGGAAGGATCAAAAACATTTGCACATTAGATATGTTTCTAGAAGTAGACCACCAAGTGGATATTGAAAGATGCAAACTTTCAATAGCATGACTCATTTCCTTACATTGAGAAAAGCAAATGGGTAAATGCCCCTAAATTCTAGCCTGTCTTCTTAACAAAATTCAATGCAACATGATGTGTTACTATTCCCAAGTCCTTCTTGAAGAGGTTATATAAGGGACTCTCTTGTTAGTGTAAAAGGATCACTCTCTGACGATCAAAAACAAAACTCTGCCCAAATTGAAAGTCATTACTGAGACTTTGAGCTCAGATTGTTGATCATATTTTTTTATTGGAATAAGAAAGCAAGTAACTTTTCAAAATTTATGCTGTGATATCTTTGTTGTTGGGGAAAGTGTTCTTATGTCTTTTTCCTTAATATATTTTATGTTCCTTTAATTCAACAAGCAGAATTAGTGAAAGTAGTTAGGAAGGTGTCCTAAAGTCAACTGTGGAGAGACTTTGTGCCCCCATAATTGCCTTTAGTGTGTTTTATTTTTATTTTTATGTAAAGGACCTTGGGATGACTTTGTGCCCTCATTGTCCTTCGTATCTCACTCTTGGGCAATTCAGGTGGAGACTTTGTGCTACATCTCAATTTGCTAGTTACTACGTCCTTGGTTACATTTTGTAATTACTACCAAGAGTATTATTGTGGTTTGCTAAATAGTACTTCTGAAAGAAGAGGAGTGGTTTCTATCATTTCCCTTGAGATTTTTCCTTTGATTTACATGCATCATCTCTGAAGAAAGAGAGATGGATGGTTTATCCTACCCTTGAGTATTATTTTTTGTTTATATATATATATATATATATAGGGAACCTCCCCTTGATGAGAGGAGAGATTAGTCCCCTTTTGATGTGGTGAACCTACACATTTGGATGACCAATCTTCCTACTTTGGCTGATCAGACTTATTTTGTTTATTAGTACGCTGATTGACAAAATAATCAACCAACAATTTTTGGTGACTCCACTGGGGATATAACCCATTATTGTTATAACCTATCCATTATACTCCACTATGGAAGAATGAACTGCTATAGTGTTTTCCCATTGTTAAAATTTTCCTCCTAGCCTCACGCAATAGTTTTTGGTGACTTCACTGGGGATATACTTATGTGCATTCTAAAACCTCAATTTTTAGATGGAATCAATCTCTACCATTATCTATTATAGACTCCATTCCATTTCTATGTTTTACCCATTATTATTATAGCCTTACCATCTTCTTCCACATTCATTATTTTATTTGGTCTACAAAACCAGAGCTGCTGGGAAAGAGTGCACATTTTAAAGCCTCAAGATTCAAACTAAAGCAAGGTTAATTCTTTTCCATTTTTGTTTCACAATCTAGCAGATTCAAGGTATACATGAAGCCAAAGGGCTAAAGGTATTATTGACCTTGTATTCGAGTTGGTACAACAAAGTAATTTTGATCTATTTCCTTCACCATCTCACCTCTAACAAACCAAGAGCTTTTTTCCTACTAGAGTCAGATCTCCATTGCCAAATGAAGCATCCACTTTTGCTATTGATAAAGCTTTGCCAATAATTACCCCTCTGAGATTTATTATTCCTCCTTTTCATAGTCATATAATGGCAGTTCAAGGCCCTTGGGGTAATTCTTTTGGTCCTCTCAATCTTACTCCACCTCTACATGAGCTTCCATGCAGTTTAAGGAAGAATTTCCCCAAATCTATGGTGATAGGAAAGTTCATCCTGATGAACACATTTTAGCCTTTAACATAACCTGTGGTGTAATTGGTGTAGAATTTGAAGATGTAGTAGTTAGGCTATTTGTAGAAACATTACAAGGTGTTGCTACATATTGGTTTTATCATCTACAAGCTCAATCAGTAACTAATTAGAATACCCTCAAAGATAAGTTTGAAGCGAGATTCAAACTTGCAGAAGATGCACATGCACTTCTGGCTCAACTCACACAGATAAAGAAAGAACCTCATGAACCAATGAGGGACTTCATACCTAAGTTTAACAAATTGAGGAATAGAATTCCTATAATTACTCAACCTATAGTTGAGAATCTCAAATGCTTCTTTATTAATTCTTAGTTACCTAAAGTAAGTTTTCTTTTGAGACGTGCTGGTCAAATAGATCTTGGTGTAGCTCAACATTTGGCCACTGAGGTAGAAGATGATCTCATCTTATAAGGGAAGATAAGAAGAGATCTAAATAGAAATAGACCTTCATCATCTTTTGAATATTCATCTACAGGCACCACAGATCCAATGGTGCAAAAGTTGGCAAATGAGTTACTTGCTCTCAAAAAGCAAATGGCGTAAGGAATGTCTTCTACTCCTTCATACAAAGATATGCCAAGAAGGACATTTCCAAATCAGTCATATCAGGTTAATGCTACTAGGAATTAAGGGCAACAAAATCATCTTCCTCCCCCACAAGGGAAACTTGCCTTGGAAGCTCCTCCAATAAATTCAACAATGTGATATCTTGAAGCAGAATCAGAGTTCTCTTTCTAGCTTGAATTGAATCAAGAAAATGACACTGATCTCCTTGTAGAAAATCAAGAAGAATCAGCTGATGACTCCCACATTAGTTTCCTGAACTACCAAGATGAACTCAAAAGGAAAGGAAAAGATTTTGATGGATCATATGCAGTGTTTACTAGGTCCAAGAACCAATTAGTCCAGCAAGCTAATAAAAACAAGACAGAGGAGCAACCTCAACCAATAATTACAATTTCTAAGTGTGGAACCACTCTGCCTTTCCAATCAAAGGATCCAGTGATCACCCAAAAATTAATTACATAAATTTCACTTTCACCTTCTACTTCAATTTCACAAACTAGCCCTCATCCCATCCCTCCTAAAACCCAAAAGGTTGAAATGCTTTCCTCTGTTCCTAGTCTAATTCAGCCATTTGACATAATTGATCATGTCAAGAAGACCAAAATTCAAATGTCTAAATTTGAATATTTGTAGTCCAATCCTGATCAATTGGATAAGTTGGTCCAATGTGTCAAGAACCAAACCATCCCTATAGGACAAGAAGCTAAAAAGGTAACTCCTGATTCACCAAAGAACATGCCCATTTTGAATAATCTTGTCATTACTCCTCTAGTTGCCCCTAAGAAAATAGAACCTTTCTATGTTTTCCTATTGATAAATGGTTATCAACTCAAAAATTGCATCATTGATTCTGGGGCATCTGACAATGTCATGCCTACTAAAGTAGCTGAGTCTCTAGGTCTCACACTAACCAAAACCTTTGGGAGATGTTTCTCAATGGAGAAAAAGCAAGTACCACTACTAGGGCAAATCAAAGATGCCCAATTTGCATTTGTAGCCTTTCGAGATAGGAGAATCAAGATGACTGTCTTGGTGGCTAACGTTTCAACATCCTATGGTATCTTACTTGGATGAAATTTCTATAAGGACGTGGGAGGAAAACTAAGCATGGACCTTTATGAGGCAAGGATCCCTATCCAAGGCGTAATGAAGAGATTGCTCCCTAAAAAAGAGGCAAAATATGTGGTCACTCAAACATTGGCCCTTACAGTACAAATTTTGTTTGAGTCTTTAGGTAGGGGTAATTATTTCTTGACCACAAAGAATGTTCATGTTTCTACAAATGAAAGCCCTGTAGCTGACAATCTAGGAATTGATCCAAACAAGATGTCAGGAGAATTGGTAGGGCATAGTATAAATAAGGAAGGATCTTCCATCTCTAATGAAGATAAATCTAATAGGAGATTAGCTTCTAATTATGCTTAGATCCTGGAATCTGATGGCAGTAATTCTTCTACCAATGATGGAGTCAGGACTGTGTTGATATCTCCTCAAGGAGACATTCTTCCTTCATGCAATTTGTAATTCAGCAACACCAAAAACATAGCTGGATGCAAATATTTGTTACTCAGATTGAAGATTGCTTAAGATGAAGAGATCAAACTCCTTCACATCAAAGGAGATGCTAAGCTGATAGTTTGTCAAGAGTTTGATGTGGACAATCCAATCATGTGCTGGACTGAACCAAAAGAACAACCAATTATGGTAATCGACCATGCAACTACAAATAAAAATTAGGCAAAGGAACCCTTCACAAAGAAAGCAAGTAGTTATGGCTTTCAAATTGAAGACCACATCCTACCATGGGGCAAGAAGAAGAAAAAACCAAGAGGAAGACACAAAAAATTGTTTTCCTGGTGGAGAGTTCCATTCACCTGTCACTATTTTTGGGGACAAAATGCCTTCTTGATGGTTTATCAAGATAGAGTGTTATTTTCACTGCCTCTCAATAAGCAGCATCTAAAACACTTCAACTCTTGAAGTATCAGATCATTACATCTGTACATATGTATATTTGTATAGTTTTTAATTCTATTTTGTTTTGTTTGTTTCTATTTTTAATGCCTTCCATTTCTAGGTAACATGACTCCATAGCCCAATGGTACACATGAAGACACTGGAGATTCTAGATTCTACTCCCTTCAATTCTTTTTTATAATTGATAGAAGTTCTCCAACTGGAGCTAGCTATTTTCCCCCAAAAATATCACTCATTTATAGGACAACATTTGAACTATTTTGGTCCTACAGACCAAAATTATCTCTTCCCTTCTCAAAATTTGTTCTAAGCATTCAAATTCCTCATTTTTCAAGCTTCTCAGAAAATCTACAAACTCTGTAGGCTTGAATCTATGGACTCTGTAGGAAGAAAATCTATGAACTCTGTAGGCCAAGTTCAACAAACTTCACAAGTTGATTTTTATGGACTCTGTAGGGAAGAAGCAAGCTCTCAATGCTTAGGTGATTTCAAAGCTGGTTCAATGACAATGCTCAACCAAAAGAGTTCATTTGCAAGCTTCTAAGCAAGGATTGAACCATTGAACCATTGAATCTTGAACCATTTTGGTTCAATAAGTTTAATAGGTTCAAGGTTTAACATCAATAACAAGAGTTAACAGCTTCAAGGTTCAAGGTTCAATAGGTTCAAAGGCTTCTACAGGTAGGTTCAATCAAAAGAATAAGTTTTTAATGCTTGAATCATTAAACCATTGAACCACTTTGGTTTAAAGGTTCAACAGGTTCAATGACCAAATGGTTCAATGTATTTGGTTCAAAAAGATTAAAAGGACTTAGCCAAATAAAAAGAATGAACCAATTGAACTGATGATCCATTGAACCACTTTGGTGTAAAGGTTCAACGGGATTAAGGTTCAAGTTTCAATAGGTTCGATGAGGCTTGTTTCAAAAAATCTTGGTTTAAGTGGTCAAAGGGAATGAACCATTAAACCATTGAGCCAAAGTTGGTTCAATCAGTTGGTTCAATTGGTAGGTTTAAGGGGTTACCCCAAAGCCAAAGGATTAAACAAACATTATAGAGGGCAATGAGAAAAAATTTGATAGAACTTAGTGGATGCTTCCAAGTGTCATCTTCTGAGCCTCACTTCACTTTGTTTCTAAGAGCAAGGGATGTTTCCATGTGTCACAGTTTGAGATTCACATAAAATTGACTAAGGCAAATTTCCAAGGGACAAACAACCCTTGCAGAGGACACTCAAAAGCTGAAATGAATCATTGCAAAAACTTGAAAGGCTAATTTGGAGCTCAAACAGCCCTTACAAAGGGTAGGAAGGAGGCAAATGGACCAATTCAAAGGCCAAAAGAGCAAAGGGATTTCCTTCAAAAAATTTCCCCTAGTGGAAAGACTAAGTCAAGAAATGAATACTTTCAGACTTCTATCTAAAGGAATTCCTCCAGATAGAAAGTTTGAAGAAATTCAGGGATGTTGTAGGAGAAAAGCCTGAAAGAATTTTCAAAGGCCAAAGATAAAGCAACCAAAACAATTATTGAAGACTTTTTGTCTACGAGAAAATGCCCACAAAAAAAGTTTGCAAGAAAGCTCCAAAGGACTCTGAAGACAAAAGGCCATTGAAGGACCCCAAAGGGCAGGTGCCCTTATAGAGGACTCTTGGCTACCAAATTAAAGGACACTTTCCCAAAGCTGAAGGGTCACCTTCCCTTCAGGAGGATGCAAAACAATAAATCTAAAGAAATTCCAAGGGGTGGCGCACTTGAAGACATCAAAGTCAAGAATGATGAACTAGCCGTTGGAAATTCAAATGTAGTGATGGGTGCGCAAATGTCAATTTCAAGGTTCGTAAAATAGCCATTGATTTTGAAAAGCCTTAAAGGAAAGCCAAATAACTTAGCAACCCACTAGAAGAAAGAAGCCTGAAAGCCATTTGAAGACTAGCTAAAGGGTATATACCCTTGTGGGGGGCTCTTCCCGATCCAAAGCGGATCATTTCTCAAGGCCCGAAGGGTAGGTCCCCTCTAGGAAAGCTCAAATGACAAAGCTGAAGGAATTGCTAAGGAAAGTGACGTGCTCATGGATGTCAAAGTCATAACAATGAAATAGCCGTTAATCCTTGTAAAGCGTAGACCCGAATGCATTCAAAGGCTTTAAGGCCAAGACTAGTAGGAAGCAACTAAGGAATAGAACATCAAATTGAATCAAGGACCTGATTTAATTAACTAGAAAAAGAGGAATGAGGAGGAAGGATCAAAAACATTTACACATTAGATATGTTTCTAGAAGCAAACTGCTAGGTGGATATTAAAAGATGCAAACTTTCAATAGTGTGACTCATTTCTCTACATTGAGAAAATCAAATGGGTAAATGCCCCTAAATTCCAACCTGTCTTCTTAACAAAATTCAATGCAACATGATGTGTTACTATTCCCAAGTCCTTCTTGAAGAGGCTATATAAGGGACTCTCTTGTTAGTGTAAAAGGATCACTCTCTGATGATCAAAAACAAAACTCTACCCAAATTGAAAGGCATTACTAAGACTTTGAGCTCAAATTTTTGATCATATTTTGTTATTGGAATAAGAAAGCAAGTGACTTTTTAGACTTTGTGCTGTGATATCTTTATTGTTGGGGAAACTATTCTTATGTCTTTTTCCTTAATATATTTTCTATTCCTTTAATTCAACAAGTAGAATTAGTGAAAGTAGTCAGGAAGGTGTCTTGAAGTCAACTGTGGAGAGACTTTGTGCCCCCATAATTGCCTTTAGTGTGATTTATTTTTATTTATGTGAAAAGGACCTTGGGATGACTTTGTTCCCTCATTGTCCTTCGTATCTCACTCTTGGGCAATTCAGGTGGAGACTTTGTGCTACATCTCAATTTGCTAGTTACTATGTCCTTGGTTACATTTTTCAATTACTACCAGGCGTATTCTTGTGGTTTGTTGAATAGTACTTCTGAAAGAAGAGGAGTGCTTTCTATCATTTCCCTTGAAATTTTTCCTTTTATTTGCATGCATCATCTCTGAAGAAAGAGAGATGGATGGTTTATCCTACCCTTGAATATTATTTTCTATATATATATATATATATATATGTATGTATGTATGTATATATATATATGTATATATATATGTATATATATATATATATACATACATATACATATACATATATATATATATATACATACATACATACATACATACATATATATATATATATATATATATATATATATATATATATATATATAGCATATCTATAGGGAACCTCCCCTTGATGAGAGGAGAGATTAGTCCCCTTTTGATGTGGTGAACCTACACATTTGGATGACCAATCTTCCTACTTTGGCTGATCAGACCTATTTTGTTTATCAGTATGCTAATTGAAAAAATAATCAACCAACAAAAGGAATATGAAAAGACATGATATGTGTGGTTTCTTGACCAATTTAAGGTGTATACGTTTCCCCCCTTTAATTCTAGTGATGTAATGAAATGAAGTAATAGAGTAAAAGAAAGAAAAAATGCATACCTGAACTTACCTATGTAGAGATAAATGTGTTACACAGGGTCCAACTCACTTCCTGGTGAGGGAAGTGGATGGAGAGATAAATAATTCCTAAAGAAAGAAGGGATACCTAAAATGGATGCCCCTTGTACTAGATTTTGAAGTGGAATCTATGTAACATGGAGAAGGAGGGTAATGCTTTCCCCCTCTGTTGAATCTGACTGAAGATGAGGAATGCTTGAAGGCCCAAAACCAAAATCTATCCTCTGACCCACATAAACTCATGTAATCTATAATGTGTGTATAGAAGCTATATACTATGAAGAGAAAAATTTGTCATGTCCCCACTCTGAATATTTGAACTAGAATTGAGAAATGCTCAGAGACCCAAAACTAATATCTATCCTCTATCTTACACAAACTCATGTAGTCTAGGTCTGGGTGATGCAATAGACCAATTTATATAGATATCCATATGGTCCAACCTGGTGATAACCTAGGTATAACTAGGTGTAATCTAAAACTTTAGTCAATGTGTGAGAAGAGAATGGCATGTCTTACCATTTTGTCTATATAATCCTGGGTGATGAAGTATATGAACATTTATACCATGCCCTCAAATATGGTATGTGAGTGATACATATGTATAATTTTTTAATCTATATAACCATATGTGATATGACCTATCATTTCATGCCACGTGTGAAAAATAAGAGATCAAAACACTATGCTCTACACTATGCCTATAATGTACTATCTGGTCATATAACAATGTCATATTATTTGAAGCTATATGTGTGAGATGTGTAGTATGTACATACCCCCAAATCTAGTATCTGAGTTTGAATCTCTATCAAAGTCACTATGAGTCCATATAATCTAAACCACTATATCTAAATAGTCTATGTACCTATAATCTAAAATAATTGAGGATCTATATGATTTGAACCACTATATTTGAATAGTTTGTGTATCTGTAAACTAAAGGTATATCCCCATAAATGTCTTGAGTAATGATGAGTGACCCATGTAATCTAAATCACTATATATTTTGACTAATCTAAGTTGAATCTAATAATTTGAATACTATAGGTGTAAGAACCATGGTGTATCCACTTATGAGAGTGGATGGGCATGTTGGGTAGGTGTAGAAATAGGAATAGTAAGAATGATGACCCCCTTTTAAGGAGAGGGACAACATTTGTGATAGAGGAGGTCAAGCCAAAATTGATGACTAGTGGCATAAGTAGAAATAAGTTTGGCTTATTGTGAATAGCTTGAGATGTTGTTTGATTCATTAGACTGAGTTGTATAAATTGAAACAAGTTTTCATTAGTGATAATCAAGGTGTTTATCTAAGTATAAAATAAATATAGATAGGTGGATTTTTTATTAGGTAAATATAGGTAAGAGAGAGAAGATGGCATGATGTCAAAGGTATCATTGTCATGATTCCATTAAAATAAATGGTTTGAAAAATAGAGTTATGGGGTTCAAGTTATAGGCAAAATGGTATTTTACTTTGATTGAGAAAGTTGGGTAATATAAGAAGTTGGATTGATTCTCAATTCATTTGTGTATTGAATAGTTTGAGATTTATAACTCTGGAGTAAGAGATATGCTAAGGATATGAGTACCTACTGAGACCCAGTTTGAGTAGTTGGCAGCCCAGGTTTAGGTTAGTGGTGATGCTACCCTGGTAAGTAGCTAAAATATTTGATTTTTAACTATTTTGAAGCCTATTTTTGATTTTTTTGAGATGTTTAAAGTGTCTTAGGAAAATTTTCACTAGTTCCAACACTCATGTCCTACATCCAACACTATTATCCAAATTCTAGCATTCCTATCTAGGTTGAAATGATCTTGTCTAGCACTGTTGTCTTGAACCCAACAATGTTGTCTTATGAGTACGAGTTTTTGAGTTGCTACTTTGTTAGTTGTTTTTTACTTGGCTAGTGATTTGGAATTATGGACTAGTATATATGTTATTTTTTTGGTGTTTTTATGGTGAGGTATGGATGAGATATTCTTTCAAGGGCCAGGGGATGGAGATATTGAGGTTGTTACCATTATCTACTGATGAGAGTGTTATCATGGATAGGGTAGGGTTAGGTCATGTGTGTGACCTAGGTAGAGTGTAGTGGGATAGACATTTGATTACATCCTTATATGAGAGGTAAAATATAGATACATGTACTTTCTAACTTACTACATGGGAGATTATTGTGACACTAGAGGATGTGTATCATATTTTGCATTTGTCAGTTAGTAGATGGTGTGTAATATTAGAAGATGACATGGGTGTCAATGATATTGATCATGCATCTTTGTATTTTATTGGTTTGCCCTCAAGAATACATCAAAGAGGTAGTGATAGTGATGTGTTTCTAATATTTATAGTACAGTCTAGTGTTCCACACATATGGAAGTGGTTGGTTGTTTTTTGGCCTCATTTATTATTGTGGATGGGAGTGGAGTGTCAATTACATATAAGATGCATAGGATTGTGCAATATATGGAGGTTTATAGAACTATGTTCTCATGGGGTAGGATTAATCTTGCTCACCTATATAAGGATCTTTACAGGTTTACATAAGAGGCATTTAATGGTGGATTGAGTGCAATGACATTATTACATTGTTGGGCTAATGAGTATATAATGGTATACAGATGATAGGGTTATTGAGGGAGAGGTAGGCACCTCTATATCCATTTAGGGAGTGATGGATGAGTATATTATCTATTTGATCTCCTAAGATCAATCATTATAGATGGGTGCTAGACAAACTGGTGGCTGATGACATTATATGAAGGCCTTAGAGAGGATTTCTTGGGTGGGCTGAGGATGGAGTACATTTGTGGTATATGAGGGTCAGTTTTTGGATACATGACCATTGGGTTGGAGTGTATGAGCACATGATTAGATATTTTGGGGTTCTACAGTATGTGCCCCTAGAAATATGGTTATGGGTGAAGACTACACAAGCATCAATGAGGGCAAGAGCTCATGTGAGGCCCATGGAGGTTGAGCAAGTACTGTTAAATTTAGATGAATGGGTTGAGGATATAGAAATTTCTAATAGATGTTGGATGTATAGATACATATACTACATGGTGGATGAGGAATCGATGGGATATTTATACCTAATTGATGGAGGGGATGTTTTAGAGTATGAGGATCCTTAGTTGATCCAAATGATGGGAGGTAAAAAAATTATTTTATTTAAAGTATGTAAAAATATGTGATTTTAGTTTGATTTGAAAGTATATATCTAATGTAATGTTTTAATTTATGTGAAGGTGGAGTGGGAGGTGCACCAGATGAGGCACATGCTTGGGTGGTGAGTGGAAATGATGACTATTGGGAGACCATCATTGAGTCTACACTTTGAGAGCTCACATGGTATGTTCTTGATGATGTATTAGAGGAGGGATTGATAGAGTGAACAATGGTTATGTCTAGTATTCATGCTCTCCTATTTGATAAGGTTACTATAGTGATAGCTACATATGTTTAAGTAGTAGGAGAGAGAGATGAGCTGAGGGTTGAGTTGGATAGGCATAGGATGCCCCCACCTGATTTTATATTGGTGAGTATGAGGATTATACATGAGTACATGGATATTTAGAGGTGGCATGTAGACTTGCATGAGGATCATGGTTGGCTATTAGAGTGAAAGATTCATTTCATGAGGCATTCAGGAGTTTGAGGAGGTGCGGGGCCATCGAGCGCTAGAGTAGATTATGGGACTAGTACTAGTAGGAGAGTGATACTGAGAGTGAGGGCATGATTCCCATTCATGATTTATTATATTTGATATAGTATATATGTTTTAAAAACTCATTATGTATGTATGTATGTATATATATATATATATGGATGTTGGTTTGATTTTGGATTCAGGCGTATTATGTTATGGATTTTGGGATAGATTGGTATAAGTATTGCAAATGGTTGATTAGAAATAGTTGATTTGACATTGATGTTGAAGTTGCATATATTTTGGTAAAATGGTATTTAGGATATGTGATTTTGAGTGTTATTGATAAGTTGATGTTAGTTTTGATTTTGAATTATATGTGAGTAGAAATTTATTGTCTTTTAATTTGTAAATTGATTTGATAAAGTGAGTCAGTTTAAGATTGGTAAAATGGGATATTGGTGAGGTCCAAATTTAGATAATTTGGTTTGGTTAGGGATGGCTATTTGGAACTAGGAATTTTAGTTATTAGTATAAGGAGATATAAGAGAGAATTCTATGCTCAATTCCTCAAGAGTGGCTTAAGAGTACAAAGGTTGGTCCATTGGCTCCATCATTGCCCCATAAAGTGAAGCTATGAAATGATGTCAATATGAATATGTGTCAGATTACTCTATGTTGTATCACTATCTAAACACTGATGGCCAAATGAACAAGCTCCCATACTACTCATGTTCTATAGGAACATGTGATGTATCTAATACTATTTGATGTGCACTAATTATAGCTATGCATGGAGACTCTATCAAATGTAACTTTACTGGATGTGTAACTAAAATTGTGTTGTGATGAAGTCTCATCTATTTGTAATTATAGTGGATTGCTATGTGAAATAGTACCTGATGGCCTCTAATTTGATGCATATGACTGAGTAATATATTGAGCTAGAATTGTAACCTATGATAAGGACTCATTTAATCTCAATCATAATGGGTTGCTATGTGAGATACTACCTAAAAAACTCATTTGTAGTGAATATCTTTCTAGATCAATACTCTATGATGTGGGTTCATCTAATCTTAACTATAATGGGTTGTTACATGAGATAGGACCTAAAAAACTCAATCATAGTGAATATCTCTCTGGAGTAGTACTCTAATATGATGCTTGTGACTATGCTAGATATGTATATGGAACTACACTATGTATTATTTGGACTATAGTGATATATGTAGGTTGTTCTTAATATACTGGTTTATAAACCTTTTGAATAGGTGGAATAAGAGATCTCTTATGAGGATCTATCTTAGAAGGTGCATTACTCTCATGATGAGTAACCAATTATTCTAGTGAAGTAATGTCCTAGGATAACTCAGTTATGGAGGAATGAGGTTTATGGTTCTATGATGGAGGAGATCTCAATTATCCCTATGTGAATGCTGTGATTCCATTATCAACACATCTATTAGTACAATCCATTATTCCATAGCAATCATTATCTTTATGTCCATGGATATGATTATAGTTATAAAAGGGTCGATGTCGATGTCTATGTAAGAGATGCAGATCTAGTCAATGAGTAGAAGGTAATGTGATTAACCTCCTATCTAATAGTGTTGATAATATGACACATGGGTTTCCCACTCTTAATTAAATTATAGTAGAGCCTTGTTGTTGTTATATTTAGTACATATTATAGGTTGTCCTCTAAAAACTAGCTCTGTATTCTTAACTAGTTTCTTTTTTGGTTGAGGTCTCCTATCTTGTTTAGGACATGGTGGATGATGTATGCTAGGAGATATAAATAGAGGTACTAATATAAAATCTAGAGTAATTATATCAACTAAATCTACCTCAATCAATTCCAATTTATTTTCCAAGGCTAAAACTGTATAACATAAGTGCCTAAAAGAGGACTCTATCTAATACAATAGATGCTTGAATAGAGGTTGTCAAATCCCCTTAATAAATATATGTTGAATCTATAAATCTATTGGTTTATAGATCAATCTTAAAATGTGAGTCTTGCATCATAAGATATAATCTCTAATTGGCTCTAAAGTATTCTATTATAATGTGTCAAGTTTCTCATATGTAACATGAGGGATTGTGTTTGTTATGTAATATCTGAGAAATGCCTCCTCTAAGTCATCATGTGTGTGCAAGAAGCCAATGGGAAATAGATAAAAGAACCAATTATGTGATTCCTCCACTAATGTCTACTGGAATAGCTTTAATATAATTAAAATACTCACATGAGATGGAAAAGTCTTCCAAAAATCTTGAAGGTGTATGAATGGATCTCTAGTTTCATCAAAGAGAGGCAATGATGGTATCTAAAAATGCTTAGGCAATGAATCTTTTAGAAATGTCTTCAGAAGAGGGTTATCATGTAAATCATTGACATCCATACAAGACTTATAAGCCTTGTTTTCCAAGGTAAGGAGATGTACTTGGTGTTGTAATTGACCAACTGCATGCAACAGATAAATAATCTCCTGAGATGGTATATTAGCATCTTGAAGTGGTTCATTTAATTTTTGAATTTGATCACTAATTTTAGCCATAGGAATGTTACATTTAGAAATTGGATCATAGAGAGGGGTTATGCTCACTTTAAACTTTGGAGGAATGGTAACTTGGACCTTAGTAGAGGGATGTGGGATACCATTCTTTTTAGGTGAAGAGTGAGAAATGAGTGCTACTGTAGTAGGGGGTAGCTTGGGTGATTCATTGGTATCTTTATGTTTTAGTGAATCACATTATAATTGAGTAGAGGATGTGATTTTATTATTAATATGTGCATCACTTTAGATAAAATCATGCATAAAAGTAGAAACAACATTTGGCATTGCATTATGTCTAAGAAGAGGAGTGAGAGAAGAGTTAGAAACATGAGATGCATTTCCTTCTTCACTATGTACATAATAATCATCATTATTCCATGCATTATCATAGTTGAAATATTTTTCATTTTCACTCATTTTCATATTCATTTACATGTTCACTATCATACTCATTATCACTTCCATTATCACTAGGGAGACGTGTAAGAGAAGAATTTAATTTATTTCCAATATGCAATAAACTATCATGTGAAATTGAAATATTATGTGCATCTATGTTATCCATGTATGGAATATATGCATTATTTTAATTTTCAATATGAGAATTAATATTTATATAGTTATAATTTAGACATTCTTTTGATAAATTAGAGTTGAGATCATGAGATGGATCATTTGAACTATGCATTGGCAATTTGATTTTATTGTGTTTATATTGTTGTATTTTGAACATAAAAGTAGAGAGAGAGAGAGAGAGAGAGAGAGAGAGAGAGAGAGAGAGAGAGAGAGAGAGAGAGAGAGAGAGAGAGAGAGGGTTCACATGGAATAAAATTATCACCAATAAAAGATTTACTTAGAATTGCATGACTAATTTGTTCATTTGGTGTATTGTGCATAGGAGAATGAGGTGAAAAGTACCTTTCCCATTTATCAAAATTATTTTCTTTAGAAGAGGGAATAAAAGAGATAAGTTTGAGAGAAGAAAATGCATCTACTTTTTATTCACTGTCACTTTCACATGTATCATCACATTCCTCATTTTAATAATAGTAATTATCTTCATTGTAAATGAAATCATTTTACATATTTTTAACTAATGTTCACTTTTACAAATTTGTCCATTCATTTTCATAATTATGAGAAAATCTTATAAATTGATCTATGGGATGAGAGGGAAGAAGTGCCTTATGGCCATTTTATTTCTTTCACCAAATAGAATATGTAAAAGTACTATTAAGCAAATAAATGCAATAATAACTACTAACATAGAGATTTTTAAAATATTCTGACACTCTAAACAATTTGCAAAACTTCCAAAATATTTTTCTAAAAATTGAAAGGAAGGAAAGCTTGAGGTTTCAGGACTTAGTTTAGGAATCTAGGGTTTTGGATTAGGGTTTAATAATTTTTGAAAATTATTGCTATGATTTAAATTATAAAATAAATTTGAATAAGATAAATACACAAAAAAATATACAAAAATAAACTATTTCAAATTTAATTTTTGCACAAATTAACTACCAACATAGATATTTTGAAAATATTTTGACAATCTAAATAATTTTTAAAAAATTCAAAATATTTTTCTACAAATTGTGAGGGAAGCTTAGGGTTTGAGGACCTAGTTTCAAAATCTATGGTTTTGGGTTAGGGTTTTAGAACTTTTGAAAATTATTTCAATAATTTAAATTCTAAAACAATATTTGAATAAAATTAATGCATAAAAAAATTATACAAAATTTATAATTTTAAAGTTGAATTTTTGCACAAAATATGAAAGAAAAACCCTTAAGGTACCTAGGGTTTTAGATTTATTCGAAGTAAGTCAGGTTAACAAATTTTTTATTATTTTTGGGAAACTAGTGTTTAGTTCCTAAACAATAAAGGGTCTGGAATTAGGGGGGAAATATAATCTAATATGGTAAATTTATATTTTGATCAAATTAATTATGTAGAAAAAGAAGTAACTTATATGGAAAAGTAGACTGAGATGACTATTTTAAAGCTTAAAAATTATTGCATAAGACTAGGAAGATGTCAAGAATCTAGATCTATATTTCATTTGATGAAAGGATAGGAGCACTAAAAATAGGACACTTTGAGGTTAGATGATATAGTCTAGGTCATGTTGCTATTGTCTAAATTGGTCACAAAGATCTAATTTTTCTGGGTTTTGTCCCTTATCCCTTTGTGAGTCTACCTATGAAATTTTAGATCTTGAGTGTTGATGAAGCTCCTTGTAGATATATTTTAATATTCAAACCCCTAGGTTCATATACACACATTAAACAACAAAATACATAGAAATCAAAAGGGGGAAAAACTAAGTTAGGAAAAGTATGATCGCATGATATAGAACCCCTGTTATCCTAATTGCTACCTACATTAACCCTCAAGCTAGGATATCTAATCAAATGTATTTATCTCTTAGGGAAAATGCATAATCAATGTGCATGGTAGATGCAAGAATGAATTTCACCTAAGACCTTCCTTGATCAAGCATTTAAATCTGTGTGATGCAAAATGCTGAGATATACTATTAAATAATTCTTAAATATGTATTATGTCAAAGTAGTAAATGCAGATATAAAATGCCTTGTGAAGTAATTTATATAAGAGACTATTTTTAATTTGGGAACTTTATTAACATTTGGACAACATTATAAAGATAAACAAAACTTAAATATGAAGTTAAGAAAGGATTAGGACTCATTAAGGGATACAAACTAACCATTGGGACTCAAAATGTAGTTGGACAAGAGCATTGTTTTATATATATTCATTGATTGGCATGGCCCATAAAAAGATTTGGCATGGCCCATAAAGAGAATCTGCATGAGGGAAAAGCTTTTTTTAAAGAGTAGGGTGCAATATTTCACTAGAGGACAAGTTTATTGACTTTAGTGCTTCACATGTCTTTGTTCCTTGGGGAAAAAGATAAAAGATGAGAAGGTGGTGAATTCTTAGGGTGGCCCAATGATTTCCATGATATTCAAAGGTCAAAAGTTTGAAACTTATCTAGGAATCTTATGTGCACTTGGGAAGTGGGAGATAAGATGTACTATTCCTGAGTTAGCTCACATGTGGGAGTAAGGCATAGTTTTGGATGTATGTGAAGGTAGAGATTCTTTATCTAAATTTTTAAATATGATTTTGACTCTTTCACAAGGGGACAAGCTTGAAATTATGGATCAATAGTGATCCCACTAAGGGTGTAACATTTCTACCTTCTCCATGAATTTTCCTCTCCTATCCTCTCTTCTCTTTTGTAATTCTATTTATTCATGTGCTCCCTTTTTAAAAATCATATTTTACCATATTATATCTCTTTCTTGATATTTTTTGACCTTATGTTCATCCATGATTCTTCTATGGATGAAAAACCATTGAATACTAAGATTAGTGCATGAAAAACCATTGGTTTCTTGGGTCAAAAGATGAAACCCCTTTGATTCAGTAGGATAATCTCACTCGGAGATTATGAGTGTGCTTCTAAAGCTACAGATCTAGTGGTGCAATTTATGTGGTGTTATTTTAAGGTTTTTCAATGAATTAATGTGGAGTTCATCTGGTACATGTGTTGTAAATTGGTGGAGTGTGTTGATGTTGTGGTAATTCCATATTATTGTTCTTAGTAGGTGTTACAATATTTTAAGTGTTTATTATTGTATATCATCATATGTAATTCAACATTTGATGTAAAATTCATTATTCTCTTTAGCCGTTTATGTGTAATCAAGAAAAAGGTGAAAAAGGTACTTGTTGATAACATTAAATTAGAATCAAGTTATATTTTATAATCAATATCAGAGTTGGGTTTTATTTTAGAACTATTGACCAAATTTGGTCTACATACCAAAAATTTGCCTGGTCCAAGAGTCTAATAGAAGAAGTAGGATCTTAATTGAAGAGTGACCCAATGTTAAAAGGAGAAAATAGACCTCAAATATAGATCATATAGATTTTTAAATCTTTTGAAACACTTTAAGAAACCTTAAAGTGTGATCTAATTGATCTTCAAGGGATAGGTCTACTATTATAGGTGAAGGGTCCAAACAGTTTCCATGGGGTCTAGGAACATGAACCAAGTGGCATAAGATTTAAGATATCATCAGATCCTTGAGAAATTGAGAAAAAGATAGACTTTATATTTTTTAAGAGCTAAACTATCACTAGGATTTCATGTAAGTAAAAAATGAACCAGTTTACTTGCACATTTTATAAATAAGCTTAGATGGCCTCATGAGCAATAGATTTGTAACACCATAAATTCCCTTGTGCCAACAACATATCTTACATGTTTCAAATCTATGCGAGCTTCCTATCTTAAGTTATGGAGTTCTAAATTTGGTCATGTAGAGCAAGACAATCATACAAATGTCAAATTTAAGCCTCAATGAATAGTCATTGAGATTCAAATGAGAAAAGACAATCATGTAGATGTCATGTGAAGACACATAAACCATCTTGTTTGAACATTGTTATCTTCACTTAGAAATCTCCCAAAACTAGTGGATAAAGTGAATAGAATCCTTTTAACATCAAGAACATCTCTTACAAATTTGGTGCCTCTATGACCTTTTCACTTCCAAATAAAAGCCTTCAAAAATGGTCAAATAATGGGATACATTCATATAGATGTCAACTTTAAGCCACTAAAAAAATCCATTAGAGATTAAATTTGATGATATGTGGGACATCAAATACATCCATGAAAATGTCAAGTGATGGTCGTGTAGACATCAAATTTAAGACCCAGTAAGTAATCATTTGATTTCAAACCATGGGTTTAAGGTAGATCTAACAGCATGCATTCAATCATACATTTAGATCTAATGGCAAGCAAAGGTCCAAGGGGTCAGTGAATCTCAAATTAAAATGGGTGCATGACAAGTGTCAATAACATATCTAACTAGCAAAAGATCAATGATCAACATTCATACAAATAAGCACAATCTAACAGAGCAAGATGGTTCAACATGTCAATGATCTAAGTTGGTAATCGACAACCAATAAACAAAGGGTGAGCCCAAGACATTTCAATTGAATTTGATGGGACATTATTTGACTAGGGAAAGATTAAAAAAATGAACTAGAGATCAAATAAGATCTAGGTGGAACCAATGGGACCAAGCATCACCAATAAAGATCCATATAAGTAAAATAGGTCTTTTAGGCCTAATATAGAGATTAAAGATAGACTAATGTTTGTGAGGCAAAATCAAGCAATTTTTAGTTTCCATGGATACTGTGACTATGTGAAAACCAATAATTAGATTGGTTTTCACCTATAAATGGACTTGTGTTTGATATTAGAGTAAATACAGACCAGGAAGAGGTGTCTCACCTATCATCAGGTTCATTTTTTTAATGAGTAGGTATAGATGGCCACCTAATGTAGATGTGGCATAATTCTACCAATTCTAAGACATGATCCTCATCAACATATCAGATAGATAATGAAATGGATTTTCTAATAAGGGAACCTGGTGGTTAGATAAGGACAATGAGCATTCAATTATTTTATAGAATTGGTTCTTTATTGATAAGGTCATGAGTTAGCATCCTTAAAAATGTTAATCCATCAAGAGAAGTTAGACCTAGTTCAATGTTTTCTATCTGATCAATTTTATCTCTCTCCTTTTCTTTTCTATAAATACAGGGTTTTAAGCCTTAAATTAGATCCCTTTTTTGGTATGACCAGACTCTACCAAAATTTATACCATAACCCCTTTTGATGAAATAAAGATTGAATTCCATCATTTTATAAGCTAGATTGAAGTGTGTTCCATGAATTCATGTATTATGGTTAAGTGAATGTATGTTCCTTATCTATGTATGAGTTTTTATCACATTTAAGAAGTGATTAGTAGTTATCATATGTATTATAAGTGCAATTTATATTTTGTTGTCTAGCTTAAAAGTGGATATTTTCCCTCTCATGTTAATTTGATAACTGATTAATGCCTTATTATGAAATATTTATATAAGATTGATATTCTTTGGTCTTGAATGTATTTCATAGTGTGTCTTGTATGAGTTTGAGTGATTTAATAATTGGTTCATTGCCCCTTTTTACATGCTTTCATAATTTATTTTCAAAATCTCTCTTTTTTTCCAAGCAAGTGCTACTTTATGTTTAGTTTAGGTGATAGATCCAAAAGGAAGCCAACCTTCTTCAGAGGTCTAATCCATTATTAGGATACCCACAACCTAGGATTAGTCCCATGTTGGACTATATTTAAGTAGGAAGATATAAGCAATCCCCTTCTTAGCTAGGGTAGAAATCTAGAACACCAATAGTTTTGGCACACCTGGTGGTACACAGCTTCTTTGGCATAATTGAAGTTTGAAGATTGAGAATAATAATTGCAAAAGGAAAAGACATCTACCATCATCAAGAGTTTAAGATCCTTCAAGTTTTATATTTTATAGTATCTTTTAGATAGTGTTTTCATGCCAAAGGTTACAACAAGATCATACAATAAAGGTACTCCTTTTGAATAGATTGATTTTCCTTATACTTCTTATAAAAGATCAAGATTCAGTAAGACATCCCCTTATCCTAAAAATAAGAATTCATCTCCTGGTCATTATATATTTTTATTCCAATCTATTATCCCCATAAGCCAAATCCCTTTTGCCTAAATGGTTATCAGGAATAAAGTGTTTATTTTATTCAATAGGGGTAGTCACCTAAATTTATCCCAATATGATGACATCCATGTGTTTGCCCTTAAAATTATCCCTTTCTTTTGGGGATAATGGGATAAAACTATTGCTATTAATCATATCCAAGATGTTACCAATTTATCTTCTATTCATAATGTTACTCAAAATAATGTGTTCATCATATTACTTATTTCCTCTTTCAAATGAAAAGCATTGCAATGGTATAGGAATGTTCCATTGACCTCCATTGCTACTTGGGATGATTTAGGTGTAGCCTTAGTCAAACAATTTGAAGACAAGTTTGATCATATATCTTTGGTTAAACAACTAACTACCATACAAAGGTACCCCCATGAGTTCATGTCTAATTTTTACCTTAGATTCCAAAAGACATGGACTAGGATCCCTGAATTGGTTAGACCATCTCTAGAGTATGCTTTTGTTTACTATCTTAAAGCCCTTAATTCTGATATAAGTGTCATGATGTAGTTTATGGGTTATAATACCTTGCCAAATGCCTATGAAATTAAAATAAGAGTATAAAATATATTAATACAAGCTGTTAAAATTACTCCAAGACCTCTAATGCCCATATTCCAAGAATTACAACCTGTTCCTCCTCAAGTTCCCCATATTCCATATATAGTTCATATTCCATCTCCAAAAGTCCAAGTTGTATCCCCTCCTAATCAAGCTAATGAGATTGGTGATTTGAAAAGCATGTTACAATATTTTGGAAATGATATTGTTCAACTCAAGTGACAATAGTACCATGGTAGACTTATTAGTAGTAAAATTAGAATACTTATTAGTCTTTCAATAACCAACGACCCCCTTATCAAGGTTTCAAGGATAATAGGCAACCTTATAAAAATCAAGGATCCATAACCCAAACTAAGCCATATGTAACCCTTGATCCTAATGTACCTTATATTTTAAAATATATTATTTTTAAAAATAACTTTATGCAAGATCTAAGTTGGCAGCTTTCCAATCCAAATGACACTCAAAACTAAACCTTGGTATTAAAAGATATTACTATACCATAAATGACACAAGAAGAGTTTTCTCTTCAAGGTGGTCAGTATCAATACATGAATATGGCATTCCAAGGAGAAGCTCAACATGTTCCAGGGCAGCCTAATTCTATCAATGTTAATTGGCAATTATATTATCATATTACATTCAACCAAGTTGGTGAAACTAGCAATACAAATGGTTAAGATGTAGCTTTAACTAGAGATAAAATAAGAGTAATTGAAGAAGATCAAGATATGAGCAATACTTTTAATGTTCCTAATTTTATTTCTAAGAGTGTCAAGGATTAGTTGTTGTTGTTCCTATATCATAGAAGATTTAGAACGTAGAGATAGTGAAGTTTCCCCTAATGCCTCTAACTAGAGAACAAATAGTGACTCAAAGGTTATAGCCAAAATTTAGTGTAAAATCTTTTAACATACTAAAAAAAATGAAGAAATCAAATTTTATCATTATCATGTGGGATTATCTTACCATTCTAAGATAAAAATACATGCTTATTCAAGAACTTTTAGATCTTAAAGTATTTAAAGAACTAGTTGAGAAACAAGGAGCTGTCTTGGCCAATTCAAACCTACAAATAGAGAAAATTTATCAGTAGATACATAACTTGATAAAGTTGGACAAAACCAATTTCAAATCAAATAAAACCCCTCCCTTTTATCTCGCTTTTATAGTTGGTGACTACTTAGTCCATAATTGTATGGTAGATAATGGAGCTAGTAACACTATCATGCCCAAGAAAATTATAGATAAGCTTGGTCTTGTCTATGAGCTAAATACCAAAGGAGTATTGTAATTAGATGGCTCACCAAAAAAGATAGTAGGTATAATCAAAGATCTAAAATTTACATTAGATGCTTTCCCTAGTGTTATTATTCAGTAAGATGTAGTTTATAGGATATTTTTCAACTGATTAGACCTATTTAATGTTTAGGACCAGGTATGGTACTAAAGTGATAATACATTATAAACCTATTGAAATATTTTATTTGGAACCATATATTCCAAGTATGGTGAATACCAATTATGTTATCCTAATTCAAACATTGATGAAATATGATCAACCTAGTGCTAGCCTGTGGCAACTGTATTTTGATGGATCCAAGAATAATATGGCACTAAAGTTGGAATGATGTTAATTTCTCTAGCCAATCAAAGGTATTTCTCTTTCTAAATTTAAAGTTTGGTTGTTCCAATAATGTTACTAAATATGAAGCACTATTCAATGTTTTGCAATGGGAAAGAAAGATGAAGGTCAATTCTTTACAAGTTTTTAGTGATAGTGAGTTGGTAGTTCACCAAGTAAGGGGACTTAATATATGTAATAACCCACTACTTAGGTCCTATAAGCATAGAGTATGGGACCTAGTTAAATAATTTTAAGATTTTAATATTCAAGCCATATCAAAAAATAAGAACATGCATGCAAATAGGTTGGTTGCCATTAGGTCATAATTCAATATCGTAGATGACATAAAAAATGAAAAAGTTCAATAACACATCAAAGTAGTTGTAAGGTCTTCTATCCCAAACAACCATGACAATTTGAAAGTATTTGAAGATGATAATTAGAGTATTATATTTTTATAAGAGGAATTTGAGTTCTCCTCAAGGAACCAAGACAAGCATTTGCAATAGTATGGTGACTAAATTGTGTAATTAAAGACAAACAAGGTGCCTAAAGGGTTGGTCACCCTTGAAAACATATTTATCAGAGATGATTAATTGAGAAAAGGAAAGTTTTCTTTATCAACCAAAGAATAACACTACAAAATTCTAGAGATTACAACTAATAAGAGTTTAAATCTAGGCAAAGTTTGAACATCTTTAGAGAGAAACTTTTATTGAGTTATCTTCAAGTTTTGTAGATTTCTTTGCATGAAAGTATAATGACCTTAAAGGATTTGATTCAATTCTATCTCAACATACCATTGAGTTAGAAGATGAGACTAGGCTAGTCAGATAAAAAAAATCCAATTAACCCAAATTTTGTACCTTTGATAAGAGTTGAGCTGCATAAGCTCATTGAGTTAGCTATAATATTTCTGATTAAACACTCAACTTGGGTGGCAAACCTTGTTATAGTATGGAAAAATAATGGTGAAATAAGGCTATGTGTTGAATTTAGTGACTTAAACAAGGCCTCTCTTAAAAACCACTATCCATTTCCATCAATGGAATAAATTCAATGGATAGTGGTTTTTTAGGTATTCTTTTGTTGAGAAGCATGGAATTTTAGTCAAAGGTCTCTAAAAAAATTTAGGTACTTGTTTTCTAATAATAAGATACATTTGATGGTTTCACATCCAAGTGTTAAGGATTTCCTCTTGAATAAGGATATAAATGACAAAAGAGATGATTAGATAACTAAGGTCATGGAATATGATATTAATATTAAGGTCACAAAGCTAGTTAGAGTCAAAGGACTTTGTGAACATCTAGCCCAAGACTTAGAGGAGACTAATGGGATGGTTATGGTTTTAAGTGATGAAGAAGTTGTAACTAATTAGATCTCATCTTTCAGTTGGTTCCAAGATATGGTAAGATATCTACAAGATGGTGTTTATCCTTCTCATCTGGCCCCTTCAAAAAGGAGATATTTTATATTGTAGTCAATTCCTTTTCTATTTGTTGATAATGTGTTATTCAAAAAGGATATCGATGCTATATTATTAATATGCATAGAGCCAAGTCAAACATAAATTTTTTTTTAGTAGTTCCATGATGTACATAGTGGAAGACATTATTTAGTAAGGATCACATCCCATACTATAATGAGAGGTGGGTATTATTGGCCAAGTTTATTTGGTAATTTTCATGCATGGGTTAGTAAATGTAGATAGTGTGCCATGTTTATCAGAAAGGTGAAGCTTGTAGCCTTACATTTTTAACTAATTTTAGTGAATCAAAGATTTGTCTAATGGGGATTGGACTTTATTTTTATTATTAATCCACCTTCAAGCTCATGACATAATTGGATCCTAATTGCCATAGATTATTTTACTAGATGGATAAAGGCACTATCATTAAAAGAAGTCAATGAAACCAATGTTCTAGACTTCTATGAAGGTTTGCTTACTATATTTGGGGTCCCTTCAACCATAATTCTTGATAATTCTATGGATTTTTTAGGGTCTAAGATCAGCCAGTGGGTAGTTTAACATAGTGTTTTTCTCAGTACCTCATCAAAATATTATTCACAAGGCAATGGCTTTGTTGATTCCACTAACAAAAATTTGTTGAAGATCATTAGAAGGAATGTTGAAGACAATCAAAGATTATGGCATCTTGAATTTAAGTTAGATCTGTGGGCTGACAAGATTACCTATAAAAGGTTAATAGCTAATTCTCCGTATAAGTTAGTATATGGTAAGGAAGTAAGAATGCATCTTTCTCTTGAATTCCATGCTTTAGAATTAATGCATTAACTTGATATTTTGGAGAATGAGCCAACAAAAATCAGATATGCTGATCTCATGGACCTAAAAGAGACAAGGCATTAGTCCATGTTAGCTATGGCATCCCATCAAGTAATGAGAAAGAAATATTTTAATAAAAGAGCTTCTTCAATAAGTTTCCAAGATGTAGATTTGGTCCTCAAGTGGGATGAGGACAAAGCTAATCCAGGAAGGCACACAAAATTTTATTTTCTCTAGAGTTTTCCATATACAATCTCCAATTACAAATTCCATAATGCTTTCTAACTCGTGAGGATGAATGGTGAAGAGATTCCTATCCTAGTCAATGGGATACATCTAAAGCACTATTATTAAAGAAGTTAAGTCCCTTGTACATAGTTAGTTGTTTGGATTTTATCTAATTGTTTTGTCAACACATTAGTTTGTTTCTATTTTATCCCAAATAAGTGTTTTATTTTCATAGTTATTTAATAGAGTAGTTGCATTTACTTTATTAAGTTAGTTTCCCTTTCAATTTTATTTCTTTCCCTGTTTGTTAGAATTATTTATCTTTGTAAGTCAAAAGGTTGTCTTGAAGTCAATATAAATGGTACATGTATCATGTAAATCATCCCAAAGTCATGTATCTAGTCTGATTTATCAAGAATAGTAGGCATGATACCCAACCAAGTCACCAAAGATGTTGACCAAATTTGGTCTACATACCAAAAATGTACCTAGTCCAAAAGTCTAGTGGAAGAAGCAAGATCCTAATTGAAGAGTGACCCAATGTCACAAGGAGAAGGTATAACTTAAGTAGAGATCATATAGATTTTTAAAATATTTTGAAACACTTTAAGAAACCTTAAAGTGTGATCTAATTGATCTTTAAGGGATAGGTATACCATTACAAGTGAAGGGTCCAAACAGTTTTCATGGTGTCTAGGAACATAAACTAGGTTGAAAAAAATTTAAGAGATCATCATAGCCTTGAGAGATTGATAAAAAGAAAGACTATGAAAATTTGAGGAACCAAACCATTGCCAAGACATCACATAGGAAACAAATGAACTGGTTTACTTACACATTTTATAAATAAGCTCATAAGGCCTCGTGAGCAATAAAATTATAGCACCATAAAATCCCTTGTGCTAAGAACATATATTGCAAGTTTAAAGTCCATGAAAACCTCCTATATTAAGTTATGGAGTTCCAAAGTTGGTCATGCAGAGTAAGATGGTCATGTGGACATCAAATTTAGGCCTCAATGAATAGCCATTGAGATTAAAATGACACATAAATCAGCTTGTTTGATAATTTTTATCTTCACTTATAAATATCTTGGAACTAGAAAATCAAGTGGATAGAATATTTTTCACATCAAAAACATCTTCTATAAATTTGGTACCTCCATGACCTTTTCACTTCTAGATCTTAGCCTTCAAAATTGGTCAAATAATGGGATATGTTCATGCAGATGTCAACTTTAAGCCACAAAAAAAATACATTAGAGATTAAATTTGATGGTCTATGGGATGTTAAATATGTCTACATTAATGTCAAGTTATGGGTCACATGGACATAAAATTTAAGACCTGATAATTAGCCATTTGATTTCAAACCATGGGTCCCAGGTAGATCTAATGCCATACATTCAAATCTAACAACAAGTGAAGGTTAAAGGGGTCAAAAAATCTCAAAAGTAAATGTGTGCATGACAAGTGTTAATAGTTCATTCAACTAGAAAAATATCAATGCTCAACATTCATCCAGACAAGCAAGATCTAACAAACCAAGATGGGTTAAAATGTCAATGATCTGAGCTGGCAATTGATAGCTAATAAATAAAGGGGTGAGTTTGGGATATTTTGATGAAAGTTGATGGGGAATTATTTGACTAGGTTAAGATAAAAATGAAAGAACTAGATCTCAAATAAGATCCAAGTGGAACTAGTAAGACCAAGCATCACTAATAGAGCTCTATATAGGTAAAATAGGTCTTTTGGGCCTGATACAAAGATCAAAGATAGACCAATGATTGTGAAGCAAAGTCAAGTAGTTTATAGGTTTCCATGGATATTGTGACTATGTGAAAACTAATAATTGGATTGGTTTTCACCTATAAACAAACTTGTATTTGATATTGGACCAAATATATACCATGGAGAGGTGTCTCACCTATCATCAAGGTCATTTTTATAATGAGCAGGTATAGATGGCCACCTAATATAGATGTGGAATAATTATACCAATTCCAAGACATGATCCTCATCAATAAATCAAATAGATATTGAAATGGAATTTCTAAGAAGGGAACTTGGTGGTTGTATAAGGATAATGAGCATTCAATTCTTTTACAAAATTGGTTCCTTATTGATAAAGTCATGAGTCAGCATCCTTGAGAATGTTAATCCATCAAGAGTAGTTGGAGCTCATTCAATGTTTTATATCTATTTAGTTCTCTCTCTCCTTTTTTTATAAATACATGCTTCTAAGCCTTAAATTAGATCCCTCTTTTTGGTATGACTAGACTCTACCAAAATTTGTATTGTAATACTTTTTGATGTAATAAAAAATGAATTCCATTATTTTCTAAGCTAGATTAAAGTGTGTTCCATGAATTTATGTACTATGGTTAAGTGAATGTATGTTCCTTTTCTATGTTTAAGTTTTTCTCACCTTTAGGAAGTGATTAGTATTTCTCACAGGTCATTACAAGTGCAATTTATAGTTTGTTATCTAGCTTGAAAGTGGATATTTTCCCTCTCATGCTAATTTTATAACTGATTAATGCAATATTCTAAAATATTTATGTGAGATTGATATTATTTAATCTTGAATATGTCTCATATTGTGTCTTGTTTGAGTTTGAGTGATCAAATCATTGGTTCATTACCCATTTTTCTTTGCTTTCATAAGTTATTGTCAAAATATCTCTCCCTTTTCCAAGCAAGTGATAGTTTAGGTGATAGATCTAGAAGAAAACTGGCCTTCTCTAGAGGCATAATCTATTATTAGGATACCAATAGCCTAGAATCAGTCCCATGTTGGACTATATTTGAGTAGAAAGATCTGAACAATCCCCTTCTCAGCTAGGGTACAAATCTAGAACACCAACAAGAATCACTATCATATTTAGCATCATCAAAAGAATTAGTGTCATTTTCAACATCAAAGGTCAATCCTTATACACATTATGGTTCAGTCATCATGGTGTTTTATATCATTGTGCATACCATTGGGTGATATATCAAAAATCAAGTGTTATAAGTCCCATTTAGGATGCCATTATGTAGATAAGGATGATTAGCAATGATTAAAATCAACATAAAGTGTTTGATTTTAAGTGTTTACAATATATGTTTACATCTTATTTATAGTATTTACATCTTATGTCAGATCATTATTCAGATCACCCATCATCTATTATGCTAAAAAAATATTTATCTACGTGAATAGTACCTATGAGTAGTATCTTGTGAATAGTGACTTGACACACAATTATTCCCTTACAACACCCAACTTAGCCTATGAGAATTAAATAGGCTAATGGTCTTCTATAAATTTTTTACTAAGAGAAAGGGGACATTATAGCCTCCCTTCTCAAATATTTCTTATCCCCAAATAATCTAGTTAGCTTTATAAATCCAAATACTAAGATCCTAAATTATTCTTTCTAATTCCTATTCAAATATGAACATCTGAAGTTGATTTGATTGTTGATATTCATTCCACTTTTCCTTCACTAATATAATTTTATCTTAAAAAATAGCTTCTCATTCATTGGACATGGATACAAAATTTAACTAATTTTTAGCTTTATAGAGTGAGTATTGAGCTAAACTTATCTCTAGGTAGAGATCATTAACCTCTTTCTCTTTCTCTTGGTATGCAACCAAGGTCTCTTCTACAAATTTAATGGTATGATCCTAATGCACATAGTCAAATAAATATAAATATTATTCATATGGGTGAACCTTTACAATCATATCCTTGTGTGCACTTGAATGCATAACTTCCATGTCTAATGTTTGTAACTCTGCTTGGTTGCTTTCTTCATTCAATGGGAAATCAACAAAACTCTCATGTTATTGTACATCGGTATACAACTCAATTAATGGAAATAACTCCTATATCATTTTCAATTCTTATCTCAATGTGAGAGAATCCACTTCACCATTTTCTTCATCAAATTTAGGACCCTTTTGTTCTAAGTCTTTCATGTGGAGTTCCTTCATGGGCTTCTCACTAACCACTTTTAGAACTAGATATTCCTTCTTTAACAACATTTTCTTTGTCTAGGATCTTTCATCCATGTTATTAGATCCTTATGATATTTTTGAAATTCTTGAAACATTTATATCATATATTCTTCAATTGTATTTATCTTTCTTCATTAAAAATATTTTTCTACCTTACAGGCTAGTAAGATTAAGGCTCTAATACCATTGTAATATTCCCAAATGGGATATTTCAAAATTTCACATAAAAATGCACAATAAAATAAAAATAGAACTATAATTTATCATTGTACATGAAATTTATAGAAGATAATATCAATAACAACACAATCTAATAATAAATGTTGTTTTACATCATATACTTACATATATTTCAACATAAAAAATCTCCACATAACATCAATAGAGATCCTGAAAATAACACACATAATAAATCTAAAACTTTGAAGCACAATCACAATCTTTGAGTGAGATTGTACTAATAAATTAAATGGGTTTCATCCTATGATTCAATAAATCAATGAGTTTTTGTCTAATGATCTCAATATCCTATGGGTTTTCATCCAAGGAAGATGAAAGAATAAACACAATTTCAAATCTCACAAAAGGGGGTTTCAATATATAATCCAAGAACCAAAGGGATTTCATCCTCTAATCCTATAAATCAATGGTATTTCATCCAATTATCTCAATATTCAATATATTTTGTCCATAGAAGAACATGAATGAACAAAATTTTAAATAATGTCATGAAAGACATGAAAGATTTATAATATGAAAAAGATGACTTACAAGGAGAGAAAGCTTCATACTTATAGAATTTTACAAAGGAGAAGAAATGAGGAAGGAATTGTGAAGAGAGATAGAATGTGGTGTTGCATTTCCATGTGGAAAATGTATACTATTGGGTATGCTTTGGTCTATGTGTAAGTGTCAAAGAAAAATGACTCAAAGGGGAAAATATCGGCCACTTCCTTTATCTTTGTTTCCCACCTTCATGTAATTCCAAACCCCACTTCCACATGCTTCCGAAAAGGACACCTCACTCACACATATGAGAGTCATCAGTAATAGAAACTTTGGCATCTTCATCCTATGTGCACACATACTCCTAAAATTATTTTTTGACCTTGGCACATTTCTCCTCCTTAGCCACCTCTTGAGGCTATGTAATTTATTCCTTGATCTTCTCTTTCTTAAAAAGAATTCTCTTTGTTTTTGGATCCTTCATCCATGATATTTGATCCTTCTAATATTTTTGAAATTCTCGTAGTAATTCTAGCATTGATTCTTCAACTGTGTTCATCTTCTACATTAAAAAATAATTTTTTCCACCCTGTAGGCTAGCAAGATCACCAGCTTTGATACCATAATATGGATACATTATTCTTAGCATCAATAATGAAAAGATTTAGGAATGTTTAAATCTATGGGATCTAGGCCATGGTTTTAGATACTTATTTCTAAATTTTTAGATAGATCTTATGGTTAAGAGGACACTCACCACATTTTAGAGAGGTGAAAAGGAAAAAAGGATAATATTTGAAGTAGATGAGTTTAAAGGCCCTGAAGTCATTATTATAGAGAGACTCACTATTCCATGTACGAAAATGACCTAACATCTCAACATAGCCATGGGTGATCATGAGATGAATATCATAGTGTTATAGTGGACACATGGTGGGAAACTATTGAGATTTATTTTGGATCCTGGCACAGGATGTAGATTACATGGGCATTATAGTTTGATGTATGGAATAGAGACATTTGAGTATTAGGGTTTGTATAGTGATCTTTGGAATAAGTTGTCTCACTTGATAGGTATAAGTTCTAGATTATATAGACCCTATAATTGGATGCAACTCCTTGGCATAATGATTCTTAAGCATCATGGTTTTTTATTACTTGAGGACAAGTAATTTTGAGAAGGGAGGATTTTTCATATCCCCTTTTCAATAAATTTTATGTTTTTGTAAAATTAGCTAATTCTAATATTTCTCTAGCACTATTCCCAAAGTTGTTATTCATAGGCATTATTCACTATCACTATTCATGGTGACATGGAAAGTGAAGTAGGTGTTGATGAATTTGGTGATGTCATATAGTTCTGAGATAGATTTAGTTGGAATCTAGTGCATGTGAAGAGGTGGGGTGTAGTACTCCACTAGGTGGCATGTTTATTTCTCTTTTTCAACTCACATGATTGAATAAAAATGAGGGTGAATATTTGGGGAACCACCCTTGGTAAGATGCATGATTTGGAAGATAGGGAGAAGTAAAAACATGTTTTGGAATTATGTGTGCACATGGGAGCAAGATGCCAAATTTCTTATTGTTGATTACTCTCACATGTGTGAGTGAGGTGTCCTTTTTGAAATTTTTGGAAGTGAGTTTTGGAAGCACTTGAAGGTGTAAAATAAAGATAAATGAGGTGTTTGATATTTTCCCCTTTGATTCCATTCTTTTTGGCCCTTTTACATAATTCCAAGTATGCCTAATAGGATGCATTTTGGCACACATGGGAATGTGGCACAAATTTTCTCTCTCCTCACCATTCATCTCTCATTCCCTCTTATTTGTAAATTCTATAAGTATGAATCTCTCTCCCTTTGTCATTAATCTTTGAAAATATTAAACCCCCCTATTTTGTAAGCTTAAACCTTGTGTTTATTTTATTCATTTCCAAGATGAAAACCCTTAGATATGGATAATCTTCGAAGATGAAAACCCTCATAAGATATCTAGTTTTAGTGGTGTAAGATCCTCCTTAGTTGGTTGATGGTGGTTGCTCTCAGGAACCACATTGGAGCTTCACTAGAGTATATTTGTATTGGTGTTATTTAATGTTGTAGTAGTTGTCATGAGTTGTGCTTTCAATTAATGTAAGTATTGTTATGAGTTACTCAATCTATTTTTATAAGGATTTATTATGATTAGTTTGTGCTATTTTTATGTGTCATTCAGTGTTATAATTGTAATCATCCCCTTATATTGAATAAATATGTCAGTTGGGACTTGATGTTATATAACTTTTTCTATGAATGTATCCCAGTAAGTATTGGAGTATCAATATTGTATGTGGTTGTCTAGTATGTTTGTTGATCATAAGTATTGTAATCAACAATTTATGTGTCATAGGTTCATTTAGAAATGGATTTTATTATAAAGGTTATAATTTAGCTAATATCCCATTAGGGGATATTATAGTGGTATCATATCAAAATTACCATAATCAACAACTCTTACACAAATTGATTCAAATATTGATATCATAACAAACACTTACATAAATTGAACACCACAAATCTCTCCACAACTACATTGTATATTACTAACATATGGCTAGAGATAATGAACACAATCAACAACTCTTACACAAATTGATTCAAATGCTGATATCATAACAAACACTTACATAAATTGAATACCACAAAGATCCTCACAGCTATACTATACACTCTGCACAACACATACACTTTGCACAATGGAAAGATGGCTATGATTTGAATCATAATCATAATTCCTAGATGGAATTACCTCACTTTCATAATAGGGTTTTCATCTTCAAATCATATAAATAAAATAAGAGGTTTTTCATCATCATAATCTCTAAATAGCCAAGGGTTTTCATCCTTGGTTGAGAAATATTGAACAGAAGTTCAAATCTCATAAATGGGGGGTTTCAAAATATAACCAAGAATGATTTACAATGGGAGAGAGTTATATTTAAATAGAAAATACATGAGAGAGAGAGAGAGAGAGAGAGTAAAATTAATCAAAAAACAAATAAATTTGCCATCATCCTTCATCAAATTTAGGACCTTGTTGTACTTTATCTTTCATGTGGGTATCCTTCATGGGCTGCTTACTACCCACTTTTGGCACTAGATCTTCTTTTGAAATTTATGTTGTGAATTCTTCTTCTTTATTCAACAACATTTTATTTATATTTGAATCCTTCATACATGCTCTTATATCCTTTTGAAAATACAATGATCTATCCAAATTTATTTTGTACATATATACTAGGCACACCTTAATAAAAATGTGAATATTAAATAGGATTACATAAGGTGTAAATACAATAAATAAGATGTAAACATTGATTATATACACTTAAAGTCAAACACTTAATGTTGATTTTAATCATCCCTATTTACATAATGGCATACCCAATAAGATTTATAGAACTTGAATTTTGATATAGCACCTAACGGTATGCACCATGATATAAACACCATGATTACTAAACTATAATGTTGATAAGGACTGACCCTCAATGTTGAGACTGACACTGATTCTTCTATTGATGTTAAATATGATAGTGGTTTCAAAATGGAACCCAACTCTGATATTGATTCTAAAATGTAACTTTATTATGATTTAATGTTATCCATAAGTATATTGTTTACCTTTTACTTGGATATAGAGGATTTGGAATGAATAAATGTTTAGAACTTGGGAATATTTAGCAATGGATGAATAAAGGGCTTTGTCTCAACAATAATAGGTTCTTCAAATATAGGCTAGTCAAAGATGGGTCCTATGTCAAATAGAGGCTATTCGTCAAAGACAAGTGGATCATCAATCATTTATATTTGATCAAATATGGGTGATTCGATAAAATTGCCCTCAATTGTTTGATTATCTTGATGCTTATTTAGAAGTGGCTATATGTGATCATGATTGAGAAGGTGATCATGACATATTCCAATCGAGTATCTATCAGACATGGAGACACTTGGGTTTTTAATAGTAATAGACTTTAGAGGGGAAATGTAGGTCTAGACTATTGGATTTGTTATGGTGTATCTTTACAAGATATAATAAAATAGTATAATTCCTCTATAGGAAATCCATCTAGAAATTTATCACCCATTTCCCATAATCTAACAAGATATTTATCCTTATTGTCAAATAGTTGTCGATAAAATTATTCTTGTTCATAATATATACTTAATGACATATTTGAGAGGTAAAATTGTTGTAAAATAGTTAGTTAGATGTGTTACAATTGTAAGACCATCTTGGGTTTTGAAATTTCTAAATTAGAAGTAGAGTAGTCTAGTTGTTGACTAAGTTGAATGAGTTGATCTATCATACTTTGACATAACATGGGTGATAATAAAATAGGTGGAGGATCATGAGATGTTATGACTTGGATAAACCTTGGAATAATGGTATACTATTAATATCACCTAAAGACACCTTCATACATATCTTATACTGACTTAAAGACTTCCCTTCAACAATTAGTACATGATTGGTTTTTTTACATGGAAATCATAGACACTTAGGCTTAGTATCAATCAAGAAACTATATATAAAGATTCATAATCAATACATACTAACTTGGACACTCTAAACACAAGATAAAAAAAACTATCTACATCTATTTAGGTACCTATGAATGATCAAAAGACATACAACATGCCATAAGGCCTCTTTTGTTTTGGTGATGGGCTCATAGGCTTGTAGCCCTATTTTGACACATTTCCTTTCATAATTTACTTTTGACTCATGATAACATAGAAATAAAATATGTTTTAAATACCCATTAAGGAAATTGACAACATATATGAAGATGGGTTATGGTTCCTTTGTACAGATTAGGAGTTATGATGATTGTAGCAGACCTAATTAGGCCTCCAAGAACCTTATTTTGGAAGGTGTAAGAAGAATGATATGGATCAAAGACATATGACTCATTAAATGAATGTTAAATGATATAATATGAATTTTCAAACTAATGTTTACAAATTATCACTCTGTTGGGTGAATATTTTTTCAATCAGCTAACTGATGAGAAAAATCTCTTCAACCACAGCATAGGGAAATTGGTCAGCCAGATGTGCAGGTTTACTACATCAAAAGGGGAAAAATCTCTCCTCTCATCAAGGGGAGGTTCCATGTAAATATGTAGGATCTATATACTCTATATATAAGTAAAAAATAACATGCAGGGGTAGCATAAACCATCCATCTCTCTTTTTTTAGAGATGATGTTCACAAATCAAAGGAGAAATCTTGATGAAATGATAGAAGGCACTCCTCTTCTTTCAGAAGTGTTTTTCAATAGACAAAAGGAACCTTTCAAGTGGTGACAAGTAACTATAATAGGGTGTAATAACATAGGAGGATGAAATGTAGCACAAAGTCTCCACCTCAACTACCAAAGAGTGAAATACAAAGGATAATGAAGGCACAAAGTCATCCCAAGATCCTTTACACATGAATAGAAATAAAACACACTAAAGGTAATTGTGGGGGCACAAAGTCTCTCCATAGTTGGCTTTAGGACACCTTTCTGATTATTTTCACTAATTTTGCTTATTCAATTAAATGGACAAAAAAAGTATTAAGGAAATAGACATAAGAAAAATTTCCCCAACAACCAAGCTATTCCAGCACAAAGTCTAAAAAGTCACTTGTTTTCTTATTCAAATAACGAAATATGATCAACAATCTCAGCTCAAAGTCTTAGTAATGCTTTTCAATTTGGGTAGAGTTTTCTTTTTGATAACAGAGAGAGATCCCCTAAACTAATAAGAGAGAGTCCAATAAATAGTGCTCCAAGAAAGACTTGGGTACTTTATTTCACAAAAATGGCTTACAATGCATTCAATTCCTTTAATGCATTTTAAATTCTATCCATGGGCTACGCTGGAATCAATTTTTAGTATGGGCTACTTGATGTGTTTCCTTATGTGTGCACAACTGTTCGCTCTACTCAATGCAAAAAAATAAGCTGCGCCATTGAATATTCACGCTCTCTGATGTCCACTTGCTGGACTACTTCACCTTCTAGAAACATATCCCATGTGTAGATATTTCTGATCCTTCTTCATCATTCCCCCTTTCTTGCCTGTATTTTTCCCTTTTCTATGTGATCTGAGCTCTCAAGCTATCTCTTTGGTCGATCGCTAAATTTGTTCACAGGGGCTATGCTTAAGTCTATAAGGATCAACAATTATTTTATTTCCACAAATTTGATGTGTTTGGGTCCATCATCATTTGAAAGCCAATGGCTAGTTGGTTTCCCTAAATTTGATATTTGTGGGCCTATCATCCTCCTTAGCAATTCCTTCATGTCTTTCCTACTTGTTTTGGCCACTTTTCATTGATATTAACAAGTGACACATGGCATGTTCCATTGTGAAACAGGTGAGGACAGATGGAAGCATCTACTCAACTTATAGAGGCTTTGGGTGCATTTTAAGAGTCTTGAAAAATATGACATGTGGAGGCTTCCATTGAGCTCATAAAAACACTGTAGAAACATTCAGGACTCTTTTAGATTCATGTGGATGATGACATGTGGCATGATCTGCTCGAGTTTAGCCACTCACCTGGGACCCACCACAATCCTTAATAAAAGGAAGAAGCTATGGATGTTGCCACTTGGTAGCCTCTGTCAAGCTTTGTAGATGACATGTGGCATGTTCTACTACTTTGAAAGTTACTAGAAAATATGTCTCAGTAGATGACACTTGGCAGCTTCCGCTTTGACTTTAAAGGGACACGTGTCAGCTTTCACTACACTTTGAGGTTTAATATTTCTCAAAGGGAACTTACCCTTCGAGGTCTTAAGAAATGGTCCACTTTCCTTGGTGAGAGCCTCCTGCAAGGGTACCTACCCTTTAGGTGGTCTTGGGATGGCCTTCAATCTTTAATTTTCTTGGTGGGCTTTTGCTTTTTTGGCAAACTTTTGCCGCTCTTTTCCTTCATTTTGCCTTAGTCAATTTTCCATCGGGTTCTTGCTTTTAGGCTTTCTTCTTGGGTGAATTCCTTTAGACAAAAAGTCTGAAGGATTTTTGGGTTAACCATTTTACCGCATTCTTTCTCGAAAGAGAATTGTGCCCTCTGCAAGGACTTGTTCAAGCCTAGAACTATCCTTCAGACTTTTGCAACAGTCCATCTGCTCCTCGCCTGCCCTCTGTAAGGGTTGTTTATCCTTAGTTCACATTTCTAAAGGAATTCTCTTTATCCACTTTTGTTCATTGCCCTCTGCAAGGGCACTTGGCTTGGTTCTATTGTCCCCCAAAATATCACTCATTTTTGGGACAACATTTGAACTATTTTGGTCCAACAAACCAAAATCCTCTCTCCCCTTCTCAAAAATTGTTCTGGGCATTCAAATTCTCCATTTTTCAAGCATTTTCTAGTTCTATGGACTTAGTTCAATAGACTCTATAAGATTGAATCTATAGACTCTATAGGCTTGAATCTACAGACTCATTTCTATAGACTTCGCCAGTTCTACGGACTCATTTCTATGGACTCTATAGGATTAAATCTATGAACTCTATAGATATGTTTCTATGGACTCAAAATGATTGAAATCAGTAGGTTCAAAGGCTTATATAGGTGAGTTCAATCAAAAGAACAAGTGTTCAACACTTAGTCATTTTTAGGATTGGTTCAATGCCTTGGTTTAATCAAAAGAGTTCATCGGCAAGCTTTTATGCAGTGTTTAAACCATTCAACCATTGAACCGTTAAACCTTGAACCATTTTGGTTTAACAGGTTCAATGGGTTCAAAGGTTCAACATCATTATCAAGAGTTAACTACATTTTTCAAGGTTTAAATTTTAACTACTTCAAGGTTTAAAGTGTATGGTTCAACGCAATTTGGTTCAAAGTGTTTGGTTCAAGTGGTCAAGTGAATGAGTGGAACACAAGAAAGTGATTGAACCATTGTACCATTGAACCTTGAACCAACTAGGTTCAATGGGTTTAACAAGTTCAATAGTTTAATGGGTTCAATTGGTTCAAAGTGATCAAAAGACTTAGATAAAAAGATGGCTTCAAATGCAAGATTGAACCATTGAATCATTGAACCAAAGTTGGTTCAATCGGTCAGTTCAATCGACAGGTTCAAGGGGCTACCCCAAAGCCAAAGGAAAAAGTGCCCTTATGGAGGGCAGTGAACCAAATTGAATACCCTTGTGGAGGGTAGTGAACCAATCCAATTACCCTTGTGGAGGGCAATGAGCAAAAGTGGACAAAGATAATTCCTTCAAAAAAGTGAACCAAAGACAAATAGCCCTTATGGAGGGTAGGCGAGGAGCAGATGGACTGTTGTAAAAGTCTGAAGGATATTTTTGGGCTTGAATAGTCCTTGTAGAGGGCACAGTTCTCTTTTGGGAAAATAACATGGAAAATCAACTAAGACAAAATGTTTGAAGGAATTCCTTCAGAATTTTTTCCAAAGAGATAACCCTGAAGCAAAGACAAAAGCCTGCCAAAAGAAAGCCTAACAAAAAGAAGAGGCAAAGCAAAGTAAGATTTCCTTCGAACAAATTATCTGAAAGAATTCCTTCAGACTTTTTGTCTGAAGGAAAAGTCTACCAAAAAAGAAAAAAATTGCTGAGGAAATAAAAGCCCGAAGGCTGTTCAAAAGATCCTGAAGGGTAGGTACCCTTGTGGGAGGCTCTCACCAGGGAAAGTGGACCATTTCTCAAGACCTCGAAGGGCAAGTTCCCTCTAAGAAAGATAAAACCTAAAAGTGTAGTGGAAGCTACCACGTGTCCCTTATTCAGTCAAAGTGAAAGATACCAAGTGTCATCTATCAGGACATGGTTTCTAGTAACTTTTAAAGCAGTGAAATGTGCCATGTGTCATCTACAAAGCTCGATGGAGGCTACCAAGTGGCAACATCCACAGCTTCTTCCTTTTATTGAGTAAGGATTGTGGTGGGTCCTAGGCGAGTGGCTAAACTCTAGCAGAATGCACTATTTATTATCATCTATGTGAATCTAAAAGAGTCTTGAATGTTTTTACAGTGTTTATATGAGCTCAGCAGAAGCTGCCACGTGTCATATTCTGCAAGATTCTCAAAAAGGGTCTAAAGCCTCTATAAATTGAGTGGATGCTGCCACATGTCCTCACATATTTCATAGTGGAATGTGCCATGTATCTCTTATTAAGATTAGTGGAAAGTGGCCAAAGCAAGAAGGAAAGACATGAAGGAGTTACTAAGGAGGATGATAGGCCTGTAGCCATCAAATTCAGGGCAATCAAGTAGCTGTTGGATTTCAAACAATGATGGACCTGAACACATCAAATTTACAACAATGAAATAGCTATTGATCTTTGCAGGTTTAAGCACAGACCTAAATGCATTCAAATATCTTTAGGGTGAAAAGAAGAATTGTCAGCACAGAACTTGTGAACAAATTTAGTGACCAACCAAAGAGATAGCCCAAGAGCTCCGATCACACAAAAAAGGGCAAAATATAGCGAAGAAAGGGGGAATGATGAAGAAGGATTAGAAATATCTATGCATGGGATATGTTTCTAGAAGGTGAAGTAGCTCACCAGGTGGACATCAGAAAAGGTAGACATTCAATGGTGTAGCCTATTTTCCTGCATTAAGTAAAGTGAACAACTGTGCACACATAAAGAAACACATCAAGTGGCCCATATTAAAAATTGATGCTCAATTCTAACATAGCCCATGGACAAAATGTAAAATGCATTAAAGGCATTGAATGCATCATAACACATTTTTGTGAAAAAAAGCACCCAAGTCTTTCTTGGAGCACTATATATTGGACTCTCTTATTTTTTTAAACCATCTCTCTCTATTATCAGAAACAAAACTCTGCTCAAATTGAAAGGCATTACTGAGACTTTGAGCTCAGATTGTTCATCATATTTCATTATTTGAATAAGAAAACAAGTGACTTTTTAGACTTTGTGCTAGAATAGCTTGGTTGTTGGAGAAATTATTCTTATGTCTATTTCCTTAATACATTTTTTGTCCATTTAATTAAATAAGCAAAAATAGTGAAAGTAATCAGGAAGGTGTCCTAAAGCCAGCTGTGGAGAGACTTTGTACCCCCACAATTGCCTTTAGTGTGTTTTCTTTCTATTCTTGTGTAAAGTATATTGGGATGAATTTGTGCCCTCATTTTCCTTTGTATTTCACTCTTTGGTAGTCGAGGTGGAGACTTTGTGCTACATTTCATCCTGCTATGTTACTGCACCTTGTTATAGTTACTTGTCACCACATGAAAGGTTCCTTTTGTCTATCGAATAGCACTTCTAAAAGAAGAGGAGTGCTTTCTATCATTTCATCAAGATTTCTCCTTTGATTTGTGAACATCATCTCTGAAAAAAGAGATATGGATGGTTTATCCTACCCCTGAGTGTTCTTTTCTACTTATATATATAGTATATAGCTCTTGCATATTTACAGGGAACCTCCCCTTGATGAGAGGAGAGTTTTGTCCCCTTTTGATGTATTAAACCTGTACATTTGGCTAACCAATTTACCTATGCTATGGAAGATACCTATTTTGCTCATCAGTTAGTTGATTGACAAAATATTCACCCAACAATTTTTTGGTGACTCCACTAGGGAAATTATGTGCAATCTAAAGTCTCAAGTTTTAGATTGAAGTATTCCTTGCCCTTATCCATTATAGACTCTGGAAACTCTATTCTGTGTCTTACCCATTATCATTATAGCCTTACCATCTCCCTTCACCTCCATGCCAACTGGGATAGAATGCACAGTTTGAAGCCTCAAGCTTTAAGCTAAAGTAGGGCCAAATTTTTATCATTTTTATCCTACAATCTAGAAACTCCACGCTATACTAGAAGCCAGAGATCCCAAGGTATTATTGACCCTATATTTGAGTTGGTAAAGCAAAGTAATTTTGATCCGTTTCCTTCACCATATCACCTCCAATGAACAAGGAGCTTTCCTCCTAAAGTCAAGTCTCTATTACCAAGTAAAGCATCCAATTCTGATATTAATAAAGCTTTGTCAATACTTACCCCTCTGAGATTTGGTATCCCACCTTTCCATAGTCATATAATGGCAGTTCAAGGTCCTTGGGGTAACTCTTTTGGCCCACTCAATTTAACTCCACCTCTACATGAACTACCATGAAGTTCAAGGCAAAATTTCCCCAAATTCTATGGTGATGGGAAGGTTCATCCTGATGAACATATTGCAGCTTTTAGCATAGCCTATGGTGTAATAGGTGTGGAGTATGAGGATGTAGCAGTCAAGATATTCATTAAAACTTTACAAGGTGCTACTACAAATTATTTCTATCATCTTTAGGCCCAGATTATGACTGATTAGAACACTCTCAAAGCCAAGTTTGAAGCCAGATTCAAGCCTATAGAAGATGCACATGCCCTGTTGGCTCAACTCACACAAATGAAGAAGGAGCCTCATGAACTAATGAGGGATTTCATATCCAAGTTCATCAAGTTGAGGAATAATATTATTTTAATTACTCAACCTACACTTGAGAATCTCAAAAATTTCTTCATCAACTCTCAGCTGCCTGAAGTAAGTTTTCTGCTAAGACGTGCTGGCCAAATAAATTTTGCTATAGCTCAGGATTTGGCCACTGAGGTGGAAGATGACCTTATCTTGGTAGGAAAGATAAGGAGAGATCCTAATAGAGGTAAATCTTCTTCATCTTATGAAGATCCATCTATAGGTACCACTAGTCCAATGGTGCAAAAGCTGGAAAATGAGTTGCTAGCTCTCAGGAAGCAAATGGCACAAGGGATATCTTCAGCTCCTTTGTATAGATATATGCTAAGAAAGACATTCCCCAATTAGTCATACCAAGGTATTACTACCAGAAATCAAGGACAACAAAATCATCTTCCTCTCCCACAAGGGAAACATGCCATTGAAGCACCCCCAACCAATTCAGTAGTTGGATATCTCGAAATAGAATTTGATTTCTCTTTTCAGCCTAAATTGAACCAATAAAATGATGTTAACCTCCCTACAAAAAGCCAGGAAGAATTAGTTGGCAAATTCAACATTGGTTTCCTAAATTACCAAGATTAAGCCAGAGGTAAAGGTGAAGCAGTTGATGGATCGTATGTTGTATTCATCCGGTCCCAAAACTAGTCAACCCAGTAAGATGATAAAGGAAAAATGGGGGAAAGTTCTTAACCTATAATTTCAATTTCCAAACAAGGAACTTCTCTACCTTTCCAGCCAAAGGACCTAGTGAGTAATAAAAAGGTAAGTACATCAAGCATTCCTCCATCTCCAACTTCAATTCCACAGACCAGTCCTCCCCCTCCTAAAAACTAGAAAGATGAACTCCCTTCCTCTGTTCCTATTCCATTTCAGTCATTTGACATAATAAGCCATGTCAAGAAGACCAAAATTCAAATGTCTAAATTTGAATTCTTGTAATCTAATCCTAAGCAGTTGGATAGGTTGGTAGAATGTGTGAAGATAAAGCTATCCCTACAGGACAAGATGATAAAAAAGTAACTCATGATCCCCCAAGGAACATGTCCATCCCAAACAATCTTGTCATTACCCCTCTAGCTACCCCTAGAAAAATAGAGCCTTTTTATGTTTCCTTATTGATAAATGGTTACAAACTGAGTAATTGCATCATAGACTCAGGTGTATCTGACAATGTCATGCCTGCCAAAGTGGTAGAATCTCTTGGTCTCACATTGACTAAGACATTCGATAGATGTTTTTCCATGGAAAACAAACAAGTACCTCTACTAGGACAAATCAAAGATGCCCAATTTGCATCTGTAGCATTCCTAGACAAAAGAATCAAGATGATAGTCCTGGTGGCTGACGTCCCAACCTCATACAAAAATCTTCTAGGGCAAAATTTATACAAAGATGTTGGTGGAGAATTGAGCATGGACCTATCTGAAGTGAGGATTCCTGTCAAAGGAATCATGCAGAGGCTACTTCCTGAAAAGGAATCAAAATATGTTGTCACTTAGACATCATCCCCTGAAGCTCAAATTCTGTTTGAATCTTCAGGCACGGGTATTTACTTCTTAACCACAGAGGATATTTGTGTTTTAATAGATAAAAGTCCTATAGGTGGTGATCTAGAAATTGACTCAGATGAGACATCAAAAGAATTGGTAGGGTATAGTATAGATTAAAAAGAATTCCCCCTTCTAAGTAAGGATAAATCTAAGGAAAGATCAATTTTTAATGATGTTTGAAACCTAGAATTTGATGGTAGCAATTCTTCTACAGGCTCAGGAGCTAGAATTGTGTTAATATTTCCTCAAGGAGATATTTTTTCTTCTTCATAAAAGTTGTAGTTCAGCAACACCAATAGCACAACTAAGCATGAATCTCTATTTCTTGGATTGAAGGCTACTTGAGATAAAGGCATCAAACTCCTTCATGCCAAAAGAGATGCTAAACTAGTGGTTTTTCAGGTAAGGAATCTATATCAAACCAAAAATAAGAGATTACACCACTACCACAATCTAGTCTGGGACCAACTTGAAAGCTTTGATGCTTTCAACATCTCTTCCATTTCTAAAGAATTCAATGACTGGGCTGATGCACTGGCCATTCAAAAATTCTCTTAGTTCCTCACCTAGAATTCAAAGGAAATAGGTACACTATTGAATTTGTCTTTTGACCAAGTGTGCCTGATAATGTCAATCATTGGCAAGTGTTCAATGGTGATAACCAAATCATCACCTTTCTAGAACAAAAAGACAGCTTCAAACACCTTCACTTTGAAGGCAGTAAGCTCTAGAAACTCAAATCAGCTCCTAAAATGAATTCAGATGTAGGTGAAGAATTCCTGTAGCTGAAAGGGAATAAGATTCCTAAAGGATTGGTTTCTCTTGAGAAACTATTTGACAAGCATGACAGGTTTATCAAATAGTAACAAATATATTCAAACTCCTGCTAGGGGTTTGATTAGATAAATTTGGGTACCAAGGAAAATCCCAAGATGGCAAACATTAGGAAGTGTTGTAATCTGGAGGAGAAACTCAAATTTACTGACCTACTTCACCATTACATGGATGTTTTGGCATACTCTTATGATGATCTGAAGTCACTCAGGCCTGAGGAAATTCACTTTGAAATTCCTCTCAAGGATGGTTCGGTGCCTTACAAGCAGAAATTCTAGCAGTATAATCCAAAGATATTAGGTACTATTCTGTTTGAGATATAGAAAATGCTGAATGCTAGGATAATTTTCCCAATCCATCATTCCACATGGATTGCCAACATAGTCCCTATGAGAAAGAAGAATGGCAAAATTCACATCTGTGTAGATTTCAAGAATCTAAATCAATCATATTTAAAGGATGACTATCTTTTGCCCATCATGGATCAAGTGCTCTAGACAGTGACTGGCTCAGAGATGTTATCAATGTTAGATGGCTTCTTAGGATAAAATCAAGTTGAAGTTAGTGAAGCAGACCAACATAAGATTGCCTTCACCACACCTTGGGGCACATTTGCATATAGAAGGATGCCTTTTGGCTTGATAAATGCTGGCACCACCTTTCAGAGAGCAATGGACCTTGCTTTCAAGGATGAGATGGGTAAGTTCATTATATTTTATCTTGATGACTTGACCATCTTTTCTAAGCATCGCCCAGATCATATATGCCACTTGTAAAAAGTGTTGGAGCACTGCCGCCAGAATGGCATTTCCTTAAACCCCAAGAAGTTAGTTTTTGGAGTAACAGAGGGGAAACTTCTTGAACACATTATGTCAAAAGGAGGCATAAAGATTGACTTAAATAGAGTCAAGTTTATCCAAGAGCTTACCTTGCCTACAAGTAAGATTGTTGTTCATTCTTTCTTGAGAAAGGTGAATTTATTATGAAGGTTCATCCCTAAGTTTTCTGAGAAGACTCGACACATTGTGAACATGATGAAGGGAAAGGCCACCTTCAGCTGGATTGAAGAAGATAAGTCAGCATTTGGGGATATCAAGACTACCATTGCCCATGCCCCAATTCTAGTTTGTCCAAACTACAACAAAGATTTCATCATATATAGTTATGCTTCTAAACACATGCTTTCAACAATTCTAGTTCAATAAAATAAAGAAGGTATAGAATCTCCCATTTCTTTCATGAGTTGCCCTCTCAAAGATCATGAGCTAAAGTACTCAAACATGGAGAAGCATGCTTATGCAGTGGTGAAGGTAGTCACGCATTTTTGCTTTTACATCTTGAATTCTCACACTATTGCCTTGGTTCCTGATACCACGGTCAAATCCATACTAACTTAGCAAGAGTTTGGGATGAAAAGAGGCAATTGGATTGCAAAAATTCATGAGTTTTATCTAGTCATCAAGCCAAAAAATCTATTATGGGGAAAAGGCCTATGCCAATTAATTACTGATAATAAATCAGAAGAAATAGAGCATGAAGAAATAGAGGATGAAGACACGCCAAAAGTTCTCTTTGTCTCCACCATGAATGAGTGGTATTTGGGTATTACTTATTTCCTTACTTATGGTGAGTGTCATGCTCACCTATATTATAAAGAAAGGAGGACTATCAAGTTGAAAGCTACCAATTTTATCATTTGGGACAATCTCTTGTACAAGAGAAGCCTTGATGGAGTGTTCCTTTGTTGTGTGGACAAGGAGTAGCAAAGCCAACTTTTGGAATTCTTCCACAATCTAGCCTATGGAGGACATTTTTTTGCTCCTATGGCTTCCCATAAAATTTTAGGAGCTACGTATTATTGGTCAACTCTTTTCTAAGATACATATAAGTGGGTAAGAAAATGTGAACTATGCCAATAATTTGTTGGGAGACCCAAGTTAGCTTCCCTACCTCTCAAGCTAGTGGTCATAGAGGAACCATTTCAGCAATGGGGAATTGATTTTATAAGTGTTGGACATGATTATGTCCTTACAGTAACTAACTACTTCACCAAGTGGGTGGAAGCTATCCCAACCAATCATGCTACTTTAGAAGTAGTGTACAATGTCCTCAAGGAGAATATTATTTCCAAGTTTGGAGTCCCAACCAAGATTTTCATAGACAACGCAACTTGTTTCAATTCTTAGGAGATTACTCAGTTCTATTTTTACTATGGGATCACCCTCTCTCACTCTTTTGATTACTTTCCACAAGGGAATGGATAAGCTGAATCAAGTAACAAGACCCTGATGACTATCATCAAGAAGCTTGTGGATGACAACCAAAAGACATGGCATACATCATTAATTGATACTTTGTGAGTAGATAGAATTACACCAAAAAGGGCAATTGGTATGTCTCCTTTCCAACTTCTTTATGGTATCAATGCTAAGATATCGATCACCTTGGAATTGCCAGCATTAAAATTGGCTAAGGTAATTGAAGATCAGACATATGAAATCCCCCTTGATAAGAGGATCATGTGCTTGATTGAGCTGGATGAGTAGAGAACTATGGTGGTGGACCGAATTTCTACCCATCAAAGTCTGGTGAAGAAGCTCTTCAACCAAAAGGCAAAAAATTGTGATTTCCAGCTTGGAGATCAAGTCTTGTTATGGGATAAGAGAAGAGAACCAAAGGGGATACATGGGAAGTTTGATTCTCTTTAGAGAGGCCCATTTATTATCCATCAGCTCAATGGTGATAATAAATTCCTATTGAAATATCAATACAACACACTCTTTTCTCTACCTTACAATGGGCAACATCTGAAACACTTCAACTCTTGAAGTATCAGATAAGTTCACCTATACATATGTATATTTGTATAGTCTTTGTTTCTGCTTTGTGTTGTTCATTTTTATTTTATAGAGCCTTTCTTTTTAGGTAGCATGACTCCATAGCCCAATGGCATACATCAATGCACTGGAGAATCTGGTTTCTACTCCCCTCAGCGATTCTAATTGAAGGAAGTTCCCCAATTGGAGCTAGCTGTTGTCCCCCAAAAATATCACTCATTTTTGGGACAACATTTGAACTATTTTGGTCCAATAGACCAAAATCCTCTCTCCCCTCTCAAAAATTGTTCTGGGCATTCAAATTCTCCATTTTTCAAGTTTTTTCCAATTTTATGGACTTAGTTTAATGGACTCTACAAGCTTGAATTTATGGACTCTACAGGCTTTAATCTATGGACTCATTTCTATGGACTCTGCCAGCTCTATGGACTCATTTCTACAGACTCTACATGCTTAAATCTATGAACTCTATAGATATGTTTCTATGGACTCAAAATGCTTTAAATCAGCAAGTTCAAAGGCTTCTATAGGTGAGTTCAATCAAAAGAACAAGTTTCCAACACTTAGTCATTTTCAGGATTGGTTCAATGCCTTGGTTCAATCAAAAGAGTTCATTGACAAGCTTCTATGTAGTGTTTGAACCATTGAACCATTGAACCATTAAACTTTGAACCATTTTGGTTCAATGAGTTTAATGGGTTCAAAGGTTCAACATCATCAGCAAGAGTTAAGTGCATTTGTCAAGGTTCAAATCTCAACCACTTCAAGGTTCAAAGCGTATGGCTCAATGCGGTTTGGTTCAAGTGGTCAAGTGAATGAGTGGAACACAAGAAAGCAATTGAACCATTGAAACATTAAACCTTGAACCAACCAGGTTCAACAGTTTAATGGGTTCAATTGGTTTAAAGTGATCAAAGACTTAGACAAAAAGATTGCTTCAAACACAAGATTGAACTATTAAACCATTGAACCAAAGTTGGTTCAATCAATCAGTTCAATCGATAGGTTCAAGGGGCTGCCCTAAAGCCAAAGGAAAAAGTGCCCTTATGGAGGGCAGTGAACCAAACCAAATACCCTTGTAGAGGGTAGTGAACCAAGCCAATTACCCTTGTGGAGGGCAATGAGCAAAATTAAACAAAGAGAATTCCTTTAGAAAAGTGAACCAAAGACAAACAACCCTTGTGGAGGGCAAGCAAGGAGCAAATGGACCATTGTAAAAGTTTGAAGGATATTTCCAGGCTTGAATAGTCCTTATAGAGGGCACAGTTCTCTTTTGGGAAAAGAACGTAGAAAATTAACTAAGACAAAATGTCCAAAGGAATTATTTCAGACATTTGTCTAAAGAAATAAGCCTGAAGCAAAGACAAAAGCTTGCCAAAAGAAAGCTCGACAGAAAGCAGAGGCAAAGTGAAGGAAGATTTCCTTTAGACAAAATGTCTAAAAGAATTCCTTCAAACTTTTTGTTTGAAGAAAAAGTCTGTCAAGAGAGAAAAAAACCACTAAGGAAATAAAAGCCTGAAGGCCACCTAAAAGATCCTGAAGGGTAGGTACCTTACGGGAGGCTCTCGCTAGGGAAAGTGGACCATTTCTCAAGACCCCGAAGGGTAAGTTCACTCCAGGAAAGATCAAACCTCAAAGTGTAGTGAAAGCTACCATGTGTCCCTTATAAATTTGAAGTAGAAGCTATCAAGTGTCATATGTTGGGACATAGTTTCTAGTAACTTTCAAAGTAGTAGAATGTGCCACATGTCATCTACAAAGCTCGACAGAGGCTACCAAGTGGCAACATCCGTAGCTTCTTCCTTTTATTGAGTAAGGACTATGGTGGGTCTTAGGTGAGTGGCTAACTCGAGTGGAATGTGCCACATGTCATCATCCACGTGAATCCAAAAGAGTCCTGAATGTTTCTACAATGTTTATATGGGCTTAGTAGAAGCTGCCATGTGTCATCTTTTGCAAGACTCTCAAAAGGGATCTAAAGCCTCTATAAATTGAGCAGATGCTACCACATGTCCTCACCTATTTCAAAATGGAATGTGCCATGTGTCTCTTGTTAAGATCAATAAAAAGTTGCCAAATCAAGTGGGAAAGACACAAAGGAATTGCTAAGGAGGATGACGGGCCCACAGCCATCAAATTCAAGGCAATCAAGTAGTTGTTGGCTTTCAAACAATGATGGACCTAAACACATCAAATTTGTGGCAATGAAATAGCTGTTGATCTTTGAAAGCTTAAGCACAGGCCTGAATGCATTCAAAGATCTTTAGGGTGAAAAGAAGAACCACTAGCATAGACCCTGTGAACAAATTTAGTGACTGGCCAAAGAGATAGCTCGAGAGCTCAAATCACACAAAAAAGGGCAAAATATAGCCAAGAAAGGGGGAATGATGAAGAAGGATAAAAAATATTCATGCATGGGATATGTTTTTAAAAGGTGAAGCAGTTCACCAGGTGGACATTAGAGAATGCAAAAATTCAATGGTGCAGCCTATTTTCCTGCATTAAGTAAAGCGAACAACTATGCACACATAATGAAACACATCAAGTGGCCCATATTAAAAATTGATGCTTGATTTCAGCATAGCCCATGGATAGAATTTAAAATGCATTAAAGGCATTGAATGCATCATAACACATTTTTTTGAAACAAAGCACCCAAGTCTTTCTTGGAGCACTATATATTGGACTCTCTCTTATTATTTTAAACCATCTCTCTCTATTATTAGAAACAAAAATCTGATCAAATTGAAAGGCATTACTAAGACTTTGAGCTCAAATTTTTAATCATATTTAGTTATTTGAATAAGAAAACAAGCGACTTTTTAGACTTTGTACTAGAATAGCTTGGTTGTTGGGGAAATTGTTCTTATGTCTGTTTCCTTAATACATTTTTTGTCCATTTAATTAAATAACTAGAATTAGTGAAAGTAATCAAGAAGGTGTCCTAAAGCCAGCTGTGGAGAGACTTTGTGCCCCCACAATTGCCTTTAGTGTGTTTTCTTTCTATTCTTGTGTAAAGGATCTTGGGATGACTTTGTGCCCTTATTGTCCTTCATATTTCACTCTTTGGCAGTCGAGGTGGAGACTTTGTGCTATATTTCATCTTGCTGTGTTACTATGCCCTATTATAGTTACTTATCACCACACAAAAGGTTTCTTTTGTCTACTGAACAACACTTCTAAAAGAAGAGGAGTGATTTCTACCATTTCATCAAGATTTCTCCTTTGATTTGTGAACATCATCTCTGAAAAAAGAGAGATGGATGGTTTATCCTACCACTAAGTGTTTTTTTTGCTTATATATATAGTATATAGCTCCTACATATTTATAGGGAACCTCCCCTTAATGAGAGGAGAGATTTGTCCCCTTTTGATGTAGTAAACCTACACATCTGGCTGACCAATTTACCTATGCTATGGTTGAAGAGACCTATTTTACTCATTAGTTAGCTAATTGACAAAATATTCACCCAACAGGTTCATTACCCTCCATAAGGGCACTTGGCTTGGTTCATTGCCCTCTGCAAGGGCACTTTTTCCTTTGGCTTTGGGGTAGCCCCTTGAACCTATCGATTGAACTGACTTTGGTTCAATAGTTCAATGCTTCAATCTTGCGTTTGAAGCCATCTTTTTGTCTAAGTCTTTTAATCTCTTTGAACTGATTGAACTTGTTGAACCATTGAACCAGTTAAACCGTGTTGGTTTAAGGTTCAATGGTTCAATGGTTCAATAGTTCATTCACTTGACCACTTGAACTTGTTGAACCATTGAACCTGTTGAACTTGTGAACCAAAGTGATTCAATGGTTCAATGGTTCAAGCCTTCTTCTCTTTGATAAGTGTTTTGAAGCCATTGAAACTTAAAGCGGTTGAACTTTGAACCTTGACAAATGCGCTTAACTCTAGTTGATGACGTTGAACCTTTGAACCCATTAAACCCATTAAACCAAAATGGTTCAAGGTTCAATGGTTCAATCACTTTCTATTTCTTTATTATAAGCTTGCTGATGGACATTTTTGATTGAACCAAGTCATTGAAACAATCTTAAAAATGACTAAGTGTTGGAAACTTGTTCTTTTAATTGAACTCACTTGTAAAAGCCTTTAAACTTATTGAACCTACTGATTTCAAGCATGTTGAGTCTGTAAAAACATATCTACAGAGTTCATAGATTTAAGCCTACAGAGTCCATAGAAATGAATCTGTAGATTCAAGCCTATAGAGTCTATAGAACTGAGTCTGAAGATTCCAACCTACAGATTCGTAGAACTTGGAAAACCTTGAAAAACAGAGAATTTGAATGCCTAGAAAAATTTTTGAAAAGGGAAAAGAGGATTTTGGTCTATTGAACCAAAATAGTTTATAGGTTGTCCCAAAAATGAATGACATTTTTTAGGGATAACAATTGGCTCCAATTGGGGAACTTCTTTCAGTTGAAAACTTGGAAAAGTTGAGGGGAGTAGAAACCAGAATCTCTAGTGCCTTGAAGTATGCCATTGGGCTATGGAGTCATGCTACCCAAAAAGAAAGGTGACAAAAATGAAAATGAAAGTACAAAAATAGAACTAAATACTATAGAAATATACATATGTACAAGCTGATCTTATCTGATACTTCACAGATTGAAGTGCTTCAGATGCTACACATTGTAAGGTATAGAGAAGAGCATGCCATCTTGATATTTTAATAAGAAGCTATTCTCACCATTGAGATGATGGATAATAAATGGGCCTCTCTAAAGAGAATCAAACTTCCCATGTATCCCCTTTGGTTCTCTTCTCTTGTCCCACAATAGGACTTGATCTCCAACCTGGAAATCATAGTTTTTTGCCTTCTGGCCGAAGAGCTTCTTCACCAGACTTTGATGGATAGTAATGTGGTCCACCACCATAGTTATCTATTCATCTAGCTCAATCAAGCACATGCTCCTCTTATCAAAGGGGCTTTCATATGTCTGATCTTCAATTGCCTTAGCCAATTTTAATGCTGGCAATTCCAAGGTAATTGGTATCTCAGCATTGATACCATAAAAAAGTTGGAAAAGAGACATACCAATTGCCCTGTTTGGTTTAATTTTATTTGCCCACAAAGCATCAACCAATGCTTTATGCCATGTCCTTTGGTTGTCATCCACCAGCTTCTTGATGATAGTCATTAGGTTCTTGTTACTTGATTCAGCTTGTCCATTCCCTTATGGAAAGTAATCAAAAGAGTGAGAGAGGGTGATCCCATAGTAAAAATAGAACTGAGTAATCTCATGGGAAGTGAAACACATTGTGTTTGTGATAATCTTGGTTGGGACCACAAACCTGGAAATGATATTTTCCTTGAAGAAATTGCACACTACTTCTGAAGTATCATGCTTGGTTGGGATAGCTTCCACCCACTTGGTGAAGTAGTATGTGGTTGTGAGGACATAAGCATGTCCAACACTTTAAGATGGGTTTATAGCTCCAATAAAATCAATTCCCCATTGATAGAATGGATCTTCTATCACCACTAGATTAAGATGTAGGACAGCCAACTTGGGTCTTCCAAAAAACTGCTAGCATAGTTCACATTTCCTTACCCACTTATATGCATCTTGGAAAAGAGTTGGCCAATAATACCTAGTTCACAAAATTTTATGGGCAGTCATAGGAGTAGAAAAATGTCCTCCATAGGCCACATTGTGGAAGGATTTTAGAAGTTTGTTTTGCTATACCTTGTCCACACAGTGAAAGAACACTCCATTAAGGCTCTTCTTGTATAGGCTATTGTCCCAAAGGACAAAATTGGTAGCTTTAAACTTGATAGTCCTCCTTTATTTGTAAGATAGGTGAGCATGACACTCACCATAAGTAAGGAAATGAGAAATACCTAAATACCATTCATTCATGGTAGAGACAAAGAGGACTATCGATGTGTCTTCCACCTTTGCTTCTTCATGCTCTATTTCTTCTAGTTTGTTATCAACAATTAATTGGCATAGGCCTTTTCCTCATACCAGCTTTGTTGGCTTGATGACTCGATCAAACTCTTAGATCTTTATAATCTAATTATCTCTTTTCATCCAAAACTCCTACTGAGTTAGTATGGATTTGACTGTGGTATCAGGAACCAAGGCAGTAGTGTGAGAATTCAAGATGTAGAAGTAGAAATGTTTGACTACCTTCACCACTGCATAAGCATGCTTCTCTATGTTTGAGTACTTTAGCTCATGAGCTTTGAGAGGGTAGCTCATGAAAGAAATGAGAGATTCCATACCTTCTTTATTTTATTCAACTAGAATTTTTGAAAGCATGTGTTTAGAAGCATAACTGAATATGATGAACTCTTTGTTGTAGTCTAGACAAACTAGAATTGGGGCATGAGCAATGGCAGTCTTGATATCCTCAAATGTTGACTTGCCTTATTTAGTCCAGCTAAAGGTGGCCTTTCCCTTCATCATGTTCACAATGTGTCGAGTCTTCTCAGCAACCTCAGGGATGAACCTTTGTAATAAATTCACCTTTCTGAAGAAAGAGTGAACAATAGTCTTACTTGTAGGCAAGGTAAGCTCTTAGATAGACTTGACTCTGTCTGAGTCAATATTTATGCCTCCTTTGGACACAATGTGTCCAAGAAGTTTCCTCTTTGTTACTTTAAAAATTGACTTCTTGGGGTTTAAGGAAATGTCATTATGGCAGCAATGCTCCAACACTTGTTACAAGTGGCATATATGATCTGAGTGATGCTTAGAAAAGACAATCAAGTCATCAAGATAAACTATAATGAACTTACCCATCTCATCCTTGAAATGAAGGTCCATTTCTCTTTAAAAGGTGGCACCAGCATTTATCAAGCCAAAAGGTATCCTTATATATGCAAACATGCCCCAAGGTGTGGTGAAGGCAATCTTATGTCGGTCTGCTTCACTAACTTCAACTTGATTGTATCCTAAGAAGCCATCTAGCATTGATAACATCTCTGAGCCAATCACTGTCTGAAGCACTTGATCCATGATGGGCAAAGGATAGTTATCCTTTAAAGATGATTGATTCAGATTCTTGAAATCTACACAGATGTAAATTTTGCCATTCTTCTTCCTCAAAGGGACTATGTTGGCAATCCATGTGGAATGATGGATTGGGAAAATTATCTTAGCATTCAACATTTTCTATATCTTAGACAGAATAGTACCTGGTATCTTTGGATTATATTGCCAAGATTTTTGCTTGTAAGGGACCGAATCATCCTTGAGAGGAATTTCATGGTGACTTTCCTCAGGCCTGAGTTACTTTAGATCATCATAAGAGTATGCTAAAACATCCATGTAATGGTGAAGTAGGTCGGTAAATTTGAGTTTGTCCTTTAGAGCATATCACTTCCCAATGTTCACCATTTTGGGATTTTCCTTGGTACTCAAATTTATCTTATCAAACCCTCGGGAGGAGTTTTAATCCATTTGTTATTATTTGATGAACCTATCCTTCTTATCAAACAATTTCTCATGAGAAACCAGTCCTTTGGGAGTTTTATTCCCTTTTAGCTATAGGAATTCTTCACCTATGTCTGAATTCATTTTAAGAGCTGATTCAAGTTTTTGGAGCTTACTACCTTCAAAGTAAAGATGTTTGAAGCTGTCTTTTTGTTCCAGAAAGGTGATGATTTAATTTTTCCCATTGAACACTTGCCAATGATTGACATTATTGGGCACACTTGGTCCAAAAGAACTAAGAGAGTTAATGAAACAACTAGTGCATCAACCTGGTCATTAAATTCTCTTGGAATGGCAGAGATGTTGAAAACATCAAAGCTTTCAAGTTGGTCCTAGACTAGATTATGGTAGTGGCGTAATCTCTCATTTTTGTTTTTATACAAGTTTCTTACCTAACAAACCACCAATTCAGCATCTCTTTTGGCATGAAGGAGTTTGATGCCTTGATCTTGAGCAGCCTTCAATCCAAGCAATAGAGATTTGTACTTAGTTGTGTTGTTGGTGTTGTTGAACTGTAACTTGTATGAACAAGGAAAAATATCTCCTTGAGGAGATATCAACACAATCCCAGCCCCTGAGCTGGTAGAATAATTACTGCCATCAAATTCTAGGATCCAAACATCATCATAAATTCATCTTTTATTAGATTTTCTTTCAGTAGAGAGGGGATATCCTTTTTTATTTATACTGCACACTTCTAATTCTTTTGATGTCTCATCTGAGTCAATTCTTGGATCACCACCTATAGGATTTTTATCTGCTAAAACATGAATATCTTCTATGATTAAGAAGTAATTACCCATGCCTAAAGATTCAAATAGAATTTGAGCTTCAGGGGCTGATGTCTGAGTGACAACAAATTTTGATTCCTTTTTAGGAAGTAGCCTCTACATGATGCCTTTGATAGGGATCCTCACTTCAAATAGGTCCATGTTCAATTATCCTCCAACATCTTTGTATAAATTTCACCTTAGAAGAATGATGTATGAGGCTAGGACATCGACCACTAGGACAGTCATCTTGATTCTTTTATCTAGGAATGTTGCAAATGCAAACTGGGTGTCTTTGATTTATCCCAACAGAGGTACTTGTTTGTTCTCCATGGATAAACATCTCCCAAAGGTTTTGGTTAGTGTGATTCCAAGAGATTTTGCCACTTTGGTAGGCATGACATTGTCTGAAGTACCAAAATTAATGATGCAATTACTTAGTTTGTGACCATTTATCAACAAAAAAACATAGAAAGGCTCTATTTTCCTAGGGGTAGTAGGAGGAGTAATGACAAGATTTCTTGGGATGGGCATGTTCTTTAGGGGATCATGGGTCACCTTCCTAATCTCTTGTCTTATAGGGATAGCTTTATTCTTCACACACTTTACCAACATGTCCAACTGCTTAGGATTGAATTGCAAAAATTTAAATTCAGACATTTGAATTTTGGTCTTCTTGGCATGATCGATTATGTCAAATGACTAAAATGGACTAGGAATAGAGGAAGGCAATTCATCTTTCTAGTTTTTAGGAGGGGGAGTACTAGTCTATGGAATTGAAGTTGGAGATGGAGGAATGATTGATGTACTTACCTTTTCTGCAATCATCAGGGTCTTTGGCTGGAAAGGCAGAGTAATTCCATGCTTAGAAATTGAAATTATTGGTTGAGGTTGCTCCTCTATCTTCTCTTTATCATCTTGTTGGGATGATTGGTTCTTGGATCAGGTGAATATAACATATGATCCATCAACTGCTTCACCTTTACCTCTGGGTTCATCCTTGTAATTCAAGAAACCAATGTTGGAGTCACTAGCTAACTCTTCTTGACCTTCTTCAAGGAGATCAACATCATTTTCTTGGTTTAATTTAGGTTGGAAAGATAAATTATATTCTATTTCGAGATATCCAATTGCTAAATTGGTTAGTGGTGCTTCAATGGCAAGTTTGCCCTATGGGGGAGGAAGATGATTTGGCTGTCCTTGATTTTTGGCAGCATTACCTTGGTATGACTGATTGGGGAGTGTCTTTCTTGGCATATCTATGTATGAAGGAGCTGAAGATATCCCTTGTGCCATTTGATTCCTAAGAGCTAATAACTCATTTATCATCTTTTGTACCATTGGATTAGTGGTACCTATAAATGGATATTCAGAAAATGAAGAAGATTTACCCCTGTTAAGATCTCTCCTTATCTTTCCTACCAAGATAAGGTCATATTCTACCTTAGTGGCCAAATATTGAGCTACAAAAAGGTCTATCTAGCCAGCACATCTTAGCAAAAAACTTACTTTAGGTAGCTGAGAGTTGATGAAGAAACATTTGAGATTCTCAAGTGTAGGCTGAGTAATTATAGGAATCTTATTCCTCAGCTTGTCAAACTTAGCTATGAAATCCCTCATTGGTTCATAAGGCTCCTTCTTCATTTGTGTGAGTTGAGTCAAAAAGGCATGTGCATCTTTTATAAGCTTGAATCTAGCTTCAAACTTGGCTTTGAGGGTGTTCTATTTAGTTACAGTCTGGGCCTGTAGATGATAGAACTAGTCTACAGTAGCACCTTGTAAAGTTTCCACGAACAACTTGACTGCTACATCCTCATACTCCACACTTATTACACCATAGGCTATGCTAAAGGCTGCAATATCTTCATCAAGATGAACTTTCCCATCACCATAGAACTTGGAGAAATTTTTACTTGAACTATGTGGTAGATCATGTAGAGGTGGAGTTAAATTGAGTGGGCTAAAAGAGTTACCCCAAGGACCTTGAATTGCCATTATATGACTATGGAAAGGTGTAATAACAAATCTCAAAGGGGTAAGTATTGACAAAGATTTACTAATAGCAAAAATGGAGGCTTTGCCCAGTAATGGAGACTTAACTTTAGTAGGAGGAAAGCTCCTAGTTCGTTGGAGGTGAGATGGTGAAGGAAATAGATCAAAAATTACATTGTTGTACCAACTCAAATACATGGTCAATAATACCTTTATCCCTTTGGCTTTACATATACTATGGATTTGCCAGATTGTAAAACAAAAATGGGAAAGAACTAGCCCTACTTTAGCTTAAAGCTTGAGGCTTCAAATTGCACATTTTATCCCAGTTGGCATGGAGGTGGAGGGAGATAGTAAGGCTATAATGATAATGGGTAAGACATAGAATAGAGTCGTTAGAGTCTATAATGGATAAGGGTAGGGACTACTTCAATTTAAAACTTAAGGCTTTAGATTGCATGTAACATTTCCAAGGGAGTCGCCAAAAATTGTTGGGTGAATATTTTGTCAATTAGCTATCTGATAAGCAAAATAGGTCTCTTCGACCACAACATAGGGAAATTAGTTAGCCAGATGTGCAGGTTTACTACATCAAAAGGGAACAAATCTCTCCTCTCATCAAGGGAAGGTTCCTTGTAAATATTTAGGAGTTATACACTCTATATATAAGCAAAAAATAACACTTAGGGTTAGGATAAACCATCCATCTCTCTTTTTTCAGAGATGATGTTCACAAATCAAAGGAGAAATCTTGATGAAATGATAGAAGGCACTCCTCTTCTTTCAGAAGTTTTTTTCAATAGACAAAAGGAACCTTTCAAGTGGTGACAAGTAACTATAAAAAGGTGCAATAACATAGCAGGATGAAATGTAGCACAAAGTCTCCACCTCAACTTCCAAAGAGTGAAATACGAAGGATAATGAGGGCACAAAGTCATCCCAAGATCCTTTACACAAGAATAGAAAGAAAACACACTAAAGGCAATTGTGGGGGCAAAAAGTCTCTCCACATTTGGCTTCAAGACACCTTTCTAATTATTTTCACTAATTTTGCTTATTCAATTAAATAGACAAAAAAACATATTAAGGAAACAGACATAAGAATAATTTCCCCAACAACAAAGCTATTCCAACACAAAGTCTGAAAATTCACTTGTTTTCTTATTCAAATAACAAAATATGATCAACAATCTAAGCTCAAAGTCTCACTAATTCTTTTCAATTTGGGCAGAGTTTTGTTTTTGATAATAGAGAGAGAGATCCCCTAAAACAATAAGAGAGAGTCCAATATATAGTGCTTCAAGAAAGACTTGGGTGCTTTATTTCACAGAAATGGCTTACGATGCATTTAATGCCTTTAATGTATTTTAAATTCTATCCATGGGCTATGCTAGAATCAAGCATCGGTTTTTAATATGGGTTGCTTGATGTGTTTCCTTATTTGTGCATAGTTGTTTGCTTTACTCAATACAAAAAAATAGGCCACACCATTGAATATTCACGCTCTTTGATGTCCACCTAGTGGACTACTTCACCTTCTAGAAACATATCCCGTGCACATATATTTTTGATCATTCTTCATTATTCCCCCTTTCCTGCCTATATTGTTCCCTTTTCTATGTGATCTGAGCTCTCAGGCTATCTCTTTGGCCGGTCACTAAATTTGTTCACAGGGGCTGTGCTTAAGCCTACAAGGATCAACAGTTATTTTAGTGCCATAAATTTGATGTGTTTGGGTCTGTCATTGTTTGAAATCCAACAGCTAGTTGGTTTCCCTAAATTTGATAGTTGTGGGCCCGTTATCCTCAGCAATTTCTTCATGTCTTTCCCGCTTGCTTTGGTCACTTTTCATTGATCTTAACAAGTGACACATGGCACGCTCTACTGTGAAATAGGCAATGACACATGGTAGTATCTGCTCAACTTATAGAGGCTTTGGGTGAATTTTGAGAGTCTTACAGAAGATGACACATGGTGGCTTCCATTGAGCTCAGAAAAATTATAGAAACATTCAGGACTCTTTTGGATTCATGTAGACGATGACACATGGCACATTCTACTCAAGTTTAGCCACTCACCCAGGACCCACCATAGTCCTTACTCAATAAAAGGAAGATTCTATAGATGTTTCCACTTTATGGCCTTCATCAAACTTTTTAGATGACACGTGGCATGTTTCTCTACTTTGAAAGTTACTAGAAACTATGTCCCGATAGATGACACTTGGTAGCTTTCACTTTGACTTTATAAGGGACACATGGCAACTTCTACTGCACTTTGAGGTTTGATCTTTCCCAGAGGGAACTTACCCTTTAGGGTCTTGAGAAATGGTCCACTTTCCTTGGTGAGAGCCTCCCATAAGGGTACCTACCCTTCAGGCAGCCTTGGGATGGCCTTCGGGCTTTAATTTTCTCGACGGGCTTTTGCTCTTTTGGTAGACTTTTGCTGCTCTTTTCCTTCATTTTGCCTTATTCTATTTTCCATCGCGTTCTTGCTTTCAATATTTCTTCTTGGGTGAATTCCTTTAGACAAAAAGTCTAAAGGATTTTTGTCTTAACCATTTTGCCGCGTTCTTTTCTCGAAAGAGAATTGTGCCTTTTATAAGGACTTGTTCAAGCTTGGAACTATCCTTCAGACTTTTACAATGGTCCATCTGCTCCTCACCTAGCCTCTGCAAGGGTTATTTATCCTTGGTTCACTTTTTTGAAGGAATTATCTTTGTCTACTTTTGATCACTGCCCTCTGCAAGGGCACTTAGCTTGGTTCATTTCTCTCCACAAGGGTACTTGGCTTGGTTCATTTCCCTTTGCAAGGGCACTTTTTCCTTTGGCTTTGGGGTAGCCCCTTGAACCTGTCGATTGAACTAAATTTGGTTCAACAGTTCAATGGTTCAATCTTGCATTTGAAGCCATATTTTTGTCTAAGTATTTTGATCACTTTGAACTAATTAAACCCATTGAACCATTGAACCCATTAAATCGTGTTGGTTCAAGGTTCAATGGTTCAATGGTTCAATCACTTTCTTGTGTTCCACTCATTCACTTGACTACTTGAACCTATTGAACCATTCAACCCATTGAACCTGTGAACCAAAGTGGTTCAATGGTTCAATGGTTCAAGCCTTCTTCTCTTTGATAAGTGTTTGAAGCTGTTGAACCTTGAAGTGGTTGAACTTTGAACCTTGACAAATGCACTTAACTCTAGATGATAATGTTAAACCTGTTGAACCAAAATGGTTCAAGGTTCAATGGTTCAATGGTTCAATCACTTTCTATCTCTTTATTAGAAGCTTGTTGATGGACATTTTTTATTGAACCAAGTCATTGAAACAATCCTAAAAATGACTAAGTGTTGGAAACTTGTTATTTTGATTGAACTCACTTGTAGAAGCCTTTGAACTTGTTGAACTTGCTGATTTCAAGCATGTTGATTTTGTAGAAACATATCTACAGAGTTCATAGATTTAAGCTTGCAGAGTCTGTAGAAATGAGTCCATATATTCAAGCCTACAATGTCCATAGAACTGAGTCCGTAGATTCAAGCCTATAGAGTCTATAGAACTGAGTACATAGAACTTGAAAAAGCTTGAAAAATGGAGAATTTGAATTCCTAGAACAATTTTTGAAAAGGGAAAAGAGGATTTTGGTCTGTTGAACCAAAATAGTTCATAGGTTGTCCCAAAAATGAATGACATTTTTTGGGGACAACACACTCAATATCATAGTTAAGACCCTCACTATTATAGACTGTGCAAGCATGTAGGGTTAGGTTATGTATAGAGTTTGGAAAATTGTCTTACCTGATGAATTAGACTTTGAAAATTATGATAGTGAAAGAATGTGTGGAGAGTTCACAAATTTAAAATTTTGACAATTTTTCACCATACACATTTGCTAAACTAAGAAGCCCTAATTTGGGCCAATATGCATAGAAATTAACCTACAATACAAACCATTGATTGTCAAGACTCAAATAAAATTGAATTTTTATTATTTTATCTTACTTCATAATCCTGAGCACTCACAGTGGGTCAAACAAGTCCTTAAGTTGACTATCATTTTTATGAGCTTGCTGTCTTATGTATTTTATGTATACTATCTACAAAAAGGTGATAAGGAAACACACTAAAATTACTTTATTTCATTCCAATCTCCTCTATAATATATTACATCATATCAACCTATTGGTCAAACCAAAACCAAGTTAGAATCCAAAAAATCCAACTAAACTAATAGTTTTCCTATTCTAGCTTCATGAAAACCAACTCCTAGAATAGGGCTAACAAACTTTTCCAATAAAAAAATATATTAATAGGATACATCTTGTTCAAACAAACTTTTGTTACCTATAATATGCCTTATAAAACAATTTTTGGCAAAATACCAAAACCGTTTGGCTTTTAAACAAGATTTAGGCCTTATTACAAGGTAAAAGAGCATATTTACAAGTTTAAATATTCAAACAACCTAGTTTTGGAGGGAAATTGATTTGACCATAAGTAGACACTATAACCTCTACCAAAAACCTTGAAAACACTTTTTAAACTTTTGAAGATGCTTCTGCATCATTCTCCCAAGGGGCAAAAGAAGCTATCTTCACTTGTTATTGTTCTTCATCAACTCCTTCACACTTATGCCTAACTTGTGGATGTCATGTTTAGTCAACCATGTTGTATCTTTAGTTGGTAATTTATTCCACTTGATCAGGTACTATAGATACTCTCTCTCTTGTCTTCTTCACCACTTTCTTGTCTAAAATGTTCTCAATCTCCCTTGACACTACTTTGGGTAGCTATTGTTTCCATTGGAAAGATTCATCAACTTCTATCTTAGAATCTTCAACTAGTTGCTCCTCACCTTTATATAGATATAGGTCTACAAAATTGAAGATTAGAGATATTCAGATCCATTTTGGTAGTTCAATCTCATAGGCATTGTTGGAGAACTTCCTTAATACCTTGCATGGACCAATTTTCTTCACTTTTAGTTTGTTGTACTCCCTCTTAGGAAATATTTCCTTTCTAAGGTGGGAAAGAACTAGGTCTCACACACTAAATTTGAATTCTCTCCTCTTTTTATTAGATCTTAACTTGTATTTTATGGTACTTTCTTCAAGCTTCTTCTTTACTTGTTCCTGCAAATCTTTCATTGCATTAGCAAACTCCTCTACATCAGCAAACTCCTCTGCATCAAGACTTCTTGCTTCCATCTTGCTTAGATTTTTTAGTTCATATAAACCTCTAGGATGCATTCCATATAATATCTAAAATGGACTCATACCTATACTTCTGTTAGGAGAATCATTATATGAAAATTCATCTTGTGCAAGTACAAGATCCCATTATTTTGGTTACATACTTACCAAACTCCTCAAACTATTACGAAGGCTCCTATTGAAAACTTCAATTTGTCCATCAGTTTTTGGAAGGTAGGCTGATCTAAAGCTCAAATGTGTGCCCAATTTCTTCCAAAAGGTCCTCCAAAAGTACCCAACAAACTTGGTATCTATGTTAGAAACAATGCTCCTAAGGAGCCCATGTAACCTTACAATTTCTTGAAAGAATATATTGGCTATGTTATTAGAATAAATTTTATTTGAACATGGAATAAAATGATCCATATTTGAGAACCTATTAATCACTAAAAACACAGAATCATGACCTCTTTGAGTTCTTGTAAACCCAAGTACAAAGTCCATACTTAATGAATCCCAAGGTCTATTGGGAATGGGTAGTGGCTAGTACAAACCTACATTTTGGATACTTCCCTTGACATGTTGGCATGTATTACACCTCTCAAAAAACCTCTTGACATCAACATTCATACCTGGCCAATAGTAATGAGCACTTAATTATGCTAGTGTCTTATTTTTCCCAAAATGTCTTGCCAAACTGCCACTATGTTTCTCCTTCAACAAATTCTCTCTCATGAAACTCTTAGGTATGCAAAGCTAGCTACCCTTGAAAAATATACCTTCTTGGACCATGAAGTCTATACAAAGACTTATATTAGACCCAACTAGATTCATACAAGCTTCATAAGGTTCTTTGAATTCTGGATCTTCTTTGTATATCTCCTTCAACTCTTCAAATCCTAAGATGCTTACTTGAGACTCCTGCATGATTAGATTCCTTCTAATTAAAGAATATACAACCTTGTTATATTGTCCTTTCTTATGCTTAATATTAAAAGTTAATTTTTTTAAGAAGTTAATCTATTGGACATGCTTTTGACTTAACTTACTCTGATTGTTAATGAACTATAAAGCATAGTTATCTGTGAATAAAAAAATATTTAGGAAAAATACAATGCTTCCAATTTTTTAAAGATTATAAAAGAGCATATAACTCTTGGTCATATACTGAATGTATATTCTTAGAATCACTTAGTTTCTCACTAAAGTATGTTATGGGTTTCCCATCTTGACTTAAGATAACACCTATGGCAATTCCACTAGCATCACATTCCACTTGAAATAGTTTATTGAAATCAGGTAAGGCTAGGATTGGTTCTTTAGTTACCTTATTTTTCAATAATCTAAAACTCTTATTAGTAGCCTTAGTCTAACAAAAACTTCTCTTATCACCCTTGATTGTATCTATCATTGGAACAACAATCCCACTAAAATTTCTTATGAATTTTATATAGAAGCTAGCCAAACCATGAAAGCTTCTTACCTCAAAGGTGATCCTAGGTGTATGACACTCAATTATGGATTTTATCTTCTCCTTATCCATCTCCAAACCTTCCTTTGAAATCACAAATCCTAAGTAGATCAATTCTACCTTCATAAAACTATACTTTTTCACATTGATTAGCAATTTCTCTTTGTGTAGTTTACTCCACACCATCCTAAAATGTTTCAAATGATATTCCTTAGTTTGAATAAACACAAAAATATCATCCAAATATACTATCACAAACTTACCAGTGAATTCCTTGAGTACTTAATTCATTAGCCTCATGAAGGTGCTTGGTGCATTAGTTAGCCCAAATGGCATGACTAACCACTCATAGAGTCTAGCATTGGTCTTGAAGGCTATTTTCCATTCATCCCCTTCTCGTATACTAATCTAATTATACCAAATTCTCAATTCTATCTTGTAAAAATATATAGCTCCACTCAAACAATTAAGTAAATCATCAATTCTAGGCAATGGGAATCTATACATGATAGTGATCTTATTGATTTATCTAAAGTTTGTACACATCCTCCAACTTCCATCCTTATTAGGAATCAACACTATATTAATAGCACAAGGACTTATACTCTCTCTTACCAATCCTTTATTCAAGAGTTCTTGGACTTGTTGCTTTATCTCTTCATTCTCTCTTGGTGTTAGCTTGTATGTAGCCTTATTTGGAAGATTGGCACCTGGAATCAAGTATATATGATGGATAATACCCCTTAATTTTTGTAAATAATTATGATATCATCTAAAACAATATCAATGTATTCATTCAACATGTCTTGAACCTCTTGTTTCTCTATATTTTTTGCTAATTACATTCAGAAGAAAAGAAACTAAAGGTAAAAGGTTGAGGGTTTGATGTTACCCAGATTAAGTGCGCACCATATCCAAGCATTGTGGGAGATCCTCTTTGGCTATGGAGGAAACACCTATAATAATAAAGAAACTCAAACAAGGAGAATGTTAGAGGAGGATATGGTGGACTGCCAAGCTACGCGCTCGGTCCCGGAAGCGTGAAGCTCCGTGAGGGATGACAGTCCACTATTTAACGAAAAGAGTGTTGTATAAAAAGAAATGATGAAAGACTAAGAAAGAGAAAAATAGATAATGCATACCTATTATCTGTAGTTAGTCTATCATAGTCACCAACGTCGATATTACTGTTGAGGTCGGTTTGGTCAATGATGTTGACGTCGATTTTGTTGTCGATGTCGGTAGGGGCAGTAGGCCTTGGATGGGTCTCAGGTTATTTCTGTGGTTGACAAAGGAGTCTGGAAGTTTAAAGGTTTGTGTAGGATTGTGGGAAGGTGAATAAGGTCTGAGGAAAGGCAAAGGTGAGGATAGGTGTGAAAATAAGGTAAGAATAAGAGGAAGGCTTTTTAGCCTCTCCACAGAAGAAGTTAGGTTTCTCTCAATAGTTCTTAGATATATCAAATGGAAACTAATTACCAATGTATTATAAAATACTAAAATGAGATAGAATACTTAGCTCTATTAGATGAAAAACTAGAGGTGTCAGAATGCTTATTCTTGTTGTGGCTGATGTTGAGGTCCTCATACAGTGTTTCAATCCAATGTTTGGAGTGACTTGTGTAGAGCTTAGGTAGTTAGGGGAGTGATAGTCAAATTTTGATGATTGGTCTCAGAGTGTGTGCATCAATTAATAAGAAGGTGGGGGTAGTTCAATGTTAGAGCTCAAGTTATGTAACTGACATCAGTGATCCCATCGGTGTCGACCAACCGTTGACCGATGTTGGTGGAGAAAGAATGGGTAAAAGGGCTATTTTTAGCTCTTTGCCCATTTCTCCACCCGCCAAGTGCTTTTTCCATTGGAAAATGGTCAAAACATGGGTTTATGAGGCACGAGAGTTGGTTAGGGAGTTAATAGGGAGTGAGAATAGGTCATGGGTAGTTAGGATTTGGAGGACCTAGTCTCAGGGTGACTCATAGGTTAAGAAATGGTCTTAGGGTGAGGTGTCTAGGGTGAGGTGTCCAAGGTGAGGTGTCTAAGGTGAGGTGTCTAGGTGAGGTTATTAATTTAAAATAATTAGTTTATTTTAAATGAATAATGTGTGTGTTAGGTCATGTTAATGTTTAGGAAGAGACCAAGGGGGGTTGACATGATATTGGTGTCTACATTTGCCCTTTTTGTCTTGTGGTTTGTCCTGACAAATTGCAAGACAAAAATAGGTGTAGGTTGCCCTAGATATGGGATGAGGTAGGTGTAGGTTGCCCCAGGTATGGGATGAGGTATGTTTAGGTTGCCCTAGGTATGGGATGAGGTATTCCCCCTCAAAGTGAGAATTGATAGAAGGTAAGCCAAAATTGAGTGCCAATTTGATAGGCATTGGATGGGTAAGGTGAGGTTAGAGTGTGAACATTGTAATAGTTGAGATTTTGTGTATACCACCTCACTTGATAGGTAGGTCAAATTGTCATAGGCAAGGTCGAGGAGCACTAAAATCAAAGTAACTAGTCCCCAGCTTATTAGTGGTAGCTAATTGGGTTAAATGATCAAAGTTATAGCTCCTAATGGTTGAGGAGGACTAAAATTGAAGTAACTGGTCCCTAGCTTATTAGTGGTAGCTAATTGGGTTAGATCGATCAAAGCTTTAGCTCCAATGGTCATTGTGTTCCAAGTATCTAGGTTTGGAAGTGCTCCTAGAAAACACAAAAATGTCATAGATATTGGGGATCAACTGGGTCATGATCTGACAATTGGTGTAAGTGTCGTGGATAATTTGCTAACTATTTGTGAGGTAGCATATGCAATCAAAACAACCAAGGCAAAGTTGTCTCAAAAGTGGTCATGGTCTGAGGAGATAGTCGTGATCTCCAAGGTCATTTATCGAGTCGGGCTAAGATATAAGTGATCTCGAGTGTTGCTTGTTGTGGTTAGGGAGATGTATGTGATCTCCAATGTGCCCCATGAGAAGTATAAAGTGACTTCTACAGTGGCAGGGCTAGTTGTTTGGTCATGATTTTGGGCTGGTTTAGATAGTTAGTCCATTAGGTAGATGAATGAATGAATGGTTGAGCTAACCTCAGAAGACCCCATGTCAACTGAGTGCTGCCTACATAGCCCCTATTTTAAGGGCCTCAGGCCAATGTAGTTCTCCCAAAAAGGGAAGAAGATTTAAAGAGGTTGTTGGTTGGTTTGGTTATGTTTGAAATGATGAGTGTATGATGATGTTATATCCTTTTCCATATTACGTGATGGTGTATGCTGTAACATGGGTTATGTGGTTTTTCACCCTTAGCAAGTTTCCATATTGGTGATGATATATGCTAAAAATGAAATGAGTTTTCTCCCAAAAAGAAAAAAAAGAAAAAAAAATCAAAGAGGTTGATAGTCATTTTGGTTATGTTTGAAATGATGAGTGTATGATGATGTTATAGCCTTTTCCATATTGTGTGATGGTGTATGCTGTAACATAGGTTATGTGGTTTTTCATCCTTAGTAATTTTCCATATTGGTAATGGTGTATGCTAAAAATGAAATGAGTTTATCTATGCTTTAGCAAGTTTCCATATTAGTGATGGTATATGCTTAACATAAATTGTGTTTGGTTGATAGTTTCCATGTGTATTTTTATCCATAGAAACTAATGTGAATGGGATATGATAATTTATATAACACAAATTGGTATTTGTATTAAATAAATCATGATGTTATGTTAGTGGTTTAGAAAATGTTTTAGTTGTCATGTTATTGGTATGTGACAAAGGTGGGTAAGAAATGAAAGGCGTGTTGCTCTTTCATTGATAAGGACCATAATGATAGCATAAATAGGGTTTTTGCAAATAAAAGGCCCATTCATGCATTACATCATTGACCATTGGTTTTAAAGAAGTACCCTAATCACTTGACGTTAAGTGAGCTCAAAATCCCTTGGGTATTTTGGGGTAATAGGTGTGATTATGTGATATGTGAGGATAGCGTAACCCTTTTTATCAGGGATAACTTTGCCCCTTTTATAGGTGACCCTGAGAACGACTATAGGCAAGTCCATGACTTAATAGTTTGTCAGTCATTCATTTTTTTATTTTTATTTTTGGTAGACTGATCAATGCGGGAAGTCTACTTGGGGATGTTGTTTTGTTTTTTGGTCATGTGAAGCAGATCGATGTGGGAAGCTTCTGAGAGGGTGTTTTTTGGGCATAGCCATCCTTCGAGGGAGTGGTCTATATTTTGCTTTGTATGTTTTGATGTCTTTGAATAGCTATCCTTCAAGGGAGTAGTCTATTAATTATAATAATAATGCAGTTGTCCTTCAAGGGAGCAGTCTACATTTATAGTTCATGACCTTTTAATATTTTGTTAGGCATCCCAGTTTGATATACATACATACATACATACATATATATATATATATATATATATATATATATATATATTGGTTGACTAAAGTTTTAGTCATGGACTAGACTATAGAGGTTTAGGGGTTTCCCTTTTATTAGGACAAAGCATTAATGCTTAAAAAAGGGTTAACTAATTTTTGTAGGGAAAAAGGGTTGAAAGGAATAGGAATGAGGATGACAATGGCTTCTCAAGGGACTATCTCAAGTTAAACATCAAGTGAATGATTACTTGGTTAACAGTAGAATGGTCATAGATGTAAGGCATTAAGGGGCTTAGGTTCTAGCCAACCTTTGAGAGAAGATAAATGATAAGTGTCTGATCCATACTTGTGCATTATTATATAAGGTCCAAGCCAATTAGGAGCAAACTTGCCTCATTTGCTTCTTTCCATATTGGTCACGTGTTGGTTTTCTTTAAGGATGAGATCTCTGATTTTGAAATCTCACTCTTTTAGATTTTTGTTGTAGGCACATATGAAGTGATCTTGGTAGATATGAAGATAATGTGATCTTGGTCAATGCTTGGTAAAGGAAAGTCATCCTTTGGGGCAAGCTAGGTTGAGGTCGTGATAGTCAGTACAAATTTGAATTACCCCTATTGCTTTTGTGAGAGGGACAATGTTTGACACCCATTACAGATAATCAATGGGTTGGATAAATGAGATAGAGAGAAGACATTGAAGCTCCTCTTTGATAAGGAGTGCGATGTAAGGATGCATCTTGCAAAGCTTTTGCCTGACAGGCTTAGTTTGAGAGGGCAGGATCCTAATCTTCCATATTATAGGCAGGAATCTCAAAATTACTGAAGGTGACAGAGGCAATAGTAGGTAATGATTTGACTAAAGTAGCCAGTGGTTGGAGGTCTTTAGGTTGGACCTCCATTGCCTGTAAAGCTTTGATTAAGGCTTGGTGATGTTGCGGAGAGATTTGTATTAGGTCATACAAAGACATCTTCACCATGGAGTCACAAATTTCCCCCGAAGATGTTGGTTGAGATGTACCCAAGATAGAAATCTTGGACTTTGGTGGTGGAGAGGGCTTGGCAAATGGATATGTCCAAGGAGTAGAAACCTACTATTTTCCTTTATCCTTTAGGGTTTGGGACCTGGTGGCCACATTAATAGTGTTGATTTTGAATAAAGGGGGAGAAGGTGGTAGAGGGACCATAATCTCATGTTGGGATCCTGATTCAAGTGAGGAGGTTTGGGAGGCATGGGATGGTGTCAGTGGTCTGTCAAAAGGGTGGTCAAGAGGATCCTTAATGAGAAGGGTATTCTTTTCTAGGTGTTAATGAATGACAACCTTAAGAGCACAACAATTCTTAGTATCATGCCCAGGTGTGCGATGATACGCATAGATTTTAGTGTCATCGAACCAAGATGGTTTTAGTTTGAGAGGTTGGTATGGCTTAATTGGTGGGAGAACAATGCTAGAAGACTGGAATAATCGACGTAAAAGTGAAACATAAGAACCCACTAATGGGTATGCACTCTTTGTTGTAGTAGGGGTTGATAACTTCTGTTTAGGAGTTGTAAGGGGAGTTTTTCATACCACCTTATTAGTTGGTGGTGTGGCCACACGTGTAGATGGCACTTTCTTGATGAGAGGTTTTGAATTTCTTGGAGGAAATATGTTTTTGATGGGTAGAGGGAGTAATGGAGGTAGTTTGTTTTTGTGAGGTGTTGGAATTGGGAGCACTCTTGTTAAAGTGGAAGGATGTGGACCCAAGATAGAGGGTGATGGTGAAGGTGAGGGAGGAGTAGACCAACGTGGTTTAACAGCCTTCTTTAGTTTGGTGTGAGGACCACTACTATGTGGGGTGAAGTTCAAATCTACCTTCACTTGTGGGTGAGTGAGGTTTGATATAGGGTGAACACCGAGAGATTTAATCTATTTCAACATGGTGGATGCCTGTGAGGGTTTGGGTTTAGATGTGGAAGGCTAAGCTTCTAAAGATTTAGAAGTGAAAACCCACTCCTTATCAGAGACTTTAGGATGAATTATCATTGAAGCATGGGTAGTATAAGGAGAAGCGGAATGTGTAAGATAAGGAGCCTTAAGTCGCTCCCATAACACCTCATGTTTTAGGTTCTTAGAATGGAGAAATCCTAAATTTTGTGACAAATGAGAGAAGGGTTTAGATGACATCATGTGAGGTCTTACAGTCAGTCTATTAGAGGATTTGGGTGGTTGTGAGAGTGGAAACATGTTGAATGCAGTGATCTCAGGCCAAAGGTGAGAGAGAATCATCACCAGATCTTCCTCAGTTGAAGTGGGTGAGGTAGGGAGTTCTTCTCTTGGTGGAGAAGGGATTGGAGAGTTTGGTTCTTCGAGAGGATAGAGTGCCAAGATTTTCATTCCTTCTACGTGTGGTCTAGGAGTGTGGAAAGTATGATGCTTCATTGCTAATAAGAAGGATGAGGGTGGGGCCATCGGTGTTGGTATCGTCAAAGCATCCTCCAATATGGGAGAGGTCAAAGTAGACTCTCATACATGTGAAAGGGGGTGGATGGAGGACTATTCTCCATCGGTGGAGGAAAAATAAGAGAGGAAGACTCCTCTAAAGGGTGATGTAGAGGGATTATGTCCCCTCCTACATGATGGTGTGGGGTATGAATGGTAACTTCTTCCAATGGTAGAAGATGAGGGAAGGTGGGAGCAAGAGGAACAGGTAATATAGGTTCCTCATGAGGTAGAAGAATGGGTAGAGGAGGTACTTGATGTCATGGGGGTGATATAGGTGAAATAATCTCTTCTACTTGTGGTGGAGAAATGGGTTAACTAACCTCTTTAGACTATGGGAGAGGCTGGTTAGGAATAAAAGGAGAAACCATGTCGACCGTGTGTATGTTGCATTCTTGAGGGTCAACGACCATGGTTTGAACATTGTTCTGACTTGGGGGATGGTTAGGAAATGGTTACCTAAAGATATCCATGTTTTGGTTAGGCAGTGCATTAGGGTTATCCAAAACAAGGTCCCCTTTGTCTAACATGTCTTGAATAATGTTTTTGAGGGTTTTGCAATTGTCTGTGTCATGACCCTTGACACGATGGTAGTTACAAAAGTCATTTTCCCTATACCATGTAGGGATGGCTCGTGAGGAGTCAAATTAGACTGGTCATATTTGAGGGAGGTTGAGGACCCCCTGCTTCACTAATTTATCCAATATGGAAGCATACGATTCTCTTATTGGAGTGTATCGTCACTATTCATACCATTGTTGGAATTGTCTAGTGATGTTTTGTGAAGTGGAGGGCTCATATTGGTTGGTTGTAATAGAAGATGGTGATCTAAGGACCACAGTGTTCACTGATCCCTTGGACTTGGAGTGAGAAGAAGAAGATTTGGAAGAAGGGTCATTGGGTTTTGCATTGGTATTTTTGCTATGCAATTTGACCCTATCTTCTTCAATTGCATGGAGTTCAAGCTTTTAGGCCATAGTGAAAGCTTCATCGAATGTGAAAAAAGTTTGAACCCACAGAGTAGACAAGATGTGCTTGGCACATGCTCTTAAAAAGAGTTCAATGAGCTCAAGTTGAGGTAGTGAGAAGGACAGTTGGTTGATCAAACCTCTCCAACAGGTGACAAAGTTAGCTATTGACTCATCCTCAAATTGTCTAATGGAATAAAGGCCCGTGATGGAGACCTTCTTGGAGATGTTGATTGAGAAATGATCAAGGAACAACTGAGTAAGTTAAGTAAAGGTGAAGAGAGAATGACTGGTAATGGAGCTATACTAGTCAAGGGCGGCGCCAAAAAGTGACATAGGGAATGTGTGAATTAATAACACATCATCATGCGCTATGAGGTAACAAGCGTGTCTAAATGCTCAAAAATGTTGTTGTGGGTCCTCTTTACTCTAAAAGCAAGTAAATTTTGGGAGTTCCCACTGGCTAGGGTATGGTTGAATAGGAACTAAAGGGTGAATAGGTTTGTTGTAGATTTGTTCGTATGAAAGACCATTCTTTGAACCTGAAATGGATGTCTCAAGGTTGGACATCTTATCCATCAACATCTTAATTAGATTGGTAGATGGATTGGCATGAGGGGCACCCCCTAAGTTATAGGGTACCTGGAAGGCATTGGGAGGGGCATATGACATATTTGGTTGCATTTGTGTAGGTGTAACATACTAATAGTTTGTCATATGGGCCAATGTCGAGGCTAAGGGGCTTGTGCCATAAAGTTGAAGGGCACAACTTGACTAGATGCCACCAAGGGTGGTTGAATGGTGGCGAGAGTAGTTAAAGGATGAGTATCCACTCTTGTGTTTATAGGCACAAGAGTGGATGGGATAGAGACAATCAAGTTCTGGAAAGGTGTCAAACTTGGTTGAATTGTTTGTGGTTGAGGGGGTACGGAAACCCTGATGGAGGTAGGGCTAAAAAGGATGGAAGGAGAGGCCAAATCTTGGACATTGGCCATGGTTGAGTTACTAGTCGAGGAAATGGCCATAGGTTGGGTAGCGGATGCTGTTGATATCATTGTTGCTTCAAATAAAGAAGTTGGCATCCCATAAATAGGATTACTTGAAGGATCTCACATTTGGCTTCTAGTGAGATAGTGTTGGAGAGCCTTGAATTTGTGGTCAAGGAATCTCTCAAATTCTTGATCCCCTTTGAGAATAATAGGAGGTTGATCAGGGGTATGTTGGATAGGAGTATGCTCAGTGTCTGAAGTATACTCCATTAGATGACTTGGCATGAAAGGTGAAGGTGGGAGTGACTGTTGACTTGCGTGGTCAACAAGAGATTTGGCTTGACTGCATGTCAAAACCATCTAAGGTGAAATGGGTTCAGGGTCCAAAAATTGTGTGTTTTAGTTTCAAAAAACTAGAATTTATGTTTAACAGCAAGAAATTTGAGTTTTAAGCTTGCTATTTAGAAAGAAAATTTATTGATAGTGACCGATGTCGATTGTTTAACTAATATTGGTTAGGAAATGTTGCCGACGTTGGTGGAGAAACTGATGTCGGTGAAGAATAGTTGCTGATGTCAGTGGAAAAATTGATGTTGGTTTTTGTGTAATTTCAAAAACACAAAAAATTGATAGTTTTTGGAGGAAGAAGATATTCTGAGTTATTTTTAGACTTCAAAATGATGCGGCCTTACCAGCTCAAACAATCAGATAAAAATAAGAAGAATAGATGAATAGGCAAGCAACCTCTAAAATGTTAAATTCTTAGGAATAAGTTTTAAAGTCATGGTGGCTTATGCCTTAATAGAATGTGTTGGGAGTTGGGCTTGTAGAACGGGTCCTAGAGAAGAAGTTTATGGCTGGTTTTAGGTTGTGTTTTAGTGCTCAAAGATCTGTGTTAGGTTCAGTACGTGGCCTGGTGCTGGGGCTTGCTCCCTTCACTTCATGAACCCAGAGCCAAGCTAGGCCACTTAGCCAAAATATACTTTGCCTATAGTTTATACTCTGCCAGAGAATAGAGTGGGTCCTCCTCTTGGTGGTGAAATCCAAGTAGGATCACCAAGTGGGGTAAGGTATCCGCTAGGTGATGAAATCCTAGATGGGCCTTGTCTCAAGTAAGTTTAAATGTTTGATTTGATGTGATTGTGGTTTGGTTGTGTAACATTTGTGTACTACGATTTATTCATAATATTTTAATTACTAAGTGGGCTAATTATGAATTCAAGCAAGAATGAAATGCAGTAGTTTTTAACCCAAATCAAAATATGTTGCTCAAATGCAAACAATTAGACAAGAGGTAAAGAGTATGAATTTTTCACTACTCTATGATGCATGAAAGAAGAAAAAGAGATGTTCTTTTTAACCTTTTCTAATGATTTCTTCTTGAAATAAAAAGGTAGGAGAGAGGATGCAAGAAGAGAATACTTTTCTAATGCATCTATATGAAAGTTTGCATTTTTTTTAAAAGAAGAAGAATGAACCCAAGGAAAACTCTTAGGGTCCCACCGGGCGTGCCAGAATGTTTCTCTATATTTTTTGCTAATTACATTCAAAAGAAAAGAAACTAAAGGTAAAAGGTTGAGGGTTTGATGTTACTTGGATTAAGTGCGCACCATATCCAAGCATTATGGGAGCTCCTCTTTGGCTGTGGAGGAAACACCTGCAATAAGAAAGAAACTCAAACAAGGAGAATGTTAGAGGAGGATATGGTGGACTGCCAAGCTACGTGCTCGGTCTCAGAAGTGTGAAGCTCCATGAGGGATGATAGTCCACTATTTAACAAAAAGAGTGTTGTATAAAAAGAAATGATGAAAGACTAAGAAAGAGAAAAATAGATCACGCTTACCTATTCTCTGCAGTCAGTCTATCACAGTCGCCGACATCAGTATTACTGCCAAGGTCAATTTGGTCAATGATGCCGACATCAATTTTGTTGTCGATGTTGGTAGGGGCAGTAGGCCTTAGATGGGTCTCAAGTTATTTCTATGGTTGACAGAGGAGTTTGGAAGTTTAAAGTTTTGTGCAGGACTGCAGGAAGGTGAATAAGGTCTGAGGAAGGGCAAAGGTGAGGATAGGTGTGAAAAGAAGGTAAGAATAAGAGGAAGGCTTTTCAGCCTCTCCACAAAAGAAGTTAGGTTTCTCTTAATAGTTATTAGAAATATCAAATGGAAACTAATTACCAATGTATTCTAAAATATTGAAATGAGACAAAATACTTAGCTCTATTAGATGAAGAACCAGAGGTGTCAGAATGCTTATTCCTACTGTGGTTGATGTTGAGGTCCTCGTACAGTGTTTCAATCCAATGTCTAGAGTGACTTGTGCAGAGCTTAGGTAGCTAGGAGAGCGATAGTCGAATTCTGATGATTGGTCTCAGAGTGTGCATGTCAATCAGCAAGAAGGTGGGGGTAGCTCAATGTTAGAGCTTAGGTTATGTAACCAACATTAGTGATCCCACCAATGTCAGTTGACTGTTTTCTGATGTTGGTGGAGAAAGAATGGGTAAAAGGGCTATTTTTAGCTCTTTGCTCATTTCTCCACTCGCCAAGTGCTTTTTCCATTAGAGAATGGTTAAAACACGAGTTTATGAGGCATGAGAGTTGGATAGGGAGTTAATAGGGAGTGATAATAGGTCATGGGTAGTTAGGATTTGGAAGACCTAGTCTCAGGGTGACTCATAGGTTAAGAAATGGTCTTAGGGTGAGGTGTCTAGGGTGAGGTGTCTAAGGTGAGGTGTCCAAAGTGAGGTGTCTAAGGTGAGGTGTCTAGGTGAGGTCATTAATTTAAAATAAGTAGTTTATTTTAAATTAATAAGGTGTGGGTTAGGTCATGTTAATGTTTAGGAAGAGACCAAGGGGGGTTGACATGATATTGGTGTCTACACCTCTAGAGGTAAATTAGTTAACTTGGTGTTAGTGAGTACACCTTTTGGTTTACCAATCATAGTAAAGTTTACCTCCTTCTTCATCTGGTGTAGAAAATCATTATCACCCATGATCAACACATGTTGTCCTACAATATCATTAGCCTATTCTTTTAATGGTGTGAGTGTGTGTTTAATCCCATCCTTCTCAAATGTGTATGTATTTTTTCTTCCATCATGTATGGCCTTCCTGTCAAACTACTAAGGCCTTCCAAGAAATATATGTCATACATCCGTGGGCATAATATCACATAAAATCTGATCTCTATATGTTCCAATCTAAAAATCTACTTTACATTGTTCACTTACCAAGAATTTGTGTTCCTTTTGTAGCCAAGAGACTTGATATGGTGTAAGATGCACCTCCTTTTTCAAGCCTAGTTTCTCCACCATCTCAGTTGACACTAGGTTGTTTGTACTTCCACTATCTATGATGACCTTACAAAACTTTCCCTTGCTCTTACACATTATCCTAAACAAATTTTTCCTTTGTGGTGGTTTTACAATTTCTTTATTAGGCTTCAACAAGATACTTTTCATTAAAAGAGACTCACCTACTTCTAGTACATCCTCATGGATTATTGTTGGTCCTTCATCTTCTTCTTCACCTTGGGCTAAATGTATTCCTCTTTCATGTCTGATAAAAGCATTATCTAGACACTCATATGCTCTATGACCTACATAATTGTTGTACTTGAAGCATTTGACCATAAATCTTCCTCTTCCTCTTTAATAGCCTTGATATGGCCTCCTTCCTCTTGATGTATAGCTGCCTCTTAAACTTTATGAGCAGATATCTTCCTCTTGTGATGTTTGTATTTGCCTTCTACCTCCTTGAGATCTTCTTCCTCTAATGGATGTACCTCTTCCTCTTGCAAAGGAAGTATGTTTCCTTTCAATCTTCTCGTTAGCTTTTAAAGCAAACAGGCATGCTTCCTCAATTATCTTGGGAATGAGTAGGCTAATCTCATTTTGGATGAAAAACTTAAAACCATTAGTGTATCTTGCTACCTTATCTAAATCATCCTCAATATGTCTTGATCTAATTATTAGCCTATAAAACTCTTTAGTGTATTCTTTTATAGTCATGTCCTTTTGTTTCAAATTTTGTAATTGCTTGATAATCTAAGGGCATGAATTTACCTTTATTTTTTTCTACCATTATATCCTAGCTTATAATATTTGGCTTGCCTTTCCTCCTTCTTTCTTCTTGTACTCCATCCCACCATAGGGATGCATGGCTCTTCAACTAGGTCATGGCATACTTCACCTTCTTTTCATCTTCCTCTATCCCTTCATACTCAAAATACTTGTCTAATTATTTGATCCAATCAATCAAATATTATACATTTAGATTACCTTCATACATTATAACCTCCATCTTTGGCTTTGCATTCACTTTCATAATGGCTCTGATTAGCCTATCTTCAGTTGTCTCTTCCTCTACCACCAACTCATCATTTGGTGGTTCTTCTTCTCCTTCACTGACTTCTTCCATGCTAGTGTCCCTCTTTTGAGCCATCTCTAGGTATTTCAACCGATATTTTAGATTCATAACCTCCTCTACTATGATCATTGGTCCAGTTAGTCTCCTTCTACCTACTCTACCTCTACTTCTCACTCACATGGTTATCTTGCCTCTCTTTCTCAAGACACTTTCTTCTCTTATTTAGATATGGGATTGTGCACAATTATTTTTGGGATCTGATACCAAATTGGTGTACTCCTCATATCACCTAAAGACACCTTCATACATATCCTAGACTAACTTAAAGACTTACCTTCAACACTTAGTACATGACTGGTTGTTCTACATGGAAAGCATAGACACTTAGGCTTAGTATCAATCAAGAAACTATATAGAAAGTTTCATAATCAATACAGGATAACTTGGACACTCTAAACACAATATAAACAAACTATCTACATCTATTTATGTACCTATGAATGATCAAAAGACATAAAACATGGCATACGACCTCTTTTGCTTTGCTGATGGGCTCATGGGCTTGTAGCCCTATTTTGACACATTTCCTTTCATAATTTGTTTTTGACTCATGATAACATAGAAATAAAATATGTTTTGAATACATATTAAGTAAATTGACAACATATATGAAGATGGGGTATGGTTCCTTTATACGGATTAGGAGTTCTAATGACTGTAGTATACCTAATTAGGCTTCTAAGAACCCTATTTTGGAAGTTGTAAGAAGAATGAAATAGATCAAATACCTAAGAATCATGAAATGAATTTTAGATGATATAATAATAATGTTCAAACTAATGTTTAGAAGATTTCCACTCAATATCATAGTCAAGACCCTCACTGTTATAGACTGTGCAAGTCTGTAGGGTTATGCTATGTACAGAGTTTGGAAAATTATCTTACCTAATGAATAAGACTATGAAAATTATGACAGTGAAAGAATGTATGGAGAGTTCACAAATTTCAAAATTTGACAATTTTTCACCATACATATTTTCTATACTAAAAATCCCTAATTTGGGCCAGTATGCATATAAATTAACCTACAAGACAAACCATTAATTGTCAAGACTCAAATAAAATTGCATTTATCTTATTTTACCTTAATTTATAATCCTGAGCACTCACATTGGGTCAAACAAATCCTTAAGTTGACTTTCATTTTAGGAGCTTGTTGCCCTGTGTATTTTATGTATACAGTCTATATAAAAGTGATAAGAAAACACACTAAAATTACTTTATTTCATTCCAATCTCCTTCTTCAAAACATATTATATAATATCAACCTCTTGGTCAAACCAAACCAAGTTAGAAGCCAACAAATCCAACTAAACTAATAGTTTTCCTATTCTAGCTTCATGCAAACCAACTCCTAGAATAGGGCTAATGAACTTTTCTAGCAAAACAATATCTTAACAAGATATATCTTATTCAAACAAACTTGTGTGACCTATAATATGCCTTATAAAATAATTTTTGACAATAAACCAAAACCACTTGGCCTTTATACAAGGTAAAAGAGCATATTTGTAAGTTTAAATAATCAAACAACCTAGTTTTGGAGGGAAAATGATTTGACCATAACTAGACAATCTAACCTCTACCAAAGACATTGAAAAAACTTCTCAAACTTTTGAATATGCTCCTACATCAACTATTTTCCCAAATCAAGGATATATTCAAAGGGAAATGGATGAAAAACATTGACCCAAAAAAGGGTAATCTTAACATAAATTAGAATAGGCCCAAATAAGGTTGAATTGGCATAGGTAATATTCAAATGAAAGAAAGGATAGATGAAATGACTTTGTTATTACCAATTGAAAGGTATGGGAGATTGAATGAAAAGACAAGAAATGGTTTGAATTATGATGTAATTAATTCAGATTTGAACTAGAATGGTACAAAATTAAATTATAATGGTACATAATCATCTAGGTGCATGGTTAAATATGAACTAAATTTGACTTTGACTATCATGGTGCATAATTAATTCAAAATGGTACTGAACTAGATTTGGCTTTAAATGGCTTGGCATAGAACTAGTCTGGTACATAATTTGAAGTTGAATTTGACTTTGCTAGACATTGAACATTCAAATTAGGTATGTCAATACAAATTTAAAATGGACTAGTTCTATCAATGTTAACCATAGCATAGTTTGGTACAAGAATTGGTAATTTGGCTTTAGAATTGGTATCATAATTATACTTGGCATTAAAACTAGAACTATGTTTGGAACCAAATGGATGGAACATTGACATGGTTTAGATAAGGACTCATATTTTTGGTCTTTATTTGCAAGGTTTTATCTTGGAATCTTAACCATATAAATAAAGAAAGGAAACTTGATTGAGGTTTTTTAGGACCTTAGAATATGTAAAGATTAGCACAAGAATTAGAAATTTGGTCTTGAAATGTTGAATCAAGATCCAAACTTGGTTTAGATATTAATTCCTAAAAGGGGTTGATCTTGGCACAAATTGAACTAAAATTATTAACATGGTTTATAACTTGGAACTTAGAGTTTTCAATTGGAACTTAGAGTGTGAATCAAAATTGACAATTGAACTTGTACTTAGGTTTGGAATAAATTCAATGACATGATGTCAAAAATTTGAAAAGAAATGGGACACTTGAAATTAAGAACTTGTTTGTTTAGTAATTTGAAACAAAGACACATTATAATGGGCACTCGAAATTATACTTAGGTTTGAACTAAATTGAAATACATGACAACACAAGTTTGACAAGAAATAGGTTACTTGAATCTGAAATAAGTAAGTAAAAATTTGAACTTAGACCAAGTCAAGGTTTTGACTCAATTTTGATAGCGTAACATTATAGTTTAAATAATAAATGTAGGTATTTGGACCAAGTTTAGACATGTCACTTTTGATTGATCCAAAATTTTGGCAAAGTAACACCTCATTGTGTGGGTAAAAAAATGGTTTTGGATTTAGACTTAGTTAATTTTATTTGGTCTCAAGTTTAAACAAGGTTTCAACACAAAAATCAAGCAAAAACACACAAGCATTACAAGATACTTTAGTAATCGACTCAGGTTTTCATCACATCCATTTAACATTTTTAAACACTTACCTTGATAGAGGATTATAAAGTTTAAATTTCATTAAATAAATTATTGCAATTATTGATAGATTTTTTAGGCCCCCTTCTCTCTTAAGGCTTGTATGATAAAGATGAACTTTGGGGGTTGTTACCTTTGCACCTCTGCATCAATGTATGATCTGTGGAAAAATAGGCATATAATTTTGTTTATAATGGGATATCTATATGGTCCTTATATACAACCCATAATAGATGGTACGTGGGCACAAAAATCTATCAAAGAAGAAATTCAAATAGGGAAATCCATGGGAGTGGTCTTATCCCTTCATGATTGTGTCAACCTTGCCTTCTAAGTATAAATGCTTATAGAGTTGGATTATTCAAAGATTTTATCTGATGGCTTGGTATAGGGTTGAGCCTTACCTTCATGAGATTCTCCCTAGGGAATCACGCTTGGTCCTAACAATAGTTATCTTCCATTTTTAAATCTAATTATATGAATGGGGTTGGTACATATGTTGGGGTATCAATTCCTAGTCACAATTCACCATGAGTATTGTAAGAAGGTGATGAAATCCCAATTAAAAATCATTAAATAAAAACATGGAAGGTATCATTTGGACTAATGAATCTTTGGGATAAAATGGCTTAGAATTTTTGTGTTTTTAAGTCACCCAAATGGGGAGAACATACACATAAAAATTCTTCACAAAATGCACTTCAAGTAAAAAATTGAAAAGAAAATAATAACTAAAAGTGAAGAGTGATTTTATTTTTGTTTTTTTTTAAAACCCAAATTGAAATGTGGAATTAGATTAATTTTGTTGGACTTAAAATACCACTTCTTTGGCCAATGTGTTAGGTATGTGGAGCTAAAAGCTTCACCATGGAGCATAGACAAACAGGTTCGGGTCTACACAGACGCCGGCGTCGGTCAGGAGCGACCGACGTCGGTCAGTTGCAGTTCAGAGGCGCCGACGTCGGCGGTATGGTCGGCCGGCGACGGTCACAGGCGAACAGGCAGGAACCGACGTCGGTTACCTGCGTGTCCAGAAAGCTATTTCCGAGGATAGAAGCGAGTGTTTGCATGATGAGTTTGAGTTGTAGACTCATGCTCGCGTCTCTATTATTAGCAATGTTATTTTTAGAGCCCTTGTTGAAGAGGCTTAACTGTTTGTTGTAAGAGCATGCTTAAGTTTCCTATTTTCTATATGTAGGAGAGATCTTCTAAGCTATTGCAAGATGATGAAGTGAATGAGAGTGTAATTGAGTACTAGTAGAACATTGTGAATGTTTGAAGGACTGTACTTTAGAGAGAGCTCTTAAGGAATAGAGATCTAGTGAGAGATCTTGTGTGCATCTGAGAGAGGTGTGGAAGAACAAAGTTCTTCATTTGTATTCCTATTGTAAAGAGTTTTTAATACAAGTTTTCAGGGTGTTTTCTTGTATATCTTGTTCTGTGCTATTTATCATTTCAGTTACTTATCTATCTATTTATTTCCGCATTGATTGCTTTCATAAGTGTAATCCATTGTTGGTTGATCCCCAACAAGTGGTATCAGAGCTTAGGTTCACTAACAGGTGGTTCAGATCTGTGTAGTGTGTTCGGATTACAGGTTGCTCACAGGGATTTCTGTTTGAGTGGGAGAAGCAATGGCAGAAGAAAGTAAGTTGAGAATGGAAAAGTTTAATGGCAAGAACTATCAGCACTGGAGAATGCAGATAGAGGACTATCTGTATCAGAAGGATCTTTACTTACCATTAGGTGGGATAGCAAAGAAGCCCAAGGACATGGAGGACGAAGAATGGGAAGTTCTTGACAGAAAGGCTCTTGGGTCTATAAGACTGAGTCTGGCCTCCACTGTGATATCCAATTTGTCACAGGCAAAAACTACGGTAGAGTTAATGACCACGTTAGCAAATCTATATGAAAAACCCTCCGCTTCAAACAAGGTATATTTGATGAAGCAGTTATTCAATTTGCATATGCAAGAAGGTGGATCTGTTTCTAATCACCTGAATGATTTCCATGGTATTGTTAATCAGTTAAGTTCTGTTAATATTTCATTTGAAGATGAAATAAAGGCTCTTTTAATTTTATGTTCTTTGCCTGAAAGCTGGCATGGCTTGGTAATGGCAGTTTCTAATACTGCTTCTGCTTCGAATATTTTAAAAGTAGAGGATGTGGTTAGTGTTATTTTGAATGAGGAAATACGCAGGAAAAGCACAGAAGAGACTTCTGGGACATCCGGGAACGCTTTAAATTTCGAGAGCAGAGGAAGGCAAAAAGAAAGGAGCAAGAGGAGATCAAGATCTAAGTCTAAGGGAAGAGGCAGATCCAAATCCAGGAATGGCAGAAGGCCACAATGCTGGAACTGTGGAAAGTTGGGGCACATAAGCAGAGATTGCTGGTCAAAGCCTAAGGAGGACAATCAGCACGAAGGAAAGGAAGAGACTAAGGTTGCAGGTATTGCACAGGACGCTCTTATTTTCTCTTTGCATAATAACATAGAATCTTGGGTATTAGATTCTGGTGCGTCTTTCCATGCTACCCCTAACAGAGAATATTTCAGTGACTATGTCCATGGAGATTTTGGAATAGTATACTTAGGGGATGATGAGCCTTGTAAGATAATTGGCAAAGGTAAAGTGTAGCTAAAGATGCAGAATGGCAACACATGGGTGTTGAGGGATGTGATGCATGTTCCTAGTTTAAAGAGAAATCTGATTTCTGCAGGTAAGCTTGGTGATGAGGGTTGTACAGTAACTCTCACAGCAGATTCTTGGAAAGTGACCAAGGGTGCACTTGTTATGGCCAGAGGTAAGAGAGAAGGTACTCTCTATTTGTGTAATTGTATTACTAACAAATCTCCTTCAGTTTTATCTACTTCAGATGTGGATGCTAAATTGTGGCACTCAAGGCTTGGCCACATGAGTGAGAAGGGGATGTCTATCCTTAAGTCTAAAGGTATGCTTTCAGATTTGAAAAGTATGGATCTAGAATTTTTTGAGCATTGTGTGTTTGGAAAACAGAAAAGGGTTAGTTTTCTAAAGACTGGGTCTACTAAGAAAAGGCAGAAGTTGCAGCTTGTTCACACAGACGTGTGGGGACCGGCTCATGTAGCCTCTATTGGCGGATCACAGTACTATGTTACATTCATAGATGACGCCACAAGAAAGGTATGGATCTACTGTATTAAAAAGAAATCTGATGTTTTTGAGACTTTTAAGATATGGAAAGCCATGGATGAGAATGAAACAGGCAAAAGATTAAAGTGCTTGAGATCCGATAATGGCGGTGAGTTCTGCAGTCTTAAGTTCAAATTGTATTGTTACATGAATGGGATCCGTAGGCAAAGGACGGTTCCAAGGACACCTCAGCAGAATGGTATTGCTGAAAGGATGAACAGGACTATTATGGAGCGTGCAAGATGTATGAGATTGCATGCAGGGTTGCCCTTAGAGTTTTGGGCAGAAGCAGTTGACACCGCAGTGTACCTGATCAACAGAGGACCCTCTACAGCTCTGGATGGTGGAATTCCAGAAGAGGCATGGACAGGTAAAAAGATTAATCTCTCATATCTCAAAGTTTTTGGTTGTGAAGCCTTTGTGCACATAGATAAGGAAAATAGAAAGAAGCTAGATGCTAAGTCTATGAGGTGCACGTTTATAGGCTATGGCTCAGATGATTTTGGTTTCAGATTTTGGAATCTAGGAACTAACAAGGTAATCAGGAGCCGTGATGTTGTTTTCAATGAAAGAGTGATGTACAGTGATCAGACAAGGAAGCTAGATCAAGCTGGGCAGAGCAATAATGAGTTGGACGAAGTTATGGTCCAAAATGAGCTCGCGAGAAAAAGAAATAATCACTTACAGGAAAACACAGAGACCGACGTCGGCAGGTTTGGCACCGGCGTCGGTAGTACAGAAACCGATGTCGGCCACACAGAGACCGACGTCGGCAGACCAGGCACCGGCGTCGGCCAGGAAGAACCGGCGTCGGCCAGTAACAGGTCTACAGGTGGCCGAGGTCGGTCACTGTCAGAAAATTTGGATGGACAGATTGTTGAAAATGAGTCCAAGACACCAATCAGGAGGTCTGAAAGGGTAAGTAAGCCTCCAATTAGATACTCTCCTTCTTTATATTATTTATTGCTAACTGATGGTGGAGAACCAGAAAGTTTTGAAGAAGCTTTACAGGTGGAGTCCAGGAGTAAGTGGGAGCATGGCATGGTTGAGGAGATGGAGTCCTTAAGAGAGAACCAAACATGGGATTTGGTTGAATTGCCAGCTGGTAAGAGAACACTGAAGAACAGGTGGACTTACAGGTTGAAGGAAGGTGAGGATGGTCAGATGAGATACAAGGCCAGATTGGTTGTAAAAGGGTTTGCACAAAAGCCAGGTATTGACTTTGGCAAAAATTTTTCTCCAGTTGTTAAGATGACTTCTATAAGGGTTGTACTATCTTTGGTTGCTTTTGAGGATTTGCATCTCGAGCAGCTAGATGTTAAAACAACATTTCTTCATGGAGATTTAGATGAGGAAATCTACATGGAACAGCCAGAAGGTTTCGAGGTCAAGGGTAAGGAGAAACTAGTGTGCAGGTTAAAGAAAAGCTTGTATGGCCTCAAGCAAGCTCCAAGGCAATGGTACTTGAAATTTGACAGGTTTATGACTGAGCATGGTTTCAGTAGATGTCAATCAGACCATTGTGTATACTTTAAGAGATTCGATAACGATAGATACATTATTCTATTGTTGTATGTAGATGACATGTTGGTTGCAGGGTCTCACATGCAGGATATCTCAGAGCTTAAAGTAAAGTTAGCTCAAACGTTTGCCATGAAGGATTTGGGAGCAGCTAAGAAAATCCTTGGCATGAGCATTAAGAGAGACAGAGAAAATCACAGGTTGATATTGTCTCAAGAAGATTATGTGGACAGGGTGTTGAAACGGTTCAACATGCAGGATGCGAAACCGGTAAGCACACCTTTGGCAGGACATTTCAAGTTAAGTAAAGAACAATGTCCCAATTCACATGATGAGGTAGAGTACATGAACAAGGTTCCATATTCTTCCGCGGTAGGAAGTTTGATGTATGCAATGGTGTGTACTAGACCAGATATTGCCCAAGCAGTGGGAGTAGTAAGCAGGTATATGGCCAATCCAGGAAAGGAACATTGGAAAGCAGTACAATGGATCCTTAGATATCTGAGAGGAACCAGCAGTAGACACTTATGCTATGGAGGTTCAGATACATCTCTACATGGCTATGTAGATTCAGATATGGCAGGGGATTTGGATGGCAGGAGGAGCACCACAGGTTATGTTTTTACTGTAGGTGGAACGGCAGTTAGTTGGATTTCTAAGTTGCAGAAGGTTGTAGCCTTATCAACTACAGAAGCAGAATATATTGCAGCTACAGAAGCTAGCAAGGAGATGATATGGATGACACGGTTCATGGAAGAGCTTGGAAGGGAGCATGGGAGTTGCAGATTGCATAGTGACAGTCAAAGCGCAATCCATTTGGCTAAGAACTCAGCTTTCCATTCTAGAACCAAGCACATACAGCTAAGGTACCACTTCATACGGCAGGTAGTGGAAGATGGTGAGTTGAAGCTGGAGAAGATCCATACAGACATGAATCCTGCTGATATGCTAACAAAGCCAGTTACTAAGGAGAAGTTGAATCTTCATTCAACTTCTATTGGTCTTCATAATTAAGTTGAAGATGGAGGAGCTAGAAGATCTTGCTGTACAGGTATTGGTGCAGCTGGTTTATCTCCAAGTGGGAGATTGTTAGGTATGTGGAGCTAAAAGCTTCACCATGGAGCATAGACAAACAGGTTCGGGTCTACACAGACGCCGGCGTCGGTCAGGAGCGACCGACGTCGGTCAGTTGCAGTTCAGAGGCGCCGACGTCGGCGGTATGGTCAGCCGGCGACGGTCACAGGCGAACAGGCAGGAACCGACGTCGGTTACCTGCGTGTCCAGAAAGCTATTTCCGAGGACAGAAGCGAGTGTTTGCATGATGAGTTTGAGTTGTAGACTCATGCTCGCGTCTCTATTGTTAGCAATGTTATTTTTAGAGCCCTTGTTGAAGAGGCTTAACTGTTTGTTGTAAGAGCATGCTTAAGTTTCCTATTTTCTATATGTAGGAGAGATCTTCTAAGCTATTGCAAGATGATGAAGTGAATGAGAGTGTAATTGAGTACTAGTAGAACATTGTGAATGTTTGAAGGACTGTACTTTAGAGAGAGCTCTTAAGGAATAGAGATCTAGTGAGAGATCTTGTGTGCATCTGAGAGAGGTGTGGAAGAACAAAGTTCTTCATTTGTATTCCTATTGTAAAGAGTTTTTAATACAAGTTTTCAGGGTGTTTTCTTGTATATCTTGTTCTGTGCTATTTATCATTTCAGTTACTTATCTATCTGTTTATTTCCGCATTGATTGCTTTCATAAGTGTAATTCATTGTTGGTTGATCCCCAACACAATGTCCTACATCAACTAAATTAGTTTTTATTACTATCCTTTAGGAAAATATAACCTATAAAAAATAAGAACAAAAAAAAGAAAAACAACAAAAAATTCAACAAGTTATAAAGTACATAAAACAAATAAACCTGCAAACATAAAAAGTTAAGAAAAAAAAGGATAGTTAAAATGATGATATATAAAAAAATATTGGATGGATTTTGATGAAATTTGTAAAGTATATAACTAAGGAAAATTTTCACCACCTATAAAAAAATTAGAAAAAAATAACAAAAAAATTGAAAGTTATAGCCATTTTCACACCTATTTTTATCATAAAAATGGATAACAAGTAAAATAGCAATATCTTCTATAATATAAATCAGATTACTATGAAATTTTTACAGGTGTTATCTAAAATAAAATTTCACTACTATAAAAAAATTTATAAAGAAAAAATTAATATAGTTAAAGCTATATCTAATTTTATGTCCATGTTTATTAACTTTTTAAAAATAAAATTATCAAAAAATAATTAAAATGAAATGTGAGTTGTGCAAATGAGTCCTACTAGGCATGCCATTTTAAGTGTCTACAATTTCCCCCTCTTTGAAAAGTCATTGCGAGACACAACTGAATAATGGCTTTTTAAATAATGAAAAATTCATTAAAATATTAGATGAAGAAACAATTAGTGACCCATGATATCATTGTAATCAAATATATGATTTGAATTAATGATATATTCCTAATATTAGAGAAATATTAATGTTGATATCTTCATTGTAGTGTTAATCATAATATGTGATCAAATTCAGTGAGTCATTACATCCTTCGTCTAAAATTTATGTTTATAAGTATATGATTGGGTTAAGCTGACATTATAGTGGTATTAGATAAATATTACCACTGATATCATTATAATCAATTATATGATTTAAATTAATGATAACAATAAAAGATACATTAAACTAGAATAACTACTCATAATAAATAATAATAATACAAACATACTCTAGTGAATCTCTAATAGGTTCTTGAGTGCAACCACCATCAACCAACTAAGATAATGGAATCTATTAGCTCCAAATTTTTTTCATAACAATGGGTAAGCAAAAAAATAATATTTTTTTGATAGGAAAGATGAATTTATTGATGATGTTGGAGGTTTAGTACATGATATTATATTTCCACATGATTATGGCCATCAATCAGAGGCTCTAGAGGTGGGAACAATTAATATTTTGAGTTTGTTAGTATTTATAAGAGTGTATGAAGAAGTTGATTCCATAATTGGCATCATGATTTGCATCCACAAGAGAGGAGTACATGAGTCTTCATGATATTGGTATCAGAGCCAAATATCTTTCCAGCCTATGAGGATTTATGTTTATAGATTTTGATGCATAGTCTATGGATCATGGGAGGATTATTTATATTCTTAACAAATGAAAGGAACTTAAGGGAAATGAACTTCCCTTCTATGATAAATAAAATAGGTGTTAGATCACGAAAGAGGTGGAATCTTAGAATTCAATATTTGGGTTCATCAATAGACTTTGTTGATATTTTAATGCCAAAAAAATCAAAAAACCTTGTGCCTTAAAAGAAAAATATAATTTTTTTGATAAAATATTCAAAATGATCTAAATTCCCTTTTCCTAGAACCAATTAGAAACTAGAGATTTTTGTGCACCTTGTAACTTTACAAAGTTTCAAAGTACACCTAAACCTCCACTTTCCCATTTACAAAGTCCCTAATAGGAATTGTCACTTGTATTATAATTTTCAGCTTTACCAATTTTCAAAGTGAAATGTAAACTCTACTTCCTACTTTTCATCAAAACCAAATAGAGACCAGAATTCTCAATACACTTTAAAACTTTACAAAGATACAAAGTGTAATCCAAATTTTGATCTTTGCCTCTTAAGCAACTTTTGCCTTAATAACATAACCACTACCAAAGTAAGTGGAAAGTGGAGGATGGAGAACATATTACAAATTTTTAAATTTATAAATTTTCAAGGTGATTATACTAACCCACTTTCCTACCTATTCATTTATCTACCACCGTTAATTAACATCCTTGGTGTTGGTTCCTAGTTGCACACCACCATTGATTAGCCTCACATGTCTTTGAAAAATGGGGGTGAAATTCAAAGGTAAGGATTCACTTAAGATGTCATTAAAGCTAGGGAGGGATCAAAACCTTGAAATAACTAAATGGGTATAATGATCAGGAGGGGCCTGATAAAGGGGATGGTTAGTTCCTTACTGATTTTGGCTCTACCTAAACCAAGGTGAGAGGACCTAAGAGGGTATCTCATTGTGGTGAAGGGACTTTTAACCTTTAACCTTTATGGGTATTTGTAACTAGGGAAGAGGGGATACAACCAAATCATAACCATACTCACACACTCCACCTGGGAAGGGTTGTCACACGAAATCCATGAATGCCTTATGTCATATGAGAGCTACATAAGAAAGATGAGAAAATGGATACAATATTCAATATGGAGATTATTTTTGAATGACAAGGAAATATAGAGGAATGTAGTGTTAGGATTTTGAGCACACAAAATGAACACACTTTTAGGTAAATAATTTATAATTCATTTGTTGGGAGAGTAGCACTTATGGTATGTGAGATATATACTGTATACAGGGTAGAATAGGGTAGGATAATGTTTATATGAATAACTTGATAAAAAAAATGTGGAGGGATAATAACTAAACATGGATGGATTCACATAATCATGATATCATATTTATCGATAAATGCTTACTTAATTTTGGAGACAGCTAGGAAGAAACTATGCACAGATGGTCCTTAAAGAATTATGAGCAACACTACAAGTTATCCCTCAATAATTATTTCCTACTATTATATTCATGAGCCCAAGACTATCCTTAAAAAGGCTATCAATGCTTTATTCCCCTAAACATTAAAATAGAAAGGATCTTACATTTTGGTTGCACCTTGTAAATGACTACCATAAAGAAACATACACTGGACAACCAATATATTTAGCTTGAAAAAAGAAAAATTACACTTAAACAAGATAGAATGGAAACCATGAACATATTTTATTCATTCACTAAGAAAGGATTGATTACAATATATTTCTTGAAAAATCAATATCATGAGACACTATTTAGAATGACTCTGTAATAAAGGAACACCATGGATGATCTCAAAAGATTGCCAACAATTTTACAACCAAAATCAATTTGGCACCAAGGCACTACAAAGGGATGACTCTTTGAGCTATATCTTTTATACTAAAATTTTAGCCGGCTTTTGTAAAGGAATATACCCCCTTTAATTATAAAATTTCATATCCATACTTGGCATAATCTACAAAGATACCCCACCTGTAAGATTCATTCGTGGGCCTAGGGTTGGTTGTAATGAAATTGATTCTTTGAACTTGAAGTTGTGCTCTCATGATGATGAAAGATATGATTTCCCACTACAAAATAATATTTATAGTTATGTAAAGATAAAAGAAACCCACAAGGGACAAAATAAAACATTGTCCACTTACATAAAGAAACAAAGATATCCCTTTCTTAAACAAAATAAACAATGAAAGGGATGTGCCACTATTGAGTAAGGTATAATGGTTTCCCAATAGGAAAAGAGAGAAAGGGATAGAATGGGAGAAAAAGACAAGAAGAGAAAGGGCCTTATGGAATTATTTTATTTTGGGAAAGAAATCAGGGGCATCCAGTCATAATGCAGAATCCACATTGACAACTGTGTCCTTCACCATATTATTCTTATATGTAACAAACTTTGCAATCATAGTGGCAAGGATATTTCTTATGTACCAATGCCTCTAACTAATTGTAGGACTTTTCAAGTGATACTAGGTCCCTTATATTTTGGCTATTGAAGGATCCATGGGGTACATTGATGAGGTTATTCAAAGCATCCTCCACCAATTCTTTTGTCAAGTTCACTACACCATTAAGCTTCACCATTGCTCTTAGAGTGGCCTCAATTTATGTCCTCACAGTCTTGAGAGATTTCTCTTCTCCTTTTATATCAAAGGTGGCATCCTTGAGCATGGATAGATTGTGTTTTATGGCCAACTAACATTCTCTAGGAATTTTAAGATCATCTAAAAAAACAATATTTTTTGATAATAAAGCATCTTTGCCCATATTACATTTCTCATCAATTTTGGGCCTGAGTACCTCCCAACTCTTGATATCAGCATCATATATAAATGCTAGGGAGCTATACTCTCCTCATCTATCTATCTCATTATCAAGCCATTCCATAGTTGTATGGATTACTTCCTTAACTTAGGCTCTCAAGTCCTATTTCCAATCTTTTTTTGCCCATCCTCTAGTCTTAAAATCATCATTATGAGCAAACTCTAGTGATCCAAGGGAGATAAGGGAAGGGTCAAGATCCTAGTTGGCAATTGGAGTCACTCCTTGAGGATTACTTAGTAAATTTTACAAGTAATAGATCATATCCTATTTCTCCACCTTTAACTCTTCCATGGTGGATTTATCTTTGTCCATTCTATGTGTCACCATGTCAGCTAGGACCTGTGAAGATTGTTTCAATTCTTTCCTTGATGGCTCCCAAAGATTGTAACTGTAGATGGAGTAGCTTTCTAGGGAAGCATTAATTTTTAGTGCATCTAGAAGAGGAATGGATACTTCAACACTCCTTTCCCACTTGTCAGTGAATGTCATTCAAGCATGCATTCTAGCCTTCTTCGAAGGATTAACCTTTTATTTTTGAATAATTTTCATTATATTAATAACTCGTATATTTGTCATCACATCTCTCTTTTCCTTCACCTAGTATATAACCCAAAGAAGGGGCTTGGTATGGAAACTTGCCAAATTTGTTGATGCTTAGGATGTCCTTGTGGTAGTGATGATTGGTGTCACTAAGGAAACATATGCTTGGAATACCACTAGCTTGGGAGGAGGACTCAACATAAACTATTATGTGTCCTCATTGCTTCCCTACTTTTCCTTTTCTTCCTCTAGGATTAGTTCTACTCACTCCAAAATTTCAAAAATGTACCTAAGTTGGTGGGACTCCATGCAAAACTTGCCAATGGAGCTCACATTTTCCATGGTTTAGAAGGAGGTTACAACAAATGCTTCTCTTTCCTTATTACTTTGGGTCATTGGGTCTACAGAGGCTATGGTGACTTCCTTATCATGTTTGGGTGACTCTTCACCAGTCATGGCCTCAGAACCTTTATTTTTCTCTAGGTTATGCACGTTGATGGTGGGGAGGACTCCTCAGGGGAATTTAATTAAATTATCACCCTTGTGGGCACCCTCGTCAACACCTTTATTAACCTCTAAAGTTATGGGGGTGCCCATTTTCTAGATTTATCCTTCATCTCCTCCTTTATCTTTTTCCTACTCTCCCACCTTTACACTACTAGTAGGGAATTGAATGTTATCCCTAGGTTTACCCTAATCCCTTTCATTTGGCTTTGGGGTGTCTTCAACTTCACTAGATTTATCTTGTCTAGGTGACTAAGAAATAACATTCTAGACAAATGACTCTATCTCAGGGGAATGGGGGCTCTTTTTCAACATGGGCCTTTACTTAGGTAGCTCCCTAAGCTCAAAACTCCACAACATCATAAAAAGATAAAGGATCATCTAAAGCCTTGACCCCTTCTTCATCACCTTCACCTTTTTATATTATAGTTTCTCCCTCTATAGATTTTCCCTCTATTGGGATCCTTGATGGGGTATGACACCTCTCCCTATGGGTTCTTTGCCTAGTTATTACCTTAAGGGGAGTGAAGGCAGGTTGTTTTTTCATTACTTATTCTATCAATCTTCCTTCATCTGAGTCCTCCCCCCTCACTCATATCCCTAACCCTCTATGCATAAGAATCTTGATTTTCTTTTCTCTTCAGTGGGAAATCTTTGGCGATCAGGTCTTTAAAAACCACTATCCTCTTCTTGGTTGGAGACTTGTTTGAAGGTTAGAGGGCCTTCTTAACTCTCTTTTACTTTGGTGGCTCCTCTTATTCCTCACCTCCTCTCTTCCTTGAATATATTTTTAGAGAAGGCTCAATTGTAGCCTACTATGTAGGTAAGACAGTTGGGATTGATGCTTGACTAGCCATAAAGGGGGCTATTGAGATGGTTGGCACCACTAGAGCTTCCTTCCTTGAAATCAATATGGGAGTGGCACTAGCTAGTGTGACCTACCCCATGATAAGTTTATCCTAATTATTATCCAAGCTCATTATCTTTGAGAAAGACAACCTAGCCTTAGATTGTACCATGGTCATCTTCTTAACATCCACTAGTTTAGTTTAATGAAGTCTAGTTTAGTTTAGTGATGATGGGGCTAGAGGGTAACCATTGTGTGTAGGGAGGAAGGCATTCAATTATTTTACCATTCTTAACTCTTAGAGGGTGGGGATGTTATGTGTTTCAAGGTTGATTCCATGTTCCTTTAACCATCTAAAGGTTCTCCTCATTATCTATGTCACTCACTGAGGGATGTAGTCATCTTCCTACACAGTGAAGTTTGGCTGAGTGATGGACAGGGATTCAATATTATCCATATTGTATAATAAGGAGAGTGTTACATTTTCATCTACCATGTATTTAGGGATAGGAGTGATGTTATAGGATATGACCTCCTACATTTTTAGCCTCATATATTCTCACTTTCAAACATCTTCCTCAGTGGTGCAGTCAGACTAAAGGTCTTCATAGTGATATTGATGCAATATTACATTTGTCACCATGTTCACCAACCACCTAATGTCATAATTGGGTCAAGGTGGCATCTTATATAATGTATACATGCTCATTTCCTACTCTAACCCCTTTACCTTAGCCACTAAGGGGTATGTGTAATACCTAATTTTACTACAAAATTTGAAAGGGTTGTTGATCTTTTTAGCTAAAATCATCTCATGTATAGGTACCATTTGTCATCTCAGGTTCATGACCACCAATTTGTCATCCACATATCTTGGGAGCTTGTGAGGTGCTCCTACGTAGCCACTAACCTTGATGTATGTGAATGCCTAAAATTGAATGTATGTGGCCCCATATTTTTCTATTACTTGCTTATACATAGTGGACATTCTATTTAGGCTCCATAGGGGGTAGAATATGATCATCATGGGGGTGAAAAAGTAGTTATGCACCTTGAAAAAACTATTCTTATACCCCTCTAGGGTTACCTTAGGATATATCTCATAGATTCTCATCCTTGTGGGGTTCCTTGTAAGTCCCTAGAAAACCCTATTATGCACTAGGCTATACATTAAGTAGGAAGATATATAAAATGTACCTTTAAATTCTTCCTTGGAGAGGATGGTTGCTTGAAAATACATCATTTATGCATGCAAATTATCATTTATGATGGTGGCCTAGTCAATCCTCATTTTCCCTTCTAGCACATAGATCATGATAAAAAAACATCCATGTCTCAAAATTCTCAACAGTGTGTATCCCATAAATTCTAGCAACCATGGCTATAGCATACTAAGTCAGCTCAATAAATTCTACCAATTTCAAGATCTTTGACATCCATGAGACCTTTTTTCTCTTCTTGGCTAGCCAACATGAGTTCACAACTTCCCAGATGGCTCTCTCATCTCTATCAGTGTATTGTTAGCATTCCTCAATGCTGAGTGTGATACTTTTTTGTTGAGGGGGAATGTTGAGCATGGTGTTGAGGGCTTCAACAGTAAAGGATCATACCACTAAATGACTACTTTTGATGATGGTTTTGGTATCTAGCTGATATGATTGAGCACATGATACGATAAGCTCTAGGTATGGAGTAACCAAGGGGAACTCTGTTATTGGTGTAATGTAGCTTTTTCCAACATTCGAAACTACTTGTGGGGGTTGGGGTTTTGTAAGACATTCAATAGGGCCCAAAAATCTAAATCCATGACATCAGTGTGCTTGATTGAGTCCAACACTGATATGATGTTTCCCTTAGATGTTGTTGAAGAAGTTACCATCTTTTTTAAGTCTCTTATTACTGTATTAACTTAGAAATTAAAAAAATTCACTAAAAGACTTCTTGACTGAGCTCTCAATTGCCTCTTGAAACACAATAGACAAATGTTTCCAAACACTTACTAGTATTAGAAAAAGTTTCACATAAGTGGAAATGGAGACCTTTTGAGAGTCATACTCTGATTCACTATATTCACTTTATTCTTCACTCTAACACACTTAGTTGCTTGGAAGCACAAATCTTTGGCTCTGAATGTGAAGGGTGAGTTTAAATGAAAAATAATACTTAATTATAGACCCTTATATTTTATAATTAGGGTTACCATTAATTCTCTAAGATGAGATAGCACCTAGACCATTAATTACTTGAGCCTTATTTGAAAAATAGAGGGAAAACATAAAGCCTTCCCTTGTGTGCCAAGTGAACTTCCTTTTATAATACGTGGTGAAATATGAGTGAAGCATAGATTTAAAATATTATTTTTAGGCTCTCGAGGACTTTCACACCTTTTCACTTGTTATGATCCTCTAGTGTTACTGGACAAGAAGTTCTAGATCCCCATTGATACCAAGGACATTACTTGCAATGATCCTTTTAAAAAATATTGGGCATTCGAGCCTTTGAAGACCCTTTGGAAAATGTCCATAACAGTAAGTGAGGTAATCTCCAAAAAGGTCTCAAAGCTGAAAAACACCCAAGCACCTCCACATGGAACAAATATTCTTTATACAATTAGACATCTGAGCCCTAGGGATTTTAAGCATTGTGCCCACCAAAAAGGTAAGTAGGGCAATTATTCAAAGAGGCCCAAAATGTATGAGGGCCTAAAACTCTACCACGTTTCCAAATAAAAAATGAATCTGGGGTCACATCCACTTCTACCTTTTATACCAACTTTATTCAAAAAGGGAAAAGTGCAAAATCTTTCCATCCCCTGAATCTTACTCTTGGGGGTCCCTTGATTCAAATACATATTTTTCATTCAGTTCATCAAACTACTCCTCACCTTAATAACCAAAACATGTAAGTGTAGCCTATTACTTTTATCTAAGATACTAACATATCTCCTCTCTCAAGTACAAAGGATCCAAGCTTGTAAAAAGACTTGGTTACACCCTCATTTGTTCACTATAAATTTTCATGCCATAGGATCTTTGCTCCACATGCTGCAATTCTTCAATTTATCCTAGGCCTTTCTGGGGTATTTTCCATCTTTTATAGACATCCCTCTGGACTCATCTAATCAAGATAACAGACATGATTTCTTGAATGACATGTCCCAACCTCTCTTAGGAAACTAAAACATTAAAGCTCACTTATATTGGGCATAAGGAATTCATTATACGAAGACCTAAATTACTTCAGTGCAATTTTGGGCACTAACACTTGGAATTAATTATAGGATTTGGTTTATAATATAAGTTTTTTATGTCATTTATTTAACATTGAAATTCATTTTCTTCTATTACCAAATGATACAAAATATAGCACCAATACAAGTTATGCCATGAACCAGACCTCCATTATAGAGCAATGCAAACACTAGACTCATCATTTATAAATTCTTCTTCATATATCCTTGGTATTATCCTAGGTCACCTACATTATGTAGACACCTAAAATTTTCCATTGATAACTTCCAATTAGGATTTTATCCAATTTCCACTTAAAATGCATAATTTGGCCTAAAAATACTAAAACATGCTAAATGATGTGAAAATGACATATTCAAATGCCAATTTTAGCTAGGGTATCCCTAAATGGGACAATGCAATTTATGAGATATCTAACTTTGATCAATTCATTTTGAGTCAAAATGTCAAATTTGCACCTAGGTGCTCTGGATTGCTCTTTCCTATCAAATATTTTACATAAGACATGTGCCTTTGTTATTTGTTATTGGTAACATCCTAAATGGTAATACACATCTGACATTACCTTCTAATTCTAATCTAGTCAATTTTTGGACCAATAATAAGGCATTCTGATCATTTTTAGTAATTTGTGCATAAAGTGCTTAAACATGCTTAAGAGATAATTAATCCAAATCAAGGCCTAATTAATAATTCCATGGAAACTTGTTGAATACTTATTTTTTGAAATGAATATTGAATATCTACATCATTAGGTGACCTCATTTTTTGGGAAGACATCCCTAGGCCATAAATGCCACAAATATCAAGATTCATATCCTCCATGCCTCATCAATGCCTTCCATGATGCCCTCCATGCCTCTTAATTTCCCCTTCTTCCAATTTCATGATGAGGATAACTACAAAATTAGTCCCAAAAATTGAATTAATCCTTAACCACACATCTCAATCTTGAGATGGATGGTTCAGGTTGACTCTAGACATTCTCAAACATCTATAAATAGAGAGGCCATGAACATCATTTCGAAGCTATTTTGGTTCAAAGTTATAATGCACAAATATCTTCACGAATCCATTGAAATTGGTGTTACCATTCCAAATTTATTTCAAGCCAAGCCACAAGCCAAAGGTGCCAAGGAGAGCTAGAGGTAGCCAAGCTTCCATTGCCAAGGACTTCATGAGCAAAAGCTGAGCAAGCTACCACTACAAATGCATTTGGAGCATTCAAAGAAAGTGAAGGAATTATTGTGTTTTTTTCCTTTATTTTTTGTTGTGTTTTTCATTTTCTTTTGTTAACTAAGCTCTCCCTAGTGTCTAGGCCTAGAGATGTTATGCTATTAGTGTGATTATTTAATTTTGTTTGTCATTTTGGAACTAACACCATACTAACCATCATCTCTTGAGTCAAATTCCTAGATCACATAATGGCATGCCTGGTGGGACTAGACACATCTCACACTTGAAGGAGATCATTTTGCAACTCTAAAATATTTATTTGAGCCCTTAAAACTCTTGAAAATTGATTTTTTAACTTTATTTTGCCATTTTTTTACCATGATTTTACACAGTAACCAATGTTGGCAAGTAAGACCAACATTAGTTACATATCTTTGTGATCTAGGAATTTGACTCAAGGGAGGATGGTTAGTATGGTGTTAGTTCTTAAATGAAAAAAATGAAATAAACACACTAATAGCATAACATCTCTAGGCCTAAACACTAAGGAGAGCTTAGTTGACAAACATGAATAAAACACACAACTAAAATGCAAAATAAACCTCTTTTACCTTCCTTGGATGCTCCAAAATGCTTCTTTTAGTGGTTTTCTCAGCTTGTGCTCATGAAATCTTCATCAAAAGAGGCTTGGCTATCTCCTCTTCTCCTTGGCACCTTTGGCTTATGGCTTGGATTAGCTTGTAATCAATTTGGAATTATAACACTAATTGCAATGGATTCTTGAAGATATTTGTGCATTATAACTTTTCACCAAAATAACTTAGAAATGATGTTGTGAGGCCTCTTATTTATAGATTTTTGGATTTGATCAAAATCAATCTGAACCATCCATCTCAAGATTGAGATGTGTGGTTGAGGATTAATTTAATTTTTGTAATTAAGTTTGTAATTATTCTCATCATTGAATTAGAAGAAATGTAAATTAAGAGGCATGGGAGGCATGAATCCTAATATTTATGGCATTTATGTCCTAGGAATGTCTTCCCAAGAAATGAGGTCACTTAATGATGCAGATATTAAATATTCATTTCTAAAAACAAGTTTTCAACAAGTTTCCATGGAATTTTTAATTAGGCCTTGATTTGGGTTAATTAGCTCTTAAGCATGATTAAACACTTTATGCAAAAATTACCCAAATTGATTAGAATGCCTTGTTATTGGTAAAAAATTTTACTAGATTAGAATTGGAAGGTGATGTTAGATGCATTAGAACCATACTCTAATTTAGGATGTTACCAACAATAAATAACAAAGGCACATGTCTTGTGTAGAAGATTTGATAGGAAAAAGCAATTCAGAGCACTTAGGTGCAAATTTGGCATTTTGATTCGAAATGATCTAATCAAAGTTAGCTAGCCCATAAATTTCATTGCCCCATTTAGGGATAACCTAGCCAAAATCGATACTTGAATATGTCATATTCATAATATTTAGCATGTTTTAGTGTTTTTATTAGGTGGAAATTAGTCAAAAGCCTGGTTAGAGGTTATCAACAGCCAGTTTTAGGTGTCTACAATCTTAACCGATGTCAGTTAGTAACACTAAAATTGATTAGATCTCAGTTAGCTAGAGTAACCAATGTCAATGGTAATAACTAACATTGATCACTATGATTTTCCAAAAACATAGACACAAGAGCTACTTTTCAAAGTTTATTATTTTAAGCTAAAAAGAGCTTCAAAGCTAAAGGACATGCTAACATTTTTGCTATAGGACCAAGCTTGATATTTTTTCAAAACATGTTTAAATCACCTTTTCATACTTAAAAATCCATTAAGAAATTTTTTTTGGTGTTTAACAAAGAATTTAATTATTTTGGTGAATGTTTTCAAAGTTTGTAACTAAGACCAAGCGGTCAAATGAACACCACCAAATCTCTCATTTTGGGTCTAAAATTGAACACACTTGTTAATTCTTGATTGCAATAGCTAATTAATCAAATTTTTGTTTGTAAAAAATATGAATGTTGCATGTATGCTCTTTTATTTTTCCCCTATAGGGATCCCTTAGAATCAAAAGCATCATTCCTATTACAAGTAGCCTAGTCCAAGTCTGAGAAAGAAAGTAATCTAAAGCACTCCCCAAAAACTCATCAAAGTTTGGGTGACCTTGAAAATGACCATGAAGGCTTTCTACTTTCATGCTTTATTTATTTTTATGCATTTTGGCTTGCAAGGGGGACTTCATCACCTCCTACAAGTTCTTTAGGGAAGCTTTGACCTAGGGTTTCATCTCTCAACATTGACTTCATTTGGCTCCTTTGGAGTTTCACATGGGATGTAGTGGCACTTTGGACATCGCACTACACTGAGTGAATAACATGATGTAGTGGTTGCAAAAATGACTAGACCTTTTTACAAAAATCCAAGTGATATGAACCCAAAATCTATGCTTTTATTTTGCATTGTTTGGCATGCAAGTCATTATGCAATTGATTCCCTTAGATCATTAAAAAACTTTTTAGATCTTAGAAAAATCCCCTCTTACCATGGAAGTATTGTTGGTGCAAGGTGCACCTCAAGGTCCATGTCATAGTAATGTCATTTGATAGAAGGGGGTGTAAAAAACCTACTATATAATGTGCATTTACTTTTGGATGAACACTTAAAATCCTCTCAAATGACATATATTGATGGATTCCAACAATACCAAGCAACCTTGTTGGTTTAAGATCTAAGGGTTATTAATTAGTTGGTCTTATCATAGATTAAAGTCTTGTTTATAGTCAAAACTTGGTGTAAACAAACAATCCAAACCAAACATATAGTCCAAATTTTCCTTTGAACAAAGAGGCATTATGCTACCCACATGAGATCATCAATTTTCCTTGTTCAAAGTTCATCAAAATCTTGAGAGCCATATCACCCACTTTTGTGTAGTTATGCTACCCAAATTGAGTTTAAACCTTTACCAAAGTTGTTTAAGTACTTCACTTATAATCTAAATTTGAAATTTCACCTTTACAAGTTCATAGGGTTGATGTGTTAAGTGGGTTCGCCATTTACACTAAACTTGAGGGAACTTAAGTTTAATTTCTAGTTTAGGTTGAAGGTTATTTAAGACTCATATTCATTTTCATCACTTGATATACTTAAGCTATATTGTGCTAAACACTTATACTTTGAGTCTATACACCATAACATTTTGAGTCAAGAAAGGTAGTGTTATGATGTCAAAATTGTGAGAAAATGCCTTTGCCTTAGAGAGTTTTGAAACAAATTTTTTTGTCATACTTTTTGGGTAGTATAGCATCATTACACTACCCAAAACACTTCAAATATTATTTCATGGACCCTCTTACATATAATTTCAAATTTGTTCCTACATTTTTATAACAATCCAAGTGTACTTTTGTGATCTTTTGTCTAAAACATAGTTATATTGTTCACCTTTGTCTAGCTTATTTGTCAAAAGAACCAAGTTTTATACCATTATTTATGAGAAAATAAACTATTGCTAAAGTGCCTTTTGTTTCATACCTTATACATAGTTGATCAAGTTCATGTCCAAGAATCAAATGCCTAGTGTTTTTTAGAAGTGTTTCAAATTTGTTAGATTAAAACTTTCATCTATTTTCAAAAGTCTAGCTTTTGATACTGTTTGGCCAAGAGTCCTAGCACATGCCTTTGGCCAAAATACCTAGTAACTTTTAAATTCCTAGATTAGACTAATTTAAAACACTTCAACCTTAGAGTTTGGCATTTTGAGTTTTGGTCCATTTACTTGCTTATCTTTGTGTGAACAATGAAATCTTAGATATTTTACACTAGCTTATTTCCTCATAAATCTTTGCATAAACCTTTTGATCCTTTTGATAAAACTAGACCAAGTTGAAGGCATCATTTGTTTTATATTCTATCCTTTTTAAAGTTTATATAACTCTGACTCATGTATAACCCAAGGATTAGTAATGTGGTTGCACAAGAAGAAATAGTGCAAGACCCCTATGTGGATAATATTACTTATGAGATTGATTCTTATCCCTCATTTAATAATCAATCAAGGGCACAAATCTAAGATCCATTATCTAACTATCTGGTTAACACATTGCCTTATTTAGAATAGGACCAAGAACAAACCACACAATACCTAGCTATAATACCCATAGTGTATGAGCTAGTTCTTCAATAGTCATATTTTACTAATATGACTTCCACGTATGATCCATTTTTATTTGAGTGATATTTTTTAGAGAACAAAGATGAGATTTTGGTTAGAGCCATAGAGGTAGGGTCCATGTTCCCAGTAGACTTCCATCATGAAAATTTTCCAAGTCTAGTAAGAGTATCCCATAATATCATTTAAAGTCAATAAGCTTATTCTATCAATCCTATGGCTCTAGTCCAAACAACGTATCAAGACCCTAATATATCTAATTGAGGTAAAAACATCATGGAAGATCACTTTAACCAAATGTGAATAACATATCAAACCTACCTAAATTTGGCATGTGATTTCAATCAGATGAACATGGTGAGTAAGCCTCTCATTAACCTAGTACCTTCAATAGGAGTGTTGATAAAGTTAATTGGGAAAGAGAATCTAAGTTTCAACCCATTCATACAAACCTCTTCAATAGATAACTTGATGCATATGATCATTATTGAAAAGTGTCTTCAATGTCTACACTGAATAGTGAGCCAAACATAGTAAACAATGTGCAGAGTCCAAACTTGGTCAAAGTGGTACTAACACACAAAAAATTAGCCAACAACATGTGCCTATATTTTATCCGATAATTATATCATCATACCAAGGAATAGGAGTTCCTACACCCTAGCCTCAACTAGCTACTTTCTCAAGTGTACAACCTATGGGATTAGCTAATCAAATAATGGACAATGTCACACCTTAACGATATAATGTGATGAATCCTAATTCCCCTCAACATGTATCAAGTAGTATTCCACAATAGCAGACACAATCTAGTGTATCAACACAACAAAGGACAAATCTATTTCCACCTTAATCAGGGGTGACTAATGTTCCACCTCACTAGGTAATGATGAGCATACCTCTTCAGTCATAGACTAATGTGCTAATTCAAAACCAAGTAAGGACTAGTCAATAATGTGCAAATATTAGTCAATGATAGATTCTAAATCTACAACCTTTTTTCACTTCCTCATAGGGATTCATGTAATGAGGAGGTCCACATGTTTCTCAAGTACCTACTAAACAACCATTGGTTCAAAAAGTGTCATAAATCTAAATATAGGGTCTTGGTCCACAAGTTCCCACTCAAGAACAAGGTTTGATTAGTCAGCATCATGTCCCTTTTCAACCATAATAGGCATAGTATAGTTATATCCCTCCATCCCAACCAAAAAATTCTCCAATTCAAACCTTTATCACCAACCCAAACCATAATATCATGTAACCAATTGTACAATTTCAAGTATATCCAAATCCATGTATACATTTTCTTGGTCCATTCCCCAACCCAACCAATATACCCCAATAGGTGTCTCCATCATACCCTTGTCAAAGTTTCCCACTTTTGACCTCCCAGCCATTTACCGAAACCAATATTCTCCCTCAAACCAATGTTCCTTCTAGTTTCTTATCCCAAGAATTGTAATAGATGAAAGATACAATTGCCACCATTTAGGCTAGGAAGCAGACTAAAATGTTCAAATTTGATGATGTGTTTTCATATCCATTTAATAGGGAATATTTATAGATATCATTTATTCTAGGATACAAACCACCCAAATTTGACAAATATAAAAGGAAAGGTGATCCCAAGGCTCATTTGACTGAATTCTTTATCGCATGCCAACCAGCGGCATATAACAACATATATCTTTTGATGTTATTTCTAGGGAGCTTGGTTGGGCAAGCCTTGGAGTGGTTGTTAAAGTTTCCCAAGAATTTAGTAATAGATTTTGATGACCTTTTTGATAAGTTTGTATAGCACTTTTCCTATAATCTTGAGCATGAGATTTTATTAGTGGACTTAATGCAAGTAAAGCAAAAATATGGGGAGATTTTTTCAAGTTATTTACAATGATGGAGAGCCCTTGAAAGCCATGTCACCCACAATTTACTAGATAAACAATTAGCCACTGTGTTTACTAAAATTTACATAGTGAGATAGCTTATCATCTGGAATTACAATTTGCAAATATGTTTAAAGAAATCATTTATAAATTTTTGTTGATCGAGTGGGAATTCATCAATAAAGGATTTATCAAACCTAATTCTACCAATCAGAGAAATGGCCAACATCAACATCATGTTCAAGCGTAATCATCACAACCAACACAAGCTAATAACTAAGAAAGACCAAACCAATTCAACCGTAATTAAAATGTTGTGGGAAATGGAGTAACCAAATCCCATCATGTCCAAACTATAAAAACATCATCTACACCATCTTTTTAGCTTACTCCTACCCAATGACCTCTCCATCCAATGCTACAAGCACACCAACCAAAACCTACACAATAAATCAATAGCCTTTACCATTGCAAACTCCTAAGAGAATCATACCTGCATGTCATGTCTTTAGTGACCTAGGATAACCTATTGAATCTATATTTTGCAAGCTTGTTACTACTAATCTGATTAGTTGGCCTATACCAAAGCATTATCTACGAGGTATTCCTTATCCTGATTGGTACTATGAAAACAAATTCTATGACTATAATCGAGTCAATAGGAAGAATCTATGAAGATGTGTCCAAATAAAGCATTTAATTGAGAATATGTTAGAGAATGGGGAGATAACATTAGATAATGGTGCTTACACTTCTAATCAGACTCTCAAGATTTATCAAAACCCCTTTCCTTGACATAACAATAAACAATAGAAAAATAATCAACAACAACACCAATAATGGCCAATGCAACAGTAAAATAAATAGTATCAAAATCAAAGGCCAAACCAATGGAATCAACAAAATTAGTAGTATAACCCACAATGATAAAATAATAGACAAAACCAAGGTTAAAATGGTAACAACCAAAAAACTTGCCATGTAGTTACACATGATTATAGTAAGGTTATAGGTCATATTGTAGGGGTTATCATTAATACCATCTCCATTAATCCTAGACCCAACACTAATTAGCCTCGATAGTTGCTAAACAAAAATTTTTATCCCAACTATATAGATAATCCTTATTTAACCTGGGAGTGCATATAAGCAAACCAACAAACTAGGACTTTCCCTTTTGGACCTTATATCGATAACTAATTCTTTCCACATGGCCACATATAATTACATCAGCAATCGAGACTTGTACTATCTGGTTCCACACCATTTCTAACATTGATTAGAAATAATGGTCTAGTATTTAATCCTAATTGTGAAATTACAACTCAAAGTTTAAATATTACTATCCTAGGCTCATATCCATCCACCACTTTGCCTATCATCCAACCAACCATTCAATATCAAAATAAACCACTCACTACTAATCAAGAAAAGAAGTTTGATATTGTGGAACAATTGCAAAAGACACCAGCATAAATTTCTATTTTAGATTTGATATGAATGTCAATAATACACAAGAACATATTGAATGAGTTTTTTACCTAATCAACTATTTATAGTGACATATCACCTGATAAATTTAAAACTTTGGTTGGACACCTAGCTCTAGCCTAACAAGTCACATTCAACCAAAGTGATATGTCTTCCCTTGGCCTACTCTATAATAATCCATTATACATATAAGTTTATATAAGTTAGCATAAAGTGAAATGTGTCCTTATATATAATGGATTTGGCCTCAACATAGTGTCTTTAAATATCACCAAGCTTCTTCGGTACGCACTATCAAATTTCTAACCAAAAACAATAACTATCAAAGCCTATGATAATTAGGAAAGAGAATCACAAGGCACCATTAGTTTGCTAGTTGTCATTGGGCCTTTAACCTATGATATACTTTTCCATGTGCTTGATCTTGAGTTATCATACAATATGCTTTTAGGTAGGATTTGGTTACATGAGATTCATATATTCCCATCAACACTGTACTGATGTATCAAGTTTTCCCACTCAGGGATGGAAGTGAATATTCCAAGAGATTTACACCCATATGAACACTACAAGCATCTTGAGGCTGAATTTTAAATCTATAATTGTCAGTATGGCATGAATCTAAGTTTCAAGTAGGATAAAGGAAAGGATATACTTATTGATCCTTCAATAGATAATTACATAGATCATAATACCCTGGATTCTCTTTCCCACATACCATTACCTGAAGCTTCTAATCATTTCACCATTTTAGATAATGGACCAAGAGAGTATGTGACCCATGATACATTTCATATTGTTGATCTTCCTTAGAATGTGAAAACCTTTAGGTGACCTAAATTCACCCCACATATGCATTGGCAATAAAATAACAAAGATAATGGACCTATCACATTTGTAATAACATCTAGCCTAAAGGCTGACCCTCTTGAAGGGGATGAATCATGGTTATACAATGACAACCAAGCTGATTATTATAAAAGTACAAAGTATCCTATTCTCAATAGGATCATGGAGTGTCACAAATATGAAGGAAGAGGCCTTGAACTGAATCATCCAAGAACCATTAAACCAATTTTCATGACTAAATATGAAAGACCTTATGGACTTGGATTTAAACTACCTGGAGGTGATCTCACATATTTTATTCAAACTCCATCACTAATGACTAGTGATGATCATGTCAAAAATGAAGTAGAGTCTGATCATAGCCTCACCTTTCATGACCTAGCTAAAAAAAATTTGATAATAGTGCCATTTGTAACCTTACCCTAGCCATTCATTGTAACCCATTACCATTATATTATCCCCAACTGATAGATTGAGACCAACAAGAATCTAGTTTGTTAATTGATGAATTCCAAAATGATGAGGCATTTTGTGATTTCTTAGGCCTTAGAGACAACATTTTGTTGGGAGATCACAAATTAGGATTCTCAATCATTTTGGATCTTGTAACCTATTTTGGAGAGTGAGTGAACACCCTTATCCAAAAACAAATAAGTAAAACATTGAGGTCCTAAAGTGAAAACCTCTTTGAGGCACTTTTTGACCAAAGAAAAAGTAAATATAAAGGTTATTCTAGTGGTGAAAACTATCTTAGGTGTTATTAGATGGGGGTGTTCATTCTTCTTTGAATTTAGATTAGGAGACTACCAATGATGAACTTGCCTGTGGACTTGAGTTCAACTTTGAGCAACAACAAGTATTTGATCAAATTCTTCAAGAATTTTTTATTGTTTTTGTCACATGGCTAGATCTCCCATTAGGGTACTTAGATTCATCATGCCTAGGAGAAGTTGAAGAGCAAGTACTAATAGAGGACCCAAACATAATCCAATAGTTCAAGTCATTGTCTACTATCCTAGAAGATGGTTTGACCCTTCTAGTCAAAGATACAATTGAGGTAAACATCAAAACTTCATCAAACCTAAAATGGATAAAGTTAGGTCTATCCCTCTCTAAGGAAGAACATGAAATCTTTATAGCTCTATTGAAATAATTTGTAGATATCTTTGCATGGGCTTATTTTAACATGCTAGGTTTAGGCCCCACCTTTGTTTTGCACCACCTTATGGTTAATCCTAACCCAAATTGGTAACACAAAAGCTATTTAAGATGCATCCTCACATTACTATATTCATAAAGAAAGAGTTATAAAAACTCTTAGAAGTAGGATGTATCTGATCCATTAACTACTCAGAGTGGATCTCGAATGTGGTACCTAATAGCAAAAAGCCTGAAGGGATTAGAATTTTTACTAATTTTTAAGACATCAACAAATCTTGTCTTAAAGAGGATTTTTTCTTACCTAATATTGATAGGATCATTGACTCTATGATAGGTTATGAAATGCTTTCACTCATGGATGGCTTTTCAAGGTACAACTAGATCAAAATCACACCAGAAGATCAACATAAAACAAAATTCACCACTCCATGGGGAATATTTTGTTATCAAGTAATGCCATTTGGCCTTTAAAATGTTGGATCCACATATCAAAGAGCCATGACTATCATATTCTCTGATATGATGCATGATATTGTTGAAGATTATGTCGATGACATATTAGGCAAATCCAAATCCAAGGCCAATCATTTAGTAGTGTTTCATAAGATATTTCAAAGATTATGGGAGTATAAAGTTAGACTCAATCCAAATAAATGTGTTTTCAGTGTAACTTTAGTAAAATTACTTGGCTTCATCATGTCTTGTAGAGGTATTGATGTTGATCTGGCTAAAGTCTAGGCTATAACCAAGATGCCACCACCAACCAATTTAAATTAGATCCGTAGTTTATCTGGTAAGATCCAGTCAATCCGATGTTTCATCTCTCAATTAGTAGATAAGTTCCATCCATTTACACAAATTTTGAAGAAGGGAGTTGAATTTCACTAGGATGATCACTACCAAATAGTTTTTTAAATAACTCAAAGACTATCTTGTTAATCCACCTATTTTATTACCTCCTATGCCAAGAAAGCCATTCTTGTTAGACCTATTAGCTACTAACCATGCCCTGGGGGCACTCTTGGCTCAACATGATGACAATGGAAAATTACACATTGTATATTACCTAAGCCATATCTTGGTTACATATGAACATAACTATGCACCTATTGAAAAAGCTTGTCTAGCCATGGTTTTCACAACTCAAAAACTATGCCATTACATGTTAAATAATAAAACCATGGTCATTTCAAAATTAGATCCACTCAAGTATCTACTATCTAAAATAGCTTTGCAAGGTATAATGGTTAAATGGATCATGCTTATTAGTGAGTTTAGCATAGAGTATGTCAATAAAAAGACAATCAAGGTACAAGTTCTTACAGATCAACTTGCTAAAGCACCTCTTAAAGATACACAACTACTCACATTTCAATTTTTTTATGAATCTATCATGACTATCATTGACACACCCTTTGAGGAGTAGCCTTGGAATATTTATTTTGATGGTTCCTTTACTTCACATGAATTGGGGGTAGACCTATTATTTATTACACCACAAGGGGATCTAATCCCTAAATCATTCCGAATTAGCTTTCTTTTTACAAACAACATGGCCAAGTATGAAGCACTTGTTGTAAGACTTTGATAAGTAGTGCATTAGAATATATCTCATATCAAAGTTTATGGTGATTCTTAGTTAATCATCAATCAAGTTATAAATCATTTCTAGACCAAATATGACAAGCTAGTTCCATATAAAGCCATGATTGACACTCTTAAACAATAAATTACCAACATTTATTTTAAGCACATACCATGGGCTAGTAATAGAACTAAAAATGCCATGACTACTATTGGTGTTCTAATTTGACAAATAGATAAAGCTAGAGAGTATCAGTTTCTCATCAAAAAAGATTTAGCACTAGCTCATGAACCTTCAACCATTACCATGATTTGTGATATTATTGGTCCTAATTCTATCTAGTACTCAGACCTTTGCAACTACCTTCATGACCACGTTCTACCACCTAATCTCTCTCAAAAACAAACCAAATCCTTCATTCATCATTCTGCTTGTTATACTTTACTTGGATCCACCCTTTACCATTGTATTTTTGATGGAACTTTGCTTCATTGTTTAACTTTGGCAGAGTCTACATTAGCGTTAAGAAAATTTCATGGAGTATGTGGAGCCCATTCTAGTAGGCCAGTCCTATCCAAAAATATCTTGCATACAAGTGACTATTGGCCCATAATGTATGTAGATGCCATTGCATATGTAAAAAAGTGTGACAAATGTCAATGACATGATAATATAATTCATGCCCCAATAAAAACCCTAAAACTGATGTTGACACCATGGCCATTTTCTACACGGGGACTTGACCTCATTAGGAAGATTAACCCAACTTCATCTGATATCCATAAAAATATCCTTACCACCATTGAATATTTCACTAAATAGGTTGAAGATATACCCCTCACGTGACCGGAAAGTAAATTTCCAAATTTATCTTCAACCATCTCATTTTGTGTTATGGTATCTCCTCTAACATTATATTTGATAATGGAGGATCATTCAAGAATAATAATGTAGACTAGCTATGTACCATATATAACATCACAAAACATTTTCATATATCATATTACACTCAAGGTAATGGCCAAACTGAGGCATCTAACAAAACCATTGTCAATATTCTCAAAGAGATTGTTAATGATGTTGATCATGATTAGCACTTATAGATATTCCCTACCCTCTGGGTATGGTGGGTATACCATACCAATCATCATACCCCTATAGGTACCACTCCATACTCACTTTTTTATGCTACTAAATCCATCCTTCCCATTGAGGTTGAATTTCCTTCACTATGCATCTTTTTCAAACATATCCTAGATGATCATGACTATCGAGTAGCTCACCTAGAAGAGCTATACCTACTCAATGAGAAACACACAACTATGCTCAACAATCTTCAAACATATCAGAATCAACTCAAAGGCCACTATAATTAGTGTGTTAAAAATAGAACATTCAAACTTAGTGATATTGTTCTCAAAGAAAACCAAAATAATACCATAGCTAAGAAGAAACATAAAGGGAAATTCAAACCAAATTGGATAGGGCCTTTCATCATCACTATAGATTATGAAATAGGAGCATACAGACTTGCTACACTAGATGGAGATAAAATTTTAGAGCCAATGAATATTATTTATCTCAAGTGGTACTATGATTGAATGCTAAGGGGTATTGTCTATAAGGACCATTTTAATTATGTCATTTTATCACTATTCTTCTTTGAAAAAACACCATTTTATCCATCCTCTTCATTGTATCCACTTTTCACTTTCAACCTATCAGCACAGTATGTTTTAAAGCCTAGCCTATTTGACCTTAGTTTTTACCATTCATTACACATTTTTAGCATCAAGGTATCTAATCAATTTCATTAGTTGGTTAAAAAAATTTAGATAGAGATCATATTTTGGGATAGTGTGATAGAAGTTTTGGCAGTTGCATCCTTCATTTGTTATTCTTTCTTACCACTAGTCTTGATACTAATTATAACTACCTTTGAGAAAATTAGTACCATTGATTTATGCTATTATGTCTTGGTTATAACCTCCTATGGGAAAACTAGGGGCAACATTAAGCCTTGACATACCAACTTGCCACTCCATATGTCATACTATGTATTTCTACCAACTGTGCCTATTTTGTTTAAATTGACTACTACACTAGTCAAATTTCTCTACTATCAGGGTGGAACTACAGTGACTTGAGGTCCTACTCTAGGACTATGTAGGTAGCACTCAATAATTATTGAGGTTAGATCAGTCACCCTTTTCCCCATGCTCTCAACATTTTATGAGCGACCTAAGTTTGAATGCTCTCACTATTTTGTGAGAAACCTAAGCCATGCTCTCATCATTTTGTGAGATTAAACCATTTAATGTCCCATCTTTATTTATTGAGTTGAGATAATTCATAAAATTCCAAAAACATTTTAAAAATCATTAGAAAAGAACAAAAACATTGACCACTTCTTTGCCTTAAGGATTCTGGGAACCCTTACTAAGTTACAAGTAAATCACTTGTCATTTAGTTTCCCTATCCTTTTTAGCCTTTTTCTCTCATGCACTTCCCATTTTACAAGACCGTTCCTATTCTTCTATCACATCCATTCTATTTATTTTTCTCAGTTATCACATTCTTCCCATTCCCTGGGAGAACTACATTTGGCCTAAAGTTTTTTATTGGATATTACATCCATGGAACTATGTTGGAAGCATCCACTTGCCTAGTGCATATAGAGATAGCTTGGCTACCTCCTTCCTTTTCTTCTATTCCCCCATTTTGTTCATTTTCTAAGTTATCTCCTATTTTCTAGGGGCAATGTTCATAGGTTTCTATTGAGTGTTTATTTATTTGTTTGTTTATTGGTTTGTTTGTGTGCCTATTTGTTTGCTTTTAGCACTATTGCCTTGATTCAATTTATGTGTGTTTATTCGGTGATTCCTTACCCACACTTACACTTGAATCCATCCCTATTCATATGTTTATATTTTCATCATCATTTCTATCATTGATGTATTATTTTTTATTGAATATTGGGTTACGAGAGTCAATCCTCATGCATATTTTAGCCAATTCCTCACGATGTTATACCATGATGCCTATTGACACGTGATACAGAAAACCTCATCTTCAAAAAGTCTATTCAATAATGGAGGAATATTTTTAGCATCAACATCTTGATTCCATCCTAACCATATCCCAAATAGAGTAATTAACCATGAAAGAATTCTAACCTTTATTAGTTCAGATGAGCATCTCCCTACTAGTAGGTTGTTCCAATTCATCATTAACATCTATGTTAAGTTATCATCCTCAAAAAAGTTTATGTTTGTCATAATTGGGGTCCAATGATTATAACTTCCTATGGGAAAATAATTACACACTTTTCCCCATAAATTTCTCAATGCTTATAACTACCTTTGGAAAAATCATTGTGTTGTCACCACTTTACTTTTTTTGCCTATACAAGGGCATGCTATTATCTTGTTTGTCTATCCTAACTAGGGCAACTCCATCTTATTAATGATTATAACCACCTTTGGGCAAATCCTTGTGTTATCATACCACATTACCATTATTGGGATATAATGTTTATAACCACCTTTTGGCAAACCATTGTGCACCATCTCACTTGTATTGTCAATGATTATAACTTCCTTTAGGTAAATCCTTGTGTTATCATACCATGTTACCACTATCAGGGTACAATGATTATAACCACCTTTGGGAAAACCATTTTACACCATCCCACTTGCATTCTCAATGATTTTGACTACTTTTTCAATATCATTGTGTTTTCACCTCATCATCTTTCCTTTCTTTAGTCCCCTCATTTTGCTTCTTTCTTTTTGAGGGACTATTTGTTGACCTACTTGTGCTAATCATTCCCTTGAGGAGACATCATATAGTTAGCTTATCATCATTGTAGTTATAGGAATACATGACCTTTTCACTCTTTGAGAAGATGTTAATATGTTTATAGCTTGTAATGCCTTCCCAAATAGGGGCAAACTATAGACACCTAAAACTAGCCACCAATAACTTCTAACCAAGATTTTGGCCAATTTTCGCTTAAAATGTACAATTTAGCCTAAAAAAATTAAAACATGCTAAATGATGTGAAACTAACATATTTAAGTGCCAATTTTGGCTAGGGTATCCCTAAATTGGGTAATGTAATTTATGGGTTAGCTAACTTTGATCAGTTCATTTTGAGTCAAAATATCAAATTTGCACCTATGTGCTCTGGATTGTTTTTGGTAACATCCTAAATGGTAATACACATCCAATGCATTTGACATTGCCTTCTAATTTCAATCTAGTCAAATTTTGGACCAATAACAAGGCAATCTAATCAATTTATGCACAAAGTGCTTAAACATACTTAAGAGATAATTAATCAAAATCAAGGCCTAATTAATAATTCCATGGAAAATTATTGAATAATTATTTTTAGAAATGAATATTGAATATTTGCATCATCAAGTGACCTCATTTCTTGAGAATACATCCCTAGGCCATAAATGCCACAAATATCAGGATTCATATCCTCCATGCCTCATCAATGCCCCTTCTTCCAATGTCATGATGAGGATAATTAAAAAATTAATTCCAAAAATTGAATTAATCCTCAACCACACATCTCAATCTTGATATGGATGGTTCATGTTGATTTTTATCATTCTCAAAAATCTATAAATAGAGAGGCCATGAACATCATTTCTAAGTTATTTTGATGTAAATTTATAATGCCAAATTGGTTCTAAAAGCTTCATGAAATTAGTGTTACTATGATAAATTTATTCCAATCCAAACCAATCCATGAGCTAAAGGTACCAAAAAGAGATGGAGTTAGTCAAGCTTCCATTTCCAAAAACTTCATGAGCACAAGCCAAGCAAGCCACCACTACAAAGGCATTTGAAGAATCCAAGGAAGGCGAACAAATTCTTGTGTTTTCATTCCTTAATTTTTAGTTGTGTTTGTCATTTTTTTTGTTAACTAAGCTATCCCTAGTGTCTATGCCTAGATATGTTATGCTATTAGTGTGTTTGTTTCATTTTTTTTTCATTTTTGAACTAACACCATACATACTAATCATCCTCTCCTGAGTCAAATTCCTAGATCACATAAGCCAATGGAACTATGTAGGCAGTGCTCAATACTTGTTGAGGTCAGCTTAGTCACCCCCACCTAAGCCATGCTCTTATTATTTTATGAGCAACCTAAACCATGATCTCACCATTTTGTGAGCAACCTTAATTTAAAAGCTCTCACCATTTTGTGAGCTTGAACCATTTAGTGTCTCATCATTCTTGATCGAGTTGAGATAATTCAAAAAACTCTAAAAACATTTGAAAAATCATTACAAAATAATAAAAACATTGACCACATCTTTGTCTTAAGGATTCTGAGAACCCTTACTAAGTTACAATTAAATAACTTGTCATTTAATTTCCCCCTCCTTTTTGGTCTTTTTTCTCTCATGCACTTTCCATTTTGCAAGACCATTCCTATTCTTCTATCACAACCATTCTATTTTTTTTCCTTAGTTATCACATTTTTCCCATTCCCTAGGAGAACTACATTTGGCCTAAAGTTTTTTTATTGGATATTACATCCATATAAATATGTAGGCAAAGTCCAATTGCCTAGTGCATATAGAGAAAACTTGGCCACCCCCTTGCTTTTCTTCCATTCTTCCATTTTATTCATTTATTATGTTATCACCTATTTTTTAGGGGCAATGTTCATAGGATTTCTATTGCATTGTTTGTTTGTTTGTTTCTACCTTTTTTTGTTTATTTATTTGTTTGATTTCAGCAATGTTGCCCTGATTTAGTTTATGTGTGTTCATTGAGTGATTCCTTGTCCACATTTACACTTGAATCCATCCATATTCATATGTTTATATTATCATCATGGTTTCTATCATTGGTGCATTGTTTTCTATAGAGTATTGGATTACAAGAGTCAATCCTCATGCATATTTCAGCCAAGTCCTCATGATGTTATATCATGATGCCTACCAACATGTGCTACAACAAAGCTTAGCTCCAAAAAGTCTATTCAGTAATGGTAACATCTCTTTGGCACTGACATCCTGATTTTATCCTAATCATATCCCAAATAGAGTAATTAACCATGAAATAATTCAAACCTTTATTAGTTTATATGAGAATCTCCCTAATATTAGGTTGTTCCAATTCATCATTACCTTCTTTGTTAAGTTATCATCATCCTCAACCAAGTTTATCATGTTTTTCATAATCAGGGTCCAATGATTATAACCGCTTATGGAAAAATAATTGCACACCGTCCCACCTACATTTCTTAATGATTATAACCACCTTGGGGTAAATCATTGTGTTGTCACCACTTTACTTTTTCTACCTATATAGGGGAATGTTATTATCTTGTTTGTTTATCCTAATTAGGGAAACTCTATCTTCTTAATGATTATAACCATCTTTGGGCAAATCATTGTGTTATCATACCACATTGCCATTATCAGGGTACAATGCTTATAACCACCTTTGGGAAAACCATTGTATACCATCCCACTTACATTCTTAATTATTTTAACTAGTTTTTCAATATCATTGTGTTTTCACCCTATCATCTTTCCTTTGTTTGGTCTCCTCGTTTTGCTTCTTATTGAGGGACCATTTGCCGACCTGCTTGTGCCAACTATTCCCTCAAGGGGGCATCATATAGTTAGTTTATCATCATTATAGTTTTAGGCATACATAAACTTTTCATTATTTTAGAAGACATTATTTTGCTTATATCTTAAAATGCCTTCCCAAATAGGGGCAAATTGTAGACACTTAAAACTGGCCATCAATAACTTCTAACCAAGCATTTGGCTAATTTCCATTTAAAAAGCACAATTTAGCCTAAAAATACTAAAACAAGCTAAATGATGTGAACTAACATGTTCAAGTGCCAATTTTAGCCAGGGTATCCCTAAATGGGGCAATATAATTTATGGGATAGCTAACTATGATTAGTTCATTTTGAGTCAAAATGTCAAATTTGAACCTAGGTGATCTAGATTGCTCTTTCCTTTTAAATATTTTGCAAAAGACATGTGTCTTTATTTTTGTTTTTGGTAACATCCTAAATGGTAATATGCATCTAACACATCTAACATCACCTTCGAATTCTAATCCAATCAAATTTTGGATCAATAACAAGGCATTCTAATGAATTTGTGCACAAAGTGATTAAACATGCTTAAAAGCTAATTAATCCAAATCAAGGCCTAATTAATAATTCCATGGAAACTTGTTGAATACTTATTTTTGGAAATTAATATTGAATATCTGCATCATCAGGTGACCTCATTTCTTGTGAAGACATCCCTAGGTCATAAATGCCACAAATATCAAGATTCATATCCTCCATGCCTCATCAATGATTTCCATGATTCCCTCCATGCCTCTTAATTTCCCCTTCTTCCAATGTCATGATGAAGATAATTACAAACTTAATTCCAAAAATTAAATTAATCCTCAACCACACATCTCAATCTTGAGATGTATGGTTCAAGTTGATTCTAGACATTCTCACAAATATATAAATAGAGAGGCCATGAACATCATTTTTAAGCTATTTTGGTATAAAGTTATTATGAATAAATATCTTCAAGAAGACATTGTAATTAGTGTTACCATGCCAAATTTATTTCAATCCAAGCCACAAGACAAAGGTGCAAAGGAGATATGGAGGTATCTAAGCTTCCATTACCAAATACTTCATGAGCACAAGCCGAGCAGGCCACCACTACAAAGGCATTTGGAGCATCCAAGGAAGGTGAAGGAATTCTTGTGTTTGATTCCTTGCTTTATTGTGTTTGTCATTTGATTTTGTTAACTAATCTCTCCCTAGTGTTTAGGCCTAGAGATGTTATGCTATTAGTGTCTTTATTTCATTTTGTTTGTCATTTTGGAACTAACACCATACTAACCATCCTCTCTTGAGTCAAATTCATATATCACACATTATTCCTTCAATCTATTTCATTGTTATTTTCTAAAAAGCTTATCATTTTCCAAAATCACACTTAGGGTTTTTCTCAGAGATTTCTAAAGGTATCATCATTATTTTACCTTATTGTTTTCATTTCCCAGTTGTTAGTTTCTTGTTACAATTTGTATGGATTCTTCTTGTTTCATTGCCTTAAGGTTTTTTCATGAAATTTGTCTAAAGATCTAGGTGGAGATCATTCCTACCTTCTCAAATTAAAACCCATGGAAATTTTAACTGAAGAAGTACATAAAACTCCCACTTAAATCGAGGTAAATTTTCCCTTTATTTTATTACTATGAGTTCTTATTAGAGACCTAACTTATAATTGAAAATCATAAGCCCATCAGACCTTTGGTCAGACTTTGCAAAGTGTTTTTGTAGGATAAAAATCATTGACTCTATGTCAAGTTTTACCATTTCTATTATACATTACATTCCAATCAAGACTAAACCCATGCATAAGCATAATAGTTATATTCCCAGTTGAAAGAAAACATCTTACCTAAAATTATAAACCCAAAGTCTGACCAGATCTGTAGTTGGTTTCCCTTGCCCATTTACCCAATTTACATGTCTAGAAAAGAGGTGAAGTTTAAGTAAAAGGGACATGTGTCCCTTCCAACTTGGATTCAAACATCAATGATATAACTACTATAGACCTAGGTTACATAGACCTAATAGACTTTTGGACTAGAGTCAATTCAAAATTCAATAATGACTAGATTTAGAGCATATATGATAGTGGTTTACCTCAAGCTATAGCCTTCCTATTCTTAGTGCAAAACCTCAATCTTATGCTCACCAAGGTTAAATATTATGATGTAGAGAAGAGAGAAGTGGTTAATGATAAAGGGGAGAAGATTATAACTCTAGATCTAGATTTAATTGATACTATGTTCTTATTCCCAGAGTTTGAAAGTTACATAGATATTATCCCTGATTTATCTAAAACACTCTATCAAGATCATAACTCAAATAGTGCATGGGTTATAAATAAATAGTGGTTAAATACCCATAAATCTTTAGTCATAAGACTATCAAAGACCCTGGATAGGATAGAATTCAAGGATGAGGTGGGAGATATCATTATACTCTTACATAGAGTTATGAGCCTAAATGCAAAGAATTATCAATATTGGATGTACCATTATATCTAGGTAATCAATCAAAATAAATAATATATTCATTAGTCCTAATTGATTAGTGATTCTATTAATAGATAGTTGTTAGAGGTCTAAACTACCGATAAATTCTACATGACCTCCTACCTCAACTATGCTTTAGCAAGAGGGAGGGTATTCCATAGATTAAACACACTATTAGATCAGATTAATAAGGTTTATAACTACTATCATGATCTCACTTTTAAGGGGAGAAAAAAATAATTTAGAAGATTTAATGATTTTTTATCTGCTACATCATAATCATGTTTGAACAAGAACTAAAGAAAATAAGATTTTTTGATGCTATAACTATAAAAATTAAAAATTGGGGATCATATTTTATCCAATTCCTAGCATATTCTTACATCATATTTGATGGTTTTAGTGGGTGTCCTTACATCCTCCTAGATATGTAAGTGACAAATGGGCCTTAATGGAACTTGTAAGACAACTAGTAGAAACCCACAAGTTATTATCAAGAAGGTACAAGATAGACATACACTTCCCTATCAGTATAGGGAGATACACCTACCCTTCTCTATCTAAGGCCAAATTTTGGGATGTAGAGATGACCAAAATGACTTTAAGATCTCTCAATGCTAGGCCCTTTTATAATGTGACTAGTTATATTACTAGTTTATTGGGTTCCTCATATTCTCACATTCCCTTTTATGAAGACTTTGGGGAGGATATGGAAGATGAGGAAGAGGTTAGATTGAGGGATTATTCCAAAATGACCCTTGAACAAATCAAGAACTATGATATGGAAATAGTTCTAAAATATTTGAAAGAGGATTAATAGGTAGTGGATAGGGTGTATTATGATAATCAAATCTACCTTCAACCTCTTCCTCAAGTTAGGTATTCTACACTTGAATCCTTATACTTATTAGATAGGAACACCATTAGTAATCAACATAACTTTGAACTAGTCAAGAAACAAGGGGGTTAAAATAACTAAAAAGACCATGAATATCACATACATACTCAAAAAGGTAAAGGATAAGGGTGTAGAGGCAGTATCAGTAGAGGGTTTCAGTAGTGGTACTCAAGTAGATCAAATAATGGGGCTAGTTATCTTGCACAAATGGAAACAAAAGCAAAAGGCAAAAATGGATTCTTCCATCACCCAAGTGCTATCAACCTAGCTAATAGACCATATAATACTAGTTTCCATAGGGGACAAAACTATAATAAACCCTCTTCCTATTTTTACTATCTCACTAGTGCAAGTAATTACCCCTCTTGTTTCTACCAGTCCACCAATGCAAATAATTGTGCCTTCATCTAACCAACCAATGTAAGTGATTCTCTTGGTAGTAATCCAATAAATGTAGCTAGTTATTCCAACTCCACCTTCACCTCCATCTTCTACATTTACTTCCATCACATCCCCTACATATACTACCACCCCATTTTTCACTGACACCACCTAATAATGCATGGTTGTTGATTCAATAATTATGACTATAGTCCCATTACCCACCATAACCATTGGGTTAATAATGACTCCATCTTCATCTTCTATCACACTACCCATTACTTCCACTCTGGTCATTCCCACTAAATTGATAGATTATTTTGATTCCTTGGACACCACCCTTCTTTAATTTCCCTTATTCCAATCACACATGCCTAATTTTATACCTATATCACTTTTAGCTTCCACACCCCTTATAAGCACACCCACACCACCCATATAAGTATCTTTTCCTTCTTACACTCTCACCTTGACTCAAAATCCCACCAAGGAGGTGGAAATGGAGAATCCCACTAACATAAATTTGGCTAGTCAACCCACCAGTGGTGTAGAGATAACTAAATCATATATCAAAGACTCAATGGTAATGTCAATGAAAAATACAACACTAATTAGGGTAACTAACAGTGTGGTATATTTAGTTATAGATTCATAGGTAAAAGTGGTCATTGTAATAGGATAAGATTCATTGATAACCACTCCTAATTGGTTCAAACAATTAGTGTCCAAGAAGAGGAAATAGATGATATCTCCCAATACCCTAGATTTTGGTCTATTGGAAGCATCAAAATGACCAAAAAGAGGCCCCAAAACCATTTCTAAAATATCATATGATGCAAAAAGGGAAAATTATGTCAAGATAGCAGCTCTCCCACCTGATAAATAAAAATAATATTTAGTGGTGGGGGATTATCAGCTATCCAAGGAACATCTTGGTCGTCCAACAAGAGAGGGACTAAAATATGATGTTCAAAAAAGCATAAATTCTCTCTTAGATAAAATGAACAATGATAAGGTCACTAAGGATGAGTTGAAGAATAAGGTTGAGCAATTGATATCTACCTTATGGAAGGTTATAGACCCAATAAATCAACTTGAAATAGCTCAGCCAACTCAATCTCTCTCTCAATTCTATAATAAAGAAACATTTGATGAAATGATATAGATTGGTATAATGGGTAGATCTATAAAATACTGGAGTGAAAAATTAATTTCTAAAGGGAAAATGGTGATAGGGTTAGCCATGGACTATTTTAAGACATTAAAGGATGAATTGGCATCTTTGAAGTCAAAATTAATAAATATGAAGAGGAGGTTGAAAGGCTAAACCTCCACTTTACCAAATTATAAGCCATTTACCACATAGATAGTGACACCCTTATGTTTGAAAAGATAATAACAAATCCTTTGGAACATGATGAGCTAGAGAGGGTAGCTAAATTTAGAACTAAAATAATTAGTGAAAGTATTGATAAGGCCAAAAGCACAAGTGACAAGGCCATATATGTTATGTATGACATTGAAGATTCAATTTTAAAATTGTCATGTGAAGTAGCATATTACTAAGATAAACCTCTTCTTGTTCAAGAGGTCCAAGATAAATTCAAAGAGGTAATTAAGAAGGAATTAGCACAAGACATAACTTTCAACTTGGATTCCATCCACTGGTTCATCAAGTAACACAATACACTTGATCAGATGGAAAAGGATATCCAAGTCTACATAGCTTCTTCTAGAGAATTATCTGAGGTAACAGTAGAATGTGATAATAGTAATCTTTACATAATTGGTATTTATAAAGAGTGCCTACAAAAAATATTTGATAGCTTTGAGACTTACATCAAGATGATATAAGTGAGAAAAGATAAGGAATCTTTAGATGTTACTATTGTTGATTGATTTTTTTTAATTAATTGTGAAATTATATTCTATAAAATTCAAATTTTATAAAATACATTGTAAAATTACAAGTTGTAAATTAAAACTATCAATTTGACAGCTCTTAACTATAAGTTAAAAAAGAGTTACTTGTAATTTTTAATTATTACTTTGTCAAGATTTAGTTGAAAAAGTGAAACTTGCATTTCACACTTTTATTTTTGATAATTTGAATGACTTAGGTTGTAAAATCTCATATTGTAATTTGCACATCCCTTTTATCAAGTGACATATAAGTCGTAAAAGTCTCAACTAAAAATTACAAGTTAGGTTTTTCAAGTTATGTTTTAAAATGTTCAAATATTTAAAAAAACATTAAATGTTATTAAAATATTGACCAAGTTATAGACTTCATTTTGGCACCCCATTTCTTGGGGAGAGATTTCTTCAACTAAACTCAAGGATAGATGGTTCGACTAAAAGACTCAAACAACATTATCTCCTTTTTCAATACTTGGAAAAGCACCCAACCATTACAAAGTCATATTCTTCCTTCTAATCCACAAAATACACCTTTTCAAGTTGGGAATGATGACATTTGTATGGAGACTCCTTAATTTCTTGCTCCAAAATTGAGTGTAAGTGTTTTTGACTTCTTCTTTCTCAAGGGAGTGATTTTTTTTTTTATAAATATGGGTTTATTATGTAGCCCATGGATCTTTGTTTTGATATACATCTTTTTTTTACTTTTAGGAATTTATCAACATGTTATAACCTAAAAAATATTAATATATAAAGTTTTTCCTTCCTTATATTATGTTATCCTTATGACATTTGTGAATGATATAAGTCTTATTTTAGTCATATAGATCATTTGTGGTATTTATTTTTCCATTTTGAAATCTTGTTGAGTAAAAATCAAGAACTTATTCCTTATTTTATAAATTCCCAATATTACCTTTGATATTATGCTAATGTAAGATTGTGATTCAAGAAATTTCATAATATTATTGTTCAACTATGTTCAATCAAAGTAAGAAATAACTTCCAATAGAATCCTTTAGTGCACCACCATTTTCAATTTTAAAATTTCTTCTAAACTCTTTTCCTTACAAGTTAAAACCCTAGTTAGGAGTAAATTACCAATAAACTGTAGTTTGAAGTGAACTAGTCATGTATCGGTTGCACTAAGCTTAATGAAAGGAAGTCAGCCTTCTCTAGAGTTTCACTTCAATTTTCCAAGGTCCCATAGCTTGGAGGTGATCCCATTTTGTCAATATATTTATAAATAATATAACTATTACAAAAAAAAGTGGGTGTAAAATCTAATTGATAATAGTTTTTGGCATACTCAGTGGGACCTGAAGATCATAGCTAAGAAATTGGTGCTATTATCAACAATTTTAGTGAACTTCATACACATCTCAAGATCACCTAGTAACTCCATTGACTTAAAAAAATTTCAAGTTGATATTTACATATTCCAAATATATAAACAAGATCACCTATTAAAGGTAAGAGGACTAACTTACAAGAATTGTCTTTTCCATATAAAAAGAAATCAAGATCAATTTTACCTAACCCTAGGATAAATCCTATAAATCTATCTACATTTCCCATAAATAATTATATTTTTTTTTTACCTCCCATTATGGCCTAGATAAATCATAATTTCATACCATTAAATGGAGGTATCTCGCTTATATTGGCCCAGTATGATGATATACCCACCTTGACTTTGAAAATCCTTCCATATTTTACTAGTGAAACTTCCACACCTATTGAGCACATTTAGGATGTTTATAACATCTATTCAGCTTAAAATATTACCCAAGATAGTGTTGCTATCATAATTATTGCATCATCATTTAAGGGTAAATCCCTATAGTGATATAGGATCCTACTTCCTAATTTTATCTATGTTTAGGATGATCTAGGTTCTACCTTATGTATATAGTTTGAGGATAAGAGTGACCACCTCTTGCTAGTTTAAAAACTAACCACTATTAAATGGGATCCTCATGACTTCATAAGTGATTTTAATTTCCACTTATAAAATATGTGGAATAGGATCCCATTATTGGTCAAACCATCCTCAAACAATTCTTTGTTATACTATTTGAGAGCTTTAAATGGTGATATAGCTATCATGATCCAATCAATAGGTGGCATCATACTCCTAGATGCTTATGACATTGTCATAAGAGCCAAAAATTGCCTCATTCAAATTGATAAAATTGTTCCTCAACCTCCAATGTTGTTGTTCCCAAAATTGCCTCCCACTCAACCTATTGTATCCCTAGTTCCCATAAAAAGTAATTAGCCAGATTTATCTCTTGTCCCTTCTAATGATTTGTACAAGGTTAAGTCATGCTTAAAATATTTGTCAATGAGTTGGTAGCCATGAAAATGAAATAATCCTAAAATTATAGGCCTTATCAACTAGATAACCAAGCATATTATCCTAACAAGTAGCCATGCCAAGGTAATTCACAAATCCAAAGCCAAATCATGCAATCAAATCCCCCAAATATATGTTTTTTACCTACCGAAATTACTTTTAAGGCCATCATTACTATTCAAAATAACTTATCTTAGGAATACGAGTGGCGTTATCCTTGTGCCCAACCACATAATCAAAATATTTTCCCTCATGGTGTCATTAGTCAAACCTTGATGGTATAAATCATATCAGATCTCCAAGGGCATCAAGAATAAATTACTACTCAGTAGGAAGATGTATAGGTGCCTATTCAAAATGAGACCACTCTTTTGAATTGGCAAGAAGAGGATTTTTGTTGTATAAACTAGGAGGAAGCACTAACTAATTATGGTAGTTCAGTGGTCAAAAATACATGCTCTAAGAAGAGGTAAATAGAACATGATCAACTCGCCAAAATTGATGAAGCTACAACTTATAAATTTTTAAAAGGGGTTTAAAAAAGCAACACAATTCAAAATCCACCCAATGTGTTAATGGGTCAACCAAAGTCAAAAAAATTGATCCCAAATTGTGTAAAAGAAGATGTAGCTCCCATAAAGGCACTAGCAAAGGTTAGTATCATCCCTTTTAGGATTTTAAAACAAATGAAAAGGACTAACTTGAATGTTACCATGTGGGAACCATTTTTTATCGTAACACATAGGTATTTGCTTTAGGAATATCTAAAAAATTTCCAACAAATAGAAGTCTCAAGTAAGGGACCCATTGTTGTTATTTTGTGTCAACCTCAAATGGACATAAAAGTAAGTAAAAATGGTAAGCATCCCCCTTTTTAAATTTCCCTCATTATTTTAAAAAATATTTTCCATAATTTATGATAGACTCTTGAGCTTGTAGCTTTGTTATGCCCAAGAAAATAGTAGATGCACTGGGTATTAGATACACACCTATCACAAAAGGCATGGTTTGATTGGATGGAGCTATTATTCAAATAGTTAGAGTTATTAAAGGTCTAAACCTTACTATCCATACATATATAACCTTATCCATATACCAAGACATCTCAGTTATTGACCTCTCCCCTATTTTTCCATCTCCCTTTCTCAATAATTTACTAAAAAAATGGGAGGGTACCTATTTGCTTATTAGTCACATATGTTGCTCAGGATGAGATATGGGACTACAGTGACCATAAGAGCTGAGATAATTGCTAAATACCATATTTAACCATACTCTCCTATCCATGTGGATATAAATTTCACATTTTAATACCAAGAAGAGGATCTTGATCATGAAGTTTCAACACCCATGGAATAAATCCCATATAAATCAAATATTTAGTTTGATCCTTATGATTCTATCAATGAAACATGGTGGGGTATGTATTGTATCCATGAAAATGATGTAATCATCCCAAATATTATAAAACCATATGAGGATTATTAGGGAATATGTAAACTATACTTTGATGGCTCAAGGAGATGGAATGGTGCAAGTAGTGGTATTATTTTGGTCTCTCCCCAAAATGAAAGTTATTTATATTCCTTTAGACTATAGTTCATTTGCACTAACAATGTGGTAGACTATGAATATTTTATTAGATTTCTTCAATTATCAAAAGAAAGAGGGATTTAGTCATTACAAGTGTTTGGTGATAGTAAACTAATTATTCACTAGGTAAGATCAATAAATACAACCAAAAACAACTTGATAAGATCTTACAAGGATAGAGTTTGGGACCTATTTGAAGATTTTATTGATTTAAAATACAAACAATACTGAGATCACAAAATAAGGATGTTTATCACATGGCCTCAATGGGTTCTCAATATAATATACCTAAATATATTAGCAAGTACAATAGTCAACATGTAAAAATGAAGGTGAGACCATCCATCCCTCACAATACAACCAACTGGAAAGTTTTCAATAGCAATGAACAAATTATTAATTTTCTATGAGATGATGCTAAATTCTTTGATAAAAATTAGTCAAGGCTATAGGAATACTATGGTGACTAAATAATTTAGGTGAAGACTAAAAATTTTCCCATGGGTCTTATTACTATATAAAGTATCTTCAACTCTAAAGGTCAATTGAAGGGTGAGATGAAAAATCTCATAATCAAGGAAGAAGACTACAAGCCATTATTCATCTTAGAAGGTAAGGCTATGATAATTAGAAAGGTATGTAACACCTCTAAAAATTAAGCTTTTAATGAGCTATGTCAAGAATTTGATTATAAATTTGGTTGGAGTTACAAACATCTAAGGGGTTTTGACCCTAGCTTAGCCCAACACACAATGGAGCTTAACCCAAATACTAATCTTGTTAGACAAAAATAGAGGCCAATAAACACAAAAATATTGCCTTTGATGAGGATTTATTTATCCAAGTTAATAGAAACTAACATCATTTTCCCCATTAAGTACTCATCCTGGGTTGCTAACTTGGTCCCTGTTAGGAAAAAGAATGGTCAATCAGGGTTTTTATAGATTTTCAAGACTTACACAAAGCATCCTTGAAGGATCATTATCCCCTTCCACCCATGGATAAAATCCTATAAACCATAGCTGGATCTAAGAGGTTCTCCCTTTTAGATGGTTATTCTAGATATAACCAAATCCTACTTCAAGATGCTAACCAGTTCAAGCCCACTTTCACTACCAAATGGGGTACATACACATATAAGAATATGCCTTTTGGTTTGAAAAACATTAGTGTTAACTTATAAAGGCACATGGATATGGATTTTAAGGGTTTGATAAATTAAATGATCTTGGTGTATCTAGATGACATCATAGTTTATTCAAAATATGTTGCTAACCATTTAGATCAACTCAAGAAGGTTTTTGAAAGGTGTAAAGAGTTTAAAGTTTCCCTCAATATAAATAAATGTGTATTTATATCTCATGAAGGGAATATTTTGGGATGCATAGTCTCAAAAGAGGGTCTTGTAATAGACCTAGAAAGGGTAAGTGTTATCTCTTCACTAGCACTTCCAAGACATAAAAATGGGTTATAGAGTTTCCTAGAGAAAATCAACTTTGTAAAAAGGTTCATTCCAAAAAAATTCATCATGGTCAAACCCCTTACTATTATACTTTAAAAAGCGGTACATTTTAACTAGACAAGGGAAATAGAAGATAGATTTGAAGCCATTAAATAGGCTATCTCTTAAGCTCTAACCCTTGTAAATCCCAACTACGAGAATGATTTCATTCTCTATGCTTTTGGATAGGAAGTCAGTGTATCATATTTTATGACCAAATAGAACAAAGATAAGTTGGAATAGCCCATATCCTTTTTTAATCAATCCTTAAAGGATTCTAGAGAAAAGTATAGTTTTATTAAGAAGCAAGTGTATATAGTAATAAAATCTCTCAAAAAATTTAGACACATGCTCTCAAACAACAAGATTCATCTAATGGTTAGTCACCAGAGCCTCAAGGAGTTCTTTTTGAGATAAAAATAAATGAAAAAAGAATAGATTGGATCATGACAGTGATGAAATATGAAATGATTATTAAAATAAATAATCTTATAAGAGGAAAAGACTTAGGTGAATAGATTAATTTTGACATTATGTCTGTTGATGAAATATACATTCAATAGGCATTTTAACAAATGAATCCTCATATTTTCAATAGCTAGATCAATGATATGACTATCTTTTTATAGACTTAAAAATACCTACATGAGATTTAGTAATCCAAAAAGAGGTACTTTAGGCTCCAATCTATTCCTTATGTTCTTATTAATGGGATCTTATTTAGGAAAGATATTAATGGATTTATATTGAGGTGTGTCAAGAAATATCAAATCCCTAAAGTTCTCAAAGTGTTTTGTTATGGCTCTTTAGGTGGCCATTTCTATACAAGGACCATTGACATCAAAATAATGAGGGTAGGATACTATTATCTTGACCTGTTTAAATATGTACATAGATGGATGCGAAATTATGAGAAGTGTGCATAATTTTTATACAAGAAAATATTAGTATATTTTCCTCTCCAACCAATCCAAGTTAATCAACCACTTTCTCAATGGGGATTGGATTTTATTGACATGATCAATCCACCATATAGTGCTGGCTATAAATGGGTTCTTATAGTGGCTGATTATTTCACCAAATAGACCAAAGGAGTTGCATTGAAATATACCATGGAAGCATCTAATTTGTAATTCATGGACAACATTGTCACTAGATTTGGTGTCCTTTACACCATTATCTTAGATAATGTCAAAAATTTAATGGGCACTCAAGTGAGTGAATGGATAGTGAAATATAATGTCTTCTTGAAGACCTCGTCCAATGATTACTTTTAAGGTAATGGCTTTTTAGAATCTACCAACAAAAGCCTCATAAGGATTATTAAAATAACAATGGAAGATAACTAGAAAACCTGGCACACTAAGCTTAAGTCATCACTTTAGATTGACATGATCACTCTAACAAGATCCATTGACAATTCTTCATTTATGTTATTATATGGAAGGGAATCTAAACTTTTTATATCAATATATTTACCATATTTGGAACTTTCTCATTAGTTGGAATTAACTAAAAATAATGTAATAATCATACAATTAATAGAACTCATAAAACTAAAAGAGGTCAAGAACTAGTCAATGCAAACTTTGAAAGTAATCTAGAAAGAGAACTTTCAACACATCTGATAAAATATTTAATGAAGAAGACATGGTTCTAAAATGGGATGCCAAAAGGGCCAATCCAGGAAAGCATACAAATTTTGATACAATATGGAGTCATCCATACATCATAACCCAATGTAAAAGATCCAATGCCTTATAGCTATCCAGGCTTTATGGATTAGACCTACCCATCCCATTTAATGGGATATGCCTCAAATCATGCTTATAAGGTTGTAATTCCTTCCAAAACTTTATATATATTAGAATTAGTTGGTGTAATAAGATTTTAAGAAAATATGCATTAAACTACCAAATTCAAACCCAGAAATCAAACTACCTATTAGAAAGAATTATGAAAACAAATCAAAATGATAGGATAAATATTACCAATACTTGATTCAACTGGCCTCCTTTGAGGATGTTTAAATGGATGATTAATTGTATGTAGCCTCAGATTTTGAAATTATAATTGTATGATGATATATTTTGATGATTGATTGACTTATCATGGATTTTTCATGATCTTGGTAGATTTCCTTCCATAGAAGAATGGAATGGTTTAAATAGAAAAAGGAGGGAAATGTCAATGGTGGAGATTCAAAGTTGGCTTGGAGAGATCAAGGGTGGAGAATTAAAAAGAATTTAAAATTATATATTTAGAGGCTTCTAAAGAAGAGGGGTGAGAATAGAGAGGATTATATAATTAGAGAATTATATAATATTTATTAGGTTTTAATTAGGCTTAGGGATGGATTAGATAGGGATTAGGTGGGTGATTAGGGACTGGGGATGTAGGAGAGCTTAAGAATAGGCTAGTGTAGGTGGGTAGGTGGGTCATGGGAATTTAAAATTCTTAAATAATAGATAAGTGGGGGATTAGGATGGGATAATGGGGATTTAGGAAAATTAATAAATAATTGGGGTAGGACTAATGTTAGTGAATGAATAATAATGAAGAAGGATATTAGATAAATGGAAGGGGATACATTAGCAAGATTAAAGGGGACAAAATTAGATAAGCAAAATTAGTGTCAACTAATAGTGATATTAATTACATTAAATGAAGTGAGAAAATCTAGATTCATACATTTTATCCCTCTTTGAAAGGGCATTATGAGTGAATCAAAGTGGAAGTAGTAATGGTCTTTTAAAAAAAACCATGTCATGGATGAATGTTAGTAAGTATGATGTTAGTGGATATGATGCCCCCTCGAGAGGACATATGGGGAATAATGAGATGGATGGCCACTCAAAAGAATAAATAGATGGGTGGGATGCAATGGATAGATAGGGGATGAGATGCCAATTATGAGATATAATATGAATAATGATGAGTTCAACTTTTAACAATGAGTTACAGATTGATGATTCCCCTGGCAAAGACACATGCATAGGGAGTAGAGATGACTTGGTCATGGTTGTTGACACATCCAAAAGGGGAATCAACCATAATGTGATGATGATAGGGTTAAAATTACACAAGATTTATATGTATCCCAAGCAAATATGCATGCAAGGGAGAGCTATAGGCCAAGATAAGACTTATTTGATGAGACTAATAATGGGTGTCACTTAAAGCTAAATTAATCAATATGATGTTGGTGATGATAGAGGAGAGATAATATGATCACGTGACCAAAAAATGGGGGAGAATATATGATTTATATGGTGATAGATGATGGGGAGAAAGAGATAGTGTCCAATCTATCCTTGAGCACTGAAAAGTGACCAAGTGTTGCCTACATAGTCTAAAAAGACCTCAAGTCCATGTACTTCTAACTTGGGGATAGATAATAAGTGATAAAGGAGATGATAATGATGATGAGGATTAGTGATTAGAGGATGATGTTAGTGATTAGAGGATAATACTTAGATGATAAGATGGGGATAAAAGATTAGATGTTAGTCGAATGGGTCACAAGGACTAGATTAGTGATGGGAATAGGGATAAGGAGAGAAATGATGAGGATGTAGATGATCAAGACATCACAATTGTCATAAGGCTCATCATAGTCTAAGAAATCCAAAACATATGGCACATGACAGTATGCCCCAGGATATAAGCATGACTAAAGGGCCATTATGACCAAGTGCATGGGCTAATAGTAAACTCTACATCATCGAGGGCCCTTATAAGAATTATTATAAATTATTAGGGCCCTCATAGCATCCTCATTCATTTCCCAATAGACACAAAGAGACACAATGAAAATAAAATAGGATAAACAAAATATATACATGATGTAACCAATTAAAACAAAATATAGAATACACAACACACATAAATATCTATAGCGCAATGTCTTATCTAATGATGGGATGAGTGACTGGGTGATGGGTTGGACTAGGAGGATCATGATGTGATCATGGATTTAGACTAAAATTTAGAATAGAATTGTATTTGGATGTGATGATCATGATTAAGATTAAGATTGAGGTAAGGATATGGATTAAGATTAGGATAAAGAGTATTTAGAGATAAGTATTAAGATAAGGATAAGGACATGAATGAGGATTTAGAAATGGGGATGTGGATAAATATTAGGATTGATAATGTGATAAGGTTATGATAAGGCCTTTGAATCAAATCTAAAATTGGTCTAAGGAGGATTATTTTTTAGGGGTGATGTTTCTAGATGTGATCAAGGATCACCAACAAATAAAACTTTACAAGATTCCAATCTAGTAAGAAGAAAAGGAGATGATGGGATCAAATAATTTTCACACTAGCAAAATAGTGATTGGATGGGTTCTAGGTATGAAGAGGTATTTATAGGGAGGTGATGGGTTATAGATTAAATTATTTGGCAAGGTTGTGTATGTCGATAATACCTAGTCAAAAGAGATGACAATGAAGATAAGGATGGGTGACCACTAATATTTGGTTCCAAGATAAAATAGAGTATGCAAGGATGAGAATACATGAGATGGATTTTTGGGATGATGGTATGATCAATGGGATATATGGGATGGGTATTCGATGTGGTTTAGTAAATGGAATGTAATGATGTGATGGATTTAGATGTGACTAGGGGTTTAGTCATAAGACAAGATACCATGGACTATTTTTTTGGCATTTTTAAATTTTATGATATTTAGGGTTTTTGACATATTTTAATTTTAAAGGTTTTTTGGAATATGTATGTACACTATACAAATGGGGTTACTAGAAAATGGAAGACCAAACCTAAAAAATAGGATGAGTATGGATGGAATGATGTATGGGACAATAAAAAAGATGAGGGTGATGTATAAAAAGGGATGAGGACCATGGAAGAAGGAATGAAAGATGAGCATATCATAAAGGAACCAAATGTTCAATCACCTAAGTGTCTATTGGAGGATATTTTAAGATTATTCTAGAACATGTCTCAAGACACCTTCGACTTCCTTACAAAGGTCAAGTCAAGAAGGAATATGAGATAAGATGTATGATATGATGGCAGATGGTGGATAAGAAAAATGGATAGAGGGGATGGACAAGGGATGGTTGGACATGGGATATGAAGTGGACAAATTTTACCCCCAAGTGTTGAGGTATAGTGTGTACAATGAAGACCAATTTTCATCATGATACCTTTCTAAGGTGCTAGAAGGCTGGTTTTCCATTGGATAGATGATTTTTTTTTACTTTTTAAACTTTTTTGATTTTTAGGGCATCTGAATTTATTTAGAGAAGGGAGAGATATAGGATGAAAACATTATGGTTATCTTCATCCAACACCTATTATAGGGATGTGTGATGTTGTGATCATGTTACTAGATGTATTGGGGTCCTTGTGACCTTAATTGATTCTTGATAGAGACCCTACCAGATATATAGACTAGGTATCTATGTCACCCTTTGTAGAGACAATGTTACCCAAAAAGGTGATGGGAGATATGGATTTGATTTATCTTGATTTTGATGGATTATGGGATTAGGATAAGATTGTATGATGGGTGATGGAGGATTAAGACTAGTAGTTACATACATCATTTGATTGATGTCAATTGACAAAATACTTCAGGAGATCTAATATAATTTGACTTTGTGGTTCATATTTGATCCAATCATTTGATGGATTATCAACCATGCTAATAGTGATTTTGAAATTATTTGGATTTTTTTATTGGATTTGACTTTGATTGCCCCCTAGTGCCTAATTTTGGGTTTCATTAGGGGAAGACACTTTTTGATTAGGTTGATGATTTGACGTGTCTTGGTTTTGATTTATTGGATAAAAAATGATTTTATTATCATTATTAACTTATAAAATATGGTCTTGGACCTTTGTATTGGTGGCAGACATTATAGGGTCCAACAGTGTATGTTCTTATTCGTCCTTATGGAGGGAAGTGGTTAAATGATCATTGATAATAAGAAAGGGTCTTATGATGGATGAAGGTAGTGGATATTTTATGATGAGCTTAATGTATGGTGATATGGTAGCATAATCCTCATAAGGGTTCCTAGGAAACCCAAGTTTGACATCAGATAAAATCTCCTCAAGATCAACAAAAGGATCACTAAGACTAGCTATGGTAAACACATCCATAGGAGCATTAGATTCATATTGACAATATTCAATAGATAAAGCTTTTAAGAACTCTTTTATGACTTCATCATCCTTACTAGGATCCATAGGTATTCCTGGTAATGTATTAGAGGTAACTAGATTAGAGGCATCATAAAAAGGATGGGCATTATTATCATTTGGTGTAATATCGATGAGCGATAATGTTTTTAATGAGGAATCTGATTTAGATACTAGTGTTAAACATGATCTTGATTAAGATAATACTTGTGTTGAATCTAATTTATAAGATGTAATGTTGTGAGTAGAAGATCCATTATCTATAATTAACCTCTCAATAAGGGGCATTTGATGTGATGGGTGAGATGGTTCATGAGATATGGGAGGACTAGGTTCATGGGGAATAGAGTTTACTTTGTTGGAGGATATGATGGTGGGAGGATCATGGAGGATGGACAAGATGTCTTGACCTTATCTTGGAATGGAAAAGGCTTGATCATGATTGGGAATGGAATATTGGCATCCCTTTGCTTGTTCACCTAGGGATATAGATGTATCTAGCTCATCTTCAATTACTATGTCACCATAGTCGATGAGGTTTTGGACATAGTCTTGGAAGTTATAAAATCAATTAATGGTATGCCCCCAAGTTTGGTGATATACATAATATTTATTAGCTTTATACCCAGATGGCTTAGGTTTGGTGGGATCAAGATGTTGTATGGGTGGATAAACCATCATATTAGTGGTGATAAGTTTTTGGAAAAGGGCATCTAAGGATATAAGAAGGGTAGTATAAGGGCCCACTTCACTTTGTGACTTAGACATGGAAGCATTGGACTTTAGATCAAATTATTGGTGACATGAATAGGTGGATGGACTAGTAGTAGACAAGTTTGATAAGATTGGATTCCTTTTGCTAGTATGGGAATGGGCAGTCGATGGTTTATGATTTATGGATGGAGGATTTGTATAGGACTCACATGAATGGGCTTAGATGGGGGGATCAATAAGTTGAAGTGGGTCAACACATTTTGGAAGTGGGACACCCATCATAAGGAATTGTAAGAAGATATTATCCTTATTGGCAAATATGTATTGGTTTATGATAGTGGATTCTACCTTCATGGTGATGGATGATGAAGAGAGATGATGAAAATAGGTATCTTGAATGAAAATAGGTCAAATGATTGAGTTAGTATGATTAGGTGAAGATAGATGGAGGGATTAAAGACTAGGATCAAATTTTAGACCAATAGTGTAAGAGGTGTTAATTACTTATCAACAATGTCTAGTTTGTAAACTAAAAAAAGGATTGGGGATTTTATGGGTGCCTAAATTCAAAATAATAAGATGATGATTGAATGGGTGCTAGTTATGAATAGGCAAAATGAGTTGACTAGAGATGATTAGATTGATGATTTATGGGTTTTCTAGATTAATATTTTCACAGTGATAAGATGCTAGAAAAATATTGAGTAGGTATGATAACTAACCAAGTGATAGGTGATAGTGGACTTAGGATGATAGGATATCATAGCTCAAGCCTTGGACAAATTTTGCTCAAGATGGGATAGGGTAGGATTATGTGATGAAGGTGATAGGATGATGGACAAGGATGAGTATGATAGATGATTATGAAGTGATGAGGGGTAATGTAAGTGAGAAGGGGATGGTTTGGACATGAATGTGACCTAAAAATATAACTAGGACAAGATAGGATGAGATAATAATACATGGGTTATGATGTGACTAGGCTAAGGCAAGGTCAAGACAAAAGGTTGATTAGGATAATAAGTGGAATTAGGATAATATGTGGATGACAAGAATAGATGTGATTAAGGATATGTAGGTGATGGGGGGATAATCAATGATGGATAGATATGGTTAGACTAGGATGAGAGTAATGCCATGATAATATGTTTAAGATGATGTCAAGGATGTACAAGATAATATATTGGTGATGGGGGTGACTAATGATGAGTGGTTCCAGTGATAGGAGGGTATAATAGGATGTATAATAATAAGTAAAAGAGGGAAAGAAAAGGTGTTGACACCAAAAATTTTCACACTATAGTTTTGAATGTTGAAGTACCCCTTATTCAGACCATTACCTAACCCTTTACTATGACCCTAAGTTAGGCTAACTAATTAGCTAACCAATTCACTAACTTTCCCCTTTTTACCCCTTTAACCTTTGACACTTGACCACCAATAGTCACCCTGACCATCGATGGTTAGGTCCCTTCTCCACCACCTCATCAACACTCACTGTGAACAAGCTAAAAAGGTATAATTTAATATGTTCACCTTACCCACTGCTAAGACATCATGATGCATCAAAATAAGTAGTCATAACCTCCTATGGAACATTATACCTCCATCTCTCTTTGACTATAAAATAAGGGGAGTAGGAGGTGAATGGGGATCTTTCACATCCATACTCAAGCATTCTTGCACATAAGTGATCATGCTTTCTAGCAGGTCTTCCTTCTAAAAATTTACCAAATATAATAGAGACTCAAACCTCTACTAAAATTCCTCTTGAGGTAAAGTATCATTACTCTAAAAAAAACTATTCAACTATCAACCATTTAACAACAAAATAGGTATACTTTATATTTTTGGTTTTTTTATTTTGGTTTCTAACTTCCCTACCCCAATCAGACCTTTCTACATCCTATTGTCTAACTCTTAGACCTTCAATAGACCCCTACCTAATCATTAACCTATTCTGCAACACATTTTCTTAATATCTTCAAAATCCACAGGAACTGTCGATGGTCACCTTGACTGCTGACAATCACCTACAACTATCAATGGTCACCCAATCGGTGATGGTCATCTTAACTATTGATGGTTAGCCCAATTACCAATGATCACTATGGTAATAAATAATAGTAAGTTATTTCCAATCCCTTACCCCTAACCAAATCTAACTTTATGTGTCCCTACCTATTCATAAACCTCTAATCTATTTTTTGAACCTGACCTAACCTACTTTAACACTAGTATTGACCTGCTATTGCTACATTTAGTTTATTTTAATTATCAAAGAATCTATTTCTCCTTGTATTTAATTTTAGTTATTTTTTATTTGATGCAAGTATTACCTATTATCTCTTTCAATTTAATTTTTATCAAAGCGTGGATTGACAACCTCCTATCAAGCTCATGCTTCTTAGATCTAGCTCACACTAGGAAATCCATCTTACTATCTTTATAACATATCATTTTGTGAGTGATTTATTATCTACAAGTCATCCTTCCCAAGATAAAGAGGATCTCTCCACATTCATCTAGATCATGTGTTCATTAACAACCAAGTTCTTCTACCACACCCTTATTACTAGTTTCTTACTTCTTTCCTAAGAAATATAGTATAAATTGAGAGAAATATTTTGGCACACCTGATGGGACCCAATAGCATCTAGGTGCCATTTTATACCTTTATTCTATGCTCATACAATGAAATTGAAAATTTCTTTTGGGTATAAAATAATCCTTGCATATATTGTGAGAAGATCCTCCTGCAATAATTAATTAAAAATCATAAAATAATAGGAAATAAAAGCACAAATTAATAGATTTAGATAGTTAGAAGAACACTTGAAAATATTGAATTGATCATAGGCTACTTCAAGGGGTCAACCTCCTTTGAGAAATCTCAATACAATAAATTCATGGATGCCTTCCTTGGCCTTAACACTTATATAATAAGTCTAATATAAGCAACTACTACTTCCCTTGAATGTGGGATAAAATAAAATGTTCATGTGATGACTTACAAATCATATACATCCATAGCAACAATTAGACTAAAAAAATAAAGAGAAGGGGTAGAATGGATTCCTAACATCCCCCCTCTTATAAAAATATTTATCCTTAAAGCTTCAGATGTGATAATTGATGTTGAATCTAGAATAGTGGTTCCCATGTTGCATCCTTTGGTTACATTCTATGCCACTAAATTAAAAACTATGTGATGGAGTGGGAGCAATGTTGGCATGTGCGCATGTCTAGGATTGCCTCTAGATCAAGAAGGATTGACCCTTCATTATAAATATCTAGTAAAATAGTCTGCACTCTAATGTTTATGCTAAGAACTTTTTCAAACAAGAAATATGAAATATTGGGTGAACTTGGGAAGAAGGTGGTAACTCTAACTTATAATAAACTGACCCAATCTTCTAGAGAACCTTACAGGATCCATATAACTTAGGATCCATCTTATGACACCCTTTGAGTTTTAGGGACGACTACTTATATGGTTTTAGGCAAAGAAAAACCATATCACCTACTTGAAAAGTGCACTCAGAAGAGTGTTGATCAACCTGGTGTTTCATTCAATTTTTTTCCATATGAAGATTATCCCACAAGGTGCTAAGGATATGATCTTAGGTGTAGATAATCATGTTGACCACTTAAACTAATGAACTACTGGAGGTGCATGATAGGATCACTAGTGGTGCTTAACCATAGACTTCTTCATATGGATTTATTTTAATTAAAGTGTGGTAGGAGGTATTGTACCACCATTCAGTGAGGGGGGGCCACTTGGCCCACTAATGTTGTTGTTCTTAGGTGAAGTAATGAATAAAATTTTCCAAGCATTTGTTGAAAATTTTATTCTTCTCATGCATTTTGGGATGATACTCAAAACTCATCTTCAGTTGGGTGTCGGTATAGTGAAATAAATATATCCAAAAATGGTGGGTGAAATTTACATCATGATCTAAGATAATGGATGAAGGAATGCCATTAAGATTAAAAATATGGTCAAAGAAAATTTATGCAACTGTATAGGTGGTATAAGGATATATGAAGGGAAAAAATGACTATATTTGGAGAGGCAATCAACCACAACCAAGATCATAATTTTTCATCTAGATTTAGGGAGCCCCTCAATAAAATACATAAAAATATCAGTCATCCTAGTAGAGATTGGCAAGGGTTAAAACAAACCATGGATGAGTGTTGTTTCACCCTTGTTGCATTTACATGTATCACATTTATCCACCATCTATTAAATCACCTTTTTCATTCCCTTCTAAAATAAATTTCATTATGCTCACTCATAAGTTTTGAGGAACCCTAAGTACCCTAGCGATGGAGAAGCATGGAGTTCATAAAATATAACTTACTAAATATCTATGCTCTGAGGAAGCACCAAATGACCCTTTTATCACAAAGAAGCACCATTATAAGAATAATATAGTACAATAGAAGGGTTAGTGGCCAACTATTGAATGATTTTATATAATGAAGACTTATTGAAATACCCCTATTATAAAGTGTCCAACCAATTTGGTATAGGCATGGAAATAGCTATAAGGGAGGCTTGGTCTACAAATATGCAAGATAGAGCATCAGTCACAATATTGTCCTTGCCCTTATTATAAGTGATCATAGTTATAACCCATGAGTTTACTAACCCATTTCTATTGTGATGGGTTGAAGACCCATTGTTATAGGAAATATTTTAGAATTTGGTGACCAGTTTTGATGCAAAATGATTCCTCAGTAGGTATGGCTGCCACTTCTATACTATATGTAAAATAGCCATCATTTCCTTCTCATAAGTAAAGAGTACTAAATTATTACTAAAAATGGATTTATTGGTGAATTCAATAGGGCATCCTTCTTGGAGGAGAACAATACCAAGTCCATTTCCACAATCAATTGCATCATTTCTTTCTTGATAGTGAAGGTCTTGGTAAAATCTGACATAGCTAGAATAGGTGTAGTATACATAGCTTATTTCAATTTTTAAAATGCATACTCAGCCACTTATGTCCATGTAAAATCATTTTTTTTAACATAGCTATCAACAGAGCTGCAATCTTATAATAATCCTTGACAAACTTGTGATGGTATCTAGTCAACCCTAAAAAACCATGGAGGCTCTTGAGTGTCTAAGGATGAGGCCTATTTGTCATGGTAGCTATTTTTTTAGGATTCTCATGAACCCCTTGGGCTGATAAAATATGCTCAAGATACTCCACTTTGTCTTAGCCAAAAGCACATTTGGCCTATTTTACACAAAGATAATGCTCAGATAGAAGTTGTAATGTTAACTCCAAATGTTGGAGATGCTTAGACTAGGTTTTACTATAGATGAGGATATCATCAAAGAAAAATAGAATGAATTTCCATAGGTAGGGCTGGAATATTTTATTAATCAATGCCTAGAATGTTGAAGGATCATTAGTGAGGTGAAAGGGCATGGCCAAAAACTCATAGTGTCCATCATGCATGCAAATATTTGTCTTAAGGATATCATCCTCATGAAGTCAGATCTAGTGATATCCAAATCAAAGATCTAACTTAGAGAAAAAAAGATCACCATGAATCTCATCAAGAATCTCATCAATAACAAGGATCAAGAATTTATCCTTGATTATGATGTAATTAAGTGTGTATAATTCAATGTAAAGGTGTCATGACCCATCCTTTTTCCAAACAAGGAGAACTGGGGAAAAATATGGGCTGGTACTAGAGTGAATAATGCCTTGCATCAATAAGTCTTAAATGAGCATCTTGATCTCAATATTTTACTAAAATGGTTAGTGGTAGGGATAGATGTTAGGAGGAATGCTTCCAAGAAGGAGATGAATATGGTGGTCCTTTGGCCATAAAGGTGGAAATCCCACTAATTTGGCAAAGACACCTACATACATATGCAAAATAGTTTTTAGATCAAAAGGAGTAGTGGAGACTATTCTAGTTGTACTTGAATATAATGGATCTGGCAATGATTCCATGTGAATTATTCTTAAGAATATTTTTCATGCAATGTGAACTTATGATGCTGAGAGACCCCAATTATAAGCCTTTCAATGTATGCTTTTACCCATTGTCTAAAAATTATATCCAAATTTTAGAAAAATCCCATAAGATGTGTCCAAGTGTGTGTAACTTTTGGGCTCTCAAAATAACATCACATCCACCTAAAGACAAGGAAAACATGTCAGATCACAAGTTATAGTCTCCAATAGAGTTATACACATTGAAACACTTCCTTTTACAAGTTAATGTGTCCCCATTGGTAATCATGACTTAAATGTTGGAGTAAGGATAGATAAAATAATCAACCTATTTGGTGATCTGAGGGTCAACAAATTTATGAGTACTACCAAAATCAATGAGTATTGTGAGAGGGAATTTCTTGAAGTAACCCCTGACTTGCATGATTTATGGGTTGGTACCCCTATTAAGGCATGGAGATAGATCTCTAGTTGGTCTTCTTGAGAATCAAGTTCCATAAGAAGTTGAGTTTCTTTCAAATCATTTATTGTATCATGAACATCTTCCTAATCTTTAGTTTTTAGGGAAGAGTCCACATCCAATAGGTAGAGCTTTTACTCAATAAAGTGATGTCCCTAAGTAAATTTATCATCACAATTGTAACATAGTCCTTTTTCTTTATGGTTTGCATCTCTGCTTCAGTCAAACACCTGATAGGAGTGGTTTTTAGGGCTTCATTATTTGAGATCATTGTTGAGCTATATTTTTTAATGGAGAAAAATTAGATTTGAATCACTATTGAGCTATGATCTTGTCCTCTGCCAACTTATCCAACCCTAAGGCTTCCATCATCAAGTTTGGCTAAAACATTTTAACCTCAGATCAAATTGCATCCTTCAGTCCACTGACAAAGTAACTCCTAAAGAATTCATTGGATAATCCCTCTATGTAATTGGCTAGCTTTTCAAATTTTGTTTGATATTCTCTCATAGTTCTTGTTTGGTAAAGTTTAGTGAGTGCTCTAGTGAAGTCATCAAAATCACTAGGGCCAAATCATTGTAAAATGAGGGTATAAAAATTGGTCTATATGGGCTTGTCATGAACCTTGGTATACTAATGATACCATTGATTGGATTTGTGTTCCAAGTGAAAGGATACAAGTGGGATCTTGTTGGCATCAAAATTATTATGTAGACTAAAATATTATTCTACCTGATAGATCCATCTAGTCAGATCTATACCATTGAATTAAGGAAAATTAATCTTCATTCCATAAAAAGTGTTGGAAGAAGGAAACCTAGTGTCTGAAGAGGACTCTAGATGCCATCTATTGTTCATGGTGGTATGTTGAAGACTAATGCTGAGAATGTTTTCATCAATATTTTTGATGTGGGTCTTGAGGGTAGTAATTTCATCCTCCATATTTTTTGCTCCTACTTAGGTTACTACCATGACTAGAATAAGAGATTTTTTAGAATAGATTAGGAAAATAGAGTTAAGACACATTTAGTAAAGGATTTTTTTAATTTGGGCAAAATTGAAAGGGGTAAAGGTACTTGTACTAAATTTTTTACATAGTGGGAGTATGGTGGACAAAGGTGAGGGAAATTTTAGGAGTGAAAATGGAAATACTAAAAATTTTATCAAAGAGGGACAAAGGAGTAGAAAATGGAGATGAACTCTATGGAAAATTTTTGAGGTAAATGGACAAAAATAGAAGTTATGGCAAAACCCTAAAAAATGGAAAATTATGATTTGTGGAAATTAGGAATGGAATTGGGATATGAGACCTCAAGGATTAAAATGTGGGGAATGTAATTTTAGGTGTTTGGATAAAGTTTGAGGATCAAAAAGGCTACAGAGGAAGAGATATGGAAAAAATATGAGTCTACTTTCTCATCTAATTTCTCTTTTCTATTTTTTGTCTGGTGGTAAGTCCTCTGAGAGTCTATTGATACTCTACAGATGGTTTATGGATTCTATTTCCTATCAAATATTTTTTTGTTTCAAGTCTTGTGATAGTTTGTGGATACTGTATTGATTGATTTTTTTGAGTCTATTAGAAATATTCTAAAATTGATAGAAATGGACCTCAAGTTTTAATGGTTGTTTAAGGATTTTAAAAATATCACTTTGGCCACTAATGTCGTATAAGCAAGTACTACTCTCAAAACTAATTTGGCCATGGATTTACCTCTTAGAGACAACTCTTGGTTTTCTTCATGGATTGAAACTACTCAATTGGGAAGGGGTCATTGCCTATTTCGCTGGTAGGTCCTCTTAATGGGCCAGCTACTTTTGGGTTCCTATGGTACTCTTCACAATGATTTTTAGATCTTTCACCCAAGAACTTCTAATAGTTATGAGATCAAGTTTTTATCTCAATTTAAAATAGATTACAAAAAATTAATTAATTGAGTTATACAATAGAATAGAATTAATATTTTTGTTTTAAATTACTGAAATGATGTATGTAGTAGAATAGAGTTAAGACTTTCTAAAGGAAAAATATTATGGCCCTAGAAAGTGATCTAATACTAAATGAGAGGATCCTCGTACAAAAATTAATAAAAATGCACAAAATAACAAGAATTAATAGAATAAATTAACATATTTAGATGATTAGTAGAACACTGGAAAAGATTGAATTGATCACAAATCACTTTGAGGGGGTGAACTCCTTTGAGCAAGCTCAATACAATAAATTTGTGGATGTCTTCCTTGGCCTCAACACTTATATACCAAGTCTAATATAAGCAATAATACTTCCCCTGAAAGTGGGATAAAACAAAATGCTCACGAGATGAATTACAAAGCATATGCATCCATAGCAACTATTACACTAATAAAATAAAGATAAGGGGTAGAAAAAGTTCCTAATAGATTGATTATTTGCATGTTCTTAATTCATCTAGTTAACTTAAAAGTAAATTAATCAATCATAGTTTCACTTTTGTTATCTTTCACTTTACCGAACCACATAATCAACCAACACATCAAAATAAACTTGAGACAAGGCCTAACTAGGATTTCATCACCTAGTGGTAACCTTACCTTTTCCCAGCAATCCTACTTGGAGGTCATTACTAAGGGGAAAACCAACTCAGCTCTCTAGTTGAGTATAAACTCTGGAAATTGGTATATATTTGCTAAGCACCTAAAACCCTTATTGATGTGGTGTGTGAAGTAAGGGGGTAGGCCACAATACCAAGCCACGTATTGATTTCCAATATAGATTCCTTTTGAGATCCTTTAACACTTGAAACCAACCTTATATTTCCTTTCTAGTACCTAATCTACAAACCAAAGTTCTTCACACTTTCTAGGGCATAAGCCAAAAGAAATATAAAAAGAATCCTAGGTTTTTTGGATGCACTCTAGTGTATGTTTGTATTGCCTTGAGATCTTTTTATTTTGCTTGCTTTGTGTTTGAATTATGAGAATTTCATCATTTACTTTTTTTCTCACATAGTCTTTACTAGACAATAGTTGAGGAATCAAACCAACCAAGAACCACCTTCCTCTTCTTCTTCCTCTATGGAGTATACTTTAGATGTTGAGGGTTCTCCCCATCATTGTCCTCCTCCTACCATGACTTAGATAGTTGTTTAAGGTAATGAATATTTGGCCACATTCCTTGATAACAACCATGTGGTCCTCCAACATTACCTCAACACCTTATCTTACCACACCCCTACTTCATTTCCTCTTGGTGATCCACCTTATGGGATTCCTCCTCATATTATGGTTGGCACTACCTCTACCCAACCTATGATCACCCAAGCATCTTCTTCCACCAATATCCCATCCACTACCTCTACCCAAACTCTATAAAACATCCTAACCAATAACCAAACACCCCCTATACCAACTAATACTTCCAATGTAAGGGAAACCTCATATTTTGATATACATACTCCACCCACTTTGGGGATATCTTTTATTATTCCCCTTATCACTACTAACCCACCAATCTCTACCCCACTTTAAAATGTGGTGCTTTTTATACCTTCTACCCTTCTGCATATCAGTACTAGAGTTACTCACACCCAATCCATACGTCCAACCCAATCCATCTCAATTTCCCAACATATCACTTCAATCATACCTCTAAATCAACCCATATCAATCCCTCAACAAACACCCATGACATCCTACCAATATTTTCCTAATCTACAAGGATACATAGCACCTTCCACCCAACCTCTTATGCCCACTAACCCCTATGTGGCACCTTCTACCCAATATTTTTTTCCTATTAACCCTTATTTGTCATCATCCCAACCATCAATGACCACATATAAATATGTGGTATCTTATCAACCTTCTACCAGCTATCTATATATTTCAGCCACCCAACCTCAACAAAACTTACCACACAATTATGAAACCTCCCAACCCCACATAGATTTGGTTAAAATATTGATGGACAAAATGACCAACCTAGAGTCATCTATCTTTAGGGATCATAACCTCTTATTTTATGATAAAATCTATAATGAACTTATTCATCCATCCATTCCTATCTAACCTTATCCTCCTCAATGGGAACTACTCAAATTTTCTAAATTCCAAAGCAATGAGGACCCCTAAAAACACATATGAGCATTTTTTAATTCTTGATATTTGATTGCATATGATGATGCTATTCTCCTTCATACCTTCCCTATGTCTTTATTTAGACTAGCCTTGGATTGGTATAGTGCTCTCACCAAACACTCCATATTTTGTTTTTCTCAACTTGCCCAAACCTTTTAAGATCAGTTATCCATCAATATATCTAATAAGGTCTCCTTTACCAACCTCTACTCCATTAGGAAATTTGATGATGATTCAATTGCCAATTTCATAACACAATAAAGAGTTATTATCAACCATCTCTATTTCTATCTACTCAAACACAAATTGATTAAACTTTTCTCTCAAGCTTGTGCCAAACTCATTGCTCCTACTCTATAGCTTCAAACTTTTTGTACATTTGATGAAGTTTTCACCATGTAATGTAAATTAAAAATTAGAGCCATTGATGAAGGGAAATTGAAAATAAGACATAAAAACTTTATATTCAAATCCAATAACCCTTCTTCATCCAAAACCACCAACCCATCTAACCATCCCAACACCTAACCCAAGGAAACTAGAAACATGATTACCTTCAAACCCACTCCACCTCTAATTATAAACCAACCTAACCAAACCAATTCCTCTAACTCCTCTAATAAACAAACTCAAAATCAAAACTGAGCTAGCATAATACAATACACTCTGATAGGGGAGTCATATGCTTCAATTTTGGACAAATTGATCAAAGCCAACATCATACATCTTTTCTCCATCAAACCTACCCAATAATTTAATGCTTCTTTCCATACACCTAGTTAGTATAATGAGAATGATCTATGTGCCTTCCACCATGTCATTGGACATGAATTTAGTAGGTGCAACACCTTTAGAACTATTGTCCAAAACTTAATTGATAAGGGAGAACATGCATTAGACAATCCCAATTCACCCCCAAATTAGTCATTTGATATATTTCAACAACCTTTTCCCAATAATGCCCCTTCTACCAACCATGATAACAATTAACCAGAATCATCTCATGATCATGAGGTCCATATGGTCAATGTTATTATCAATGAACCTATCATTGAGGAAACCATTGCCTCAACCACCTCTTCCTTCACTCCACTCATTGAAGTGGTGGAACCACCATCCATTCCTTTGGATATCCAAATAAAGGAAGAAACCATCTCCTATCTTTCAATTGATGAGATAACAAACTCACTGACCTCTCCTTTGATATAAATGCTAAAGGAGGAAACCATTACTTTAACTACCTCTTCCTTCACTCCACTCATTGAAGTGGTGGAATTACCATCCATTCCTTTGGATATCATACCATCTTTACCCACTATGAACCACCTACTCCCTCTTTGAAAACCATTCCCAAATAAGAGATTATCTTATCTACTCCTTCCATGGAGGAAACATCTTCCCAAATCATAGAACCTTCCATCAAGGACAAAGGTGAAGAAACCATTCCCCCACCTCAACTTATGGGCTTAATCTTTGAAACCAATGACCAAGGAATCAAACAAATTTACAACCCTTATCTAGATTGGTCTAAAACCTTTAATTTTATTCCAAACCCAATATATATAAATCCACATTTTGGCACCATCTTGGGATTCCCTATCAAAATGGACATGAAACCTTAACCTTAATTTCATCCACCATTAACCATATCATCACCTCAACCCCATCATCAAATACCTCTTCCTCCAAAACCATAGAAGAACTAACCAAACCACTACCATCCAAAATCATCAAATTACCTTATACCTCTCTAACCAAACCTATCAAAAATCTAGGGGTACTTCTTGCTCCTAGCCCCCTCCATCCATCTTTGAATTTGGACTTAACCCCATCAAGTCCACCAAATAAAATGTTAACCAAATCAACTAAGAAGGTGGAACCACCCAAAATCCCACTTAGAACTAGAACCATACCACCTCCTTGACTCTTACCTTCCATTTTAGGACCTCATCCTTCTACCATCTTGGAAGCTCATCCTTCTACCAAGAAGGTGAATCCTCCTAAAACTACCAAAATAAAACTACCTTCTTTTATCCTACCTCTACCTACCCCCTCCAAATCATCAACCTTCCCATCATTTTTATCCACACTATCTACTTCTACTTTCCCACCTATATCCAAACCTTCACCATCTCAATCATCAACACCTTTTACCTTTAAAGCCTCCACTTCAAAACCATCCAACACTAAACAAACCCAATCACAACCTTCTACCAAAACCATTACACCACCGATAACTTATGTGGTTAATCCTCCTTCTAATAAGACTCCCACACCAAAAACAAATAAACCATCACCAATAACACCTTTACTTGAATCCTATTTGACCATTATACAAAGGTTGCTAGAAACTTCTTATTTAATCGTACCACCTATTAGACCGTTTGACCTTTCAAAACCTAAACCATCTTGGTTTAATGATATTTTAATCTACTCATACCATAAGACACTTAGACATGACACAAAGAACTGTAAATCTCTCCAAGGACTTGTCCATAACTTATGGGATGAGGATGATCTATTGTCAGATGAACCTCCTTGAGCCCATTACCAACCCAACCACTAGAAAAACCTATCCAACACTTACTCCCACACTCTCACCCAAGAGTGAGGAGGAACCAAAATAGCCTTCTATCCCAACACCTCTCCTCATCCACACTATGCACATGATAACCTAATCTTAGGCCCAATAAAAAGATAAGGGAAAGGCTAAATTGTTAATTCCATGGGCATATCCTTCCACCCCTTAATCTTCCAACTGACCTCAACCACCTTAACCATCACCAAAACCCAAAGTATCCATTTTGGGTGCATTTTCTTCTAACCCTTCTAAATCTATCTAGTGAGTGGCTCTAAAATAACTTCACGAAACACTAGTGAAGATGATCTTATATGAACTAATCAACACCTTGCCCCATCACTTACAAATATTAATAAATGCCTTGCAATACTATATAGGTTAAACCTAAAGGCCCTCAACCTCTTGTAGCCTTTATCAGAACCCTTTGGCTCTCATCCCTTGTCACATCAAGGATTCAAAAATACCTTCTATTTGTCTTGAATATCTCGATCCTCCCCTCTTCATCACTACATACATCAATCAAACTTGCATCAAAAGGGTGATTATTGATGGAGGATATAGTATTAACATTATCTACTCACATGATATGACCAACTCCATCTACCAAATAATATCATGTCATAAACCTCAACAGCTCTCTATTCCTTTAATGATACTATAGCCACAACCTTGAGAACACCCAAACTCCACATCTACTTAGGACCTCACACACTTCTAGAGATCTTATACATCATATAAGGTGAGTTATAATACAACATATTACCTCATTGCCCTTATATCTAATACATGAGTTGTGTCCCATCTACCTTGTTTCGATGTGTTAAATTTGAACATGAGGGTCAAGTCATCACTACACTAGTTGACCCTAGTCCTTTTACATCTTGCAACATGACATATCATCCTAATTATGTTCTTCTTCCATTCTCATCCACCTCACCACCAACAAATAATAACCTCACCTCTATTATTAATGAAGCTTCAACTAGCTCATTTATCCCTTCTTCTAAGATCCCCATAGATGACCCCTTAGAACCTATGTTCCAATGTCTCTTATTAGGGGAGTATCATCTTTTTTCCTTAGATGCCTTCCCTACTCCTCAAGAGTATGACAACCTTGATCATGATCTTAATTATGATCCTAATATTAGTACCATCATTCCTTTTAGGCTTCCAAACCACTAAACTAGTTTTAACTATGGGGGACTTGATCAACCACTTCTCACATCCTCCACCATCTCTTCTATCTGACCATTTATTTTTGATTTGTCCTATTTGGACAACCTAGAATTTGCCAAACTATATCTTCATAGGTATACCTAGAAGGTATTTAGTCTTAGTTGTTATGAACATGGACCTCAAGAGTTACCCTTGATCAAAACCCAAAAACCTCATGAGCTATTTGGCCTTGGGTTTATACCACCATAAGAACCCACCAATTCACCCAAAACCATCACCACCATTGAGGAGGACATACCATCCTCAACAACCCAATCTCCTTAAAAGTGTGAGGATTTTTACACCATTCCTCCTAATTTTTTTATTAAATACAATTATTTTGGGGCCCCTAACATATCAAAAGGATAGATAAACTAAAACCTTTCCTTTGATTCATCCTAAAATGGTAGAAAATGATTCTCCTACCATCAACACCATTTAATGTCAGAATGATGATTCTATTCTGACCTGTCTTGGTATAAGGGATTTTTATATCCATAAATCCCTTCCTCTTAAAAACCAAACCATGTTGAATGAAGCCACAATCAATGTCAACTTGGATACTCAAGACAACCCCCATATTGTCAAGATTGGTCAATCCTTAGATTCCTTAGAGCAATAAGATTAACCTTATTTCCTTCATGACCACATCATGTCATTTTCTTGGTGCTATTAGGATATACTTGGGATCAACCCTTCTATTTCCCTCCATAACATCATCATCCATATTGATGCTAAGATGATCAAGAAAAAGCTTCATAGGATGCACCCTTGTATTACCCTTCTAGTCAAAAAAGAGCTTCAGTTCCTCTTGTCTATCAATTTCATCCAACCCATTAACTATCCCCAATGGGTTTTTGACATCATTCCCATTACCAAACCCATAATGGGACTTTTCCTATATATTAACTTTCATGAACTCAAACTTGCTTGCCCAAAGTATGACTTCCCTTTGCCTAGCATCAACCAACTTATTGATCTTATAGCTATCTATGAGATGTTATCTCTCATGGATGGTTTCTCAAGATATAATTAGATCTTGATTGCCCCTAAAGATAAACATAAGACTTCTTTCATCACCCCATGGGGGACCTTCTATTATTAGGTCATGCCATTTGGTCTAAATAATGTTGGAGCAACCTACTAGTGTGTGATGAACTACATCTTCCATGATCTCATCCATAAAATTATAAAGGACTATGTAGATGATCTCCTTGGGAAGTTCAAATATCACAAGGATCATCTAGATGTTCTCCAAATTATCTTTGAATGCCTAATCTATTTCCAAGTTTGACTTAACCCCAAGAAATGTATTTTTGAGGTCTTATATGGAAATCTTCTTAGATTTATTATCTCTCTTTAAGGAATCAAAGTAGACCCTACCAAAGTTAGAGCTATCTTAGACATGCCACCTCTAACCCACCTTAATCAACTCCATAACCTAAAGGGGAAGCTCCAATCCATCTATCACTTCATCTCTCAATTATCAGATAGATGTCAACCCTTTCACCATCTTTTCTCAAGAAAGATACATTTTTAAAGTGGACTATGGAATGCCAACAAGCCTTTGATTCACTCAAAGAATACCTTTTTTATCCATCTATTCTTACCCCTCCTAAATAGTATCAACCCTTTTGTATTTATATATCCGCCACTGACCATTCCTTAGGGGAAATGCTTGCTCATCATGATGAACAAAACAAAGAATAGGTTATGTACTATATAAGTCATACACTTAAGGAATATGAAACTTGATACACTAATATCGATAAGCTATACCTTGCCTTAGATTTCATGGATATAAAGCTTCATCATTACCTCTTCAATCACAAAACCTATGTCATCACCCACATTGACCCACTCAAGTACATGAATTCTAAACCATACCAAAACCAATGTATGGCTAAGTGGCTCATGGTCCTAGTTGAGTTTGACCTTGAGTTCCTCTAAAAAAATTCAATTAAAGGGTAAGTCATTTCTAACCAATTGGATAAATCTCTTTTTCTAGATAACCAACCACTTCTTATTTCATTTCTAGATGAGTCCATCATGACTCTTTCTCAAGAGGACATCACCTACCAAATGACCATGTTCTTCGATGGCTCAAAATGCCAGTGTGGTGGGGGTACTAGAGTTATTCTCATTCCCCTCAATGGTGAACCTATTCCCCTCTCTTTTAAACTTTATTTTGAGTGCACCAATAATATGGCTAAGTATGAAGCCCTAGTAATAGGTTTCCAAAATACTCTAGCCTTGGGATTCAAGACAATCAGTGTTCTTGGTGACTCCCAACTTGTGGTCAACTAGGTCAATGGATCCTACCAATGTAAGAATAATGTCTTATAAAGGTAAAAATAACTATTTGATGTACTTTTAACATCATTTAATCATTACCTTATGTATTTTTTTCCATGATCTACTAATAAAATTTATAGATATAATGGCTTCCATTACTTCCCAGATCCTATCTCAACTTTTTAATTCTAAACTCTGTCACCATTCATTGCTTCATCACACCCTCTTTTATCCAGTATGCCCTCCTTACCATATGTAATGTGGAGGAATCTCCATTAGACATGTGGTATCAATAAACCTTTGATTATCTTAACCTCGATATCATTCCTCCCAACCTTTCTTGTCATGCCCAAAGACCCTTCATTCAAGGTACCTCTCACTATACCATAGTAGGAGGAATCCTTTACAAACATGGTTTCGATGATCTTCTTCTTCATTGCCTTCATAGTCATGAAAATTCCCATGCGATCAAGGAAATGCATGATAGAATCTATGGGAGACACTTTAGTGGTTTAACTATCACTAAATATATATCCTTTATCTCTGTTACTATTGGCCCACCCTCAACTAAGACTATTGTGATTATGTAAAGAAGTGTGTCAAGTGTCAACAACATGCCAATTTACATCATGCACCAGTCCATGGCCTTCAAGTATCGAAGGACTTTTGTCCCTTCTCACAATGGGGATTAGACCTCATTGGGGAAATCAACCCTCATTCTTCACAATGTCACCACTCCATCATCACCAACACCAAGTATTTCACCAAGTTTGTAGAGGCTATTCCTCTCATCTCAACAAAATATGAAAATATTGTCGACTTCATCAACCATTATATCATATATCATTTCAGTTTTCCCTATAATATCATCACTGATAATGGAAAATCTTTCAAAAACAAAAAATTCCAAGGTTTTTATGATGCATTTGGCATAAATTTAAGCTTTTCCTTGCCTTAACACCTATAAGTAAATGGACAAAAAGAATCCTATAATAAAATCCTCAATAAAATATTAACCAAAATGGTTATTGATTCTTATTGGGATTGGCATTTGCATATACCTTTCACTTTCTGGGCTTATTGCACTATCATTCAAACCTCTACAAGTGCTACCCCTTTATCTTTGGTTTTCAGAGTAGAGGCAGTCTTGCCTCTTGAATTCTAGATTCCCTCTTTTTGCATATCCTGACAAGACATCATTTCTAAGAGTGACTATCATCAAGAGCATCTAGCATGACTAGAGCTACTTGATGAATACCACCTAGCTACACTTAACCATCTTCACATCTATCAAGATAAAATCATGCATTCTTATAACAAACACCTAAAATAATGAGAATTAAACATCAGAGACCTCATCTTAAAGGAAAACCAACATGTGACCAATATGGAGAAAACCAAGTGAGGCAAATTTACTTTCAATTATCTTGAACCTTACATCATAACCCATAAGTATGGATTAGGAGCTTATGTTTTGTCCTCTCTTGAAGGCAAATTAAAATTGAATCCTTTCAATGTTTCACATCTATGTCCTTTTGTTAAATAGGGATCAAACTCATTTTTTGGTCTAACTTAAGCTCATCCCTTGATTTATGATATTTTTGCCTCCCTCACACCTTCATCCTATCCCTTTGAGGATAATGGATTATAACATAGAACCATGTGATTAACCATCATAGTTATAGCCTAATCTTAAATATGGGTACCATGGCTCTACCCATGGCATGGTTCTCATGGATACTTCTCATCCCTAATGAAATTCCATGGTTATTATCCCTCAAATCCCTCCTTTCACCTATCATTAACCTTCTTGTGCTCTAGGTTTCACCCCCATAAAGGTAAACCTCTAAGGCTATATAGACTTGTCCATGTCTAAACCTAGCATCAAAATAATTTGGAATACCAAAATATCACTTGGGTCAAATATCTGTAATGCATAGAATGCTCCTTTAAAAGACAACTAACCAAAATCTAAAATTGCTTAAAAATATAGATGGTTCCCTTGAAGGACAATTGCCAAAATGAACAAATCTAAACTTAGACCACTCCTTTAAAGGATGGCTAAGTAAAATTTAGTCAAATTAATCATTTTAATATTCTCACATTGATCAAATTCACAAATTTATCAAAACCAAGAAAACAAAAGGCCCTATATTAATATTAGAACAAGTTATCCCAAGAAAGCCACAATTAGCTTTCATAAATAGCATTATTAGACTTCCTACTTTAATTAGTCTACACCTTGCATACAACATGGACTTATCTCTTATGATTCTTAGGTCACCTATAGAAGGGGGAAAATAACCCACATAAGGTTACCTTACCTATCACCCATTTACCCTTCATGTCACCTACCACCCATCTCCCCTTTGTACCATCTATAAATCAAGAGATTTGGAGCTTACTTAACATGATGTGATCAAGATGTCATTTTATCAATAATACATGCTAATGTGAATCATTCATAAGTCTTATTTTCCTTAAGCTAATCTCACTTTAGGTTTTGTTTTATCTTTGCCAATAAAGAATCATCATGCCTTCTTCATCATCCTCTCATAATTGGTTCATGTATTCATTTAGATGTATGTATTATGAGTCTCATTCTTTTTTTCCCACTCTGGTTTTGTTTTTCAACTTACTTTATGTATAACCACATCATAATCATAATCAAGAACATCATCATCATACCTATAAACCAACCATCATAAACATCATCACCATAACCATCATAAGACCAATAACTATCTATCATCAACATCATAAAAATAACCATAATCAAACTATCACATTTTCATAAACATCATAAACCACATCACATCTATAAATAAAACATTATAACCATGTATGGAACATCCTAATCATCATCATAACACTATCACATATCCATAATCACATCCAATATCTACATCATCATAATCATATATAAAACAAAGCACCACATAACCATAATCATGTATAAACATAAATCATCATAAACCATAAAACATCATCACATACATAAGCTAGTGAGTCAACATCTCATAAAGCTTAAAGCATAAAAATTGATCAATAAACCATAAACATAAACCATAAACCATAAACCATGATCTATCAACTAACATCTATATATCATCATAAACATCATATGCATCACATCATCAAAATAGATGGTACATATAATAATGTGCATCTCTCTCTCTTAAAACATGTACATCTCACTACATCAACACATAAGTCAATGTCAAAATCATGTACATATATATCTATATATATCATATCATATATCATGCCCCTATGACACCGCTACTACCTTGTGTTTATCCCCTTGAGGTGCCTTCTTGTCCACCCACTAAAGTGACCCATTGACCTAGAGTCACTACACCTGCACCACCTACCAAGTTATCTCTATACTCACCCCATCAGGGTTCTTGTGGATACTATGTCAAAACTATGGCCTCAGAATATCACAACTCCTTAATGGTATCCAAATATAATGCCATAAGGATATTCTATGGTGGTCTTACTGGTGTTTCCACTGTTCCTCTTTATCTTAGAGAGTTTCTCTCTTGGATTACCAAGCTTAGTGAAGTCCTAGCTTGATCTCTCTCCCCTATCATAGTCATAACTTGACCTTATAATTTCACAATATGGCCCTGTAATGTGGCCACCTATCCATTTAACACTTTTATCTAGACCTATGCAACAACTAGTGCCACTTCAACCTATCCATCAAGGCCACCTCCCTATACCTATAACTATGGTCCCCCTCCAACTAGATCCACATCCATAGATAACCTACCCCTATCACCCCACCCAAAATTATCTATTATATATATGGGATACTATCATGTTGCATACCCATTAAAAAAACTAGCATCATTAATCTCGACTCTGACTAATAGCTCTTCATGATCAATAACCACCTCCATTAGTTATGACACTAGTAGTAAAAAATTAGCATCCTCACTCTTGTGCATTGGGAATGAACTGAAGACCCCCTATACTAGGCCAAACTACTTGTTAACTCTATCAAATAGGATGAGCTTAGTCTCACCCTCCCTCTGCTTTAACATTATCAATCTTAAAAGATATTTGTAACTCAACACTACCCTTCATATTTTATAAAAAAACTACTCTTAAATTTTTATCAAAACCTTCTAACCTTTTTCCTTAACCTTTTTTTCAACACACCTAACTCATTAGTTAACCATCAACGGTTACTATGACCACCAATGATTGGTTGGCCCTTTGGTTTTTGGTCTTTGACCATTGATGGTCAACTATACTATTGATGGTCATTGTGTGTGAACACAAATGGTAAATACCCAACCCTATCTTCTCAAAACTAACTTAAATCACCCCTTTTTAACACATAACTACCCTACTTTTGTTCTTTACCCTTACCCCAGCATGCCTCCCCTCCCAATTTCAAGTTTTACCCATTAATTTTATCAAAAACAATAAACCAAACCTAATACCTAGGTCAAACCCAAAACCCTCCCAAATCATCAAAAAACTAACATAATTTAACTATTAACTAAACTAATCAATTCAAGGCATTCCCTACCTTTTTCCTTAACTAACATCAAGGAGGAAAATTGGCTCCTACCACTTGGTTGCATCCTCATTCACCCTACATCCTCCAATCCAACTCACTAGTAATCAACCAATTCATAATTACCTAGTCAATGCATCAACCCCACTTCATCATTACCCTTGAGAAAATTCCAAACTCACAAATGCATAGGAGTTAAAAAAGTCAACAACTAAAAGTGAAAATGATTTTCTATGTTTCAATTTTTATCCTCCAACCTTTTAGGGTTTCCCCCTAACCATTGATGGTCAAGGTGATCATTTATGGTCAATTTTGGGACCCCTAACCATCAATGGTTAGGAAACGCACCTTTCAACTATTTTGGCACCTACTTTTGGGCCACTTTTGGAGATTACTCTTCTCTACCAACCATAACCCACCTTCGAAGAGTACCTACTCTTCATAAATCAACCATGAACCATTGGAGAACACCCTCTCCAACCAACTAAGCATCTAACCATGTCCACCTCGATGATTGGCCATTTTGGCCTAAACTATCACATATTTTGTGATGACCTTACCTTGGTAATTTTAACCACACTGACTAACCTTTCCATGTTGAACATTTGAATTTTCACAACCAAACCATTTGTGTTTTTCATGGGAACACTTCCTACCTTATATACCCATGAAAAGATAGACCCTATTTAGGAGACTTGATAAGATTGATCTGATCAGCTATGACTAACATTTTTATGATTGGTTACCTTATTACTTATTATTCTAGAACTAACCTTATTTTTATCAACCATGGTAAGTTAGACTTTGTGTGATCTTGTTATTACACTTAGTCATATTTTTTGTGCATGTTTTCATTTATAATTCCCAACCACCATTGTCACTAACCTTATGACTCATCATAAACCACTTATCAAACCTTGACTCAATTTTAGTTTCACCTTATGGACTCCTAGTTTGAGGAAGGACACCTCCTCCCATGCTTGGGGAAATTGAATTTAAACCCATAATCCATTTTTATTTTACTTCTTACTGATGTAAATTATATAATAAAAAGGGATATAGTATAAACAATATAATTTTACACACTATAGTTCTAAATGTCAAAGCACCCCTTATTCATACCATTACCCAACTCTTGACCATAACCCTAATTAAGGCTAACTAATTAGATAACCAACTCACTAACACATTTTTACCCTTTTAATCTTTGACATTTGACTATTAACAATCAGTTTGACCACTAACAGTCACCTTGACTCTTGTTGATTAGGTCCTTTCTCCACCACCTCATTAACACTAGCTATGAATACGCTAACATAACAAAATTTAATATGTTCACCTTACCCAATACTAATACATCATGATGTATCAAAATCAGTAGTCATAACCTTTTATAGAACCTTCTACCTCTTTCTCTCTTTGCCTATAAAAGAAGGGGAGTAGGAGGTGAATGGGGATCCTTCACATCCATAATCAAGCATTCTTACACATAGATGATCAAGCTTTCTAGTAGGTCTTCCTTATAGTAACTTAACAACTACAATAAAGACCCAAACCTCTACTAAAATTTATTTATCTATTTAGCAACAAAATAGGTATACTTTGTATTTCTAATTGTTATTTTGGTTTTTGAATTCTTAGCCCTAATCAAACATCATATTGTCTAACTCTTATACCTTCAAAAAAACCCTACATGATTATTAACATAGTCTATAACTCCTTTTCTTAATATCTTCAAAATCTATAGGAACTATTAATGGTCACCTTGACAGTCGATGATCACCTATAACCATCGATAGTCACCCAACCACCAATGGTAAGCTTAACCATTGACAGTCAACCTAACCACCAATGGTCACTATGGTAATAAATAATAAAAATCTATTTCTAACCCCTTACCCCCAACCAAATCTAACTTTTTGTCCCTACTTATTCATAGACCCCTAACCTATTTTTAAACTTGGCCTAACCTACTTTAGCACTTGTATTGAACTATTATTACTATATTTAGATTATTTTTATTATCAAAGCATATATTTCTCCTTACATTTCATTTTATTTCTTTTTGTTATTTGATACAATCATTTCCTATTATCTCTTTCGACTTAATTGTTATCAAAGAGTGGATTGAAAACCTCCTAGTAAGCTCATACTTCTTAGATCTAGCTCACACTAGGCAATCCACCTTACTATCTTTTTAACATCTCTTTTTATGAGTGCTTTCTTTTCTATAGGTCATACTTCCCAAGATAAATAAGAGTTATCCACATTTTTCTAGATCATGTGCGCATCAACAACCAAGTTCTTTTACCACACCCTTATTACTAGTTTTTTACTTCTTTTCTAATAAATATAGAAAAAATGAAGGGAAACATAAGGATATACAAGATAGTGGTTAGGATATACAAGTGATAGGGTGAGGATGACTAGACTAAGGCAAGATAAAGACAATATATACAAAGATAATATGTATAATGGGATGATGACAAAGATGATATGTACAAAAGGATGATGATGAGGTAAGAATATACAAGATGAGTTTGTGCAAAACCTAGATAGGTGGGTATAGGTTTGAGTAAAAGGTTGAATTGTCTCATAAATAGCACTGGTCTAGAAAAACACACATCAAATCAAGTAAGCCACAAAATGTATGATTAGTAAACTTAAAGGTGTGCAACCCAATTCTCATACCATCAAATGAATTCATGGGTGAGGTTGTAGCTAGTGACCCATTATGAAATCAGCCAAACCCTCTCAACTCCATTTATACATAATGGATACTTAGGAACTAATATTGACTTTGGAAATAAGGTGCCTATTATGGCTAAAAGATCCTATGCCAGGTATATATAAGGTTTCTAAGTACATCCCTGATATACAAAAAGGTATAATGGGGCCTAGGTCCATATAAGATGTTGTCTAACCACCCTATATATTATAAATTAATTGCCCCTCACCCCATAGAACCCATTATGAAGAATTTCACTTAGGCACCTAACAATAAGTATCTCAATATTTAGAATTTATCAAAACATAGAGTTTGGACTAATGCATGGTGGTGAAATCCCTGATCACTAGCCCCTTAGAAATAAAAAAGGGTGGCGGATTTATAGGTGGTTTTTAATCCTCCAATAATCATTGCTAGGATGTAAGGAGGAGAGCATACACCACCATATCCCTTGGGATACAAATAGGAAAATTACAATATTAATTAACCATTGAATATTAAGATGTGTTATGTATTTACAAGATGAATGAATATACAATAATATACAATATAACACAATTGAAATGAAGTGCTTAAAATGATTAATGATCAAAATGAATTTTAATATGCCAATAGGGGTCTTTGATAGGTGACCTTCAAGAAAGAAATCAATAGTTTGATTGGAACTTTTAAAGAGGTAACTTGCAAGATAAATGATTAGTAGTTTTGATTAATAATCTTGAGGGGTAACCTATAAGATAAAAGTGTTAGACTAAAATTTATCTTGAATAAGATGATGTTAGCAAGATTAAATAACCTCTAGACTTGCCCCTACAAGAAATAATATGTTAGTTTAATATGCCATAATAAAAACACCCTAAAAATTATGATTTGGATCTATAATTATTTTTGGGTGAGCAGGCCATGATGAATGGGTCTAAGAGTGGTAGCTCCTAGTAGGGTTAAGGGGTAGTGCTCCTTATGAGGTTAAGGGATAGAGCCCCTTACGAGGTCTGGGGGAAGTGCCCCAAGAGTGCTCCCTATCATAGTATAGATCAAGGTTGAGGGGTGGATGCCTCTATGCCAAAGGAAATTTGAGCCTTGTGAGAGGCCCAGAATGACTCAAAATTAATCAAAAATGACTCAAAAATGCACTAAAAAAGACAAAATTGAATGGAAAATTCAATCCAAAATCATAACTACGTAGTTTAAAACCATAAATACTAGTGTAATATCATAACTTAATGAGTTATAATTTTTCAAAATATAGATAACCATGATGGTTAGACTAAAAAATTATGATAGACAAAAATGTAACTTGATAGATCAAAGTTGCAATCAGCAACAAATTGTGATTAGCAGTTTTGTGATAAAGTATAAAACCTTAAGATTCTGATATTTTATCACAAAATATGGTTAAGAAGGTTGCCCAAAATATTCAAGTGCTGAGACATACCTATTTATAGATGATTATGATAAGTTCAAAGACTTATTTATGATATATATGAAGAGTTTTCAATGATGTCATAGAGGTATCCAAGTGAGTGGATGAAGTGTCTTGGTAGTCTACATGTCAATGATAAAGTGTGCAGTGTGCTTATCTTAGTATGCTTGAAGTAGGCTTGGTTGATCTTTAATTTTGGCATGATTAGTGATGGGTCTAAAGTATTTATCATGTGTGATGGGTTCTATCAAAGGTCAATGATGATTGGAGAGCTTGTGGAAGTGCATGGTAGTCAACTAGTTCTTCATTATGTTCATCTTGGCATAGTTGGTTCTATGATAAAAAAATATGAGTAGGTAGTTTTTTGACATCACCATTACCATGTATGGATGATTTAGTAGTATTTCATCATATCGATGTGATCACATTAGTCCCAAGTTGTTATGGTTCAAATTTTAGGTCATGCAGTTGAGTGGAGCAAAGGATATAACTGTGCAAAATTGACCTCCCAAGTAGTTTGCAATATTTTCCTAGACCATCACTACACATCATGTAGACATGTATGATCCAAAAAGTTTGTGAACTTATTTAAGGTAATTAGAAATTCAATAGTGGGAAAAAAGTTTCATGGTGATGTTGTTTATAGTGCCAAGAATTTACCCTAAAGATTTAGAGTCCTGAAGTGTTTTCTAGCTCAAGATATAAATATTCAAAGTTGCACTTGTAGACTATGATGGGCCAGAGACTATCAATATAAACTATGATGAAGTTTGAGATCATATAGTTATTAGATTTAATGGTGTATGTTAAATCATAGATCTTGATCCAATAGTGCATGTAAAAGTTAACATGTCAAAGAATGAATGCATTAGTGACATATGACACATTCATGAAGCTTGGATAGAAGATTAATGGTGAGTGTATGATTGTACAGTTAGAAGATCAATGACATGTGTTAAACTCAAATATTCAAATGTGAAAAAGGCACATGGGGCTTCTAAGTAGCACAATCATGGGAGCTTAGATGATTTGGAGTTCATTTTGGAAAAAATTTAAAAATCATGATGAAACCAATTTCATAGGGTAGAGCTCATTGATAACTTTTTGATGCTTTTTGTGGTTTGCAAAATAGACACTGTATGCAAAAGATATGGTTTGTTGAAGTTTTCTTGTGACAGGGAAAAATGTGGTGTCGCAAGATGACGTGGCACAATGTGGACATGCCAAGTGGACCAATTAGAAGGTGACACATGGTAGTCAATGAAAGTCCATATATTTTAAATCACAAAGTCCATAAAAAATATTGCAATGTATTTACAAGTCTGTAGATTTGTATTTACAAGTCTGTAGATTTGTATTTGCAAGTCTGTAGAAATCCCACAAAAAGAGGGATAATTGTTTTTTTTTTTTTTTTTAAATTAATTATTACTTGGTAATATTACCAAGTGAGCCCCATTTTCCACATGGGAGAACCACAATTTCCACGCCGAGTCAAAGCTCGAGATTGAAAGTCGAGTCACAGGGACGTATAATGGGTCTTGAGGTGAGCGTTCGAAGATAAGCCTAAGCTTGAGCCTGAGAAAAAGGAGCTGTGTGGCCGAAGACACAAGAGAAATGGGTAGATAAAGGCTTTTTAAAGCCTTATCCTATCTGCAATCCATACATGTGGCATAAACCCACGATAGAAATGGTGGACCAAGGCTATTTTAAGCCTTGTTTAATCCTCTTCACCCACACATGTGGGACAAATGGATAAGTCAAGCACTTAAAAGAAGGCTGAAGACTTGAACCACCAACCTCCCATGAAAAAGGGATAAGCTTAAACTTATAAGTGCTTTGAAAGGAGTGAACTTGTATTTAAAGGTAAGCTTCTAGCCGACTGTGTATTGAAAATATAGACCAGTTTATTGTATTTCATCATTTTGGAGCCCTTAAAGGCTGAATCGGAGCTTCGAGTAAACTACAAAGTTGTTTATAATTTGGATACAATATATGAAGTATATTCATTTTCCCATTTTGGAGAATTTGTGATGCCATTTTGATCTATATAAGTTACCAATTTTGATTTGGAGAAGCCTTTGCGTGTGATTCAGGAAGGTGAAGGATGTGCTAAGTCAGCCAAGGTCTTTCGAAGGTCTGATCACCATTATTTTAGAGAGATATTATTTTTTGTTTTTTGTAAGTATTATTTTAGCTTGCAAATTTTAGCAACATTAATGGATTGGTTTGATAAGAACCCGAGGACATAGGAATTTTGAACCACGTAAATAATTTCTATGTTTTGATCTTTGGATTCATTTTTTCATTTCAGTTTCAGTTATTAATTAGATTATAAATTAAAATTTTTAATCATTATGCAAAATTTAATGAATTGATCATTTATGAGAAATTGGCTAAAATCAAGAATTTGAAAAATCTGACGGTTTTAATGGATATTTGATGTGATTTATTAATTCACCTTTATTTTAGTTTTGAAACTTGATTTGGATTAGATTTTAATCAAAATTAATCATTCCAACATCTTATAAGTTGAGAAATTTAGAATCCATACTTTTAAAATTTCACTTTGAGTTTATCAGTGGTGTTTACGGATCAAGTTGGTATCAGAGCGGTTAGAATGCAGGGATTGCTTCTAGTTGTGTATTGACAGTTGCTTCCAAAATAATTAGATTATTGGTTTGCAGATTGATTATATTGTAGTTTATAGTGTGGAATTAGGTGTTTGTATGAAACCATGGGAAAGTTATCATAGATTGAGGTCATCAAAGATGAAAATGCAATCTTGAGATGCCACAAATTTGCACTTAAATTGCAAGTGGCAAAGTTAAAATCAGAGATTGAATCCAAGGATGAGCTCTTGATTATATTTCAATGTGGTGAGTGTGAAAAGGAAAAGCCTTCAACTTTAGATGTAGAGACTATGACTGAGTGCACTGTAAGTTTTTCACCACAGGAATCTTCATCTTCTTTTACCATTTCAGATTTAGATTTTAGTAATATTGTTTTTGGTGATTTTGAAAGATACACTAAGGGCATAGGATCTAAATTGTTGTTTAAAATGGGTTATAATAGAGGAGGACTTGGTAGAGATAGCCAAGGTATAACTAACCCAATTTAGGTTGAGCATAGACCTTTTCATGCAGGTTTGGGTTACACTAGTGAGTAGGTGGAAAATTGGAGAAACTTCCTCCATGGCTAAAGGAAGACAAGCTTCTAATAGCAAAGGACCGAGGCCACTAATAGAGCATGTGTAGTGTAAGAGGACACGTAGCTGAGGTATTGAGATTCCACCTCCTATTTTCTACACTAGAGTTAGCACTAAATCTTCTGATCCACTTTTTATGTTTAAGAAATTTGGATTTAACATTCAGAAGACAATGCAATCATTTCCATGCAATTTTTGTGGGATGCATAACCACAGTGTTGTATCTAGGTGGAAATGAAATGCTTTGTTGAAGTAGATTTCATGTTTAAAAAACCATTCTCGTGTTAATTTGGGAATTGGCAAAAAGGAACCCTCACCTAAGAAGGATGTTTTTACTCATTGTAAAGTGAGTGGACATAGGATTGATAGATGTTTTAAGCTTCATTCATCTTCACATTTAATTAATGTTAGAACTAAGATGATTTACAAACCTCTCGCTAAGGTTAATGAAACTAATTCAATCCATAATGTAGTTGAAAATACAACCTAGGATAAGGTAAAACCTACAAGTGAAAATCCATTAAAGAGGTTAAGTCAACAATATGCAATTGATAATGCATCCACAGAGACAATCAATTTCACTAGGAAGAAAGAATTGGTTATGTGGATTATCACTACATTCTTTTTGTAAAGCATGGCTAAGAATTCACCTAAGGGAATGAACAAGATTTGATAGATGTAGGATAGAGTTGGTGGGAACACTTGAAGACAGGTTTATCATATGAAGTTTTTCAATTTTCACTTTTTGATAAATATAAGATTTTGATCTCCAAAATATATTGTATGGGTAGTCTAATAATGGATAAGACATTAACTCTTTTGAAATAATTGGGGATATAGCAGAATGATGTTGTGAGTTGTTTCCTTACACCATTTGACAGTTAGACAAATATTTTGAATGTATCTATTTTGGCATAGTGATGTTTAGATGCATTTTTTAAGACCCTCTGAGCATGTTTAGATGTTAGGTAGCATACACTTTTGGTTGTTTGTATTTGCTTAGCATATAAGTCCCATATTATGGAATTGTATTTAAATATGCCTACAACATTAATTGTATGTTGTTGGTGGCATTATAAACTTGTCTTGTAGTTACATTGGGATTGCTTCAGTTTTTGGCAATTCACCACTTTACAGGATGTGACATTTGGGCAGGCAATTTGCTATGTTGTAATCACTTTGGCAGTTGTAGATTCACTTACTCATGCCTTTTGGATTAGGTATTTTTGTAGTTTGATTGTGAATCATTTGAATGTAATTGTTTATATCTCTTTCTATGATTGGGTTCTATTTTCATGGATGCAGTAGACCAGTTATAAGATTTCAAGTGATAGTCAACTTTTGGAGACCAAAAGCCTCTTTTATAGGGAGGTGTGATCCAAAGTTCATTCTAGAAAAAAGTTTTCAAATCATGATGAAACCAATTTTATAGGTTAGAGCTCATTTAAATATTTTTTACGCTTTTCACGGTTTGTAAAACGGACACCGTATGCAAAAGATATGGTCTATTGAAGTTTTCTTGTGACAGGGAAAAATGTGATGTTACAAGATGACATGGCACAATGTGGACACACCAAGTGGACCAATAAGAAGGTGACACGTGATAGTCAATGAAATTCAATATATTTTAAATCATAAAGTTCATATTAAATATTGCAATGTATTTACAAGTCTGTAGATTTGTATTTACAAGTCCGTAGATTTGTATTTGCAAGTCCGTAGAAATCCCACAAAAAGAGGGATAATTGTTTTCAAAAAAATTTAAAAAAAAATAATTATTACTTGGTAATATTACCAAGAGATCCCCATATGCCACATGGGAGAACCAAAATTTCTACGCTGAGTCAAAGCTTGAGATTGAAGGCCGAGTCACGGGGACATATGATGGGTCTTGAGGCGAGCGTTAAAAGATAAGCCCAAGCTCGAGCCCAAGAAAAAGGAGATGTGTGGCCAAAGCCACAAGATAAATGGGTAGATAAAGGATTTTTAAAGCCTTATCCTATCCGCAATCCATACATTTGGGATAAACCCATGATAGAAATGGCGGACCAAGGCTATTTTAAGCCTTGTTTAATCCTCTTCACACACGCATGTGAGACAAATGGATAAGTCAAGTGATTAAAAGAATGCTGAAGACTTGAATCACAAACCTCCCATGAAAAAGGGATAAGCTTTGACCACTTATGCCATGGAATTCCAAATGCTTTGAAAGGAGCGAACTTGTATTTAAAGGTAAGCTTCTAGCTGACTATGTATTGAAAATATAGACCAGTTTGTTGTATTTCATCATTTTGGAGCCCTTAGAGGCCGAATCAGAGCTTGAAGTAAACTAAAAAGTTGTTTATAATTATGATACAATCTATTCAGTATATTCATATCCTATTTTTGATAATTTTTTATTCCATTTTGAGCTATATAAGTTACCAATTTTGATTTGGAGAAGCCTCTGCGTGTGATTTAGGAAGTTGAAGGATGTGTTGAGTCAGCCAAGTTCTTTCAAAGGTATGATCACTATTATTGCAGAGAGATATGATTTTTTGTTTTTTTTAAGTATTATTTTAGCTTTCAAATTTTAGAAACATTAATGGATCGAGTTGATAAGAACCCGAGGACGTAGGAATTCCGAACCCCGTAAACAATTTCTGTGTTTTGATCTTTGGATTCATTTTTGCATTTCAGATTTAGTTATTATTCAGATTATAAATTCAAAATTTTAATTAGAATGTAAAATGTAATGAATTTATCATTTATGAGAAATTGGGTAAAATTGAGAATTTGAAAAATCTGACGATTTCAATGGATATTTGATGTGATCTATTAATTCACATTTATTTTAGTTTTGAAACTTGATTTGGATCAGATTTTAATCAGAATTAATCATTCCAACATCTTATAAGTTGATAAATTCATAATCCATACTTTTAAAATTTCACTTTGAGTTTATCAGTGGTGTTTACGAATCATTAGAGCTTAGATCAATGGTGAGAATTGTAAGATAAAGACCCAGTTAGTCCACAAAGATCGATGGATTGCATTTGTTCTAAATTATCAAAAAGCAATGAGATGATGACAAGTGATCGATGTTTAATAGTAAATCAAAGGTGAAGATCAGGATAATTTCAAAGGATATAAATGATGTATATTAATTTAAACTATGAGAGGGCAAGAGATGTTGACAAAATGTTTGAATTTTAATTATTGCTCAGTGACTGTTGGAATTCAAATATTCAAATTTATGAGGAAAGACTAGTCTATAGTTTTTGTGATATAACTTTTGATATATGTAGAATTTAACCATGTAACAAAAAGAAAAGTTTTATAAAACTTTAAGTTTCATCTATAAATATTTATTTTAAGGTTTTAATTTTTGTACAATTATATTTATTGATCTCCAAAGTTTACTATGTGTTCATTCTTGGTGATCATATGTACAAAATGATGTTTTGGATAATTATGGTGTAGCAGAAGGGTGTTGTGATGGATATTTTCACTTAAGGAGGATCTATAGGTTATGTGGAATGGGTCTAGGTATGTGAAAGTGTTTTTTTGTTCTTAATTTTCTTATATAAGTGTCAAAGAGATGGATGGGTCTCTATGAGACCTATAAGGGCTAATGAGGCCTAATTAAAAGGCATAGCTACTTAATTATGACCCATGGATGCTATAGCCAACCTATGAAGATGTAATTGAGATTTACATATGTCTTAAATGCTAAGACAAGTATTATGTCTAACCTAAAAGATAATAATCATGAAGTCTCTATAAAAGGTCAAACCACAAATGATGGTTTCTAGACTTGGAAGAAGGGGATCTAAGTGGAGTAAGTGTATAGAGTTGAGAGGCAAAGGAGAGTAAGGGTTCCTAATGGATGGATTGAAGAACATAGTAGGTTGATGACTATGTGTTAAACCTATAAGTCATATTTCTAATGTCAAAAATAGTGTTCTTTTAGGTTTGAATACTTGTGAAAGAGAGTCATGTATAAGAGTTGAATAGAAAAGGAAAGAAGAAAGGGTGTGTACCTAGTGGATGGGTTGTAGAGTAGAGCAGGTTGATGACTATGTGTATAACTTGTAGTTATATTTATAATTTCAAAGATAGTTCTCTTGTAAGTTTGAATATTGGGGAGAGAAGTTTGGTCAAAAGGACTTGACCATCCTAGGGGTAAGTGCTCCTTATGGAATAAGTGTTTCACTAAATTCTTGGTCAGAAGGACTTGAACATCCTAGGGGTAGGTGTTCCTTATATAATAGGTGCTTCACTAAATTTTTTTTAGGACTTGACCATCTTAAGGGTAGGTGATCCTTATGGAATAGGTGTTTTACTAAAGTTTCATGTTTGCATACTTATTATAGGAAAAGTAGTCCATATGTTTGAAGGATTGAGAATGGGTTTTATTCCCCAAGAAGGTTTTCTACATAGATCTTGTATCATGTGTGTTATCTTGCATTATCTATGTATTCATTGCTATAAACATCTTGAATGCTTCATGAATGGTTTTATTGAATGCTTAAGTGTTTGAAGGGTTTGGAAATTGAATTAGATTATTTTCCACCACTGATTCACCCCCCCCCCCAACTCTTAGTGGTTTGTACCTCTAACAACTGGTATCAGAGCAAGTCCTTTGGTAAAGGCTTGATAGTTTGAAAGAGATCCAAGGTATAATATGGGTAGCCATCAAATTCAAGGAGGTTCTTACACTAAGCAAGCACTAATGTTCAATGGATCTAATTATGCTTTTTGGAGTGAAAGGATGAGGACCTACATCATGTCCCTAGGTTTTGACACTTGGAAATATGTTGTGGATGGTTATTTTTCACCTATTATTCCTCCATCCACTGTTTTAAATAATAAGTTTTTTGAGAATAATTCTAAGGAAATTAATGTTATCACTTGTGGTCTTTTAGAGACTAAATATACCAAGGTAATCCATTGAAAATATATAAAATAAATTTGGTATAAATTGAAGACTATTTATGAAGGAGATTCAAAGGTTAAGTTGGCAAAGTTAAAGACTCACTGAAAATAACTTGAGAATCTTAAGATGAAGGAAGAAGATTATGTGGCATCCTTTCTATAAAGATTTAATGAGATTGTGAACATCATCAAAGATCTTAGAGAGAATATTGAATAAGCTACTATAGCTCAAAATTTATTAAGGTCTCTCTCTCTCTCTCAATTTTGATTATAAATTATTTATTTTAGAATAAAGTCATGATCGTACTCAATTGAAGATGGATGAATTTCATAGCATTCTTACTACCTATGAGATGAGACTCAATGATGATAAACCAAGAAAGAAGGAAACAACATTCAAGATAAAAATGAATACAAATAAGTTCCAAGGTAAGAAAATCAAAGAGGATGACAATCTTATATTGATGAAGATGAACTAATTACTTTATTTACAAGGAAATTTAAAATAGGGTCAGGCAGGTATAAAGGGTAAACTACCTTTCAAATTCTTCAATTATTGAGAGGTATGGCATTTTAATAATAAGTTCCCTCATAAGCATAGGAAGAATGATGATGAAGAGCATCGTGATGGCCAAGATGAAGATAAGAAAACATACAAGTTTGATAAAAGGAAGAAAGGATTTAGAAAGTATGACAACAATAAGAAATCCTTCAAGAACAAGAAGAGTCTCTAGACCAATAAAGATTATAGCTCATCAAATGAAAGTGATAGAACTAGTCTTAGATACAAATAAAAACTAGAAAATACAACTCAAGACAAGATGAAGACTATTGTAAATCAGACCTTAAAGGTAAAAAATCAATCAAAGAATGAAGATGCTAGTAGAGTGAAGACAAATCAGATTAGATAACCAAATGCCATGAGGTATGCAAGTTTTAATGGTTAATTTTACACATGTAATCATTTTGGGCATAGAGATAGAGAATGCAAGAGAAATATTAGAAATGAGTTTATATTAAACTATGATGGATGTCATCAACCAAAAGGTGTGAAAACGTTAAGTGCCTCAACTATCTTACTGAGGGACATTTTACTAAGCATTATCCAAATAAGGTAAGGTAAGGTGAGTCTTCTTCAAAAGAATTAGTTTGTTTCAATTTTCAAAATAATGGACATATTTCAAGATTCTTTTCTAATTAGGAAAGGGAGGATAACTTCTTTTAAAATATATAATATGCTTTAACTATCAATAGAGAGGTCACATTTCTAGATTCTACAAGCAAAGGCCTATAAGACATAATAGGTTTAATTTGGCTCCTAGAGTGAAAGAAAGATGAAAAGTTAATTTATGGAAACCAAAAGTGGTAAGTGTGACTCATGATGAGTCTACAGGTCCAAGTAATATTTTTGCTATGGTGGAGAATACTATAGAAGTTAGAGAGTGCCAAGAGCTCTCATTGTCTACTCATGTTGTGAATGAATAGACCAAGCTCAAGGAGAAGACCAAAGTTATGGTTGAGGCTAGTTCTAAGGTGTGTTTGGATGATAATGAGAAACCTATTATTATTGATAAAGTTTCATGCAAAGAACATCAATTATCAATAACTAATGATGAGGTTCTTAACTATAAGGAAGATTATTCAATTGAAAAGGTGTGTCATGAATCTATGTTATCCTCATGTGTTATCAATATAGTCTTAGAAGAGAATAAGAATTTTTTAGTGGATGAGCAAGTTATTTTTTCTTAATCCTAAAAAGAAGAAGAATAACAATTAGTATTATAGCTACAAAAGGATTCCAGTAGTTACTGAGGAGATGTGGGCCAATCTTAGCTTCAATTTGTTTTAGAGCATTGTGATGTAGAAGAGGTCTTTGTATATGCTTCTTAAGAGACTCCTTTTAGTGTAGAAACAAGTGTTGTTTTGGTGTTCTTCAGAAGGTCCTAAAAGGAAAGATATGAGTGTTTCCAGTTGGATTTGGTGTGTCAAGATGGGAAAAGTATTGTGATGAGGTCAGAGTAATGTCATAAGGTGTTTTTGATGTATATACAGTGTATGAAAGATCATAATGGGTATTTTTAGGTGACATAATGAGATTTATGGAATGCCAAGAAGATTTTGGTGCTTAAAAATGTCTATGCACTTCTTTTTTATGTGTTCCAAGTGGTTTTATGTTTTGATGATCCTATTTGTACCTTTTGGAGGTTTTTGTGTGCTCCTGAGTTTATCTTTATTATTTTATATCAAATACATGGTATAGGAATTCAAGGTCATCAAAGGTGTGAAGGCTTAAATCTTGGTTCATAAGTTTGAGATGGTTGTCTCCAGGTGTGCAAAAAGTTTTAGAGGTGAGCATTGACTAGAAGGAGGTTTGTTGACCTTATTTATTTTGAGATTAGAAATTTTTCAACTATGCTTAAAAAGTGGTTTGCCTTATGGTTTAGGTTTGAGGATTATTAAAAGGTTGAATTGGCCAAATGGGTTATCAAATCAAGCTTCATAGAGATCTGAATGTTTGTGGTTTTCAAATTATTCATGATTTTGTCAAGATGGAGGCCTAATTGGTTAGTAGGTTTGTGAATAAAGTATGTTGTAGAGAATTAGCTAGGTGATGGAAATTGGTGTTCCTAAAGGGGTATATGAGATTGATCTAGATATAAATTTTTAGTTTTTGAAGGTGTGTGTAGTGAAATTTGTGGGCTCTACAAGTTCCAAGTAGGGCCACAAGGAGTCTAAACAGGACTAATGTGAAGAAGAGTGTTTTTTTATTAGTTTATCCAACAGAGCAAGGCATGAGTGTTTTAAGGTGACTTCTTAGGTTTGTTGAGATAATTTTTCCTATTTGGTGAGTGAAATGAAATTCATTGGTGGTCCTTGAGGTGGCTTGAGAGAGAAGGCTAGTAACCCTATGTGGTGGTTCTTCATGGTCTATGAAGATCTGAAGATGATCAAGAGGTGAAATGTCTTATATATCTTAGGGGGAATCCCTATTGTATGTTTCATGGTGATTTCCATTAGATTTTAATGTTTTTATGTGTTTTTTCTTCATTGGTGGTAGTGTTTAGTTAAAGAAGAGTATTGACATGTAGCAAGAGGAAGTTATTAAAATAATAAGAGGTAGGCTCAAGGTAAGAGGGAGTTTGTATAAAATTTTTAAGGTGGTCCTCTCTTGTTGGTGTTATTTTTAGGTCCTCAGGATTAGTTTATGCCCACTTTATCATTGTGTCAAAGGGGGAAAAGGTTTCTATTGTGAGAGTGATTGAAGAGAGAGAAGGAAGGTGAGTTATATGATGGGTGTTAACATCAATGACAAAAGGGGATGTTTTTAGAGAGTTATCAATTATGTCATGGAGGTGCCCAAGTGAGTGGATAAAGTGTCTTGATAGCCTAAGTGTTAATGACAAAGTATGTAGTGTGATTGTCCTAGTATGCTTGAAGTAATCTTGGTTGATATTTAGTTTTGCATGAATAGGGATGGGTTTGAAGAATTGAGTATGTGTGAGGGGTCCTATCATAGGTCAAGGATGATTGGAGAGATTGTGGAAGTACATGGTATTGATCAAGTTCTTCATTATGTTCATCTTGGCATAGTTGGTTCTATGACAAAAAATTGAGTAGGAAATTTAATGGCATCATCATTACCACATATAGATGAGTTAGGGGGAGTTGGTCATATGGGTGTGATAACATTAGTCCAAAGTTTTTATGGTTTAAATTTTAGTTCATGTAGTTGAGTGGAGAAAAAGATATAACTAAGCAAATTTGGCCTCCCAGGTAGTTTGTAATGTTTTCCCAAACCATCATTACACATCATGCAGACATGTATGATCCAAGAAGTTTGTGCATTTATTTTATATAATTAGAAATTTAATAGTGGGATTTTTTTTTCATGGTGATGTTTTATATAGCTCCAATAATGTACCCTAAATATTTGGAGTCCTAAAGTGTTTTCTAGCTCGAGATATAAATATTTAAAATTGCACTTGTAGACTGTGATGGGCCAAAGACCATCAAGATAAACTAAATTGAAGTATGAGTTCATCTAGTTAGTATATCTAAAATTTCATGTTAAATCATATATATTGATCCAATGTTGCATGTAAAATTCAATATGCTAAAGAATAAACATGTTACTGACATGTGTCACATTCACAAAACTTGGATAGAAGATCAATGGCGTGCATTAAAGTCAAAGAGTCAAATGTATAGAAGTCACATGGGGATACCAATTGGCATAATCATGGGAGATAAAAGATTAGATAAATGGTGATCACTGCAAGATAAAGACATGGTTATTCCATAGAGATTGATGAAGCACATTTGTTCCACATTATCAAGAAGTAGTGAGATGATGACAAGTGCTCGATGTTTAATAGTAAAGTAAAGGTAAATATCAAGTTACTTTCAAGGGAGATCAATGATGCATATTCATTCAAAGTATGATATGGCACAATATTTTGACAAAGTTTTCAAAGTTTAACTATCACTTAGTGATCATTAGAATTCAAATATTCAAATTTGTGAGGGAAGACCAGTCTATAATTTTTGTGTTATAACTTATGATATATGTAGAATTTGACCATGGAATAAAAAAAAAGTTTTAGAGGATTTCAAGGTGAACCTAGTAATATTTATTTAAATGTTTGAATAGTTAAAATTATTGAGATCTAAATTTGACTATGTGTTCATTCTTGGTGATTGTATGTATATAATGATGTTTGTGATAATTATGCTATAGTAGAAGGGTGATGTGATGGATGTTGCCACATAAAGAAGACCTATAGGTTAAGTGGCATGGATCTATGTATATGAAAGTGTTCTTTTGTTCTTAATCTGCTTGAAGAAGTGTCAAATATATGGATAGGTCTCCATGAGACATATAAGGGCTAATGAGGCCTAATTAAAAGGCATAGCTTCTTAATTATGACCCATAGATGCTATGGCCAACCTGTGAAGATGTAATTGAGCTTTACATATGTATTAAAGGCTATGACTAGTATTATGTCTGGCCTAAAAGATAATAATCATGAAGGATCTATAAAAGGTGAAACCAAAGGTGATGGTTTCTAGACTTAGGAGAAGGGGTTCTAAGTGGAGTAAGTGTATAGAGTTGAGAGGCAAAGGTGAGTAAGGGTGCCTAATGTTAGGACTTGTTCCAAAGTCTTAACATTAGGTTAGATTTTTGGTAGATAATAAATAATTATTGTAAATGGGGCATGCATATTTTAGTAAAGACACCCCCATAAAATAAACTTAGTTTAATTATTAGGTAGTTTTAATGTTTTATATTTATTAATTAAAATTACCTTATAGGTTGTTTTCCCGTATTTAGTTGGTTATAGAATTAGTTGTTTTTACTGGTCATTGGTAAAAATTATATAAATCGATGTTTGCATTGTAAAAGGGTTAACGGAGTAAAGGCACCCTTATGTACTTGATTTTTTGAAATTAATAAAATACTTGTGCACTCACACTAAGCGGGGACAAGGTTCAACTTATTTTGGTTTAGGAGTTATCAGTGGTATCAGAGCATGGTTATTTTGGGAGCATGGTGAATTCGAAGGAGCAAGGTGAAAAATCAATTCACATGATATCATTTGGCATGAAATAAGGTATGCCATATAGTATTGGTTTAAATATTTTGAAAAATTATTAAATTATTTTAATTTTTCAAATATTATTTATATTTAAACCTATATATGTTCCATATACCATAGTCTGGTCTTTTTTTATCATTCATACTCCATTGTCTTGTGTTCAAACCTCCTCATCTAGCACACAAAATGAATTTTTAGCATTTTAATGTGATTAAATTCATTATTTTTTGGCCAAAACCAGATTTGTATGGCCTATTTATTTGAGAAAACCTCTATAATATTTATTCATGGCTACCATTATTGATTCATCTCATTCTCAGGCCTCTTAATCGCTGAAACACCTGCCAATCTTGATCAAATGATATTAAACCCCTATTTTTTGCATTCAAATTATAAATCTGAGAATTTTTTGAACTTATACGGCCTATGGTATAGCCTTCCAATGCCCAGGCTTTATTTTGATCTCATTCCCTGCAAATACACCTCAAAAATTTTGCAAAAACTTAGTGAAAATCCTTTTTACCCAACCTGTACAAATTTGTACGGCCTATGAGAGAGAAAATAGGTGAAAATAAAATTCCCTGGAGCTGCCATGGCATCCCAGGCAAACTTGGAGCTACAATAAAATTCAAAATTTTATTTTTTTGTTTCTAATGTTTTTTGATATCAAAAATTTGTCTTAGTGGATCCCACAGGAGGAAGCTTGGAAGCAAAGCTATAAAAAGGGAAAAAATTGAATTTATTTACTCATATGTAATTTTTTTCATTTTCCCTCATACACAAAAATTTGGTATAAGTAGAAATTTCTGGGTGTAATGTTTTGAAAATGCTCTTAGAGTAATTGGTTAAGCCTATTTTGTTAGAAGCTTGTAAAGGAGGAGGTCAAGGGTTCAAATCCCTTCTTTTTGGAGAAAGTTTTTTTTTGGATTTGGAATATGCATTGTAAAATACATACTTATTATATTGTGTTATTTAAATTTTTGAAAAAGGGGCGGAATTCAATCATATTTCTTTTGCATTGTTGTGGTGAGATAAGGGTGTAATTGGTGGAATAAGGTTGTAATTTGGAAAAATAAGGGTGTAATCATTGATTTTTTGGTGAGGTTAAGTGCAAAACCCATCAAAAATACTTATTTTTCTTTTACGCTCTACGCGGAGGTTAAGTTCAAAACCCTGTAGAAGCAGTGTCTTGTGTAGTGAGTGTGATATTTGTTTCATTTATTTTGCATTTTGTTGCACTTTTCTCTACTATACTTTCTTTCATTTCAAAATGCTAAAAATTTAGAATTTGCTTTCAGATGGTGATAGATTAACAATTTCCAATTATTCAGATTAGAAATGATTGATGGAGGCTTCACTAGTGTTTAATGAGTTATGGGATATTGTTAAGAATGAAAATCCCACATTGCCAACAGAGCAGGCTAAATTAGATATATTCGATTTGCATGATTCTAAGGCCTTAGCTCTCATTAAATGTTGTTGTACTCGTGATACTTATGTTCATATTGAAAATTCTCCTCAAAGCTACACTGCATGGAAAACATTGTCAGATTTGTATGATAAGAAACCTAAACATAAGAAGATAGATATTCATATGCAGTTCTTTACTTTGTCATTAGATGAAGATGGGGATATGAGAGAATATATGTCTAATTTGAAAATTATCACTACTGAGTACACTAAGGCTGGTTTTGGAAAACTAGATGATGACCTCATAGTTACTGTTGCTTTGAAAGGACTACCAGGGTCCTATAGGAATTTTGTTGAAATTTTGCATGTCTCTGACAAGATCACAAGCATCACCTTTTATAAGTTGGCTGAGTTGCTCATCCAACATGACCTCTCTCTACCCAATAAATCCAAGAAAACTAAAGAATCCCATGTTTTAGAGTCAAAGCCTAGTTCATCTTCATCTAGGCATCAAAATAATAGAGGAAACAATTATAGAGGAGGTCGAGGTTACAGAGGAGGCAAATATAAAAATAGAGGTAGGGGTCATTCAAATAATCAACAATCTAATCAATCACATTCACATGAAACAAGTGATCAAGGACATGGTCACAACTCATATAGGGGCAGAGGTCAAGGTAGATTAGACATTCAATGTCATAGATGTGGAAAATTTGGTCACATTGCCTCACAATGTAGGATTCCTTTTAATAAAATTCAGAGGCCACAAAAAGAGACTAAGACTAACTCTGCTCAGTATGCCAATCATGACTATGATGAATCTAGTAATGTTTCTCATGAATCTGCATTCACTACTTTGGGGCACATTGATTATGTTGAATATGAAGCTAGAAATGAGCTCACAGATGTATGGGTTTTAGACATAGGAGCAACCAAACACATGACATTTAGGAGAGATTTATTTTGGTCTTATAAGAAAGCTTCTCTCTCTCTAGTTGCCTTAGCAGATAAGTCTATGAATACACCACTAGGACTTGGATTTATTCAGATTCTTCTTCCTAATGGGTCTATAAAATACTTGGAGGATGTTTGGTATGTTCCCACATTGAAGAAACACTTACTTTCTTTGGTAACTATTCGAAAGAAAGGTTATCAAATTGTGCTTGAAAATGGGCTCATTTACATCAATTAAGTGAAGGATGATTATAAAACAATGTATACAGGATATGAAGATGGAAACTTGGTTAGATTACATTGTAAAGTGCTTCCTCCCAATATAGAACTTGTAGCAGTTGTTGCATAGGTACAGGTACTATGTCTACACATCAGTTATAGCATCTCTGTTATGGACATTTGAATATCCACTCTTTGGTGGATTTGTAGAGATATGGTATGGTGAATGGGTTGCCCACTTTTTGCAAAGATAGTATTCTTTGTGAGTCATGTGTTTTGGGCAAACAAAATTGGGAAAATTTTCCTAAACAGTCATCTTGGAGAGCTAACAGATGTTTACAGTTAGTTCATAGTGATGTATGTGACATGAAAATGTCATCCATTGGTGGGTGTAGATACTTTGTCTTGTTTATTGATGACTTTTCTAGGATGACTTGCATATTCTTTATGAAAAACAAATCTAAAGTTTTTGCTAAGTTTGTTGATTGGTTACACTTAGTCGAAAAAAAAATAGGTTCACATTTGGCCACTCTTCATTTAGATAATGGAGGCGAGTATACCTCTAATGAATTTTTAGATTATTGTCGAGAACATGGAATTCATCGACAATATAGTAATGCTTATACTCCACAACAAAATGGAGTATCTGAATGAATGAATAGAACTTTAGAGGGCATAACACGTGCCATGTTGTACTATAAATAGCTTGATGATAAGTTTTGGGCTAAAGCTATTGGTACTATAGTGTATTTGAGAAACAAGTCCCCCATAGTTGCACTTTTGGGACAAACTCCATATGAGGCATGGTATGGATTTAAACCAAAAGTTAAACACTTGAAAGTGTTTGGATGTGTTTGTTTTGCTTTGGTTCCCATTAAACATAGAACTAAGTTGGAACCATGAAGTTGAAAATGCATCTTTCTTGGTTATTCTGAAGATAAAAAGGGGTTTCATTTGCTTGCATAGGATTCAGGGAAATTCATAGTGAGTTGAGATGTAATATTTGATGAGTTTGGGACTATGAACACTGCAGAGATTAATTCTCAACTTGATAGATTAGAGAGGAAAAATTCAAAAAGAGATAAGGGCTTGAATAATGGGGATAACTCTTTAAAGTTATGGTATGAGACTCAAATTCGTTCACTTTCCTCTTCATCTACAAGTTCACAGGTTGATGACTTAGATATTTTTGAAAATTCTCTAAGTCCCCCTTTAAATGATGCACATGTTGAGAATTATGGAGTCCCTGATTTGAATAATTTTTCTAAGTATCCAAAATGGGCTCAAAGTACTTTTTCTAACTTGACAATAGATGAAGTTGGTTTAACAGGGCCCAAGAATTCTCGAAAATAGGTAAACTATGCTATGGTTGTTACTACTTCTTCCACTGAGCCATCCAATTTTGAGGAGGCATCTACTGAACATGTTTGGCAATAGGCAACGAAATGTGAGTATGATTCTATACTTAACAATAATACATGGGCTTTAGTTGATCCTCCTCCACATGTTAAACCCATCAAATGTAAATGGGTTTATAGGACTAAGTATAAATCAGATGGCTCCATTGATAAACATAAGGCACGACTTGTTGCAAAAGGATATGCACAACAAGAAGGTATTGACTATGAGGAAACATTTGCTCCAAGTACCAAATGGCACACTATTTATATGGTTCTTTCCTTAGCAACACAAAATATTTGGAAAGTACATCAATTGGATGTTAAAAGTGCTTTTTTAAATGGTGATTTATAGGAAGAAGTCTATATGAAACAACCTCAAGGTTTTGAATAGGTGGGTGCTGAACACAAAGTATGTAAATTGATAAAAGCTTTGTATGGACTCAAACAAGCACCCAGGGCTTGGTATGAGAAAATGGATTCATACTTGAAATCCATTGGTTTTCATTGTAGTGAATCTGATGATACTCTCTATTTTCGAGTGCAGGGTAAGAAAATGGTGATACTTGTTCTCTATGCCGATGACTTGTTTCTCATAGGTAATGATGAAAACCATAACAAGTCTATGAAGAAGGAATTAGAAGATGGGTTTGAGATGATAGATCTTGGACTTCTTCACTACTATCTAGGCATAGAGGTAACTTAGAAAGAGCATAGTATTTTCATTTCACAAACTAAGTATATTGTTAGGATTTGTTCCAAAGTCTTAACATTAGGTTATATTTTTGGTAGGTAATTAATAATTATTGTAAATGGGGAATGCATCTTTTAGTAAAGACACCCCCATAAAATAAACCTACTTAGTTTAATTATTAGGTAGTTTTAATGTTTTATATTTATTAATTAGAATTACATTACGGGTTGTTTTCCCGTATTTAGTTGGTTATAGGATTAGTTGTTTTTACCGGTCATTGGTAAAAACTATATAAATCTATGTTTGCATTGTAAAAGGGTTAAAGGAGTAAAGGCACCCTTATGTACTTGATTTTTTGAATTATTAATAAAATACTTGTGCACTCGCACTAAGCGGGGACAAGGTTCAACCTATTTTGATTCTGGAGTTATCAGTGGTATTAGAGCCAGGTTATTTTGGAAACTTGGTGAATTCGAAGGAGCAAGGTGAAAAATCAATTCACGTGATATATTTTGGCATGAAATAAGGTATGCCATATAAAATGAATTTTTTTATTGGTTTAAATGTTTGAAAAATTATTAAATTACTTTAATTTTTCAAATATTATTCACATTTAAACCTGCATTTTCCATATACCACAGTCTGGGCTTTTTGATCATTTGATACTCCATTGTCTTGTGTTCAAACCTCCTCATCTGGCGTAAAAATGAATTTTTAGCATTTTAATGTTATTAAATTCATTGTTTTTTTGGCCAAAGTCAGATTTGTATAGCCTATTTTTTGTTGAAAACCTCTAAAAATTTCCATTCATGGTTGCCTTTGTTATTTCCATTCATTCTCAGGCTTCTTAATAGCTAAAACATCTGTGAATGGTATTAAACCCCTAATTTTGCATTCAAATTGAAAATCTAGAATTTTTTTGCACTTGTATGGCCTATTGTACGGCCTTCCAATGCCCAAGCTTTATTTTGATCTCATTCCCTGCAAATACACCTCAAAAAATTTGCAAAAACACAATAAAAATATTTTATATTCAGCCTGTATGGATTTGTATGGCCTATAGGTGAGAGAACAGGTGAAAAAATAATTCTTCAGCAGCAACCATGGCATCCTAGGCAAACATGGTGCTAGAATAAAACTCAAAAATTTATTTTTGATATTTCTAAAGTTTGATTTTCATAAATTTGTTGTGACTAGGTCCCACGGGAGAAGATTGAAAGAGAGGCTGTAAAAACGGAAAAATAATGTGAATTTATTTACTCATATGTAATTTTTTTAATTTTCCCTCATACACAAAATCTAGAATAAGTAGAAATTTATGAGTATGATGTTCTTCAAATGCTCTTAGAGCAATTGGTTAAGCTTATTTTGTTAGAAGCTTGCAAAGGAGGAGGTCAAGGGTTCAAATCCCTTATTTTTGGAGAAAGTTATTTTTGCTTTGGAATATGCTTTTTTTTAAAAAGGAATATTCCTTTTTTTAAATCAAAATATTGAAAAACACATACTTATTGTATTGTGTTATTTAAATTTTTGAAATCATATTTCTTTTGCATTGTTGTGGTGAGATAAGGCTATAATTGGTGAAATAAGGTTGTAATTTGGTGAAATAAGGATGTAATCATTGACTTTTGGTGAGGTTAAGTGTAAAACCCATCAAAAATATTTTCTTTTTCTTTTACACTCTACATGGAGGTTAAGTGCAAAACACTGTAGAAGTAGTGTCTTGTGCAGTGAGTGTAATATTTGTTTCATTTCTTTTGCATTTTGTCAAATGTTTCTCTACTGCACTTACTTTCATTTCGAAATTCCAAAAATTCAAAATTTACTTTTAGATGGTGATAGATTAACAATTTCCAATTATTTAGATTGGAAACGATTGATGGAGGCTTCACTAGTGTTTAATGAATTATGGGATATTGTTAAGAATGAAAATCCCACATTGCCAACAGAGTAGGCTAAAATAGATATTTTCAATTTGTGTGATTCTAAGGCCTTAGCTCTCATTAAATGTTGTTGTACTCGTGATACTTATGTTCATATTGAAAATTCTCCTCATAATTACACTACATGGAAAATATGTTCAGATTTGTATGATAAGAAACCTAAGCATAAGAAGATAGATATTCATATGCAGTTGTTTACTTTGTCATTAGATGAAGATGGGGATATGAGAGAATATATGTCTAAGTTGAAAAATATCACTACTGAGTACACTAACGCTGGTTTTGGAAAACTATATGATGACCTCATAGTTACTGTTGCTTTGAAAGGACTACCAAGGTCCTATAAGAATTTTGTTGAAATGTTGCATGTCTTTAACAAGATCATAGGCATCACCTTTGATAAGTTGGCTGAGTTGCTCATCCAACATGACCTCTCTCTACCCACTAAATCCAAGAAAACTGAAGAAGCCCATGTTTTAGAGTCAAAGCCTATTTCATCTTCATTTGGGCATCAAAACAATAGAGGAAATAGTTATAGAGGGGGTCAAGGTTACAAAGGAGGTAGATATCAAAATAGAGGTAGGGGTCATTCAAATAATCAACAATCTAATCAATCACATTCACATGAAACAAGTGATCGAGGACATGGTCACAATTCATATAGGGGCAGAGGTCGAGGTAGATCAGGCATTCAATGTCATAGATGTGGAAAATTTGGTCACATTGCCTCACAATGTAGGATTCCTTTTGATAAAATTCAAAGGCCACAAAAAGTGACTAAGACTAACTCTGCTCAATATGCCAATCATGACTATGATGAATCTAGTAATGTTGCCCATGAATCTGTATTCACTACTTTGGGGCACATTGATTATATTGAATATGAGGCTAGAGATAAGCTCACAAATGTATGGGTTTTAGACATAGGAGCAACCAAACACATGACATTTAGGAGAGATTTCTTTTGGTCTTATAAGGAAGCTTTTCTCTCTCCATTTGCCTTAGCAGATAAGTCTATGCATACACCACTAGGACTTGGTTCTATTCAAATTATTCTTCCTAATGGGTCTATAAAATACTTGGAGGATGTTTGGTATGTTCCCACATTGAAGAAACACTTACTTTCTTTGGTAACTATTCGAAAGAAAGGCTATCAAATTATGCTTGAAAATGGGCTCATTTACATCAATTTAGTGAAGGATGATTATAAAATAATGTATACATGATATGAAGATAGAAAGTTGGTTAGATTGCATTGTAAGGTGCTTCCTCCCAATATAGAACTTGCAACAGTTGTTGACACAGGTACAAGTATTATATCTACACAGCGATTATGGCATCTCCGCTATGGACATTTGATTATCCACTATTTAGTGGATTTGTAGAGATATGATATGGTGAATGGGTTGTCCACTTTTCATAAAGTTAGTATTCTTTATGAGTCATGTATTTTGGGCAAACAAAATTGGGAAAATTTTCCTAAACAGTCATCTTGGAGAGCTAACATATGTTTATAGTTAGTTCATAGTGATGTATGTGACATGAAAAAGCCATCCATTGGTGGGTGTAGATACTTTGTCTTGTTTATTGATGAATTTTCTAGGATGACTTGGGTATTCTTTATGAAAAATAAATCTGAAGTTTTTGCCAAGTTTGTTGATTAGTTACACTTAGTCGAAAAAGAAACAGGTTCACATTTGGCCACTCTTCGTTCAGATAATGGAGGTGAGTATACCTCAAATGAATTTTTAGATTATTGTCGAGAACATGGTATTCATTGAAAATATAGTAATGCTTATACTCCACAACAAAATGGAGTATCTAAATGAATGAAAATGGGTGTATAGGACTAAGTATAAATCAGGTGGCTCCATTGATAAACATAAGGCACGACTTGTTGCAAAAGGATATGCGCAACAAGAAGGTATTGACTATGAGGAAACATTTGTACCAACTTCCAAATGGCACACTATTCATATGGTACTTGCCTTAGCAACACAAAATGGTTGGAAGGTACATCAATTGGATGTTAAAAGTGTTTTTTTAAATGGTGATTTATAGGAAGAAGTCTATATGAAACAACCTTAGGGTTTTAAACAGGTGGGTGATGAACACAAAGTGTGTAAATTGACAAAAGCTTTGTATGATAAAATGGATTCATACTTGAAATCCATTGGTTTTCATCATAGTGAATCAGATGATACTCTCTAATTTTGAGTGCAAGGTAATAAAATGGTGATACTAGTTCTCTATGTTGATGACTTGTTTATTACAGGTAATGATGAAAACCATAACAAGTCTATGAAGGAGGAATTAAAAGATGGGTTTGAGATGAAAAATCTTGGACTTCTTCACTACTATCTAGGCATAGAGGTAACTCAGAAAGAGCATAGTATTTTCATTTCACAAACCAAGTATATTTCTGAGTTGTTAGAGAGGTTTGGCATGAGTGATTGCAAACCTGCCCTCACTCCCATGGAAAGTAACTTGAAATTGTCTAAGGATGATAGCAATGCCTTTTTTTTATGGCACCACATATAGACAATTGGTGGGAGGTTTGATATACTTGATGACTACTAGGCCTGATATTTCATTTTCAATTGGAATTTTATCTAGGTTTATGCATAAGCCTAGAGAAATTCATTGGCATGCAGCAAAATGAGTACTTTGTTACCTTCAGGGAATGAAAACATATGGCCTTGAATACCACCGCAATACGAACTTCAAACTTGTTGGATATTGTGATGCAAATTTTGGTGGATGTGTGGATGACAGAGTGTCAACCACAAGATACACTATGCATATGGGTTCAGTTACCATTGCTTGGTGTTGTAAGAAGTAGGATACAGTGGCAAATTCATCAGCAGAATTAGAGTATATTATAGACTGGGATGCTTCTAGAGAAATTGTTTACCTTCATTGTATTCTTGAAGATCTTCAGGTTTCTCAATTTGCTCCTACATAGTTATACATTGATAATCAGAGTGCTATCAAGATGTCCAAGAATCCAGTGTTTCATGCCAAAAAAAAACATATGGATGTCAAATACCATTATCTGTGAATGCTGGTGGCAAAGAAAACTCTTGATCCAATATATTTCCCAACTACCGATTAGACAGCTGATATCTTCACAAAACCCCTTGACAGAATCAAATTTGAAAAATTTAGAAAAATGCTTGGTATGTGTCCAAAGACCTGACTTTAGATCATAGGGGGGTTTGTTAGGACTTGTTCTAAAGTCTTAACGTTAGGTTAGATTTTTGGTAGGTAATTAATAATTATTGTAAATGGGGCATGCATCTTTTAGTAAAGACACCCCCATAAAATAAACTTAGTTTAATTATTAGGTAGTTTTAATGTTTTATATTTATTAATTAGAATTACTTTACGGGTTGTTTTCCCGTATTTAGTTGGTTATATGATTAGTCGTTTTTACTAGTCATTGGTATAAACTATATAAATCCATGTTTGCATTTTAAAAGGGTTAAAGGAATAAAGGCACCCTTATGTACTTGATTTTTTGAATTATTAATAAAATACTTGTGCACTCGCACTAAGCAGGGACAAGGTTCAACCTATTTTGATTTTGGAGTTATCATATATTTTGGAGTTATTAGAGAGGTTTGGCATGAGTGATTGCAAATCTGCCCTCACTCCCATGGAAAGTAACTTGAAATTGTCTAAAGATGATAGCAGTGCCTTTTTGATGGCACCACATATAGACAATTGGTGGGAGGTTTGATATACTTGATGACTACCAGGCCTGATATTTCATTTTCAATTGGAATTTTATCTAGGTTTATGCATAAGCATAGAGAAATTCATTGGCATGCAACAAAATGAGTACTTCGTTACCTTTAGGGAATGAAAACATATGGCCTTGAATACCGCCGAAACAAGAACTTCAAACTTGTTGGATATTGTGATGCAGATTTTGGTGGATGTGTGGATGATAGAGTGTCAACCATAGGATACACTATGCATATGGGTTCAGCTGCCATTGCTTGGTGTTTTAAGAAGCAAGATACAGTGGAAAATTCATCAGTAGAATCAGAGTATATTGTATCATGGGATGCTTCCAAAGAAATTGTTTACCTTTATCGTATTCTTGAAGATCTATAGGTTTCTCAGTTTGCTCCTACATAATTATACATTGATAATTAGAGTTCAATCAAGATGTCCAAGAATCCAGTGTTTCATGCCAAAACAAAACATATGGATGTCAAATAGCATTAACTATGAATGCTGGTGGTAAAGAAAACTCTTGATCCAATATATTGCCCAACTGCTGATCAAACAACTGATATCTTCACAAAACCCCTTGACAAAATCAAATTTTAAAAATTTAGAAAAATGCTTGGTATGTGTCCAAAGACCTAACTTTGGATCATAGGGGGGTTTGTTAGGACTTGTTCCAAAGTCTTCACATTAGGTTAGATTTTTGGTAGATAATAAATAATTATTGTAAATGGGGCATGCATCTTTTAGTAAAGACACCCCCATAAAATAAACTTAGTTTAATTATTATGTAGTTTTAATGTTTTATATTTATTAATTAGAATTACCTTACGGGTTGTTTTCTCATATTTAGTTGGTTATAGGATTAGTTGTTTTTACTGGTCATTGGTAAAAACTATATAAATCCATGTTTGCATTGTAAAAGGGTTAATGGAGTAAATTCACCCTTATGTACTTGATTTTTTGAAATTAATAAAATACTTGTGCACTCGCACTAAGCGGGGACAAGGTTCAACCTATTTTGGTTCAGGAGTTATCACCTAATGGATGGATTGAAGAACATAATAGGTTGATGACTATGTGTATGACCTATAGCTCATATTTATAGTGTCATAAATAGTGCTCTTGCATGTTTTAAGACTTGTGAAAGAGAGGAATGTGTAAGAGTTGAAGAGTGAAGGAAAGAAGAAAGGGTGTGTGCCTAGTGAATGGGTTATATAATAGATCAGGCTGATGACTATGTATGACCTGTACATTATATTTCTAATATAAAATATATTGCTCTTATAGGTTTAAAGATTAGGGAGATAAGTTTGGTCAGAAGGACTTGACCATCCTCTAGGTAGGTACTCCTTGTGGAATAGGTGTTTCATTGAATTCTTGGTCAAAAGGACTTGACCATCCTAGGGGAAAGTGCTCCCTATGGAATAGGTGTTTTACTAAATTTTGGTTAGAAGGACTTGATCATCCTAAGGGCAGGTGCTCCTTTTAGAATAAGTATTTCATTAAAGTCTCATGTTTGAATACTTCTTATAAGATAAGTAGTCCATGTGTTTGCAAGATTTTGAGTGGGTTTTATTCCCCAAGAGGGTTTCTCACATAGATCATGTGTTGTGTGTATAATCTTGCATTATCTATTTATTCATTACTATAAACATCTTGAATTCTTCATGAATGGTTGTATTGAATGCTTAAGTGTTTGAAGGGTTTGGAAATTGAACTGCATTATTTGTCACTATTGATCCACCTCCAATGGTTTGTACCTCTAACATATACATACATGTGTGTGTGTGTGTGTGTGTGTGTGTGTGTGTGTGTGTGTGTGTGTGTGTGTGTGTGTGTGTATTTATAAATAGATATTTAAGATGTTTAAAATGGACCAAATTACATGATTAATCTAAAGATCAAGAAGTGTTTTAAAATTAGATTTTAACCCTATATCTGCCTTACAGATCTAAATATGAACAATAGATATAATAAGAGTCAAAATGGAAAAATTTTGTCAAAATGATGAAATCTCTAGTCTAGAATCAATACCATGAATTCACAAAGTAAGATCACAATTCCTAGAATTTTTTGATCTGTTGTTTTTTAGAAGATATGGAAAAGGGGTAAAGGTTGGGTTTAGTTTTTCCTATAGATGATCCTCTAGCCTTCCCTCTTTCCTATTGACTCTGTAAATCACACAACAAACTATACAGAGATAGATCTAGTTATAGTGAGGAGTTAGCAAAATATTTTATTAAAAATCCCAAATAATGTAAACATAATGCAAAAATAAGGGATATATGAGGATTAAATGATTTTCTAATCCTTGAAAAAAATAAAAGAGTTAGAATAAAACCCTATAGATCAGAGCATAATTATCAGTTGTTGGTATTTTTATCAAAACTACAAAAATTCAAGTCAACAAGGTAAAACCACTACTTACAGGTCAAAATTACAATTCACAAGGTCACAATTTTGTGATGAACCTTCAAATAGACTAATAATAGTTTAGGTATAATCACTACTTGACAGACAAAACTATGACTCTAATAACAAAGTCATAATTCATGATTAGTGATATTATCAAAAAGCAAAATCCTGCATAGTTAGAGGAGACAATAGTGGTTAAGTTAAATGTTTATCACAAAGTTGTAACTTATGAGTAAAAACCATGATTTTAAGGTCACAAAAAACTAGTGCAATACCACAAATTTCACTTGTACACATAAAATTTCAAAAATTCAATAGTTTTCTTGATCCAACCAGAAATGCAATCTTGTAAAACACCACTAACAAGCCAAGATTGTTAAATTGGGAGTGATATTCCTACCATGGTCACCAATATATAGTATGATTTTGAGAAAATATGCATTAAACTACAAAATTCAAACCCAAAAATCAAACTACCTATTAGGAAGGATTATGGAAACAAATCAAAATGATAGGATAAATCTTACCAATCCTTGCTTCAACTATATCCTTCTAAGATGTTCAAATGGATGATTAATTATATGTCGACTCAAATTTTGACATTATAAGGAATGATGATAGATTTTGATGATTGATTGAGTTAGCATGGATTTGTACTGAGCTTGGTAGATGGCCTTTAATTTATGAATGGAATGGTTTAAATAGAAAAAGGAGGGAAAGATCAATGGTAGAGATTCAAATTTGGCTTGGATAGATCAAGGGTGGAGAATTAAAAGGAATTTAAAATTATTTAGAAGCCTCTATATTTAGAGTCTTCTAGAGATTAGGAGTGAGAATAGAGATGATCCTAGTAATGGAGAATTATAAAATCCTTCTTAGGGTTTAATTAGGCTTAGGGATGGTTTATATAGGGATTAGGTGTGTGATTAGGGACTAAGGATGTAGGGGATCCTAGGAATACACTAGTTTATGTGGGTAGGTGGGTCATGGAAATTTAAAATTACCAAATAATAGATAAGTGGGGGATTAGATGGGATAATGGGGATTTAGGAAAATTAATGAAGAAGTGGGGTAGGAGTTGGTGTTCCCAAAATTTCACACTTAGAAATTTTGGGTTACCCCTATTTAAAATTTTGAATTCTATCTTATGTGAGTCAGTTGTTCTTGTTAAACCAGTCACATGAATAAATTATTAGTATTTAGTAGTTTTTATTTTTGATTTCTTTCTTTTCCCAATTACTTCAAATTACTCTAGAAGGTTGAAAACATTTGCCTAAGGCCATCACTAAAAAACCCATTTACTCATCTTCCCCAGAAGATCAAAAAGCCAAGTATATGATCTCATTTCCAAGCCAACTTAGGTTCCCAAAATTAATTATTAAACAAGAAGTAAATTAGTCTCACAAATCTAAGTTTCACTACTTAGTTCAAACCAAAATTATCAAATAACTTTAATTCTCATCAAAATTCAAGTAAATCAATCCCACAAACCTGTAGAACATTACCCAAAGTAAATCAAGGTTTTGAAATTACTTTTCTTACATAAAGCCACAAGTAGAAGTAATGAAGGTTTAAAAACCTAAGGTACTCACTAGTCAAGTCCAAGTCGGGTTTACAAAGTTGCTTAACTTCAATTGCCAAATTAAGCAAAGTAGTTAGTAAAACTTGACAAAAAACAAAGGACTTATGTGGCTCCTTCACACATGTCTTGTACATGTCATTAATGCACTAGAAAATATAAATATCAATTAATTCCACCTTATTTCCTACCTGGCATTCAAGTTATTTGACCAAGCTACCACCCCTAGAAACCTTGAGCTATATTATCCAAGCCTCTAGAGTGATTTTTTATTAGATTCTTTGTGACCCATTTACATTTAAGGTATTTATATCATTTTCATTTGATTTTCATGCCCTCATATTTAATGTTTTATATTTTTTCTCTAGTAATTTTTTGCTTTTTGTCATGAATGGATCATTATTTGTGCTCATTCTATTTGGTTTTATTTGTCAATTTTACTTGTTTATATTTTGTAAAAATTGTGTAAACATTTTCATAAGCATTTTTCATCTAAAATCCTCCTCAAAATCTTAATAGGTTAAAATTTTCCCACAAAAAACCTAAAAGATAGCCTAACATCACCCATTCAGGTTTCCCACAACTGCTTGCTCAGACTCTCAAATCTGATTTAATTGCTCTAAAAAACCTAAGACTCCCAAAGCATCCAACCAACTAAAACTTCCCATTACTTGATACTCACCTAGAGTCATGACCCTAATCTACTTCCGTCAAAAACCTTGAAACTTTCATGTACCATACCTACCCAGAGTTGTGATTACTTATTGCTTCTACTTTAGGTTTTCCAACCATAGTTACTTATCTTACCAAACTTGAAGTAGCTTCCTTTAAGAAACCTAGATTCCTCATGACTCACTGATTACTCAAAATATTGAACTCAAGTTACTAGTTAAGATAAACCTAAAGTTACCCATGATTTTTCTTATTACTTACCTAGATTATTGAATGCTTAAGAATTCCAGGTCATCTAGACCAACCTAGGATTGTGATACCCTATTTCTTACTATGAGTTACTTGGGGTTTTCAAGACTTTATACTACTTGAAACCTAAAGATGGTTTAGATGTATTATTTGAGACAACAACTTGACTCATTTCTTTAACTTTTTATAAACCAGTAAGATCAATCATAAAACTTTTAAGAGCATTTGTCAAGTTTTTCTTTAGTTAACTAGAGAAAATGTCAAGGTTAAAAGGTTTAAAAGAAGAAATATTTGGAGTAGAATTACAATAAACAATTTTAATTGAATAAGTCCCTAAGTTATCACTTGAATAAATCCCTGGGACAAGTAGGAAGGGTAAAACAAAAGCTAAGAGAGCCAAATCACAAGATCCAAAGATGAAGTACAAATAAAAAGGATACCCTATTAATCTTACATTACTTCTAAGTAGACTAAAACAAGTTATATAGATATGGGGTATCTATTAGTAACTGAGTTGTTGGAAAGATAAAAAGCTATAGCCAAGACTCCAATCATGTAGGCAATGACTAATAGTAGGATTCTACAAGTTGTAGCTTTCCTTAGCTCAGCTCAACTTCTTGAGTTTGTCCTAGCATGTGCCAAGTACTATGACTCCCTTAATAATACAATCAAAGAAACTTTTGGTAATGTAGTAATAAGGTTGGATGTTCAATACCTTAAATATTGCTTAAAGATACCAACAAAATCTAAAATCCTATAGGTGATAATGGAAAAATCTAAAGGACATTGGGAAAATAAAATATTAGAGTGCATTAAAATAAAGAACACAAACTACCTAAATAAATCTAAGCAAGCTTCAAGATTTCCAAAGTATATAGTAACGTCAGACATGGTTCAAAAAGTAGATGACATTACTCAGTTGTTATGAAAAATTAATGGAGAAAAGAATACCAAGTGCTTTTTAACTTGGATGTATTCATACATTAGGGCCACTAATGTCAATAGAATTTTCACAATGATTGAGTGGGTTAGGCGAATAAGTGACAACATAAACTTTTAAATTCAAAATTACCTCATACCTAGTATATGTTGTAGCATAAAATGGAGCCTTTTCTAGGCTAAATACAAAAGGGATCCTAGAAAATGAACCAATATATCAATATTATCCTCAATTGGTTCTTTCTGAATACTACAAGCATTATAAGATAGTGAATGATGGATTCTTCTATGAAATCATTTGTAAGTTAAATATAGCTTTGAAACACAAGAGAGTATATGATATATCATGGGATGTAGTTTCCTAAATTAGATGCATTTTCATTTAGTTCCTCAACTTCACATACATTAGAGTTGGTGGTTTCTCAAGCACACCAATCAAATTACCAAAAGATCCAAGTGACAAGTTGATTCTTATGGAGTTATGTAGGTAACTTGTTAAATTACATGACTTACAATCAAAGGCTCACCATCATGTTGTTAATTTTCCTATTTTTATTAGTCATTACCATTGTATAAGAATGTAAAGGGACAAAAATATACAAAAAGAGATGCACCATAATTACAATCAGACACATTTTAAAGCTAGAACTTATTTTGATTGCAAAGGTGTAGCTCAAAATATAATTTCTCTAGAGTATAAGCACATTCTTGCACTTAAGGACTATTGGATTGATTTTAGGGATGATTTTTATCTAAGAATTAGGGATAATAGTAGGTTAACTATTGAAAAAATTCATACTTTTGATCTAGCCACAATTCTAGAAAACATGGAAGATGATGGAATTGTAACAAGTGATGCCTACTATGTAGTAGGAGGGGATAAAGACCCACTTCTAGAGATTATTTTTGATAAAAAAAAGTTAAAACTATTACAGATAGAACTTCAATGGTTATGGCCATGAATTCCACATGGTTCCTCAATAAATAATATTACATGAAGTAGTTGATGACTAAGACAAATGGAATAAGTCGAAAGATAAAGATAGTCTAAGGAAAAAGCAGTCAAGTGTAGAAGAAATTAAAATTGAAAAGAAATGTTGATGATACTTATTCACTGGTCAAAGATAAATAATCTACTCAATGAGTTGCCACCACACCTCCTTTTGTAACTTATATAGATACTTCTTTACCCACCATTCCCACTTACACTACACCTATCACATATCCATCAATACTCATGCCACCTCTAAAGTCTCATGACATCAAACATTCTAATAAACTCATTTAGAAGGAAACTAATGTTCATCTTCCTCCTCCATCTTCACCACCTCCACCTCCTTTGGAAGATCAATCCACCAATAAAAATGAGTCAGAGCAAGTAACTACCAAAGAAGTGATCCCATCTCAGGAGGCACCATAAGAAAAGAAAAAAGAAAAAGTTGAACCTAAGAAAGAAACTATAGAGGTAGTAAAAGAGTTGGAAAAGGGAGAAGATAAGATAGTAGAGGCAGAATTAGTTGTAAAAAAAGTGGTAGATAAAATAAAGGAGAAGGAAGTAGTGATAGAGAAAGTGAAAGAGAAAGAAAAGGAAATGGAACCAAAAAAGGATAAAGATAAAATGCAAGAAGTAGAGAAAGAGAAGGAAGTAGGGAAGGGAAAATATGAATAAATTACTCCTAATATGGCTCAAAACATTCTAGATTCATAGGAAGTTTATTATTAATAACTAGTGGTAAGAAATAACCAACAAAAAATGGTGATTCATACAAACACTTCCACTAGTATGAATTTATCTTCTTGGTTGGCAATGCAAACAACTCCCAAGTGTAGAGAAGTGATAAATTTGGAAGAAATTGATTTACAAATATTGAAGAGTTTAGATATAAAATGAAATAAGCCTAAGAACACCAAAGTGACTTCAAAGTTAATAATTTAATTTTTAGGGAAAAAGTTTACAAAGGTGTCCACTTTTCCTCTACATAAAAGTAAAGATGAAGTCACTAAAGGTGACTTAATAGTTAAAAATATATCTCTTGGAGAAGTTACCATAGAGGGCTTGAAATAGGATGAAGAGAAGGATGCCAAAGCTAAATTAAAAGATCAAAATGCTAAGTGGTGTGAAATAATTACTAAAGTTGCAAGGTTTGTTCCACAACAATCAATTCTTTTAGGAGATTCAATTTACCAGCGAGTAATAACTAAGGTGGAAGAAATTAGAGATAAGGCTAAGGCCATTGATGAATGGATGGAGAAGATGAATCAAAATACATAGAAGCTCTTTCTTGAATTCCCAAGTATTCATCCAAATATTGTAAATAAATTAGCAAAGATAAAGGTAGTAAGGAAGGAAATAGAAAATGAGAATGGAATTTTTGAGTTGTAGTAAGAGAGTCTGCAAATAATAAGTACTTTGAGTGAGAAAGTTTTGATTGAAGAGAAGATTGTCCCTGAAGGATCAATAAAGAAATTAAAATAATAATAATATCTCATATCTTTTCACATGTGTATTTTTGAGGCAATGTGTGAAGAAATGAAGACTTTAGAAGAAGAAGCTCATAATGAAAAGGTGAATCTAGAAGATTGTTTCTTTGGTCTCACTAACATTTGGTCTGATCAAAACTTAAGGACATATAAATAGTTATATCAGTAGTTCAAGTATTTAATGGAAAAGGCCACAACTCCTTTCATAGATAAATCTATAAAGTATTTAATCAAATGTCAACATTAAATCAAGAGGCTTGAACCAGGACTTGAAGAGATGAAAACTCATAGTACAAGGTTGAAAAGAGAAATGCTAAGATTTGAGATTGAAAGGAAATCACTTGCTAAACTAGATGATGCAGCAATACAATCCATGATGACTCAATACATTAAATATAGATAGAAATGTAGAAACAAAGTTAATGAATTAGAATGATTTCAATATTTCTTCTACTTCTTCTATTTTATTCTTATAACTTGTAATGTATTTAAGTAATTACTTGTAAAAGTAAGTTGTTAAAAAATGTAAGACTCAAGTAACTTGGTTCAATGCCATTACTTAAAGTCATTTTGTAAAATCAAATTACTTAAACAAGCTTTGTGTTACATGCAAAGAGATTATTTTTATTTCAAACTATAAAACCAACAAGTTCGTAGTTTTAGCACAACACATGAAAATTCAAGGAGTTGTCTACTATTTATTTTTGACTTATAAAATTGTATAAATATAAGAGTAGGCCTACATGTTTGAGAATGATGGTAATTTTTTCATATCAATTGTAACTAAAAGAAAATAATTTAAGCAATCTAAAATTTGTGTTTATATTTTTGAGTTTTTCTTTTGTATAAAATTGGTTCAAAGTGAATGAGAAAGAATTTGTTTTCTATGGAACTTTATGTCTCAGAAGATCATTTGGTGCATTTTTGAAGATTAAAATGGTAAACTTTGTGTTATATTTAAATCTAAATATAAATTCTAGTCTTTATTAGTCATTTTCTGAAAATATTATCATCTCTTGAATGTTTATTTACTTATACAAATTCAATAATATCTATAAAATTGCTTATTGTGAAGTGCAAACTTATTTATTATCACATATTCTAGTCTTTCGTTCTTAATTTCCCAAAATTTCTTTACACACTCTCTAAAATAGTTGCTTATTTGCTCTACAAAATCACATTGTTATGGTTCATGAACTTTGTGATTAAAGTAATACCCCCAAAAATAAGACAACTTGCACATAGTTTGTATAACCTATGAATAACTAAGAGTTGTGAATAATTAATAGTAAATAGACACAAGAATACAGGTGATTCACCATTACATGAATGGGATTTAATCTCATGACTACTTAAGTACTATTTTTAGCCTATAAAATATCTAGCCAACACTTTCTAGCAACTACACTGGGGAACAATGAACTAAATTCATAGATCTAAAAATAGATTACACCTTCAAGTTGAGATAGGCATAGTTAATGTTTAATTTTATAAAATTTGTGTACTTTTTAAATCATTCATATTAAGCATTGCATGAAAATTAAGCCACACACCTATGAGTAAAGCATGTCCTTACTAAAGTTAACTCCACTTTCATAAAATAGACGTCTTGTTTTTATTGGATTACTACATGTCTAGAAGTTAAATTTTGTTTAACACCTTTTTTATCTTAAAATTTTTGTATGTCAATTAACCACCACCTAAGTCTTTATCTATAAACCAAATTGATTGATTAATCCTCAAAAGAACTTTCGTGATTCAAACTAGCAAATCGACCTTTCACCAGAGCAAGGAGAGCTTAAGGCCAAATAGATATTTTCTTTGAATTACAAGAGTAGTTCAATTTCAGATTTCCTGTCAAATATAGAACATGAAAAGCCAGTCTCTCACCAATGAGACAATCATAAACTCCTATGAATCATATATAACATAATTCTTTAAGAATAATTCAATTATGCTAATCCTTAATTCCTCATTCTTAAAAGAATGGTGCAACCACTTCCCATCCCTTGGGGGGTAGAGATTAGTTATCTCAATTTGACTCCTCTTCTTCATGAATTTCCCAAGGGGTAAAGAAATAATTTTCCAAAGTTCACTGGTGATGGAAAATAAAGTCTAGATGAATGCTTGGTTGCATTTTTTATAGCCTATGGAGTAATTGGCATCAAGCATGAAAATGTCTCAGTCAGACTCTTCATTGAGACCTTGCATGACCTAGTTGCAAAATGGTTTTACCATTTACCTCTTGGCACTATAGTAAAATGGGATACTATACATGAGAAGTTTTAAAAAAGATTCAAAGCTATAGAAGATTCACATATATTTATTCACAACTAACTCAGCTCAATAAGGAGCCACTTGAGCACATACGAGATTTCATTACAAAATTTAATAGACTACTCTATAAAATCCCTCAAGTTGGTTTGCCCACTAGAGATAATTAGAAGTGCTTCTTCATCAATGCTTAGTTACTAGAGGTTAGTTATCAGCTATGTAGATCACATCTTATTGATTTAGCAGTAGCTCAAAATCTTACTATAGAAGTTAAAGATGACTTGATAATGGTTAGAAAGATCAAGAAAACAAATTTTGAGGGTGATTCTTATACTTCAAGCACATCATAGAATACTGATCCCCTATTACATAAGTTGGATAATGACTTGTTACAATTCAAAAGGCAAATTTATCAAGGTACTCATTCTACCCCTACTAAGAATGCACCTGCATGAAATTTTAATAATCAGAATAGGAACCACATTGATAGTCCTACACAAAGACTATAAATTAAATATGCTCTCAAAAATAATGTTGGAATAAATGAATAATATCAAATTATTTATGATACTCATCCAAGTGTTTTTGATGAAGATGACTTTATAGATCCTATTGGAGACTCCAACATAGGATATCTTGAATATCAATCAGAAAGTGATTATGAAGAAGCATTTGAAGGAGATCATATTCACTCTTTTATAATTTTTACAAGGTAAAATCTCAAAAATATGGTGAAAAACCTTCCAAATAATAAGATAAAGGAGATCTTTGATCAAATGTAAACTTCTGAAAAGAGGTAGTCCTCTACCTTCTTCTTTAGCTCTAAAAGATAAGTATGTAGCTTCTTCTTCTCAAAATCATAAGCTAGTAACTCATAATACTAAAGCTAATCCTACTCTATCTGCATCCATCCCTTCTTTTGACATAATTGGTCACATAAATAAAACTAAAATTCAAATGTTAGAAGTTGAATACTTGAGGTCTTATCTAGATCAGTTGAATAGACTAGTCAAGTATGTACAAAGCAAATGGTCAAATAATTCAGCCAATGCCTCTAAAGGTATATTTAATACTCCTAAATAGTTTCCTTCCTAAAATAATGTCATGGCTACTTCTCCCACATCTACTTATACTTTTGAAAGGATATAGCCATTCTATGTGTCTCTTTTGATTAATGGGTTCATGTTGAGAAATTATAGCCTAGACTTTGGAGCCTCAGATCATGTTATGATAGCTAAAGTAATTGATGTCATTGGATTCACTTTGACTAAAACAATAGGTAGATGTTATTCAATGGAGATACAAGTTCCCTTGATTGGATAGATTAAATATGCCCAAGTTGTCCTAGCATCTTTCCTAGATAAAAGACTCAAAATGACAATTATGGCTATGGATATTCTTGTCTCTTATGGAATGTTACTAAGTAGAAACTTATAAAAATATATATGAGGATAATTCAAGATGGATTGGTCATGTGCTCATAGTCCAATCAAAAGAGTAAATCAAAAACATAAGCCTAAAAAGAAATCCAAATACACAGTTTCTAAGTCTGATGATCCTAGGTCATAGATTATTTTTGAAAAATCAGACCATGGAGTTTACTACCTCAAATTGGTCAAGGAGATACAAAGACCAAAGGAATTTGAATAGAAGAAGAAGAAGATAAAATATGGACTTTAGAATTTGATGCTAGGTACAGTTTTCTTGGTTCAAGTGTTGGTGTGGTATTGATATCACCTGATGGTAAAATATTTCCTTACTATTATAAACTCATGTTTAAAAATACTAATGACACAATATAATATGAAGCACTTATTTAGGACTTGAACAAGCAAATGAAAAAGGAGTAAGACTCATAAAAGCAAAAGGCGATGATGAACTAATAGTAAGGCAAATTAATGGTCAATATCAAGTGAAGAAAGACAATCTAAGGCACTACCATGATTGAGTTTTGAGTGTAACACTCAACTTTATAGCTTTCTCGATCAACTTAGTTCCTCAAGATCAAAACTCTAGAGATAATTCACTTGTATTTGTGACATCTCTACTTAGGCCAGATCAGTAGCCTACACTTTTTTGAGAAGGTAACTATAAAGTAGAAATAGTTTACCATCCAAAGGTTATAAATAATGTCGAGTAGTGGTAAGTTTTCAATAATGATAAGTACATAGTTGTATTCCTTAGGCAGTAAGATAACTTCAAAGAATTGTACTTTGAAGGAAATAGTTCATTTCCACACCAAATGAAAATAGGTATCATTGACCCTAAGATTACTAATAGTCAATATATAATTCAATTGAAGGGAAATAATATCCCTAAAGGGTTAGTTTCTTTAGAATAAATCTTTGATAATCATGATCAATTTCTGAAGAAAAATGAAAAAATATGGTGATAGTTTAACTCTAAAAGTATAATAGATTAATTTGGGTAGTGAAGAAGAGCCTAAGATGGTCAACATTGGCAAATGTTACTTTTAAAATTCGAAGGAAGCATTTATTGAGCTTCTCAAAATATACATTGATGTGTTTGTCTAGTCCTATAAAGACCTGAAGACCTTTCATCCAGATGAGGTACAACACTATTTTCCACTTTAGCCAAAAGTAAATCCTTTCAAACATTTGTTATGCCACCATAATCCAACCATCTTAGGTAATATCTATTCTAAAATATAGAAGCTTCTTGATGTTGAGATCATCTATCCTATCCACCATTCAGAATGGTTAGCTAATATCATCTGAGTGAGAAAGAAAAATGGAGAAATATGTTTATGTGTTGATTTCCACAATCTAAATCAAGATTCTCTTAAAGATAACTACCTATTTCCCATTATGGATCACATCTTGAAAGTAGTTATAGGTTCAAAGATGTTATCTATGTTAGATGGATTTTTAAGATACAATCAGATAAAAGTAGCTAAAAAAGATCAATATAAAATAGATTTCATAATGCCATGGGGAATGTTTGCCTATCAGAAGATGTTTTTTGGGCTTATCAATGTTTGAACAACTTTTTTGTGAGAAATGGATCTAGAATTTGCACATCTTAAGAGTAAGAGTATAGTGGTATACCTTGATGACTTGAAAATCTTCTCCATAAAGAGACGTAATCACTTGGATGATCTAAAAGAAGTACTCATCTAGTGCAGGAGACATGGGATTTCTTTGAATCCCAAGAAATAAATATTTTCTATGACTAAAGGAAAACTTCTTGGTCATATTTTCTCAAAGGATGGGACAAATATTTATCTAGAATGAGTCAAATTTATTCAAAGTTTACCTATACCTACATCTAAAAAAGGAGTGCAATCATTCTTTGGTGAGATCAATTTCCTTAGAAGATTCATTCCTAATTTTGCTAAGTTGACTTACCACATCTATGATATGATGAAAAATAGGCAAGAATTCAAGTACAATATTGAAGGTAATTTGGAATTTGAAAGGATTAAATCATCTATAGCTAAAGCTCTAGTGTTGGTTTCCCCAAATTTTAGTAAAGAATTCATTCTTTATTGTTATTCTTCTTAGCACACTATGTCAGTCATACTCTTAAAAAATAATGATGAGGGTATTGAATCCCCAATAGATTTTATGAGATAGCCATTGAAAAGCTTTAAACTAAAGTATTCATTGATGGAGAAACATGCATTTTCTATAGTAAAAGCATGCAAACTTTTTAGGTACTACATTTTGCCTTCACATACTAAATTTTATATACCTGACACTACAATCAAATCAATTATAATATAGCAGGAGATCAAATTATTAAGAGGCACTTAGGTAGATAAGGTACAAAATTTTGATCTTGATATCAAACCAACAAAGCTAATAAGATGAAGAAGGTTGTGCCAATTGATGATAGAGAGAAAGCCTGATGAAATAGATATAGTGGAACCTTCACTCCAAGTTGAATTAGATGAAGATTTGCCTATGGTGATTATTGTTGATCTTCTTGATGAATGGCATAGAAAGATTGCTTACTTCTTGACTTATAGAGAATGTCTAGTTAATCTTACACATAAAGAAAAATGTGTCATCAAGATAAAGTCAAAGTATTATGTCCTTTAGGATAATGGTTTGTACAAAAGAGGAATTGATCATGTTTTCCTTCATTGTGTGGATAAATAATAACAACAAAAAATTTTGGAGCAGTTTCATGATAAAGCATGTGGAGGCCACTTCTCAACACAAGTCACAACACACAAAATCTTATGAATAAGGTACTTTTGGCATACCCTTTTCCAAAACACTTCTCATTGGGTTTTTAAGTTTCAATCATGTCAACACTTTGTGGGACATGTAAATTTGTCAATTTTACCTATAAAACTAGTTGTAATAAGTGAGCCATTCCAATAGTGGGGCATGTATTTTATTGACATGTTGAATCCTTCTTCAAGTGTTAGACATTTTTATGTTTTAACTACAAATGATTACTTTAGAAAATGGGTAGAATCCATTCCGATCAATCATGCCACTTCTAAAGTTTTATGTGATTTCACTAAAGAAAACATTATAGTAAGATTTGGTGTCCCACATAAGATAGTAATAGATAATGCAACTAACTTTTCTTTAGTATAATTAACTGATTTCTATTACTCATATGGAATAGACTTGGTTCATGTTTTAACTCACTATCCTTAGGGGAATGGCCAAGCTGAGTCAAGTAAAAATAACTTGATAACCATCATTCATAAGCTAGTGGACAATAATCAATGAACTTGGCACAAAAAGCTATTTGATACACTATGGACCAACTCCAAAGAAAGCCATAAGTATGTCTCTTAATTAGTTGTTATATGAAACAAATGTAAAGATACCAATCACCATAGAGTGTCCTACTTTTCAATTGTCCAAAACTATTAAAGATGTGACTTGTCAATATTCACTTGATAAGAGGATCATGTTTCTCATTGAACTATAAGAGATTTGTATTCGTATTATTGACCAGTTGACTGATCACCAAATGAAAGTGAATATATTTGATAAAAAGGCTTGAGATAGATAATTTTAAATTGGTGACTTGGTCTTCCTATGGGATAAATAGAATGAACAAAAAGGAAAGCATGGAAAGTTTGACTCACTATGGAAAGGGGCTTTCACTATAAAGAACATTTTTAGAAGAGATAGCTTCATCCAAGCTTATCAAGATGGAATTTAACTACCACTACCTTTAAATGGGCAACACTTGAAGCTCTACAATAATTGAGTAGCAGGGTAACACTTGTATGTATATAAATAATTTTTTTTTTTTGTTTTATTATTTTGTTTCTCTATTTATTTGTTTATTTTGTAGTTTTTGTGATTGATTTTTTGCAAAGGCCCTGTACCCATTAGACAAGACTCAAAACCAAAGATATGGGGATCTCATCCTTGTTTATTTCTTTCTTATAGAAATAAAGATGTCCCTAATTAGAACTCACTGGTGTTCCAAAAATTTCACACTTAGAAATTTTGGGTTGCCCCTATTTAAAATGTTGCATTTTGTCTTATGTCAGTTAGTTGTTTTTTTTAAACCAATCCCATAAATAAAGTCTAAGTCTTTAATATTTTTTTTTTAAATTACTTTCTTTTCATAATTGATTTAAATTGCTCTATAAGGTTGAAAATATATGCCTAAGGCCATCACTAAAAAACCCATTTACTCATATTTCCTAGAAGATCAAAAAGTCAAGTATATGATCTCATTTCCAAGCCAATTCAAGTTCCCTAAATTAATTAACTTATTAAATAAGAAGTAAAGTAATCTTGCAAATATAATTTGAACTGCTTAGTTCAAACCATAATTATCAAACAACTTTACTTCTCATCAAAATTCAAGTAAAGCAATCCTACAAACCCATAGAATATTACCCAAATCAAATGAGGGTTTTAAAATTACTTTACTTACGCAAAGTCACAAGTAGAAGTAATGAAGGTTTATGAACCCAAATTACTCACTAGTCAAGACCAAACTAGGTTTGTAAAGCTACTTAACTTCAAATTCCAAATTAACTAAAGTAGTTAGTAAAACCTAACAAAAATCCAAGGTCTTATGAGGCTCCTTCACACTTGTCTCCTACATGTCATTAATGTGTTGGAAAATATAAATATAGATTAATTCCAACTCATTTGCCACCTATAATTTAGGTTATTTGACCAAGTTATCACCCCTGCGAGCCTCAAGCTACACTATCCAAGCCTCTACAGTGATTTTTATTAGATTCTTCATGACCCATTTGTGTTTAAGGTATTTATATCATTTTTATTTGATTTTCATGCCCTTGTCTTGAATGTTTTCTTCTCTTTTTTCTTTGGTAATTTTCCAATTACCACCATGAATGTATCATTGTCTATGCTCATTTTACTTGGTTTTATTTGTCAATTTTACTTGTTTATATGTTATAAAAACCATGTAAACATTTTTAAAAAAATTTATCTAAAATACTCCTAAAAATATTGCTAAGTTAAAATATTCCTGTAGAAAACCTAATGGATAGCCTAACATCACCCACTCATGTTTCCCATAACTACTTTATCAGACTCTCGAATCTAAGTTACTTTCTTTAAGAAACCCAAGACTCCAGGGCATCCAACCAGCTTATAATTCCCATTTCTTAATACTCACTCAGAGTCTTGACCCTAAGCTACTACCCTTAAGAACCTTGAAACTCTCAAGTACCCTACCTACCTAGAGTTGCAATTGGTTATTGCTTCTACTTCAAGTTTTCCAACCATAGTTACTTATCCTACCAAACCCAAAGTAGTTGCCTTCAAGAAACCTAGATTCCTCATTACTCACTACTTACTCAAAATTTTGAACTCAAATTACTAGCTAATATAACTTGAAGTTACCCATGCTTTTTATTTTTACTTACCTAGATACTTGAATGCTAAAGACTTACAGATCATCTAGACCAACTTGGGATTGTGATACCCTATTGATTATAATGAGTTACTTGGGGTTTTCAAGACTTTCTATTGCTTGAAACCTAAAGTTGATTTAGAGGTATTATTTGAGATAACAACTTGACTCATTTCTTCAACTTTTCATAAACCAACAAGAGTAATCATAGAATTTTCAAGAGCACTTGTCATGTTTTTATAGAGTTAACTAGAGAAAATGTTAGGGTCAAAAATATCATAGGAAGAAATAGCTAGAGTAGAATTATAAGAAATAACTTTAATTGAAGAAGTCCCTGACTTAACACTTGAATAAATCCCTGGGCCAAGTAGGAAGGGTAAAATAAAAGATAAGAGAGATAAATCATAAGAGCTAAAGATTAATTATGAATACAAAGGATACCCTATTGAATCTTGCATTACTTCCAAGTTGATTGAAATAAGTGATATAGATATGGGACATATGTCAGTGACTAAGTTGTTAGAAAGATCCAAAGATATAGTCAAGACTCCACTCATGTAGGCAATGACTAATAGTGAGATTCTACAAGCTGTAGCTTTCCCAAGCTTAGCTCAACTTCCTGATTTTATCCTATCATGTGCCAAGTACTATGACTCCCTCACTAGGACAATCAAAGATAATTTTGGCAATATAGTAATGAGGTTAGATGTTTAATACAATAAATACTACTTAAAGATACTAACAACATCTAAAATATTATATGTAACAATGGAAAAAGATAAAGGACAATGGGAAAATAAGAAACCAAAGTACAATAAAATAATGAACACAAACTACTTAAAGAAAGCTAAGCAAGCTTCAAGATTTTTGAAGTAGATAGTAAGGTCAGACTTAGCTCAAGAAGTAGATGACATTATTTAGTTGTTATATATAATTAATGGAGAAAATAATGCCAAGTTATTTTTAACTTGGATGTATGCATACATTAGATCCATTTATGTTAATAGAATTTATATAATGATTGAGTGGGCCAAGCTGATAAGTGATAACATAAACCAATAGTTAAGCAATGTATTATAGACTTTTGACTTCAAGATGACCTCATACCTAGTATATGTTGCAACATCAAATGGAACCATTTCTAGGATAAATACAAAAGGGATGATAGAAACTAAACTAATTTATGAATATTATCCTCAATTATTAATTTTTAAATACTACAAGCATTATAAGATAGTGAGTGATGGATTCTTCTATGAAATCATTTGTAAGTTAAATGTAGCTCTAAAACACAAGAGAGTATTTGAGGCAGCATGGGATGTAGTTTACCAATTTGGATGCATTTTCATTTAGTTCTTCAACTTCACATATATTAGAGTTGGTGGTTTCTCAAGGAAACCAATCAAATTACCAAGATATCTAAGTGATAAGTGGATTCTTATGGAGTTGTGTAGGCATATTATTGAATTACATCACTTAAAGTCAAAGGCTTAGTATCTTGCTATTAATTTTCCTATTGTTATTGGTCATTACCACTATTTGAGCATTTACAAGGCCAACAATTAAAAAAAAAAATAAATGTACCACAATTACAATTATACAAATTTTGAAGCTAGAACCAATTTTGATTATAGAGATGTATCTCAAAATATAATTTCTCTAGAGTATATGTACATTATTTCACTTGAGGACTATTAGATTGATTACAAAGATGAGTTTGATGTGAGAATAAGGTACAATAGTAGGTTTTACTATTAAACAAATCCATGCTGTTAATCTAGCCACAATTCTAGAAAACATGGAGGATGATGGAATTGTAACAAGTGATGCCTAATATGCAACAAGAGGGGATAATGCCCCACTTCTGGAGATTATTTTTGGAAATAAACAAGTTAAAACTATTACAGAAAAAACTTCAATGGTTTTGTCCATGAATTCCACATGGATCCTCAATAAAATATATTACATGATGCATTTGATGACTAAAACTACTAGAATAAGTCAGAAGAGAAAGATAGTCTAAGGAGAAAGCAATCAAGTGTAGAATAAATTGAAATTTCAAATAAATGTTGATGATACTTATTTAGTGGTCAAGGGTAAATAACCCACTCAACTAGTTTTCACCACACCTCCTTTGGTAACTTCTACAGATACTTCTCTACCCACCATTCTCACTTCTACTACACCTATCATGGATCCATCAATATTTATGCCACCTCAAAATTCTCACAGCATCAAGCATTCTAAGAAACCCATTCAGAAAGAAACTAGTGTTCCTCCTCCTCCTCATCTATCTTCTCCACCTAATTCTCCACCTCCACCTCCTTAAAAAGATTAACCCACCACTGAAAATGAGCTAGAGTAGGTAACTAACAAAGAAGTGACCCCATCTTAAGAGGCACCACAAGAAAATAAAAAAGAAATAGTTGAACCTGAGAAGGAAACTACAGAGGTAGAAAAAAAGTTAGAAAAGGGAGAAGATAACATAGCAAAAGAAATTGCAAAAAAAGTGGTAGAGAAAACAAAGTAGAAGGAAGCAATTATAGAGAAAGTGAAAGAGAAAGAAAAGGATACAGAAGCAAAAAAAGGTAAAGATAAATGCAAGAATCAAAGAAAGAGAAGGAAGTAGGGAAGGGAAAAGATGAACAAATTACTCCTAATATGGCTCAAAACATTCTAGATTCATAAGAAGTTGCATCTCAAGAACTAGTGGTGAGGAATAACCAACAACAAATGGTGATTCATACTAACACTTCCACTAGTACATATTTCTCTTCTTGGTTGGTAATGCAAACAAATTCTGAGTCTAGAGAAGTGATAAATTTGATATAAATTGATTTTCAGTTGTTAAAGAGTTTGTATAGAAAAGGAAAGAAGCCTAAGACTGCCAAATTGACTTCTAAGTTAATAATTGAATCTTTAGGTAAAACTTTTGTAGTGGTATCCACTCTTCCTCCTAGTAAAAGTAAAGATGAAGTCACTAAAGGTGACTTAATAGTTACAAAGATATCTCTTGGAGAAGTTACCATAGAAGGCTTGAAACTAGATACATAGACTTTGATCAACACATTTTTTTAAAGATAGATGAAGAGAAGGCTGCAAAAGCTAAATTTAAAGATTAAAATGCTAATTGTGTGAAATAATTGCTAAAGTTGCAAGGTCTATTCCATAGAAATCAATTCTTTCATGAGATTCAATTGGCTAGCAAGTAACAACTAAGGTGGAAGAAATTGTGGATAAGGCTAAGGCCATTAATGAATGGATGGAGAAGATGCATCAAACTACCCAAAAGATCTTTCCTGAAGTCTCAAGTATTCATACAGATATTGTAAATAAATTAGTAGAGATAAAGGAAATAAGGAAGGAAATAGAAAATGAGGATGGAATTTTTATGTTGCAGCAAGAGAGTCTATAAAGAATAAGTGCTTTAAGTGAGAAATTTTTGATTGAAGATAAGATTTTCCATAAAGCATCAATAAAGAAAGTAAAATAAGAAGAATATATCCTTTATTTTTGCATGCATATTCTTGAGGCAATATGTGAAGAAATAAATACTTTAGAATAAGAAGCTCACAATGAAAAGGTGAATCTAAAAGATTGTCTCTTTAGTCTCACTAACGTTTTCTATGATCAAATTCCAAGGAGATCTAAAAAAATATATCCTTAGTTCAAGTAATTAATGGAAAAGGCCACAAATCCTTTCATAGCTAAATCTATAAAGGATTTAATCAAATGTCAATGTGAAATCAAGAGGTGCAAACTAGGCCTTGAAAAGATGAAACCTCATAGTAGGAGGTTGGAAAGAGAAATGTTATGTTTTGAGATTGAAAGGAAATTAATTGCTAAATTAGATGATGTAGAAATACAGTCCATGATGTCTCAACACATTAAAGATAGAGAGAAATTCAAAAACAAAGTTAATGAACTAGAATGATTTCAATATTTCTTCTACTTCTTCCATTTTATTCTTGTAACTTGTAATGTATTTAAGTAATTTTATTTAATTAATTACTTTTAAAAGTAAGTTGTTAAAAAATATAAGACTAAAGTAAATTTTCTAAATGCCATTAGTTGAAGTCATTTTGTAAAATCAAATTACTTAAGCAAGCTTTAAATTGTATGCAAAGAGATTGTTTTTGTTTCAAACTGTAAAACCAACAAGTTTTACATGTCATCGGTCATTGCATGCCATAGAGGAGAAATTCTAGGAAGATGCCTCTCAATAGTTCCAAATTCTAGTGTAGTACATGGAAATTCAAGGAGTTGTCTCCTATTTGTTTTTTACTTTTAAAATTGTATAAACCTAAGTTTATGCCTACGTGCCTGAGGATGAAGTGAGCAAATTTAGATGCAAAATTTTTTCCCCTTTTTGAAAGGGCATTGAAAGTGAAGTGAAGTGGAAAGAGTAATGGTCTTTCAAAGAAAAACCATGTCATAGATGAATGTTAGTAGATATGATGTTAGAGGATATGATGAGTGTACATCCCTAGGTGAAAAAAAAGAGGAATGCCAAGATTCCATCCTTGATCATGATAAATCCCTTCCCCTTCTAAGCTAAGGTCAAGACACCACACTTACCTTCCATGATCCCCCCACCTTTGAAAAATCCTCCTTCAAAGTTGAGTCTATCCCCCATGTACCTAATCCTTAAAAACCCTCTCATGGGCCTATCTTGATTAAATACATTGATCCTCCATCATCTCCCTCTCACCCATCATAGCAAACACCCCCTATTGAGAGGTTAATTGTGGATAATGACTCTTCTAATTGCAACACTAACATCATATCTTATTACATCCTATCCATCCTCCATGATCCTCCTATAATCATACATCCCATGACCCTACTCCTCCCTATAATTACACATTGGCTCATGTGTAGACTATTGATCCTAGTAATCCCACTTTGAGACATATAGCACCTATCTAGACCTCTCTTTCATCATAATCTTACCCTTCATACATCCTTAGTCCATCTTAGCCCTTTCTCAAGCAAGACAAGCCTTTTAGGGACCCCTTGGGGCCTTTTGGGAGCCTATTGACCAAATTAGGCCCTTTTTTGACCCAAGTCATGGCTTGTGTGAAGGAAACCCATGGCCTAGACCACACATTTCCTTTATAAAAGCTATGACCTAGGAAAAACATGTGTAAAAGTGCATGTTTGGATTCAAATGGTCAAAAATAGATAGTTTTAGGTCTTGGTAGATTAGGGTTGGGATATATGCCTCATTCTCATTCATTTGAACCTCTCTCTTCTCTCTCCACACTCCCTCTTGATTATTCTTCCCTATCTTCACTCTCATGCCTTCTTTAATCTCTCTTGATTCATTCTTGGCACTCTTGAGCTTGATTGGTGATAGAGGATCCCATATGCTGCTACACATTTGGTTAGAGACTCCATTGCTACTCTCAATTATTCCTTCCTTATGGCTTGCTTCTAGCTTATACATTTGGAATTACACCTAATTTATACACTTGGTTGGAAATATTAAACCATTTCAAGTTTTCACTTCACCTCCTCCTTTGCTCTTAGCTTTTGGTCTTCTTCCTACATTTATTCCTAGCTTGGAGTCCTAGTTGGTAAAACATTTGCACATATTTTTTGAACTTGATTTGAGGGCACTTTACTATGAAAAGTGAAACTCTACTTTTGTTTGTAGTATATATGCTAAGGTTTAATTTATTTTGGATATTTGGTTGTTTTGTGCATTATTTAGAATAGTTTTTGAAGTTTATGCATTTATATGTGGTTACAATATATCTTCATGGATTGAAATATTTACCATTACATGTTATGATTGCATTGGAACCATTTTTATTACATAGTATGACTCTACATGCTCAAAATGAACTAGACAAATTCCTTAGACAATCTCTCTCTCTTTCTAAACTAGAACATTGCATTGTTAGAAAATAATAGTGTTGAATTCGAAGGATAACTCAAACCTATATTAGGCATGCTCTTGAAACTCTTATTTAAAGCATATTTATTTCTTAAAACATCTTTCATTTGGCCTAAAAGTACCTTAATATATATATTTACATTTCATTTGTTAGCTCTCTTTATTTAATATTATTGTTTTCATAATTTATATGCAATCAATAGTCTAGTCTTAGCTACTTATGTTATTATGGTTGGATCCACTAAAGATACTTACATCCTTTAGGTGTCTGATCATGTTAGTCCCAACCTAGTTCATAATTATATCTATAGCTTGGTGCAAGCTATAAGACTAGATAGCCACTATAAACCTCATATAGCCCATAGAAGCCTTGACCCTTATAACCTCTTAGTGGTTTGCTTTAGCACCCTATCAAACACTGGTAGTTCCATTCAAATTCTTAGAGATACATTTTGGAATGCTTGGTCAAACCTCACATATGGTTTTACATTAGGTCTATCCCATTTATAACTCTCTTATCCAACTCCCCTCTATTATCTATTAGTATTTGCTTTTAGTTATGTTTTAGCTCTTGCCTTGGTTGTTTTCTCCTATTTTGGTTTTGTGTCATTCTCCCTATTGGTTTTCCATTGGTTTGCCTTTTCTATTGTCTTTTATGTTGATCTTGATTCATTGCATTTATGGCTGATATCCTACCCTTGGGATGTAAATCTTGGCATATTCAAGGTCTCCTCTTTGATATTACTCATGAGCAAGCCACATTTATGATGGAACACCATAGATAGTGTAGGATCTGAGAGCTTCCCTCAACCTATTATGGTAGTCTACACGCTCTCTCATTTGAAAGGGAACAATATTAGTAGGACTATAGCTAATGAAATTAATCTCCTTTTCACTAGTCTAAGTTTCATTCATCTAAAGATGTTTCATCTCAACCTTATGTTATGTCTCATTCACCCATTTGAGGTGATGAGGATCCCCTTGCATGACTAGGACTTGATGAGCTATGTGTGATCACTGATGACTATTATAGATGTCTTTAGGTGAATTAAGTGCATCCTTATCCCATAGGAGTTGGTGATGTGCTTCCTCTAGAAACAAAGCTTATACCCACTTATTTTTGAGTACCTCAACTAGTTCTCATGTGAGTTCCCTACCTCTTTCCCAGATGGAGATGTTTCCTACTATTTCTTACTCTATTTTTTAAAACTTTTATGAAAAAGGAGAGAAACAACAGATGATGTGTGTTTACCTATTAAATGTTGCACTCATTGATGACCAAATGAAGTGAGATCTCCTTTTTGGTGAGGAAAGACTACCTAAAATTAGACCTCACTAAATGAACTTATTTGTTAGACGAGTATGAAGGGTGGACTACCTAACAACATGCTATATATAAGAAGTGAAATCTCCTTTGGATGGCTATCAATCCACTCCCCTAATGATAAAAATATTCTAAAAATATAAATAAAAGATGATAACTTGATAAGAACATAAATGCTTATGCAATAAATTAAATAATGTACCTATTCAATAGAAGATGTAGCATGGTGGGTTAATACCATGCACAAATATATCAAGGTCAGGTTCAGAGAGTCTAGGTAGGGTCTGTAGATAGGTTAAAAATAGAGACAAGGTATGATTAGGTATGAAAAGGGAGGAAATAACACTCTATTATTTTCCTTGATAGTGACCATCAGGAATCAAGTTGATTGATGATAAATGTTCTAACTGGTGGTAGTTAGATAACCAATGATGGTTGATGTAACTGGTGATGGTTACAATAATTGGTGATGGTTGTTTGTAAAAGGTTTATGGTTACTAAAATAGAGTTATGGGTGGAATGGTAAGTGGGAAGAATGCCAAATATGGGTTCCACAGGTGAGGGGTGATGTATAGGTGACCAGATTGAGACAAAAATATATAGTGGAAAAATTAAATGCTAAAAATAAGAAGAATAATAATTGGATGATGCAAAGTAAAAACTAATGACACGATGAATGAAATTAAGTAGCATAACAATACTCCATCCTTCAAAAGTAACATAGACAAAGTTTAAGGATGGTTGGATTCCTACATAAAGAAAACAAAAGAGCCTAGATGCAAATTTATAGATCCCTAACTCTTCTAAGAGCCTTGTATTTGTAGCAAAAACTTACTAAGGAGAGAAGAAGTTACTAAGTTGGTCTAGGATAAAGATGTCAATTCAAAGAGAAGGAAAGCCATAAGGTGTGCTTGATAAAGTTTTCATTTTGTCTATGCTTATATTTTTTATAACTAAATATTTTTGTGTTGCAAGTTTAGAGACATGACCGTCAATAGTCAAGATAATCATTGATAGTTAGGTTGATCATCGACAGTCGTACTCCTAAGTTAAAAAGGGTTAAAATGGATCTAAATTTGATATGTTTAAAATGTTTAACAAAATGTCTTAGGTATGTTAATGAATGACAATGTATAAAAAGGTGTTTCTAAGGGTGAGTTAACTATGTGAATAGCTAACTAAGGTTGAGGATAGGTCGAAGGTGATATTATATCAAAAATTGGTGAGGGGTTATTTTTTAGTGTCTACATTTTTCCCCTTTTTGTTGTGTGGCTTTAGGTCAATAAGTTGTAGGATAAAAATGAGTTGTTGACTAGCCAGGGTTTAATTGCCTGGAGTATAAGAGGAGGGTATTCCCCATTAAACCAAGAGTTGATGAGGTAACACCAAAATTAGGGTAGAGTTTTGATAAAAAGTTAAAATGGAGGTTACGAGGTTGGTGAAAAAAAAGTGTAGGCATTAGAAATGCAAATATGTGCACAAAATGTGAACAAGTGCAAGAGTCAAAATCATACAAAGGCTAAAGTTGATAATGTTGGTAATAATAAATTTAGGTTATAGGATAAGTGAGAAGGTAACTAATCCCTAGCATTAATCATAGCTGATCAAGCCACACTTGTCAAGTGTCCTAGAGAAGGTTGGTGTTTACTTAGGTATCTAGGGTAGGAAGTGCTCCCAAGAAAAACATAAATGGTTGGGTCATGCATGAGGTGGTGTGTAATGTAAAAGTTCAACATGGTAAAATTAGTCAAGGTAGTCATCATGACCAAAGTAAGGTTATCGCAAGGTATATGAATAGGTTGGTTCAAAAAGGTACCAATGTCAAGGTGGATGAAGGTAAATGGGTTAGGTGGTTAGTTGGGTAGGGAGTGGCTGAGTTGACTCCTAATATGTTACATACCTACATAGTCCCATGGATAGTAGATCTAACATGGATTTTAGGCCCAATTTAGTTATTGCTTAGTTAGAGGGATAGTGTGACTCCTAAATAGGTCAAGGTGGCCCTATTTGGATGTGATACAAGGTTTTAGGTAGAAAAACATGAGAAAATTGGAGTAAATAAAGCATAACCCTGACTGTCAATGGTAATTGGAAATAATTAGGTAACCATCATTGGTTGGGCTTAACCATTGAGGTGTATGTAACTATCGACGGTTAGGGTCAATCGTCAATAGTTAGGTAACCATCAATGATTGGGTAAAAACCCTAAAACCATGGTAAAAAGGTAAATAGTCAATCATTTGTCCACATTCACAATATTGGTGATTTGTGGTTTTATCTTATCTAAGTGTTATGTATGAAATTGTGCATGAATGCTAGAAATTGCATCAATATTTGTGGTTGTGAGTGATCGAGTGGGGTCAAGATAGATGTTGGAGATGTTCATGGTTAGGTGGCTAGACATGGATTGAGATGTTATCATCAATCATAGAATGAGGTAAGGTCCTCATGCTTTTTAATTGATACGGATTGTAATGTGTAAAATAGGTATTATAAAATGTATATTGATGCATGTAAATGGTAGATTATTCTAATAAGAGATGCCCTAAGGTTTGGGTATCCTAGGTTTTGAGGCTTTAAGAGAGGGTATGGGAACTTAGGTATAATATGATAGTGGTAAGATGTATGTAGGTATATATATGGAAGTTAAAAATGGTAGGGAGGGAGCTGTAGGGTAGATTAGTGTTTTTTAGAGGAGGTTGAGGGGTCAAAGCTCACTAGTAGAGGTTACTAATAGTGACCATCGGTGGTCGACCCGATCAATGATGGTCAATTTTAGGGGTAAAATTTACCCTAAGGAAACTATCAATGATTAGGGGATCCATTGATAGTTGGGGGATCCATCGACAGTCAAGGGAGAATGGCTATGGTATATAGATGTATGGTTATATAGTAATAGTTGGACAATCATATAAATTGAAAAGTGTTTTTTTGGGTAGGTAATATGGGTAGTGTATAGTGTGTTTAAATATTTGGTTAGGAAGAGATGATGAGTGATTAAGATTGAAAGGGTGAGGTACGTGAAAAATATTATTTGTGGTTTCAAAAAGGTGAGATTAGTGATTAATATTTAAGATGTGAATAGAAGAGGGAGTGATTAATTTGTAGTATGATTGTGTTCAGGATCAAGAGTAGATTCAGCTATGGGATCAAGTGCTTGAGATCTTTATAGAGGTGTGAGATGTGATGTTGGTAGAGGATTATGGATACATGGAGGTAGTTGGTTTGAGATCCATGCATCACTACCAGTGCCTTCCTAGAGATGCCATGATGATATTCACCCTCATTGAGAGATGGGACCCAATGACTAACACATTCTAGTTGCCAACAGGGGAGATGAACATCCTTCTAGAGGATGTGCATCAAATCACACACTTGCCTATCCATGGAGACCCCATGTACCACATAGAGAGTGAGAAGATTGATGAGTACATAGAGTATATGTATGGGGATGTCAAATTAGATGCATAGTTTCTTGAAGGTGGATTCAACATTAGGCTATTATACCAGAGGGCCCCAAGAGATAGGCACTTATTGATGATGATGCAACTGGTAGTGACTTGGTATGATCTATCATATTCAATTAGAGGGAGGTTTAATTATGTTTTATTAGGGGTACTTGTGGATTTGGTATATGGGAGGATGATATTTAGATGGTCCCAAGTGTTATTAGTTTAGATCTTAGAGAGTTATGGGGCTTTAGAGCATACTGACATTATGGGATTAGCATAGGGTTTGTACTTCATTGATGGGTGTATGAGAATATATAGGTGTTGAAACCATATGGCCTACCTTTAGATGGGGAAATGACAAGGGCTAGTGGTGGTTCAAGGAGTATTGATTGGTTTTGAGATGCCCTAGAGGGCTTTGATCCTAGAGATATAGTTTGAAGGCCATACATGACTTAGCCTATGTGGGTTGGATATAGGTACCATATGTACTCACTATAGAGCTAGAGATTGGTATATGGTAGATGGGATTGTGAGATTGAGTGTATCCCATTTGAGAGGGTGTGGAGAAAATATTGACTCATATACGGTGTTCCTCTTGATTTTTATCAGTATAGGTGGGAGGATATAGATTTTTTACTACCATAGCCATAGCCACAGGAGGAGTTAGTTTATGAGGAACTTCATGACAAGGAAGAGATGATGTGGGCATCATAGTTAATTATCCTACATGGTTTTAGGGTAGGTATATGGTACTAAATTTTGGTTAGGGTGATGGTGATAAAATACTATAGATATAGATCCAACACAGGGGCATGAACAAGGTGATCCATAGGCAACTATGACATTGGTTATAGTCCAGGCCTAGATTTTAGCATTACAAGGGTAAGTGGCCACATTACAGGGATAGAATATAGCTCTTTAAGGATAGGTAGGGGTTGTGATGATGGAAAGGGACCAATCATGGGCCCAGGTCATTACTTTGTAGGGATAGGTATCTAGTTTGTAGGGCTAATTAAGTGCATTATAGGGGAAGATTGGTGTGGGTATGGCATCAACAACAGTAGGAGGGCTAGTAGATTTAGTGTTATAGGCACATTATTTAGCCACTATACAAGAGCTTCATTATTATTAGGTGATGGTATTTGATCAATTGCTCCATGTTATGATATTTACTGAGTATAGAGCTAGCATGGGTAGTTGGACTGTGCCTGGTACCCCATGTTAATGGGCTATGATAGTGGGTCTGATAGGGGTCTCAGGGGGACCACCACTAGGTATAGGTAATGATGGGGCTAGTGGTAGTGGTACTCTAGGTACAGGTCTATGATGATATTAGATACATTTTTTTTGGTGATATATAAATATGTATTTTGATACTAGCCTATGTGCCATCATGTGAGATGTATATGAGTGAGAGAGATATATACATGTATTGACATATTTTTGAGGTATATGATTTAGATGACTTATATGAGATGATTTAGATGTTTTTATGGTGATTTATATGTTTTTATGAGATGTATACATTCATGTTTATGATGTGATGATTTTATGACTAATGTTGATTTGTGATTTGGATACTTTTATATTTTATAGATGATGATTACTTATGGACTTATGATTATCATGTTTGATGTTCTTAGAATAGGTATGTGATGATATATAGTTTGATGATGATGGGATTTAGATTATATGGATAGATTATAATTTGTGGTTAATGCTTATGATTCTCATGCTTTGATAAATAATGTGTGAATGTGATGTAACTTTGTGAAAGAAAATGGCTGGTATGATGTGTTTATTTTGATTCTAAGATTTTGTTCATTGTGGACTATGTTATGCTTTAATATTGTTATGATGAATATAGATTAGATTTAATGTAAGTGTAGGTAGTAACACCCTTGTGAAGAAACATAAGAGAGTAAGAAAAATGTGTGTTGGGTTCATTATCCTAGACCCTATTAAACCTAGAGTGGATTGATCTTAATGAAAATAAACCTTTCATATAGGCTTCACATTCAGACATTTCTATTGAAAAGGTATGATTATAAACATAATTTTTCCAAGTGAGCTCATAGTCTGTTGATTTATAGAGGATATATAAGAAAAGGAGATGATAGGTAAATATAGAGAAAAAGGGATAAGATAGGAACCTAATGTGGATTTAATTACCCTTTTTATAGGTGACTTGAAAACTAGAATAGACAAGTCTATGTCTTTATAAGGTGTAGACTGATCGATGTTAGAAGTATAAAAATATGTATTTTGTTATGAGTGAATCGATTATGGCCCTTTTTCAAGATAATAGGGTCATTTATTACTTGTTTTTATAATAGAGGTGAATCTAATCAATGTAGGAAACTTCACGTGCTTTGATTGAGACAATTGTGGATTTTATGAAAATATTATGTTTGACATTTTTGGCTTAGCCATCCTTTGAGGGAGTGGTCTAAGTATGAATAAATATTTGATAGTTATTCTTCAATGGATTAGTCTATCTATTTTGATCATATTTAGTATCCATCCTTTAAGGGAGTGATCTGTCTTTAAGAAAATGGACCCAAATAATATATTATATCCCATATAAAACATTTGAATGTTTTCTTAGACATGGACCCATCTATCCAAGATTAGAGGTTGACCTTATTGAGGTAAGATTTTTACCACAAAAGGTGGTTGCTAGGTAAGGAAAAGTGATTTTTGGGAAACAAATGACCATGGGATTTCATCTAGTTAAAAATAAGAAGTATCTATGAGAACCATGCCATGGGTAGAGCTGTGGTACCCTTTTTTAAGATTGGGCTAAAACTATGATAGATAATCACATGGGTCTATTGTAATCAAATGTCCCTAAGAAGAATAAGGTAATAGGATAAAGGAGGGGTGAATCTCATAAAACCAAGGGGTGATCTTAAGTTAGACCATATGGTTATTTTATATCTCTCCTAATAGTATAAAAGATGTAGATCTCAAGCGTTGAGAGGTTTAAGTTCTGGTTTGCCTTTAATAAAGGATAAATGATAAGCTATTGATCCATACTTATGTGTGATGATATAGGTTCCAAACCAATTAAAAGAACACTTTCCATTTTCACTTTTCTCCATATTCGTTACATGTTGGTTTTGTTTTAAGATGAGTTCTCTAATGTTAAATTTGCATTGTTTCAGATGTTTATTGTAATCATGAGTGATACACTCTGGGTAGATGCAAAGATGATTAATAGTGATAAGGCAATGCTCATTGAATAACTCAAGGCATGCAAGGAATTATTATTGATAGTCATCTTCAAAAATGGTGTCTCATAAGGATATGCAAAGATAAGGGATTTGGACTTTGAGAGGTAAAATGTTCTCTACACCAAAGACCAGGGAAAAAGGTGTAGCACCTTGGAGGTTTGAATGCTGGTATGATAGGCCCATAAAGAGAATGGGATGTGTAGGTACCAATCCTAGCCTGAAACACTTACAAATTTGGTTAGCATCTTAATGAGGGTTTTGTTAGAGGCTTCCACCTATCCATTTACCTATGGATGATAAGGAAAGGAATGGCTGAGCTTGATGCCAAAAGCATCACAGAGGGCTTGAATTTTCTTGTTTTTGAAGGATTTTCCATTATTAGTGATGATTTTATGAGGGATACCAACATGAAAAATGATGTGGTGATTGATGAAATTGATAATTTTTTTAGCTTTGATCGAGATAAGGGGAATGTCTTCTACCTATTTAGTGAAATATTTAGTTACAATGATGTATTGGTGTCATTGAGATGAATGAGGATTGATTTCTCTAATGGGATGAAGCCCCCACTATGAAAAGGACAAATAATATTTGGATAGATGAATCCTATGAGTGGGTGTGTGATGAAAGTTACCATGTTATTGGCACTTGACATAGTTCTATACATAATCACAACAGTCTTGATTAATGGTAGCCAATAATAACCTAGGTACAAGATTATTTTGGTGATAACGAGGCCACTAAAATGTCCCCCACAAACTCCATCATGAGTTTCCTTGATGGCATGTGAAATATCATGACTATGTAGATAACAAAGAAGAAGGCCATCAAATCCATGTTTGTGTAAGATTCCCCCTAGTATGGTGTAATAGGATATACCCTGAACAAAGGCCTTTCGAGCATTTTTTGAGAGGTTGGATGCAATAATGACAATGTTAAGGAAATTGAAAGTTTGATCATCCCAAATGTCAGAAGGGAGCACCTCTACACTAAAAATGGTAAGAAGGGTTGACTTGATAAATGAGAGCCTGATGAAATGATGGATGGTGATAAATAGTTTGGATTCAATAGGTTGAGAGGGGATTTGAGATGTAAGGGAGGCCATTGTATCCACCAATTTATTAGTAGATCAGGGTACTAACTAGATCTAGTAATGTTCAAAATATGTTAATAGCTCATCAAAGAAAAGCTTATACTTTTACAAAACATCATTTTTACATTGATAAGAACTATTGACCTAGTTGATTATGAATTAGGAATCACCGAAGATAGAGATGGTTTTGATTCCCAAGGCAAGAGTAGTTTAGAGACCAATGACTAAAGGTTTGTATTATTTTATGTTATTAGTGAATTTAAAGTTGAGTTTAAAGGATAATGGAAGAGGTTCACCATGAAGGGGTATGATAATTAAGCCTAGACCCCCACCCTACTAACATTTAGAGCCATTAAAAAACATGGTCATTTGGTAAGGGGGTTCTTCTCGAGAATGTGTTTTAATGGAATCATTTAGAAAGGTTAATGGAATGGGTTGGTTATATAGGAGGGGAGATTTATCCAATTGGTCAAAAATGACCTACCCTTTAATGGATTTTTGGTAAAGAAACTCAAGATCGAATTCATCCAGAAGCATGAGCCACTTAGCCATACACTAATTTTGATATGGCTTGGTGTGCATGTACTTGAGTGGGTCGGTACTGGTGATAACATATTTTTTGTGATTAAAAAATTAATGATGGAATTTATAGGTGTAAACACTTAAATTTGGCCATCAATAACCTCCAACTAGGATTTTGACCAGTTTTTACCTAAAATGCACAATTTGGTCTAAAAACACTAAAACATGCTAAATGATGAGAAATTGACATATTCAAGCATCGATTTTGGCTAGGGTATCCCTAAATAAGGCAATGTAATTTATGGGCTAGCTAACTTTGATCAAATCATTTTGAGTTAAAATGCCAAATTTGTACTTGGGTGATCTAGATTGCTCTTTCCTATCAAATCTTTTACACAAGAAATGTGCCTTTGTTATTTATTTTTAGTAACATCCTAAATGGGAATATGGTTCTAACGCATCTAAAATCACCTTTCGATTCCAATCTAGTCAAATTTTGGACTAGTAACAAGGCATTTTGATCAATTTGGGTAATTTGTGTACAAGGTACTTAATCATGCTTAAGAGCTAATTAACCAAAATCAAGGCATAATTAATAATTCCATGTAAACTTGTTGAATACTTGTTTTCAGAAATGAATATTGAATATCTACATCATCAAGTGACCTCATTTCTTGGGAAGACATCCCTAGGCCATAAATGCCACAAATATCAAGATTCATGCCTCCCATGCCTCATCAATGCCTTCCATGATGCCATCCATGCATCTTAATTTCCCCTTATTCAAATTCCATGATGAGGATAATTACAAACTTAATTCCAAAAATTGAATTAATCCTCAACCATACATCTCAATCTTGAGATGGATGGTTCAGGTTGATTCTAGTCAAATCCAAAAATCTATAAATAGGAGGACCACAACATCATTTCTAAGATTTTTTGATGTAAATTTATAATACAAAATTAGTTACAAAAGCTTCAAGAAACTAGTGTTACCATGCCAAATTGATTCCAAGCCAAGCCATAAGCCAAAGGTGCTAGGGAGAGATGGAGGTAGCCAAGCTTTCATTGCTAAGGACTTCATGAGCACAAGCCAAGCAAGCCACTACAACAAGCATTTTAGAGCATCCAAGGGAGGTAAAAGAAAGATTCCTTGATTTTTAGTTGTGTTTGTCATTTGTGTTTATTAACTAATCTCTTCCTACTGTCTAGGCCTAGATATGTTATGATATTAGTGTGTTTATTTCATCTTGTTTTTATTTTGGAACTAACACCATACTAGCCATCCTCTCTTGAGTCAAATTATTAGATCACATAATGTCATGATCATTGGGACTAGATGCATCTCACACCTGAAGGATATCCTTTTTCAACTCTAAAATATTTATTTGAGTCTTTAAAACTCTTATAAATTGATTTTCTAACTTTATTTTGCCATTTTTGCTTGCCACGGTTTTACATAGTAACCAACATTGATAGGTAATACCGACATCAATTGCCTGACTTAACCAACATCGGTCAGCAAAACTAACATCAGTTAGATCTCAATTAGCCATAACTGATATCAGTGGTAATAACTGACATCAGTCAGTGTGTTTTTTCTAAAAACATAGACTCAAGAGCTATTTTTCCAAAGTTTATTGTTTCAAACTCAAAAGAACTTCAAAGCTAAAGGGAATACTAACAATTTTACTATAGGACCAAGCTTTATATTTTCTCAAAATATGTTTAAATCACCTTTGCATGCTTAAAAATAAATTAGGAACTTTTTTTTTATGTTTAACAAAGGATTTAGGTGTTTTTGGTGAATGTTTTTCAAAGTTTACAACTAAGACCAACGGATCAAATTAACACCACCAAATATTTAATTTTGGGTTTAAAATTAAACACACTTATCAATTTTTATTTTCAATAATTGTTTAATTATATTTTGTTTGGCAAAAAGAGGAATGTTCGTGTATGCTCTTCCATTTGTCCCATATAGGAAACCCTTGGAATCAAAAGTGCCATTCCTATTGCACGTAACCTAGTCCAAGGCTTAGAAATAAAGTCATCTAAAGCACTCCCCAAAAACTCATCAAAGTTTGGGTGACCTTGAAAATAACCCTAAAGTCTTTCTACTTTCATGCTTTATTTATTTTTATGCATTTTGGCTTGTGAGGGGGACTTCATTACCTCCCACAAGTTCTTCAAGGAAGATTTAAACTGAGATTTCATCTCCCAACAATAACTTCATTTGGCTCCTTTAGTTTTGCACATGGGATGTATCTGTATTTGGACATTGCACTACACTGAGTGAACAACATGATGTAGTGGTTGTAAAAAAGACTAGACCTTTTTACAACTAACCAATGCCACGGTCACCTAATTTTCATGCTTGCCTTTTGTATCATTTAATGTGAAAGTAATTATGTAATTTATTACCATAGAATGATCAAAACCTTTCTAGTTTATTAAACCCCATTCTACCATACCCTTGCTAGGATTTGGATGAATATACTTAGTGTATTTTGGTCATTTTTTGGTATGCTTTGAGACTAAAATTTGTTTGTTTGTTCATAAACCATGTCAAAACAATCTATTTGAGTCGCAAAGGGTAGTTTTATGCTTCCCAAAGCATGTCAAAATATTTTTGAGCCTTTTTAGTCTTTGAAACATAACATGGACCACATCATTCAAGCATGTTTACACCATTAGGCTGCTCAATTTGTTTCAAGACTTGTTTACCATTATATCAAAACCATTTTGTGTATACCATTTGGACCTTTGTCTTGTGTCATCATGCTATCTAATCTTGTCTTATTTTTTTGGTCAAATATTAGTTTTAATCATTGATTTTTCAATTAGCCTTGTTAAGTTTGGATCTAAACATTAATTTATTTCTATTTAAGCATCAATTTATGGGGTTGATACATAGATCTTTCTCTTCTAGGTTGCATAACTTTAGTTAATTGATTACCCAAACTTGAAAACTATTGATGGTTTATTTGTTTAATGCATATCCTCATCATTATTTGTGCCTTTATTTGGGATAACATATCCTTTTTCAAAGAGCCTTTTGTCTTATGCCTTATGTGAACTGATCATGTTTATGTTCAATTTCATGTGTCGGGTCTATGTCAAAATTGTTTCCAAACTTGTTAGATTAAATCAAATCACATCAGCCTTTGTTTCAAGTCCAGTTTTTGATGTCATTTGGCCAAAATTCCTAGCATATGCATGTTTGTTTGAGCCTAGATTTTGACTCCATGTTTGGACAAAAGACCTAACAACTCAACTTTTCCCTTTCCTAGTTTATACCTTGTTTGGAACACTTTGACCTAGACCTTTGACATGTCAGTTTTTATTTAGATGTTTGACCTTTTATGCATGTTCAATTTGACATTAGACCTTTGATGTTAGGTTGTTTTATGATAAGTCTTATCATAAACCAATTTGGAGATATAGCTCCACTTTTAGACCATATTGGAGATAGAGCTCCACCCCTTTGACCAAGTTAAACGAAGTTTGAACCATTTGTCCTTTGGATATAGTTTTTCAAATTTTGTAGAACTCTAAGTACCATAAGATTTCACATTTCCATGCCATTTCCATTGTTACATATCTATTTTCCATTGTTGAATATTCCTACCATTTACCCCATCACTTGGGGGCAACCCTCTTACCATCTTATCTAATCTATCTAGACCATCATTATCTATCAAAGATCATACCATCCTATCATTCCATTCCTATTAGACCAAAGCCTATTTTTAGTCATCCTATCCAATCCTATTTTGATCTTGGTTACTTTGGTTCTTCCCACACCTTTTTTTGGGGGATTCCAATCAGGGTTCAACAATCAATTAAGTCCATGTTTATAATATTAGTGTATGAAAGTAGTGTGACAGTTGATCCAGTAAGATATCTTTCATCCTATCAAATTTTTTATGTGAGCTTGATTATAACCACCTATGGGCAAATCAATGTCTCACCAGTCTTACTACTAATTATAACTACCTCTGGGCAAATTAGTATTATTAACCTATGTTATTGTATCTTAGTTATAATTGCCTATGGGAAAATTAGGGCCAACACTTATTTATCATGCATTGTCGTATCACCTTGTCATCATTGTTTTCATTTGACTGGCCATTTACTAGATTTGAGAACTTGTTGGGACCTAGTTGGTTTCTCCCCACCTTTTGTGTGGATGGAATTAATATGACTTGAGGTCATTTTGGGACTATGTGGGTCATGATCAATTCATGTTGAAGTCACCTCAGTCCCCCTTTCCATATGCTCTCACCATTTTGTGAGTAACCTAAGACAAACACTCTCACCATTTTGTAAGTATCTTGTCATTCTTGATCAAGTTAATATACCTCAAAATTCCAAAAATATTTATAACATTTCAAAAATCCAAAAATATGTGTCCTATCTAAGCCTAGTTAGTTATCCTTGATCTACCTTACTGGGGCATTGTCATTGTTAGGATGTTTTCTTTTGCTTTTATTTTCAATATTTCTATTTGGTTTTTATTTTAGTTTGGTTGGTTGTTTGTTTGTTTGTTCACTTGCCTATTTTTTTGATTTTAGCACTGTTACCTCGACTCAATCTATATATATGTATTGGATGATTCCTTGCACACATTATTCTTGAGTCCATCCATATTCATGTGTCAACATTCTCATCATGGTTTTTATCATTGGTGCATTGTTTTCAAATGTTTATTAGATTGAGAGTTAGTCCTTATGCATATTTTAGCCAAGTCTTCATGGTGTTCAATCATGAAGCCTACCATCACATGCTACATCAAAAATTAGCTTCATGAAGGTCTACAATCAATGGATCCACAAAAGTTTCTCCTTGACACCTCAGCATATCCTTCCATCCCACCCTTGATCAAATCAACCCAATGACTATTCTATTTGTATCATTACTAATAAAGATGAGCATCTTCTCATTGGTAGGTATAACTAAATCATTTGCACTAATCAATATTATTCTTCTATTCATCTATTTCATCACTTTGCACCTTCTCACCTTTAATTTGTATTCCAAGTTATATCATTGATTTATGCTTGCTAATCAACCCTAACTGGGGCACAATCATCTTTAGCCAATCTAGGTCCTCTCAATGATTATAACCACCTATGGGCAAATCATTATTTTGACTTTTATTCCTGATTATAACCACCTTTGGGAAAATTAGTAATCTTTTTACATCAATTCATACAAGAATTTTATCATTTGGATTAATCTTAACCATAGGTTAATTCCACCTTTCTTCTTATTTCTTTTCATAGGACTGTCCATCAACAAATTTGATGGCCATTCCTTTAAGCGGGAATCATCATATTCTTCTCAAAAACCATTTGGAGCATTGTTCTTTAATCATCATCTTATTTTTGGCATACAAGCCATTTCTCATTCTTTGAGAATATATTGCTTTGCCTATGGTTTGTAACATCTTCCCAAATAGGGGCAAACTATAAACACCTAAATCTAGCCACCGATAACCTCCAACTAGGATTTTGACCAATTTCCACCTAAAACACACAATTTGGCCTAAAAACACTAAAACATGAAAAATAATGTGAAAATGACATATTAAAGTGTTAATTTTGGCTAGGTTATCCCTAAATGAGGTAATGTAATTTATGGGCCAACTAATTTTGATCAGATCATTCCAAGTCAAAATGCCAAATTTCCACCTAGGTGCTCTAGATTGCTCTTCCCTATAAAATATTTTGCACAAGACATGTGCCTTTGTTATTTATTGTTGTAAAAATCCTAAATGGGAATATAGATCCAACACATCTAACATTACCTTCCAATTCCATTCTAGTCAAATTTTAGACCAATAACAAGGCATTCTGATCAATTTGAGTACTTTGTGCACAAAGTGCTTAACAATGATTAAGAGATAATTAAACCAAATTAGAGCCTAATCAATAATTCCATGGGAACTTGATGAATAATTTGTTTTGGAAATGAATATTGGATATCTACATCATCAAGTAACATCATTTCTTCGGAAGACATCCCTAGACCATAAATGCCACAAATATCAAGATGCATGCCCTCCATGCCTCATTAATGCCTTTCATGCCTCTTAGTTTCCCCTTATTCCAATTCCATGATAAGGATAATTATAAAATTAATTCCAAAATTGAATTAATCTGTAACCACACATCTCAATCTTGAGATGGATGGTTCAGGTTGATTCTGATCAAATCCAAAAATCTATAAATAAGAAGCCTCACAACATCATTTCTAAGCTTAATTTGTGCAAAGTTATAATGTCAAATTGATTCCAAGCCAAACCAAGCCACAATCCAAACATACCACGGAGAAGAGGAGATATCCAAGCCTCTTTTGATTAAGACTTCATGAGCACAATCTGAGCAAGTCACCACTACAAAGGCATTTGGAGCATCCAAGGAAGGTGAAGGAATTCTTGTGTTTGATTCCTTGATTTTTTTTTGTGTTTATCATTTGTTTTTGTTAACTAAGCTCTCCATAATGTCTAGGCCTAGAGATGGTATGCTATTAGTGTGTTTGTTTCATTTTATTTTCATTTTGGAACTAACACCATATTAACCATCCTCTCTTGAGTCAAATTCTTAGATCATATAATGACACACCCGGTGGGACTAAATGCATCTCACACCTAAAGGAGATACTTTTGTAACTCTAAAATATTTATTTGAGCTCTTAAAACTCTTGCAAATTGATTTTCTAACTTTATTTTACCATTTTTGCTTGCCACAGTTTTACGTAGTAACTGATGTCAACAAGGAATACCAACATTAGTTACCTAACTTAACTGACATTAGTCAGTAGAAATGACATTTCCCAGATCTTGGTTAGCCATAGTAACTGATGTTGGTGGTAATAATTGATGTCGATCACTATGTTTTTCCAAAAACATAGACCTGAGAGCTAATTTTTCAAAGTTTATTGTTTCAAAATCAAAAGAGCTTCAAAGCTAAGAGACATGCTAACAGTTTTACTATAGGACCAAGATTGATATTTGTTCAAAACATGTTTAAATCACCTTTGCATGCTTAAAAATCAATTAGGAACTTTGTTTTGGTGTTTAACAAAAGATTTAGGCATTTTTGGTGAATGTTTTTCTAAGTTCGTAACTAAGACCAAGGGATCAAATGAACAACACAAAACATTTTATTTGGGTTTAAAATTAAACACACTTATCAATTATTATTTGTAATAGTTGTTTAATTAAATCTTTCTTGGTAAAAAGATGAATGTTGCATGTATGCTCTTTCATTTGTCCCCTATAGGTAACGCTTGGAGTAAAAAGTGCCATTCCTATTGCAAGTAGCCTAGTCTAAGGGTTAGAAAGAAAATCATCTAAAGCACTCCCCAAAAACTCATCAAAGTTTAAGTGATCTTAAAAATGACCCTACAGTCTTTCTAATTTCATGCTTTCTTTTATTTTTATTCATCTTGGATTGCGAGGGGGACTTCATCACCTCCCACAAGTTCTTTAGGGAAGCTTTGACCTAAGGTTTCATCTCCCAAAATTGACTTCATTTGGATCCTTTAGAGTTTCACATGGGATGTATCTAAATTTATACATAACACTACACTGAGTGAATAATAGGATGTAGTGGTTTTAAAAAGGACTAGACCTTTTTACAACTAGTTAATGCCAAAGTCACCCAATTTCTATGTTTCTCTTTTGCATTATTTGACATGAATGTCATTGTGTAATTGATTCCCCTAAAATGAGTGATACCTTGATAGTTTAGTCAACGACACATGCCATAACCTTATTAGGATTTGGAAAATTATACTTAGTGTATTTTGGTCATTTTTACTTGGTATGTTTTGAGACCAAAAACTTATTTGTTTGTTTATAAGTCATGTCAAAATAATGTATTTGAGTTGCAAAGGGTAATGTTATGCTGCCCAAATCATGTCAAAAACATTTTGAGCCTTTTAAGTCCTTAAAACATCACATTAACCACATCATTTGATTATGATTACATCGTTAGGCTGCTCAATTTATTTCAAGACTTGTTTATAATTGTATCAATACAATTTGTTTCAAACCATTTTGTATATAACATTTGAACCTTTCTCTTGTGCCATCATGTTGTTTGATCTTGTCTAGCATATTTGGTCAAATCCTAATTTTCAATGTTGAGTTTTCAATCATCCTTGTTAAGTTTGGATCCAAACATTGATTGATTTCTATTTAGGCCTCATTTCATGGAGCTGATAAATAGATCTTTCTCTTTTGGGTTTCATAACTTCGATTAATAGATTAACTATTGATGGTGTGTTTATTTAATTCTTATCCTCATCATTATTTATGCTTTTATTTGAGATAACACAACCTTTCTCAAAGATCGTTTTGTCTTATGCCTTATGCCAATTGATCATGCTTATGTTTAATTCTATGTGCCAAGTTTATGTCAAAGTTGTTTCCAAACTTGATAGATTAAATCAAATCACATTAGACTTTGTTTCAATTCTAGATTTTGACATCGTTTGACCAAAATTCCTATCATATGCTTGTTTGTTTAAGCCTATATTTTGACTCTATGTTTGGACAAAAGACCTAGCAACTCAACTTTTCCCTTTCTTAGTTTAGACCTTGTTTAGAACACTTTGACCTAGACCTTTGACATGCTAGTTTTTATTCAGAAACTTGACCTTTTGTGCATATGACATTTGACATTAGACATTTGATGTTAGGATATTTTATGCCAAGTCTTAGCATAAATCATTTTGGAGATATGGATCCACTTTCAGACCATATTAGAGATATAGCTCCACCCCTTCGACCAAGTTAGACCAAGTTTGAACCATTTTTCCTTTGGACATAGTTTTTTAGAGTTTGTAAAACTCTAAGTCTTTTTATTTTCATATTTTTCATCATTTACGTGGATATGTCTTGCTACACTTATGGTGGAGTCACTTACAATCTGAATCATGATATAATGGCTACACAAAATGACTTTTATGGATTTTTTCAAGACCTTAATGATGCTAATATGATTTGTGAGATAGATTTTTATCTTCCTCATATTAATAATTCATGAGAACAATGTCATGAAGCAACTTACGATCTAACTCAAGACCTTGATTGGTATAAAGAGGCTTGTGAGGAGGACTTTAACAACCCAACTATAGATAATATTTTTTGGGATACAAATCCATACCCTCTTTATAATAATAAATATATGGAACACAACCAAGAACTAGCTTATGATCTAACTCATGAATAGGATGATATGTTTTATGAGGAATACTTGGATGATTTTTCTTGTGTAAGTAATCAAGTTTCATGACATCCCTTTTTTATCCAATCATTGGCTACCCCTAACCCTCCTTTAGATTATACAATTTATCAAGCTTTGCAATATATAAGGAATACTATTACCATTCTTAGACTTAGTCATTTGGTTTGTGCAAGAAACCAAGCTCCACAATGCCCAACCATTTCTATACCAAGACCTCATCCTTTAGTTTGTGTGAGAAATCAAGTCCCATAGCACCCCTTCATCATCCTAAGACCTAGTGTTTTGGCTTATATGAGCAATCAAACTCTGCACCACCCTATTGTTACCATCTTAGGACTTTGTCTTTTGGCTCATAGAAGAAATAATGCTCCCCAAGGCCCTACAATTATCCAACCATAGGTCATCCCATCCAAAGCTCAACCCATCCAATCATTTTAAGACCAAGCTATGTTCAAAACTAGTATTTTCCAACTCATTGGAAACCAAGGCCAAGAGAACCTACCAATCTGAGATGTTTCTATTGAATCAACCACTTATGATAAGTTAACCTATGATGAATCACCTATTAATCCTATATCATTTGTCAAGGATTCTCACTCTGACAAGCTAATATTTATCAAGTCACTTCTTAATGATTATAATTGATTTTGGGAAAATCATTACCTTGACCATATGTCTATTTTCAAGAGCTTCTTATTGACAAGCCAATCTTTGAGTAGTTGTCTCTTGACCTATTTAACATCCTAGAGGAGTCTCACTTTGACAAAATAGTCTTTATGGAGCTTATTATGCCATCATAGGCCATTACTTATCCAAAACTAAACATTCAACAAGACATCATTGTAACAGAGTACCCATTAGATGAAGACTCAGAGTTAGAGTCAAGTTCTTTTCTTAAACTAACATCAAATTTAGCATTAGAATTAGAATCAACTTCAGATTTAGAGTCCCTTAAGTTAGAATTAGATTTAGAAGAAGAATATGGTCATGATTGTTACAACATTGGTTATGCATGTCTCATAGATCAATTTGAATACATTTGTGATCCTTTAATGGTTTTTGAGGATGATTAATTTAGCTTTGACACAATTTATCCTAGTATCTTCTATGAGGATTATGCATCCTCTCTCCATTCCATTACCATTTCACAAGTTATTACCATCAACCAATATAGCCATATTATTGACATTCCATCTCCCACAAGTGTCAATTGGGATCAAAAAAATCACACTTTGTTGAACTACATCCATGGTGACATAGAAGTTGAAGAAGAGCAAGGAGGCCATGACAACATTCATGTATTAGAAGAACACTCTTCTAATGAAACCTTTTCAGAGATGCTAGGGGACAATCAAAGTCAAAACTTAGCATCTTATAGTGAAACTTTTTTAGAAGCGCTAGAAGAAAATCAAAGTCAAAAGTTAACATTCCTTAGTTAAAACTTCTTAGAAGTGCTACAGGAAAATCAAGATAGCTTCATTAGTGAGAATCTCATTAAGGCACCAATAATAGAGCATAAAAGTTCTCCACTAATAAATGAAGACAAAATCAAAGATCAAATAAAAATATCTTCATACCTATAGCCTAATCAGATGATAGCTACTCTCAAGAACAAACAATAGAAAAATCTAATGGTCTTATTGAGAGAAAAAGTTTTCAGCCCTGCCACAACCAAAATTATGTCAAATCTAACATCAATAACATTGCGTGTGACTGCAAGTCTTGATCTTCATTTATTTCCCCACCATTACCCATTCCATTATCATCTACCATTCCATTTCATCATGAAACCTACCATCCATTACTTATCCCTATTTACCATCCATGGTCACACTTTCCTTTGTAGAGGCTATAAAGATACCTTATCTCGATGCTTAAAGAAATCAAAATAAATGACCAGGGAACATCATAAAAGCATTATTAACAACCAAATATATAAGCCATTTTTGATAGAGAAATTATTTAAATGAGGTGTGGGCTAGCAATTAACATGATCAAGTATTCTATTTGTATCATTTGTTGATTAAGATGTGCATCTCCCCATCAGTAAGAATAATAGAATCAAAAACCACACCCATGCCAAAAATGTGTACCACACCATTTCACATTACCATGTCATTGCCATTGTTATATATACTTATTTACCATTATTTAAGATCCTAGCCATTTACCCCCATCACTTGGGGTCAACCCTCTTACCATTTAATCCAATCTATCTAGACCATCATTATCCTTGCCAATGCCATACCATCTGATCATTTCATTCCTATTTAGACCAAAGCCTATTTTTAGTCATCCTACCCAATCTTGTTTTGATCTTAGTTATTTTGGTTCTTCTCACACCTTTTGTGGGGGGATTCCAATCAAGTTTCAATAATCAATCCAATCTGTGTTCATAATGATAGTCTATGAAAGTAGTGTGACAATTGGTTGGGTAAGATATCTTTCATCTTATATACATGTTTGTTTATGTGAGCTTGACTATAACCACCTATGGGAAAATTAGTATCATTGACCTATGCCATTATATCATATTTATAGCTACATATGGGTAAACTAGGGGTAACACTTGTTTATCATGCATTGTTGTATCACCTTACCACTACTATTTTCATTTGACTAGCCATTTATTGGATTTGAGAACTTGTTGGGACCTAGTTGGTTTTTCCCCACCTTTTGTGTGGAGGAAATTACTATGACTTGAGTTCATTTTAGGATTGTGTGAGTCATACTCAATTCATGTTGAGGTCACCTCATTCCCCCTTCTCATACGCTCTCACCATTTTGTAAGCAACCTAAGCCAAATGCTCTCACCATTTTGTGAGTAGGTATCTTTTCATTCTCTAATGAGTTAAGATACCTAAAAATTCCAAAAATATTCATAACCTTTCAAAAATCCAAAAATATTTGTCCTATTTAAGCCTAGTCAGTTATCCCTGATCTACCTTATTGGGGCATTGTCATTGTTATGATGCTTTCTTTTGCTTTTGTTTTTAGGCTTTCTATTTGTTTATTTATTTTAGGATATTTATTTATTTTTTTGTTTTTTTAATTTATTTGTTCACTTGATTGTTTATTTGATTTTATCACTATTACTTTGACTCAGTCTATTTGTGTTCATTAGGTGATTCCTTGAGCACATTATTCTTGAGTCTATCCATATTCATACGTCAATATTATCATCATGGTTTTTATTGTTGGTGTATTATTTTTGAGTTTTTATTGTATAATGGGAGTTAGTCCTTATGCATATTTTGGCCAAGTCTTCATGGTGTTCTATCATGAAGCCTACCATCACATGTTATAGTAAAACTTAGCTTCAAAAGGTCTATAATAAATGGAGCCATAAAATTTTCTCCTTAGCACCTTGGCAAATCCTTCCATCCCACCCTTGATCAAATTAACCCAATGACCATTCTATTTGTATTATTGCTAGTTAGGATGCGCATCTCCTCATTGGTAAGTATAACTGACTCATTCATAATGATCAATCTTATTTTTTATTCATCTATTTCATCACTTTGTACCCACTCATATTTAATATGTATTCCAAGTTATATATTTAAGCTATTATTGATAATTAACCCTAACTAAGGCACAATCATCTTTAGCCAATCCAAGTCTCTTCATGATTATAACCACATATGGGCAAATCATTATCTTGACTTTTATTCATAATTATAATGAACTTTGGGAAAATTAGCATTCTTTTTAAATCAATGCATACAAGAATTTTCTCATTTGGATTAATCTCAACCATGGGTTAATTCCATCTTTCTTCTTGCTTTTTTTGAGGGACCATCCATCAACAAATGTGACAACCACTCCCTTAAGGGGGCATCTTCCTAGGCTTTCCAAAACCATTTGGAGATTTGTTCTTAAATCATCATCTTCTTTTTGGAATATAGGCCATTTATCATTCTTTGAGAAGACATTACTTTGCCTATAGTTTGAAACATCTTCCTAGATAGGGGCAAACTATAAACACCTAAATATGGCCACTGATAACCTCCAACCAAGATTTTGACCAATTTCCACCCAAAATGCATAATTTGGCCTAAAAACACTAAAACAAGATAAATTATGAGAAACTAACTTATTAAAGTACCAATTTTGGCTAGGGTATCCCTAAATTAGGAAATGTAATTTATGGGCCAACTAACTTTGATTAGATCATTTTGAGTCAAAATGCCAAATTTGCACCTGGGTGCTCTGAATTACTCTTTCCTATCAAATATTTTACACAGGGCATGTGCCTTTGTTATTTTTTTTAGCAACATCCTAAATGGAAATATGGTTCCAATGCATTTGACATCACCTTGTGATTCTAATCTAGTCAAATTTTGGACCAATAATAGGGCATTTTGATCAATTTAGGTAATTTGTGCACAAAGTGCTTAATCATGCTTAAGAGATAATTAATGCAAATTAAAGCATAATTAATAATTCGATGGAAACTTGTTTAATACTTGTTTCTAGAAATGAATATTGAATATCTGCATCATCAAGTGACCTCATTTCTTGGGAAGACATCCCTAGGCCATAAATGCTAAAAATATCAGGATTCATGCCTCCCATGCCTCATCAATACCTTCCATTATGCCCTCCATACCTCTTAATTTCCCCTTCTTCCAATGCCATGATGAGAATAATTAAAAACTTTATTCCAAAAATTGAATTAATCTTCAACCACACATCTCAATCTTGAGTTGGATGGTTCACGTTGATTATAATCAAATCCAAATATCTATAAATAGGAGGCCTTACAACATCATTTGTAAGCTTTTTTGATGAAAAGTTATAATGACAAATTGGTTCCAAAAGCTTTAAGAAACTAGTGTTACCATGCCAAATTGATTCTAAGCTAAGCCAATCCATAATCCAAAGGTGCCAAGGAGAGATGGGGGTAGTCAAGCTTCTATTGCCAAGGACTTTATGAGCACAAGCCAAGCAAGCCACTACAACAAGAATTTTGGAGCATCCAAGGGAGGTAAAAGAAAGATTCCTTACTTTTCAGTTGTGTTTTTCATTTGTGTTTGTTAACTAAGCTCTCCCTAGTGTCTAGACCTAGAGATGTTATGCTATTAGTGTGTTTATTTCATCTTGTTTTCATTTTTGAACTAACACCATACTAACCATCCTCTCTTGAGTCAAATTCCTAGATCACAAGAGGTGACAAAAATGACAGTGAGACAAAGATTTTTATGATGGGTATATCACGTCTCATACTCCAAAAATGTGTGGATAATATAATAGATGGCTTGTTCTTTCTTTTTTCATCTTGATGAGCCAGAATGACACCTAAAGAGTGATCAGTGACAAATATGTAAAGGTAGAAAGGTTGGTCATCCCTAGGTGGGATAAGAACTGGTGGATAAAGTAGCTACTCCTTGAGTGAGTCAAAGGCTTGTTAAAAATATTTAGTCTATCTAAAGGAGGTTTCTTTATTTAGGAGATGGTTAAAGGGCTGGAATCAATCTGATAACTAGGAGATGAAGTGATGGATAGATTGGAGTTTTCCCTGTAGACTATGAAGTTGTTTAAGGTTTATTGGAGGAGGCATTTCTAGGATGGATTTGAACTTATCAAGATCAGCTTAAATTGAATGGATTGAAATGATAAAGCCAAGGAGTTTCTCAAAAATGACCCCAAAAATGCATTTCTTGGGATTAAGTCAGACATAGAATTGGATTAGTCAATCAAAAGTGATAGCAAGAACAACTAAATGGTCCTCTTAGTGTTTGGATTTCTCAAGGATATCATCCACATAATTATCTACAATATTATGGATAAGATCATGAAGGATATAGGTCATGGCTCATTGATAAGTTACTCTTACATTTTTTAAACCAAAAGGCATGACTCAATAGTAGAAGGTTCCCCAAGGAGTAATGAAGGCAATTTTATGTTGATCTAAGGGGGTGATTAGGATCTAATTGTATCTTGAAAATCCATCCATGAGGGATAGCATCTCGTGGCCCATATTAAGGTCAACTAGTTGGTTGATGTTGGGTAAAGGAGAGTCATCTTTAGGGCATGCAAGGTTAAAGTCATAGAAATCCACACAAAGATGGAGTCCCCTAGTGGGTTTGGTAAAGGAAACAATATTAGAGACCCATTATGGATAGTCAATGGGTTGAATGAAGTTGATGGATAGAAGATGTTGAAGTTCTTCTTTAACAAGAAGTTATATGCAAGGGTGCATTTTGTGAAGCTTTTGACATACTATCTTAACCTCAGGATGGGTAATGATGTTGTGGAGAGTAATAGAGGGGTCGATCCTAGGCATGTCTTGATAAGACCATGTGAATGTGATGCTAAGTCTTGAATGAAGGTGGGGAAATCTCATTTCTCATATGAGTTTAAGGCTCGACCAAGTTTAATGATATGAGGATCCTCTTGGGTCCCCAAGTTAAGATTGATAGTTGATTCATTAAGCATGGTTTGGTTTTTAGGATGGAGAGATTTATGGATAGAATAATTTTTTACACCAAGATAGGTGAGGATGGAATCATCATCTTGATGTTGAATAGTATGAATGATGGCTGAATCACAGTCAATCATCTTAGGATGGATGAGGGGAAGGGTTTTGGTTTAGTCACCTTGTTGATAGGTTAGTGGGCCTAGGTTAATGATATTGATAAAAAAGAATTGGATGGGATAATATTAGAGTCTTTAGATTGGGAAGATGAATTAGGTGAGGATGGAATTACTTTCATGGGGGTAGTAATAGGTTCTAGTGAGGTGGGCTCTTCTGGTGCTTTGAATTTGAGCCCAAAAAACTTATGAGGTTTTTGAGTTTTGATAATAGACATTTCATGAGGTCCTTATTTGTAAAGGCCCATACCAAATCCTTTCCAATAATAATGATGAAGATAGATTTTGGTAAAGGTTGGATTGCTTATATAGGATAAATTGGAAGTGAAAGGTTGAATATATGGAGTGGTGATAGGATGCAGAAGTGGTTGATCAATTCCCCCATAAACAAAATTTCTTCTATTGTTTGGAAGTCCAAAGGGGATGATGTTACCTATGTTGGGGTCATAAGAAGGGTTATTTTTAAGGCTCCCATATTCCTACAGAGTGAGAAAGTCATCTAAATCTAAAAGTCAATATTCTCCAAGGGAGAGACCCTAAAAAGTTTATGCCAAGGAATCCTCAATACAAATTTGGAAATAAGGGATAGATGCACTAATTGAGGCTTCATCATTGTTTATGGTTGAGGTACTATAGGTTATGGTTGGTTATGTATTTATGTGTAATGGGGTTGGTTGACTACACAAAAGATGAATGTGGAAGGAGGACATCATTAGGCCTATAGGTCATGTTATAAGACATAAAAGGACTGGGATTAACCTTGATGGTAATAACTTATCTTTCATGTTCAAAATTAATTAATGTAAAGTAGAGGGGATGAAACTCATAGATAAGATCCAAGGGCATCTAAGTAGAATGTTATATTAGAACTCACCCTCTATAAAATAAAATAGCTTAGGAATGGTACTAGTCCCCAAGTGTATTTAGAGGAAAATGGTCCCCAAGGTATGGCCATTGTGTCATTGAAGGAATGAAGAACTATTATGCTTTCAACCATGATGTTCTTTGGTAAACTTATTTGATTGGAAGCATGGGAGGAGATGATGTTAATTTTGGATCCTCCATCAATCATCACCCTTTTGACATGGGTGTGATTAATGTATGCGGTGATAAAGAGAGGAGGATTAAATTCCTCAGAGTGTGTTGGAGGTATCTCAGAATCTTAGAAGGTAATAATGGTTAAATGTTGGAGGGCTCTAATGCAAGACACCAGAGGTTGAGGGTCATCTGGTTGAACATATAAGGATTGTAGGGCATTTATCAATTCCTAGCAATGGTGGGGTGAGGTGTTGATCAAGTCATAAAGGCTCATCTTCATTGGTGCTTGGTGAAGTTATTTCAACATGATTTGTTGAATAGGCATGGAAGAGTAGGTGGGAGGGGTATTAAGGATGGACACTTTAGGTTTTGGTGATGGAATAGGCATTGGTGTTTGAGCCTGGTTAGAAAGCTAAGAATCTAAAGGATATTTCAAAGGAATGGATACATTATCTCTTCTTTTACCCCTTTGTTGAACCTAAGATTGGGTAATCATGTGGATGGTATGGACAATGGGCTCAGTCGGACTATGTGATTGTTTTGGTTCCTCACCCTTACCTATAGATGAGAGTGAGGAAGTAGGTTTAGGTTGGGATAATGTTTGGATTAGTTGGGTTGGAAATTGGGTTAGTGAGGTAGGTGAAAGTAGCTCATCTAATAATATATTATCATCATCATATAAGTGATGAACAAGAGCTTGGAGATATTTTTAGTTCTCCATGTAATGTCTTGGAGTTATATGGTATGCATATATCTAAGTATCATCAAACCAAGAGGGTTTGGTATTAGAGGGGGTGAATGGTTTAATAGGTGAAAGTTTAATGGAGGATGTTTACAATAGCCTTTGTAAAATAATGGAGTAAGATTCATTCAAAGGTGTTGAGGGTGTTAAAATGCTCATCAAGGAAATAGGAACCTTATTAAGCATAGTCTTGACCTTAGAGAGGGTATGTGGTTAAGAAACTTTGGTAGATAGTTTGGGTTGGGTTAGCTTAGCTATGATTAGGTTAGAGATATATGGTTTCAAAGTAGAGGATGAGTGGTTGATAATAGGTGAAAAAATGGAGGGGGATAAACTAGCTAAAAATGATGAAGAAGTTGATGGCATGGGTGGTGGAGGGGTAGGCATAGAAAATCATTGGTTTAATGGAAGAAAAATAAGTGACTAGGATGGTGGATGGGTGAGATCCCAAAATTGATGGAAAATGAGAAGGAAATGGCATAGGTTGAGCTCAAGGATGAGGTTTAGGTAACTACACCCTTTGATCCATCTTAGTTGGTGATTTTTTAGGTGGATTAGAGGGGGTTATGTCCAATTTGATGGGTGGATGGGTGATGCTAGGTGTGGGAAGGATACCTATATTTTTGGCTGGTTTAGCTAGAAAATTATGAGATGATCTACGTGGAGGTGGGTGATATGGTTCTCTCATGTCTTGCGAGAAATAAATGTTTGATGATGGGGTGATAATAGGTTGGAGAGTGGATACCAATGAGGTCAAGGATTTAGTTATATTTTGGTATGGGAACCCCAAATGGTGCTAAAAGGTGGCTATATCTAGGCTAGGTTATGATATAAATTATAGATTTTGCACTAATCAATAAAAGGGCTTATAAATGGGTTTGGTTCCTTGATCAGTCATTTCAAAGGTTAAGCCCTTAGGTGAAGAAGAGGGAATGGTTCATTCATATTTACTTGAGTTAGAAGGTTCCAAAATTATGGTTTATTGTGGGGTGATTAAGAGAGGATATGGTTGTTTGATCGGGGGTGTAGGCACGATGTTCCTTCCTTTGCTAGGGTATCAAAAAGAACAAAGGGGGATTCTACCATTTATTTTAGTGGGGTAGAAGAAGAGGTGGTTAAATAAATGTATGCTTCTATGAAAGGAGAAGTGGGTATGGTCATGATTTGTGTTGTCTCCAAAATCAACCACTCATTTTTGTAGTCAACATGTTAACTATTTTGATCCTACAGGCCAAAAAATGGTTTCTTTCCTTCTCAAAAATATTCTGAGTAGTCAAGTTATCCAATTAGCCAAGTCTTTTCAGCAAAGTAAATCTCTCATTTTTAAAGGGTTTTCAATTGGGAAAATGAACAAGGAAAAATTCAAAAGAAATTCAAAAGACTTGAAGGCATTTCCTAAGAATTGTTGAGTAAGGTTCAACGTCAGAGTTCAATTATACATGGTTCATCGGCGAGGTTCAATGAGATGAAATAAACTATAGGGACCAACCATTGAACCTTTTGAACCTCTGAACTCCACTTCAAGGTTCAACTGAATAGTTCAAAGAAAAGACTCAAACTGAAGGATCAAGTGGGAAGTTCAAAGTACTTAGTTTAAATGACACATTAAACTCATAAGAAGACCGAATGAATGTGACTCTTTGAAAAACATAAGTGTTGAGCCATTGAACCGTTGAACCATTGAACCATTGAACTGATGAATTCTAAAAGAATGGTTCAAGGTTCAAGAGGATCAAGTGACCAGTGACGTCCCCACAGATGTCAAATTCAAAAATAATGGAATAACCATTGATTTTCAAATAGTGCAAAACCAAAGACAAATTTAGTGCCTTGCCAAGAAAGGAGCTGAAAAAGCTAGCAAAAGGTGAGAAGATGGCCCTAAGATCTTAGAACATGAGGAAGAGACAAAATATAGAAAATAAAGAGGGAACATGATAGGAATCTAGAAGCGTTAGTAGAAGAGTTATTTTAGTGGGTGGAATAGTCCACCAAGTGGATATTAGAGAGCATTAGCATTCAATGGCATGCCCCATTTTTCTTCAATTAAGTAAAGGTGAGTGGAAAGTCATGTAAGTATCATAAAGAGGAGTGGCCTTGCCTCTCAGAAGACTAGATAACCCATGCCTATGAGGGGACATTGAATATGATTTAAATGCCTCTAGCATGGCCTCTTTATAAGACTTTCTCTTTACAATGCATTAAACATAACATGGGCTACTTGTGGAAAGGAGTACCCAAGTATTTGAGGGAATACTATATATTGTAATCTTTCAATTTGGAAAAGAAGAGGATCTTTGATTTATCAAAAACAAAACTCTACACAAAATTGAAAGGCATTTTTGAGACTTTGAGCTCAGATTGTTAATCAAATTTTACCAGTTAAATGAGAAAGCAAGTGACCTTTCAAACTTTCTGTTGAAATAACTAGTGTTATATAGGAAATTGTTCTTATGTATTTTTCCTTATATCATCTTATCTGTCTGATCAAATAAGTAGAGCAAGTGAAGATAATGTGGGAGATGTTTTGAAGCTGATTGTGGAGACTTTGTGTTACATAATTATCTTTAGTTTATGTTTTCGTGCCTGAGAATAGAGGATATTATAAAAGGCTTTGAACTACCTATATCTTTTGTTGTCTTATCCTATTGTAGTTTGTAGTGGAGAATTTGGGCTAAACTTCATTCTATGATATCCTATGTACTTAATCAGTAAGAGAAGCAATGAAGACTTTGTGCTTTTGTGGCTTTCTTGTGTATTTAGTTACTGCCAGAGAAGTTTGTCCTCTGTTTTGTGAACATCATTTCTAAAAAAAGAGAAATGGATGGTGTGATTCTACCCCTAAGTTAGTATTAGTATTGGTCTAGTTTATAATAGTTTATAGGGAGCCTCCCCTTGCTGAGAGGAGAGATTTATCTCATCATGTTGTGGTCAATATAAAATTTTTATCTTTAGTTAGTTGACAATGAAATATTCACCCAACAACTTTTTGGTGACTCCACTAGGGAAGAACACGCAAGTTGAAGCCTCATGCTTCGAGTTGAAGCAGTTTTATTTCTTTTCCATTCTACACTCTGGTAGATCCATGGTATACATGAAGCCAAAGATCTCAAGGTATTGTTGATCCTATATTTGAGTTGGTGTAGCAAAATAGTTTTGATCTATTTCCTCCTCGACCTCATCTTCAGTGAACCAAGAGTTTCCCTCCTACCAATGTCAGATCTCCAATACTAGGCAAAGATTCTCCTTTCTCTGCTAGTAGAGCTTTGTCTTTGCATACTCCATAAAGTTTTTTATCCCTCCTTTCAATTGTCATATCATGGCAGCCCAAAGCCCTTGGGGTAATACTTTTGGTCCCCTAAATCTAACCCCACATTTACATGAACTACCTCATAGATTAAGAAAGAATTTTCCCAAGTTCTATGGTGATGGGAAAGTTCATCCTGATAAACATATTGCAACTTTATGCATAGTATGTGGTGTGATAGGTGTTGAATATGAAGATATAGTAGTAAGACTATTTTTAGAAACATTGTAAGGTGCTGCCACAAATTGGTTTTATCATCTTCAAGCTCAAACTGTAACCAATTGGGACACTCTCAGGACCAAGTTTGAGGCTAGGTTCAAACCAGCAGAAGATGCACATGCATTGTTGGCATAGCTTACAGAAATGAAGAAGGAGCCTCATGAGCCCATGCATGACTTCATTGCCAAATTCGATAAGCTAAGGAATAGGATTCCTAAAATTACCCAACCAACACCCAATAATCTCAAGTGCTTCTTTATCAATTCTCAACTTCCCAAAGTGCATTTTCTATTAAGGTGGGTTAGCCATATAGATCTTTTTGTAGCTTAGATTTTGGCTACCAAATTTGAAGATGATCTTATCCTTGTGGGTAAGATAAGAAGAGATCCTAATAGAAATAATTTTTTCTCATCTACTGAAAGTTATTCTACAAGTACTACTGATCCTATGGTGCAAAAGTTAGCAAATAAATTGCTAGCTCTAAAAAGGCAAATGGCCTAAGGTATGTCTACTCCTTATCAAGATATAGTAAGGAATATATTTCCCAGCCATTTGTATCTAGGCAATGATGCTAAAAATCAAGGGCAACCCAATCAACTTCCTCCCACATAGGGAAAGCTTGCCATTGAAGTAGCATAGGTCAACTAAGTAGTCGATTACTATGAATTTGAACATGATTTCTCTTTCCAACCTAAGATAGACCAAGAAGAGGAAGTTAATCTCTTTATGGAAGAAGAAGAATAATTAGCTGGTGACTCCAATATTGGTTTTTTGGATTACCAAGATGAAGATAGAAAAAAGGGAGAAGTGTTTGATGGAGCATATGTTGTTTTTATTAGGTCCCAAAATTAGTCAGCTCAACAAGCTGATAGGGGAAAAGTAGCAAAAGATCCTCAACTAGTAATCTCAATTTCTAAATGGGTAACTTCACTTTCTTTCCAATCAAAGGACCTAATGACCAATAAGAAAGTAAGTACCTTAAACAATCCTCTCCCTTCTGCTTCTATCCCTTAGCCCAGTGTCATATCAAATCAAAATCAGAAGGATGGAATTACTTCCTTTATTTCTAGTTCATTCCAGTCATTTGACATAATTGATCATGATAAGAAGACTAAGATCCAAATTTTTGAGTTTGAATACCTACAAGCCAATCTTGAGCAGTTAGATAGGTTGGTTGAATGCATCAAAAACAAAATCATCCTTGTAGGACAAGATTCTTCCAAAGCGACTCATGATCCACCAAAGAACAAATCCATCCAAAATAATCTTATCACTACTCCTATGGTTGCCCCTAGGAAAATAAAACCTTTCTATGTTTCTCTGTTGATAAATGGTCATAAGTTGAGCAATTATATAATAGACTCTGGAGCCTCTGATAATGTTATGCCTACCAAGGTAGCAGATTCTCTCAATCTTACCTTAACTAAGACTTTTGAGAGATGTTTCTCCATGGAAAAAAATAAGTAGAACTTTTGGATCAGATAAAAGATGCCTAATTTGCATTTACGGCCTTTCTAGATAAGAGAATTAAGATGACGGTCTTAGTGGTTGATATTCTAGCTTCATATGGCATCCTGCTTGGATGAAATTTATACAAAGATGTTAGTGGAGAGTTGAACATGGACCTATATAAAGCAAGGACACCTATTAAAGGGATCATGCAAAATTTTCTTCCTAAGAGAGAGTCAAAGTACATTGTTACTTAGACATCAGACCCTAAGGCTCAAATTTTGTTTGAATCTTCAAGAATGGGTAATTATTTTTTGTCCACTGAAGATGTTCTTGTTTCATTAGAACAAAGTTCACTAGGTGACAACTCAGATAATTTAGACAAGAAATTAGAAGAAATTGTGAAGGAAAGCTCAGAGGAAAAGGAATCTTCCCTCACTAATAAAGAGAAATATTTAAGAAGACCAAATCCTAATGATCTTTAAATCTTAGAATTTGATGGCAGCTACTCTTCTACCAGTTCTAGAGCTAGAATTGTGTTGATATCCCCATAGGGAGATATTTTTCCTTATTCATACAAGTTACAATTTAGTAATACCAACAACACCACTGAGTATGAATCATTATTGCTCAGATTACAAGCTACTCATGCTAAAAGTGTTAAAGTTCTTCATGCCTGGGGAGATATTGAGTTGGTGGTCTACCAAGTGAAGAACTTGTATCAAACCAAGAATGAAAGACTGTGACATTATCATAATCTTGTGTGGGATTGCATTGAAAGTTTTGATGCTTTCAACATTTCTACAGTGCCCAGAGAATTTAATGATCGTGTAGACTCATTGGCTGTCTCTACAACCCCCATGGTTCCCCATAAATATTTCAAAGGGAACAAGTGCACTATTGAGTTGGTCTTTCGACCAAGTGTACTTGACAATGTCGACCATTGGTAGGTGTTTAATGGTGATAATCAAATTGTCTATTTTATGGAAAAGATGGATGGTTTTGAGGAGATCTAATTTGAAGGTAGTGCCTCTCAAACATGGGAATCAGTTCCCAAAACAAGTTCACAAACTGGAAAATATTTCTTCAACTCAAAGGGAATAAAATCCCAAAGGGTTTAGTTTATCTTGAGAAACTATTTGATAAGCATGATAGGTGTATCAAGCAATAACTAATGGATTCAAGTTCATCTAAGGAGTCTGATCAAGTAAATCTGAGTATTGAAGAAAATCCCAAAATGGTCAACATTGGGAAATGTTGCACTACTGATGAAAATCTCTAATTCATTACTCTTCTTCACCATTACTTTGATGTTTTGGCATATTCCTATGATGACTTGAAATCCTTCAGGCCTGAAGAAATTCAACATGAAATTCCTCTCAAGACTGGGTCATTACCTCACAAGCAAAAGCAAAGGCAATATAATCCCAAGATATTAGGTACTATCCTTTCAGAGATTTAGAAGATGTTGAATGCTAGGATAATTTTTTCAATTCACTATTCCACCTAGATCACCAACATAGTTCCTGTAAGGAAAAAGAATAGAGAAATTCATATATGTGTGGATTTTAGGAATCTCAATCAGTCTTCTCTAAAGGAAAACTACCCTCTACCTATCATGGATCAAGTGTTGTGAATAATAACTGGCTCAGAGATGTTATCAATGTTAGATGGTTTTTTTGGGTACAATCAAGTAGAAGTTGATGGAGTAGATCAACATAAAACTACTTTCACTACACCTTGGGGCATGTTTGCATATTACAGAATGCATTTTTGTTTGATCAACACTGGTGCCACATTCTAGAGAGCAATGGACCTTACCTTCAGAGATGAATTTAGGAAGTTCATCATGGTATATCTTGATGACTTGACTATCTTCTCTAAGCATCATCCTAATCATATGCATCATTTGCAACAAGTAATGGAACGTTGTCAGTAAAATGGTCTTTCTCTTAATCCCAAGAAGTCAATTTTTGGGGTTACAAAAGGTAAACTTCTCATCCACATTGTATCCCAAGAAGGTATAAAAATTGACTTAGAAAGAGTCAGATCTATCCAAGATCATACTCTGCCTACTAGTAAGTCTACAGTTCATTCTTTCTTTGAAAAGGTGAATTTTTTATAAAGGTTCATCCCAAAATTTGTAGAGAAAACTTGCCACATTATCGACATGATGAAGGGTAAAGCTACTTTCCAATGGATTGCAGAAGTCATAGCAGCATTCAAAGATATCAAGAAGGCTATTTCTCATGCCCCGATCTTAGTTTGTCTAGATTATACCAAATACTTCATGGTATACAGTTACGCTTTTGAGCACACACTTTCAACCATTTTGGCTCAGCAGGATAAAGGTGTGGATTTTCCCATATAATTTATGAGATTCCCTCTTAAAGATCATGAATTAAAGTATTCAATTATGGAGAAGCATGCTTATGCAGTGGTTAAGGTGGTAAAATATTTCTAGTTCTATATCCTGAATTCACACACTATTGTTCTAGTTTCTGATACCACAATGAAGGCTATTTTAACTCAACAAGAGTTTGGTACAAAAAGGGGCAATTGGATTGCCAAAATTCTAGAGTTTGATCTTGATATCAAGCCTACTAAGTTGGTGCAGGGAAGAGGTCTCTATCAATTAATTTCTAAAAACATATCAGAAGAAATAGGACATGAAGAGGCATATATCTGATTTGTGTCAATAGTTCATTGGGATACCCAAGTTGGCCACATCACCCCTCAAGCCTATGGTGATCGAAGAGCCTTTTTAGTAATGGGGTATTGAATTCATTGGCACCATGAACCCATCCTCAAGTTATGGACATAACTATATCCTCACCACAACAGAGTATTTTACTAAGTGGGTGGAAGTCATTCCAGTCAAGCATGCCACTTCAAAAGTGGTGTGTAACTTCTTAAAGGAAAATATTTTTTTCCCATTTTAGAGTTACGAACAAGATTATAGAAGATAATGCTGCATGTTTCTCTTCTCAAGAGATTATATACTTTTTCTACAATCACAAAATTATTCTTTCCCACTCCTCAAACTATTATCTGTAAGGAAATGGTCAGGCAGAATCAAGTAACAAAAATCTAGTTACTATCATTAAGAAATTGGTTGATGACAATCAGAGGATTTGGCATAAAGCATTATTTAATGCTTTATGGGTAGATAGGATTACACCTAAGAGGGCAATAGGTATGTCCCCATTCCAAATTTTGTATGGTCTAAATGCAGAAATACCTATTACCTTTGAATTACCAGCATTGAAGTTAGCAAAAGCAGTATAAGATTCAACTTTTGAAAATTCTATTGACAAAAGAATCATGTGTCTGACTGAGTTAGAAGAGCAATGAATGATAATAGTGGACTTCATTTCTAAACATCAAAATTAGGTGAATAAACTTTTTGACCAAAAAGTAAGGATTCATGAGTTTTAGATTGGAGATCAAGTCTTGTTATGGGACAAGATGAGAGAACCAAAGGGAATGCATGAAAAATTTGATTCCTTATGGAGAGGTCTATTCACCATCCATCGATTTAGTGGTGATAATAGTTTCTTATTAAGATATCAAGATGGAATGTCATTCTCACTTCTTTGCAATGGGCAGTATCTGAAGCACTTCAATTCTTAAAGTATCAAATAAGTTCATTTGTACATTTATATAGTCTTTGTTTGTTTTGTTTTATGTTGTTTGTTTCATTTTTGGGCATCTTTCTCTTTTTGGTTGCATGACTCTGTGGCCTAATGGCATGGAAAAAGGCACTTGGATTCTGGTTTCTACTCCCTTCGATTGTTTTAGAGTACAACTAATGGAAGTTCCCCAACTGGAGCTTGTTGTTGTCCCCAAAATTGGCCCCTCATTTTTGTAGTCAATATGTTAACTATTTTGGTCTTGCATGCCAAAAAATGGTTTCCTTCCTTCTCAAAAATATTCTGAGCAGTCAAGTTATCGAATTACCCAAGTCTTTTTAGCAAAGGAAATCTCTCATTTTCAAAGGGTTTTTAGTCGAGAAAATGAATAAGAAACAATTCAAAAGACTTGAAGGCATTTCCTAAGAATTATTGAGTAAGGTTCAATGTCGAAGTTCAATTATACATGGTTCATCAGTGAGATTCAATAAGATGAAATAAACTATAGGGACCGACCATTAAACCTTTTGAACCTTGGAACTCTGCTTCAAGGTTCAAGGTTCAACCGAATAGTTCAACCAAAAGATTCAAGCCAAAGGATCGAGTGGGAAGTTTAAAGTGGTTGGTTCAAACAACACATTGAGCTCATAAGAAGAATAAATGAACATGACTCTTTGAAAAACATAAGTGTTAAGATGTTGAACCATTAAATCATTGAACCGATGAACTCCAAAAGAATGGTTCAAGGTTCAAGAGGTTCAAGCGACTAGTGACGTCCCCATGGACATTAAATTCAGAAATAATGGAATAACTATTTATTTTCAAATAGCACAGAACCAAACACAAATTTAGTGCCCTAACAAGAAAGGAGCTAGAAAAGCTAGTAGAAGGTGAGAAGATGGCCCTGATAGCTTAGAACATGAAGAAGAGATAAAATATAGCAAAGAAAGAGGGAACATGACAGGAATCTAGAAGCATCGGTAGAAGAGTTATTTCAGTGGGTGGAACAGTCCACCAGGTGGATATTAGAGATCATTAGCATTCAATGGCATGGCCCATTTTTCTTTAATTGAGTAAAGGTGAGTGGACAGTCATGTATGTATCATAAAGAGGAGTGACTTTGCCTCTTAGAAGACTAGATAACCCATGCCTATGAGGAGACATTGGATATGATTTAAATGCCTCCAGCATGGCCTCTTCATAGGACTTTCTCTTTCCAATGCATTAAATGTAGCATGGGCTACTTGTGGAAAGGAGTGCCCAAGTATTTGAGGGAATACTATATATTGTAATCTTTCATTTTAGAAAATAAGAGGATCTCTAAGTTATCAAAAATAAAACTCTGCCCAAAATTGAAAGGCATTTTTGAGACTTTGAGCTCAGATTGTTAATCAAATTTTACCAGTTGAATGAGAAAGCAAGTTACCTTTCAAACTTTGTGTTGAAATAGCTAGTGTTATATAGGAAATTGTTTTTATGTCTTTTTCCTTATATCATCTTATCTGTCTGATCAAATAAGTAGAGCAAGTGAAGATAATCTGGGAGATGTTTCAAAGCTGATTTTGGAGACTTTATGCTACATAATTATCTTTAGTCTTTGTTTTCGTGCCTTAGAATAGAAGATATAGGAAAAGGCTTTAAACTACCTATATCTTCTATTGTCTTATCCTATTGTAGTTTGTGGTGGAGACTTTGGGATACACTTTATTCTATGGTGTAAGAGAAGCAACGAAAGACTTTGTGGTTTTATGGGTTTCTTGTGGATTTAGTTACTACTTGGGAAGTTTGTCCTCTATTTTGTGAACATAATTTTTAAAAAAAGAGAAATGGATGGTGTGATTCTACCCCTAAGTTAGTATTAGTATAGATCTAGTTTATAATAGTTTATAGGGAGCCTCCCCTTGCTGAGAGGAGAGATTTATCTCATCATGTTGTGGTAGATATAACAATTTTATCTTTAGTTAGTTGACAGTAAAATATTGACCTAATATTTTGATCAAGTGAAGATGTGGGGGCTATATATCCTTCTATTTGGGTCTTCAAAGGGATAAGAGGTGAATTTGCTTCTTCCATAGGTGAGGTTGGTAAAGGAGTGATAGAAATGTGAGGCTCATCCCCTGTGCGATCATTTATGATGATGTGTATTGTGTATGCCTCAAGAGATGAAGATGGTTTAAATTGATTTTCATGGGCTTGGGTAGGTGGAGGATGGTTAGGAAATGGTTTATGGAAAATATCAAGAGAATGGTTGGGAGGTGCATTAGGGTTATCAAATGATAATTCACCATTATCAATCAAGTATTGGATAAGACTGTTAAAAGTGTTACACTAATTTATGTCATGCCCAATGACCCTATGGAAAGTGAAATAGTCATTTTCATTGTACCACCTAGGCACGGGGTGAGAGGGGTCAAATTATTAGGGTGGATTGATTAGTGAAAGTTGAATAAGGTTAGCTTTGAGTATTTTGTCTAGTACAGAGGCATAGGATTCTCCTATAGGTGTGAATTTTTTTAGGGGGGGCATGGTTTTGGCTTTGGTTTGGTGGATAAGTGGGGTTAGAAGGAGTGGTTTGATGGGGTTAATTAATATATAGAGGTGGGGAAACTTTTAGAACCATCGAGTTCCTAGAAACTTTGGCTATAGAATTAGATTAGTTTGTTGTCTTGGCAGATGAGGGATCATTGGATTTGAAGCTAGAATTCTTATTTCACAATTTCAATTTACCCTCATCTATGGCTCAATTCTCAAGTTTGCATGCCATTATGAATGCTTCATCAAAGGTTCTAAATGTTTGCACCTGAAGGGTGGGGGTGATGTGTTTTGTGAAACCCCTAGAGAAAATCTCAATGAGTTCCATTTGGGATAGTGAAAAATATAGTTGATTAATGAGACCTCACCATCATGCAACAAAGTTAGAAATTGATTCATCATCAAAATACCTAATGAAATAAATTTTGGTTATGGAGATCTTATTAGATATATTGATAGAAAAAAATTCTAAGAAAATTTGGGTGAGTTGGGAGAATGAAAAGATATAATGCCTAGGAAGGGCACTATACCAACCCAAGGTGGGTCCTGATAAAGACATAGGGAAGGTTCAAAGGAGGAGGGTGTCATCATATGTGATCGAGTAACAAGAATGTTGAAATTACATCAAATGTTATTGAGGATCCTCTTTACCCTAAAATTTAAAGAATTTAGGCAGCTCCCATTGAAGAGGATAAGTATGAACTGGGATATATGGGTTGATAGGTTCATTGCATATTTGGTCATAGGATAAAAGGTTATGGGACCTAGAGATAGATGATTCAAGTTGGGTCATATTATCTATGATAATATTTATTAGGTTAGGTTGGGGTTGGGTAGTTTGATAATTTGGTGGTTAGTTCTATTAAGGTTGAGTTACAACTATGAATTGGTATGTGATAGGAGGCACAGAGGCAAGCACATATTGGTATGCGGTGGCTTGAGGTTGGGATAGTGCCCTAATAAGACTAATAGTCATTAAATGTTGAGTGGAAGGTGTAATTGATAAGGTGTCATGGGGGATTGTATGGAAATTAATAATAGTTGGTTTAGGGGTATATTTGGGTTGGTTGATGGGGGTATGGCTTGGGTTGGTAATACTAAAGTGTTTGTAGGTTGTTGATGGGTAGTCACCCTAGTGCTAATGGGAGGGAGTGATTATGGTATGGATAACACCAAGCTCTAAAAGGGGGTTGAGGTTGGTATATTGGTCAAGGTGGAGGGAATGGTAGACATGGGTGTGGAAAAATTCACGCTGTAAGAAGGGGCATATGTGATAAGAGGTAAAGTTGAGATAATGTTAGAGGTATTGGTTGGGGTAACAAGTGTTTGGGTGGTGTTAGTAGACAAACCAATGGTAGAAGATAAAGTTTGGCTAGCAGAAGGTTGGGATGATGTAACACCAACCATGAGGTGGTGTGGCATACCATAGGGTAGATCCTTGAGAGGAAACGAAGCCATTAAAGTATGTTAGGCTAAGGTATTAAGATAGTGTTACAAAGTAACTAGATTATTTTCCAAAAAGGTATCAAAATCTAGATCACCTTTAGGAATTGTGGGAGGCACCGTAGGTGGAGAATGATGTGATGAAGCATGGGATGATATATCAACATCTGAGGTATAATCCATGGATGAGGATGAAGAAGAAGATGGTGGTTGTTTGTTTTGATTTCTCACTTCTTGTCTATTTAAGACTATATGAGAAATCAAAAATGGATAATGAACCTATCACCTTAAATAATTAGAAAACAAATAAAATCCCAAAACAAGTGAAGCACACACTAAAAGTGTAAATAATCTTAGGATTTATTTTAAATCACTTTTTGGCTTATGCCTTAAAGAGTGTGAAAGGGGAAATTGGCTTGTAATTTAGATACTAGAAGAGTTATCTAAGAATGGTTTTAGGTTAATTTTTGGTGCTTAAATAATCTACACTATATCGGGTACATGGATTGGTATTGGAGGCTTACTCCCCACACTTCACAAACCCAAAGCTGATTCAGGCCACTTAGATAATAGATACCATTTGTATAGAGTTTATACTCTTCTATAGAATGGATTGGGTCCTCCCCTGGTGATGAAATCCAAGTGAGATCATTGGGTGGGCTAAGGTGTTCCAAAGGGTGACAAAATCCCAACGGACCTTATCTCAAGTAAGTTTTGATGTTTATTTTATGCAAGTGGTTTGGTAGTGTAACATATGTGTGCTATGATTAATTCATAATACGCTTAACTAATCTAGGTGAGCTAATCATTAAGTAGGCAAAAAAATGAATACACTCAATTTTAACCTAAAAGAAAAAAAATTGATATCTTTGCATGCAAACAAGAAACAACTAAAAATGTAGCTAATGCAAGATGAAAAAGTACAATCTATCCTTAATATGAAAACCTTTTTTTTATAAATTTTTAGGAAGGAAAAGAGATAAAATTTCTATCTTTTGAAATTTAGAAATAATAGAAATGCAAGAGCATAAATTTTCACTAATGTAACTATATGCCTAAAGAGAACTATGAACCCAGAAGGGGTCCCATCAGGCATGCCAGAATGTTTCCTACTATATCTTACTCTATTTTTTTAACTTTTAGGAAAATGGAGAGAAACAATAGATGAGGGGTGTTTACCTAGTAAACATTTCACTCATTGATGATCAGATAAAGTGAGATCTCCTTTTTGGTGAGGAATGACTACCTGTAATTAGACCACACTAAACTAACTTATTTGTTAGACGAGTATGAAGGGTGGACTGCATAGCAACACAATAGATATAAGAAGCAAAATCTCCCTTGGATAGTTGTCAATCCACTCCCCTAATGATAAAAATGTTCTAACAATAGAAATAAAAGATGATAAACTGATAAGAACATAAATGTTTATGCAAGAAAATAAATAACGTACCTATTTAGTAGATGTAACATGGGCGGTTAATACCATGCACAAATGTATCAAGGTTAGGTTAAGAGGGTCTAGGTAGGGTCCATAGACAGCTCAAAAATAGAGATAGGGTCTAATTAGGTGTGAAAAGGGAGGAAATAACTATAGACATCCAATTCCTAACACCATTTGTGTTGAAATTCTCAATCTTACTCAATTTGCACTCAAATGCACATTTTAGGTCAAAATACATAAAGCATGCTAAATGGTTCAAAATTGTTGTTTACAAGTGCCAATTTAGGTCAAAATATCCCTAAATAGGGCAATGTAATTTATGGGCTAGCTAACTTTGATCAGATCATTTTGAGTCAAAATGATAATTTTATCATTTAGTGCTCTAAATCACTCTTTTCTTCTAATTCATTGGTACACATCACATACCTTTGTTATTTGTTGTTGGCAATATCCTAAATGGGAATATAGTTCCAATGCATCTAACATCACCTTCTAATTCCTCTCCAGTCAAATTATGACTTAGTAATATAACTGTCTGACCATTTTAATTGATTGAGGGTCAATTTTCAAATAATTGCACAAATGTTGATTAACCTTGTTTAAGGCTAATTAATCCAAATCAAGAACTTAAGTGGATTTTCCATGAGAGTTGTTGAATATTTATTTTTGAAAATTGATTCTTATTATCTACATCACCTAGTGACATCATCTATGGGGTGGCATCCATTAAGCCATAAGTGCATAAAATATCAAGATTATTGGTCACCCATGCCTAGTTAATGCCTCCCATGCCTCTTCAATTCCCCTTCTTCCAAGGTCATATTGAGGATAATTACGGATTTAATTCCAAATATTAGGATTATCCTTAACCACACATCTCAATCTTGAGATGGATGGTTGAGATTGATCCTGACCAATCTCAAAAATCTATAAATAGAGAGGCCATGGACATCATTTCTAAGATATTTTTTGGTGCAAGGTTATTATGCTCAAATATCTTCAAAGCTTAAACATTACAAAGTTATAATGCTAAATTGTTTCTACAAAGCTTCATTGATAGGCTAGTTTGGTCTTTTCACATCAAGAGCCTAGGTTTTGTGGAGTGTTCTTCAGGCATTGGAGGAGCTTACCACCATTGTTGACAAAGAGAAGGATGCTTGATCAAGGGAAAACATGTTTTTGAGCCACATGGGCATGGTGAATCCATTTGGGAAGGTAATATGGTGTTACTTTCTTTCATTTGTTTCTTTCTATCCTTTGTAATTCCCATATAAATAGATGGGCTTGGTTAGTTAGTTATTTATGCATGTTTCATTTTTTATGGACTAATGCTTGACTAACTTACTTTGTAATCCTATCTAAATCTTGGCACACTCGGTGGGATGAGATGCATCCTACACCTAAAGGAGACCCTTTTATAACCTTTAAAAACTTATTTAATATCTTAAAACTCTTTCAAATTGGTTTTCTAACTTTATTTTTCCATTTTTGGTTGCCACAATGTTTACACAGTAACTGACATTAGTATAAATACCGGCATCAGTTACTTGGCTTAATCGATGTCAGTCGATAGAACTAACATCGGTCAAATCTTGGTTAGGTGTAACTGATGTCAGTGGTATTGACTAACATTAGTCATATGTTTTTCAAAAAACATAGACTTGAGACCTACTTTTCTAGAGTTTCTTGTTTCAAATTCAAAAGGGCTTCAAAGATAAAGGACATGACAACAATTTTGTTGTAGGATCAAGTTTAAAATTTGCTTAAAACATGTTTAAATCACCTTTGCATCTTAAAAATGGATTAGGAACCTTATTTTTGTGTTTAACAAAGAATTTAAGTGTTTTTGGTGAATGTTTTCAAAGTTTACTACTAAGACCAAGGCGTCAAATGAACACCACCAAACATTTCATTTGGGTTTAAAATTGAACTCATATTTCCAAGATTTTTGTCTTCAATAGTTTCTTGATCTAATTTTTGTTTTTCAAAAGAGGTATGTTGCATGTATGTTCTTTCGTTTCTCCCCTTTAGGGAAACCTTGGAATCAAAAGTGCCATTCCTATCTCAAATAGCCAAATCCAAGGCTTAGAAAGAATGTCACCTAAAGCACTCCCCAAAAACTCGCTAAAGTTTGGGTGATCTTGAAAATGACCCTAAAGTCTTTCTATTTTCATGTTTTCTTTGTTTTTATGCAACGTAGCTTACGAGGGGGACTTCATCACCTCCTAAAAGTTCTTTAGGAAATCTTTGGCTTAGGGTTTCATCTCCCAGCATTGACTTCATTTGAATCTTTTTAGAGTTACACATGAGATGTAGTGGCACTTGGACATCACACTACACTAAGCGAATAGTAGGATGTAGTGGTTGCATAAAAGACTAGAGATTTATACAACAAGTCGAGTGATATAAACCCAAAATCCATGTTTTTATTTTGCATTGTTTGACATGAAAGTTATTGTGCAATTGATTCCCTTAGAAATGTCTAAAATTTGATAGTTTAGTCAACCCCACATGCCATACCCTTGCTAGGATTTGGATGATTATACTTTATGTATTTTGGTCATTTTCTCATTTGGTATGTTTTGAGACTAAAACTTGTTTTTTTGTTCATAAGCCATGTCAAAATCATGTATTTGAGTTAACAAGGGTAGTGTTATGCTACCCAAATCATGTTAAATATTTTTTACCTTTGAGTTTTAAAAACATAACCATTGACCACATTATTTGAGTATGCTTACGTCATTAGGTTTCTCAATTTGTTTCAAGAATTATTTACCATTTTATCAAAACCATTTGTTTCAAGCCATTTTGTATATACCATTTGGACCTTTGTCTTGTGCCATCATGCTATCTGATCTTGTCTAGCTTGTTTGGTCCCATCCTAGTCTTCAACATTGTATTTTCAATTAGCCTTGTCAAGTTTGGATCTAAACATTGATTGATTTCTATTTAGGCCTCAATTCATGGGGTTGGTACATAGATATTTTTCTTTTGGGTTGCATAGATTCGTTTAAATGATTACCTAATTTTGAACACTATTGATTGTTTGTTTGTTTGAGTGCCTATCCTCATAATTTTTTTGTGACTTTATTTGGGAAAACACAACATTTCTTTGGAAACCTTTTATTTATATATTTGACATTAGGTTGTTTACCAAATCTCATCACAAACTAATTTTGAGATGTAGTTCCACCCCTTCAACCAAGTTGAACCAAGTTTGAACCATTTATCCTTCAGATCATTTTTCCAGGTTTGTAAAACTTTAAGTCTTTTTATTTTTGGAGCTTTATTCAATAAATATAGATATGTCTAGCTACACTTATGGTACAGTCATGGCTAATCCAAATTATGATAGAATGGCTACATAGAATTAATTTTATGACTTTAGTCAAGACCCCTATGGTGACAATATGGTTTGTGAGATATATTTCTATCTACCTCACAAAAACTAGTCATGGAAACATAGTCAAGATCCAACTTATGATTCAACTTATGATCCAAATCATGATCAAAATGATTGGGTTTATCAAGAAGACTTGGATACTTTGGCTTGTGTAAGTAATCAAACTCTAAAACATACTAAGATCACCATTTTAGGACCTCATCCTTTAGTTTGCATGAGCAACCAAACTAAGAAGCGTCCAGTCATTACCATTATAGGACCTCCTCCTTTAATTTGCATGAGTAACCAGATTAATAAGTGTCCAGTTGTTACCATTCTTGTCCCATCACCAATTTTTGATGAACCTATTGTTGAAGAACCTCCATTTGATAAACCAATTATTTTTTATCCCTTCTTCAATAGCCTAATCTTTTTAGAGTCCATTATTGAACCACCAACCAAAGTTCTTGTTAAACCAAATTTTCCCCACTTTAGAAATTTTTTCCAATCATCGAGCCTAAACAAGAACCATCACCTCTTTAAAAACCATCTTATGAGGATCAAAATGTCTTCAAAATTGATCTTTTGCAACCAATTGTGAACCAAAACCAACATGTTATTGTTGAAACACCCATTTGTGGCAACATAAACTATGATAAGTTACCTATTTTTAAAGAGCCTCATATCCTTGATAAGCTAGTCTCGATAGAGTTGTCTCTTGATCTTTTCCCGCTCATTGATGAGTCTCACTTTGATAGACATGATTTTGTTGGGATGTCCCTTGAGTGGTTCCCTCTTTTTGAGGGGCTTTACTTAGATGAGTTAGTCTATGTTGAACCCTTCCAAAATGAATCAGTTTTTATTGAGCCCATTATGATAGCATAGGCCATTACTTGTCAAAAAGTTATCATTCAACATAATATTATCAAAAAAACCATATCAAATGAAGAATCAATATTAGATTCAAGTTTTATTTTTGAATCAACATTGGATTTAGCATAAAAAATAGACTCAACATCATTTGTAACATTGGATTTACATTCCATTGCTTTAGAATCAAAGTTAGAAACTGATTATCATATTGGTTGTTACAACATTGGTTATAATTTCCTTACAGATCAATTTGAATATATTTTTGATCCATATATGGTTTTTGAGGATGATTAATTTAGCATTGACACAAGTTCCACTAATATCTTCTATGAAGATTGTGTTGCCTTTCACCATCCCATTATTACCACCCAACATAGCCATTATATTGACATTCCACCACCCATAAATGTCGATTAGGATCAATAGAATCACACTTTGTTAAGCTACATCCATGGTGGCATAGTAATTGAATAAGATAAAGGAGGCTAAGATAACATTCATATAGTAGAAGAACACTCTCCTTGTGAGACCTTTTTAAAGGCACTAGGGGACAATCAAAGTTAGAACTCAACATCTTCTAGTGAAATTTTTTTATAAGTGCTAGAGGAAAATCAAAGCCAAAAGTTAGCATTCCTTAGTGAAACCTTCTTGAAGTCACTATGAGACAATAAAGATAACTTTAGTGGTGAAAACCTCTTCGAGGGACCAATAGATGAGCACAAAAGTTCTTCATTATTTACTCAAGATAATATCAAAGATCAAATCAAAATAGCTTCCAATTATAACATAATCAAATGGTATCTACTCTTAAGATCAAGCAACAAATCAATCTGATGGTCCTATTGAGATAATCTTCAAAGATCTTTTGCCCTACCATAACCAAAAATATGTTGAATTTGGTATCAACAACATTATGTGTGACTGAAAGTCCTGATTTTCATTTATTTCCCCACCATTCCACATTTCATTATCATCTACCATTCCATTTGAAAATCAAACCTACCATCCATTATTTGTCCTTGTTTACCATCCATGGCCACACTTTCCTTTGTAGAGGCCATAAAGATACCTTGTCTCGATTCTTGAAGGAATCATAATCAATGACCAATGAAGATCATGAAAGCATTCCTGGCAACCAAATCTGCAAGCCATTTTTGATAGAGTAGCTATTCAAATGAGTTGTAGGATATAAATTAACATGATCAAGTATTTTATTCATATAATTTGTTGATTAAGATGTGCAAATCCCCATTGGTAGGAACAATAGAATCAAAAACCACATCTAAACCAAAAACATGTACCATACCATTTCACATTGTCATGCCATTGTCATTGTTACATATCCATTTTCTATTGTTGAATATCCTAGCCATTTACCCCATCACTTGGGGGTAACCCTCCTACCATTTTATCCAATCTATAAAAAACCATCATTATCCTTAGCAATATAATTCCACCCTATCATTCCATTCCTATTTAGACCAAAGCCTATTTTGAGTCATCCTACCCAATCCTATTTTTGATCTTGGTTCATTTGGTTCTTCCCGCACCTTTTGTGAGGGGATTTCAATGAAGTTTCAACAGTAAATCAAGTCTATGTTTAAATTATAGTCTATGAAAGTAGTGTGTTAGTTAATCTAGCAAGATATCTTTCAACCTATCCATGTTTATTTCTGTGAACTTGGTTATACCGCCTATGGGCAAATCAGTGTCTCACTAGTCTTGATACTAATTATAACCACCTATGGGAAAATTAGTATCATTAACATATGTTGGTGTATCCTAGTTATAACCACCTATGGGAAAATTAGGGGAAAAAATTGTTTACCATGCATTATCACATCACCTTGCCATTATTGTTTTCATTTGGGTAGCCATTTGCCAAATTTGAGAACTTGTTGGGACCTAATTGGTTTTTCTTCACCTTTTGTGTAGATGGAATTACTATGACTTGAGGTCATTTTAGGAATATGTAGGTCAAGCTCAATTCAATTTGATGTCACCTCAATCCTCCTTTCCCACACTCTCACTATTTTGTGAGAAATTAAGAACATTGCTCTCAATGATTTGTGAGCATGGGCTATTGCAGTCAGCTTAGCTATCTTATTAGAACCTCTACTCTTAGGGCATGAATATCCTCAACTATATGGTCCCAACTTATTCATATTTTATTCTAAAAACACCAAAAACATTATAAATACTTTGAAAAAACCAAAAACATTAGAACCTAATCCACAAAAGAACAAAAACATTGTCTCATGCTTCTATACATTTGTACCTTCTCATTCCACAATCCCATGCTCTCACCATTTTGTGAGAAACTATTAAGTTTGAATGCTCTCACTATTTTATTAACAACTATTAATATTGAATGCTCTCACCATTTTGTGAAAAACTATTAAGTTTGAATGCTCTCACCATTTTGTGAGCAACTGTTAAAAAGAATGTTCTTGCCATTTTGCAAGTACAAAAACACTAGTTCATTTCATCTTATACCACGCTCTTTCCATTTTTTAAGTACAAAAATACTATTTCATCTCATCTTATCCCACACACTTACCATTTTGAAAGATCATTCTTTCTCATCTCATCAACTTCTTGTTTACCAGACCATTCTTATTTATTTGTCATATCTTTCATTTCTTCTATAATATCAATCATGCTAGTCTGATCATCATTTTCCTTCTATCCTATTTCCCAGGAGAACTACATTTGGCCTAAAGTTCATGTTGGAACATGCATCTGTGGAACTATGTAGGCAACATCCACTTCTATTATACATCTAGAGTCAACTCAGCCAACCCCTTCCTTTTATTCTCTTCCCCCATTTCTTTTGTCATTATTCTTCTTTAATTAGGGAACAATTGGCATGTCATTGTTCTTTTTTATGATGTGGTAGAAATTAATGCCCCTACCACACATTCATGAATATTTTTCTTTAAACCACACTAACTTGGTTTTTTGTTTGTGTGTTTATTTGGGTTTATTGGTATTTTATTGCATTTTCTTGGTGTTTCATTGTGTTTTGTTGTGCTTTCACACCTCTCTTTTTATTTTTTATCTTTTTCTCTTTTTACTTCTTGGTCTTTTGTTTCTTTGTCTTGGTTTTTTGTTTTCTTTTTCTTTTCTCTTTTGTGTTCAAGAATGCCTTGATGGTCTACATGGATCTTGATTATTCATATCTTGGTCTCATGCCATTAAGATTTTCTTGCATTTTATTTTTAAACATTTAGTTCCTACTTAAGTCTTGATAGATCATATCTTGATTTCACGTTAGGTTCATTTAGGTTTATCTTTTTCTTTGTCTTTGCTTTTTTGTTTAAATGTAAATTGTTGTAACTCTAGTTTGTGTCATTGTTTTACCATTATCCTTAGTTATAGGTATTCACATTTGAACTAACTCAGTGCAATTGGAATCTTATGTCATTTTAAGTTATTCATACTTATGATGCCTAATTTTTTTCTATAGCAAGCACTTTGTGCTTGGGTCTCAAGGTCTTAATGTCAACATTAGCTCCAACACTTTGAAAAACCTAGGCTCATGATGTGGAATTAGGATTCTAGGTAGCATGCATTTTAGTACTCAAGTTTATTCTTAGATGTGCATCTCTTTGCATACGTTGTGAGTCTAATCAATTCTTAGTCATTTTTCATCATTCTTTGTTCCATTCTCTCCCAAACTTGGGTGAACTACATTGACCTAAAGTTCATATTGGAACATGAGTCCATGGAACTATGTAGGAAATGCTCAATTTCTATTGAGGTCAGCTTAGATATCTCCATTATTCTTTTCATCTCTCTCATCACTTTATACATTCTCATATGCTTGGTTTTATATGGATTTATAAGCCATTACACCATCACATGTACATTTGCACCCACTCACTTTAACCTATCTTTTGGGTTATATCCTTGAGATATTTTGCTTTACAATTGCCCATGTTAAGGCCCACCATTTAAACAATGTCCAAATCAATTCAGATCTATAGTGCCAAAATCATTCTTTATTCTTTTTCAATGATCAAAATTTACCCTACTAGGGCACAACTATTTTATAACTATCACATTTTCTCTATTGGGGCACTTATTATTATCTTTTCTTTGGAGACCCCATTATAGTGCTGCTTCCTTTCTTGAAGCATAACATTCTCCATTTTCCTCTAACTCCAAGCTCTCCACATTAAAACCCATTATGGAAATATTTTACTGTGAAACTTATCTCAGGATTGATCAATGCCTTAAGTGTGCAACTTGTACTCTCAAATTAGGTATATTTAAAGTGTGTCCATTACATTTATGGATTGTATCTTTCCCATTACCCCCATATCTGGGTCCTATTATACCTTTAATTATATTTTTATCATTGATGGTAATCATGTGTGTAAGTATTAGCTCATCTAGATGTGATTTATTCCCTAGGTTAATCTCTTACTTTCTCTCTCTTTTCGAGAGTTCATATTTCTCTTTCATCCTAGTATGCCCTCTCAAGGGGGCATCATGGGTATGTTCCAATTTCTTCTTAACAACTCTTTTCTTTGAAAATATGTTGCTTCACCTGCATGTCTCACTACACCTTCTCAAATAGGGGTAAAATGTAGACATCCAATTCCTAACACCATTTGTGTTGAAATTCTCAATCTTACTTGAATTGTGCTCAAATGCACATTTTAGGTCAAAATCCATAAAACATGCTAAATGGTTCAAAATTTTTGTTTAAAAGTTCTAATTTATGTCAAAGTATCCCTAAACAGGGTAATGTAATTTATGGGCCAACTAACTTTGATAAGATCATTTCTAGTCAAAATGATAATTTCATCATTTAGTGTTCTAGATCACTCTTTTCTTAAAATTCATTGGTACACATCACATACCTTTGTTTTTTTTGTCAATATCCTAAATGGGAATAAGGTTCTAATGCATCTAATGTCACCTTATAATTCCTTTCTAGTGTAATTATGACCCAGTATTATGACTGTCTAACCATTTTGATTGATTGAGGGTCAATTTTCAAATAATTACACAAATGTTGATTAACCTTGTTTAAGGCTAATTAATCCAAATCAAGAGCTTAAGTGGATTTTCCATGAGAGTTATTGAATATTTCTTTTTTAAAATTGATTCTTAGTATCTGCATCACCTAGTGACATCATCTATGGGGTGGCATATATCAAGCCATAAGTGCATAAAATATTAGGATTATGGGTCACCCATGCCTAGTTAATGCCTCCCATGCCTCTTCAATTCCATTTCTTCCAAGGCCATCTTGAGGATACTTATGTATTTAATTCCAAATATTTGGATTATCCTCAACCACACATCTTAATCTTAAGATGGATAGTTGAGGTTGATCCTGACCAATCTCAAAAATCAATAAATAGAGAGGCCATGGACATCATTTCTAATCTATTTTTTGGTGCAAGGTTATTATGCTTAAATATCTTTAAATCTTAAACATTGAAAAGTTATATAGAAAAATTATTTCTAAAAAGCTTCATTGATAGGCTAGTTTAGCATTTCCACATCAAGAGCCTAAGTTTTATGGAGTGTTCTTGAGGCATTAGAGGAGCTTACCACCATTGTTGACAAAGAGAAGGATGCTTGATCAAGGGAGAACATGTTTTTGAGCCACATGGGCATGGTGAATCCATTTGGGAAGGTAATATGGTGTTGTTTTCTTTCATTTGTTTCTTTTTATCCTTTGTAATTCCCATAAGAATAGATAGGCTTGGTTAGTTAGTTCTTTAAGCATGTTTCATTGTTTATGGACTAATGATTGAATAACTTGATTTGTAATCCTATCTATAATAATAATTTATTATTTTACTTGATAGTGACCATTGGTGGTCAGGCTGACTTGTGACAGTTGTCCTAACCAGTGATAGTTAGATAACTGACAATAGTTGATGTAACTAGCAATAGTTGTAACAACTAGTGGTGGTTATTTATAAAAGGCATGTGGTTAATGAAATGGTGTTGGGGGTGGAATCATAAGTGGGAAGAAGGAAAAATATGGGTTTCATAGGTGAGGGGTGATGTGCAAGTGACCCAATAGAAATATAAAGATATAGTGGAAAAAAGAAATGCTAAAAATAAGAGAAATAATACCTAGATGATGCAAAGTAGAAGATATTGACAAGCTAAATGAAATTAGGTAGCATAATAGTATTCCACCCTTCAAAAGTCATGTGGATAGAGTTTTAGGATGCTTAGATGCCTACACAAAGAAAATAAGAGAGCTTGGAAGTAAATTTTCATATCCCCAACTCTTCCAAGAGCCTTGTATTTATAGCACAAGGTTGCTAAGTAAGGAGAGAAGAAGTTACTAATTTGGTCTAGGATAAATATTCTAATTCAAAGAGAAGGAAAGTCATAAGGTGTGCATAGGAGAGTTTCCATTTTTCCCATGCTTATCTTGCTTATAGCTAGATATTTTTATGTTGCAAGTTTGGAGACCTAATCATCGATGGTCAAGCTAACCATCGATAGTTAGGTTGACCATGAATGATCATACTCATAAGTTAAAAAGGGTTAAAATGGGTCCAAATTTGATATGTTTAAAATGTTTAACAAAATGTCCTAGGTATGTTAATGAATGTCAACATATAAAAAGGTGTTTCTAAGGGTGAGTTAACTATGTGAATAGCTAACTAAGGTCAAGGATAAGTCCAAGGTGATGTGACATCAAAAACTGGTGAGGGGACATTTTAGAGTGTCTATAGGAGACTCAAGCAAGAACATCCTCATATTTATGTTGTGGGTCATAGGTATTCCAACTCAATGAGGTATCCCCATCATGGGGGGTCCTCCCATCCTCATAGTCCATATTTTAGAGTTTCTAATGAGCACGATGATTTGTATCATCATCTATGGATTAGAGATCCATGGGAGGCCTATCAGGAGAATTAGCACCTTTTGGTTGACCCTTGTTTGATGGAACATGATTAGTAGCATGGATATTTTGGTCATCACAACCATTTCCATGAGCATGAAATGTCTTCCCATCATCCTTGTGGAGACCATCTTTTGTATAAAAGTCTCCATGTTTAGCTTTTGTGCTTACTCATACACTTAGAAATCAAGTCAAGATATTTTTGTACTTGATATAGATAGGCATGAGCATAGTAAAGTCTATGACACATAAAATTTAAATGCACTACTATGCTGGCATCAATTTCACATAAGGTATGAGCCTTGTGTGCTCACCTAAAGTGTAATAATGAAGGGATCAAGGTCCAAATTGGGATAGTTAAAACATGGTGCAACCTTAATCTTAATGGGACATTGTCATTTTTGAAACAAGCTTAGACAAGTTTGTCAGTGCAAGGCTATTCTAGGTAAGATTAGTAGGTGCAAACCTATTTAAAGGGACTATTTTTGTCTATGGTGGTGCAAGATAGTATTAGACTAGTTCCAACTTTCTAGGGGTGCATGTCTTTTAAATATTAAGTAAAATTCCATTTAAGAGCTTAGTGGAATGGGGAAATAGCTCTTACTCAGGGGCTCATTCATCTAGCTAGCACTCTAGGTGCAGGAGTCAAGGTTTAGGTGCATGCCTATCTTAACACTAAGGATGGTTTCCAACTTATTGAGAGTTTTCTACTTTACACAAAGATACTACTAACATGAGGGGAAAACCTTCATAAGGAAACATGTTCATATACATAATTTATATTATCATAACTATTAGATTCAAGTTGTAAACATAAAATAATGTTTAAACCATCTAAATAAGATCAACACTCAGTTATTCTCAATAACATTCTTCATTAATTCATAGTTTCAATATACAAAGTTCATAATATGAAAATAAAGCATGTGCCTATCTTTGAAACTACTCACACTTAATGGCTCATAGGCAAGATTGGGCTATACATTTAGAAGTCTTAACCTATTTTATGCAAATTACAATATAATAATGGTTTCTCTAAATTTTAGTAGAGCTTTGCTAACATTAATCACCTCCCTTAGCCTTTAGGTTCATACTCATTTTATAAGTAGAGGAGAATCTTCATGTCAAGTTGGATGGGTGCATATCAGGTGTTAAGATATCATTAGGGGATTTTATGTTACTAGCTCCACTACTCTAACACTCACACTCTCTAACTACCATGTGCAAGCACTCAACAAGATTCTCCTTCAAACCCAGGCACCAAGTAATTACCTACCAACTAGTATGAGATCATATAAGATTCTTCTAATTAGTGCTAATAGTTTCAAAATGGAAATTATTTGTAATGAATACCATCTATCAAGATGTACCAATTTGGCATGGTCCACTTGGTATAATAAAAAGGGGCCCAACATTTGCCCCATAGAAAATTTTTAGTCTACCCTTTAACTAGTCTTTTAGTGCCTTTTCTATGTAAAATTTAGGTGCACTCTATTGCAATTCTGGCTTGAAGTTTTCAAAGCCTAGGATGGTGAGCTTGATTTCTTTTATGATCCCTTCTACTTCTAATTATACAACCTCAAGCATGAACATGTTCAATATTTCCATTTATTTTCTAAATGCTTTCTTCATTTCCATATCTTTCCTCACCCTGCCATCTAAAATATCCCCTTGCTCACTCACCTTTGTTTGAAAAGGCATGAAAGAGAGATTCTATTTCTCATTTTTAGGTCTTCAATTGGGTGCTTAAATAATTGACCTATGCCATCACTTACATTCTCTCATTCCTACTCATACTAAATGCATGATTCACTAAATCATCCTGATCTTCTTTTATCTTTTTAAGGTGCAAGTCAATGACTAATGCTTGAGTGGCAAAGTTGTAAAAGATGACATTCACTTCTTCTACACCCTCTTCCAGTTTGGAAAAAAGGTCCTCCACTACATCGAGTTTTTTGTTTATATCTCTTTTTATGGCTTTAGAGGGGTCTTCATGATCCCCTAACATTGGCTTCATCCAGGGAAGTATCTATTCTACCAACACGTAAACCTTGTCAACCTCTTTCATTTCTTAGGTATCCACACCATCCAAAGGGGATGGCTCCACCTCTTCTATTTGTTTAACCAACTATTGGAGTTTGAGTTTCATCACTTTTATCTCTTTTTATACTTTGATCACAATGTATTTTCACTTGGTGGTATGAACATCATTGACAATGTTCTTTCATGCCACTTTAGAGCCCATTTTGAGGAGGGCATTAGCTAACCTCACAAGGTTCATATCCCTAGGATTCATGAGATAGTAGCCATGCCCCTCTTTTGGTTTTTGGGAATTTCAAATCACTTTCATAAGCACCTCAAATTGAGGCTCATCTATGTAGAAATCTAGATCCCAAGAGACTTGATGGTGTATTAAGGTCATGGCAGATTGAGGGGGCAAGTACTCCATCATATAGAAATTGTCATCCTATGTGAACCCTTTCTATGATTTCTCTCTATATCTTAGCTCATACTCCTTATCCTCAGTGGTTATCTCTATATGCTCTTTCTCTCATCTACTAGTTCTAGGTATTTTTCAACTTCCTTCTCCTTCTTTTCTTAGGGGTTCATCAAACTTTTCCCCTTGGTCCGTGTCTCTCTCATCGATGCTAGTTTCACCATCTTGTTTTTGTAGGGGTTCTTCTTCAAAACTTACCCTTATCTATTTCTTCTTCTTATTGTGTTTCTTTGGCACAAACCCCCTCAATTCTAGCCTTACTCCTTTATTGCTTGAATGGGGTCTCTACTTCCCTCTCTATTTATTTTGTTGAGGTGTCAGCATCACCTTCTTTATCTTTAGACGCCCCTTTAAAATTGGGGTGTGTTTGTTGTGTAACTTCCTCTGCTAGGCTGGAGTGGGTGCTAGGCACTTCTTCTATTGCTTTCTCCTTTCTAATTTCCATGAAAGTGGAAACATTTTCCCCTCTCCTTTTTCATTTTGGTCCTTTCTACTTAGGCCACCTTCTCTTCTCTTTCTTTCCTCTTGGCATTTTATTCTTTGAACTTTTTCTTAGAGTTCCTTTTTTGGCCTACACCTTATATTTTTTCTCTTCTACTTTTATCTCCTTGACCTCTATTTAATAAATTTTGGATTAGGACATGCCCTTGGCCCGCATGGCCTCTCAATTGTAGTGAAATTTTAGTGTCACATCAATGTGCTATTGGTCTAGGCCCATATCCTCCCATTTTTGTTTCAACTCTTCTTAATTTGGTATGTCTAAGGGTGTTGCTTCTTTATACACTTCTACCTCATTGGGCTTGTCACATATTTTTCCCTCCTTCTTTCCTTTCATCTTTTATGTTTTTTTCTCCTCCACTTCTTTCCTACACTCTTTAGCCTCAACCATCTCAATGGATTATTTAGACATTCTATCCTTTGTCATTTCTTCTCTTTGCTCCCTCATCTCTAGTGCCTTTTGTATATTAGCATCACTAAGGCCAAGTTTCTTCCATCTTCACATCTTCTTCTCTAATTTAGTCTAAGGGGATGGAAAGGGGGTTTGTTCACTTGATGAGGAATCATCTTATTTTATCATGATGTATATACCCTTCCCCATTACTTTTCTTCTAACTCCTCTTCTTCCTCTTCCTCCTCTATGTCAAATAGGATTATCTTGGTTGCCACAAGAGGGACCTTCTCATTCTTCTTCATACTAGGGAAAGCCATTAGCATGAATCACATACACTTCTTTGAGGATTCTAAAAGATATGCTTCTCCTTCTAAGGTTATATTGAGCCTTAGTAACTAGTTTATCTCTTCCAAAGTCTCCCACTCTTCTTCTTTGGATACTTCTTCTTCTCTATTAGCGTTAGTATCCCTTCATCCCTGATCTAGATTGGGGGGTCTTCACTTTGCTCAGTACTTTATTTGGAACTGAGTCCTTCTTTTGTTGCTTCATCTCATAGTATAATCTATGTATGTATTCTAATATGGTAACCTCTTAGATGGGATCAAATTCTAGGTGATCTGATGTATATTTTTCATTACCGATGGCCCTCCCATCTACACAGGTGAATTGGTACCTCATCCTTCACCTCTCCACATTCAGTTTCTTCATTAAAATGTGTATTTGTTATGCATTGGGTATCCAATATAGTGTATCACTTAAGTACCTTGTTGAAAATTCATAAATGAGATTCAACTAGCTTGATCTATTCCTATCTATTAGCATCAAGCACATTACACAAAAGTGTGGCATAATGGCAAAAATTGTCATTCTATATAGGCTCTTAGGGATCTCCTAAGGAATGTGCCACTCTAGTCTAAAGGATTCTATGTATTTCTCACACCATCATATCATGTGTAATTTATATTTGGCATTGAAGGAGGTGGGGCAAGTGAAGTCTTTATACTTTTGAGGTAGGGATTTGTTGTGTTCTAGAAAAACTAAGAGGTTATTTGCATCCCCACTTAGAACTCCAATTTCTTCTATGACAATTAATATAAGGATTAACCCCTACCTGAAGGTCCCCTTTGTATTATGGCACTCCAGTGAATTTTTCACCAAATATTTGGTAATAAAATTTATAATGTTGAATTGTACATCATGTGTTATGTGATAGGTGAGGTAGAGGTATGTCTTTGTCACATCTACCCATTGACCATTAGGGCATAGTTTTGAGCTCACAAATCATGCCATCACCCTCATGTTGAGGTCTTTGAATTATTTGATGGGGAATGTAAAATCCCCATTTTTATAACTCAAGAGCTTTGTAATGTCCTCCACCTCTTCATCATCATCCATCAACTAGTGGATTTCTTGACTAACATCAGAGAGCTTGATTATTTTCCTTATCAACTAAACTAAAATATTCATGTGCCTTCCTAAAAAATAGATGTAGTCCTCATAGATGCATGAGATTAAGAACTATATAAGTTTTTCTAGCTTCCTAAATTAGGTTAAATCATAGAGTTGAGCTACACTAGAAGATATCAACTTGTCTCAAATTGAGACTTCAAATAGGGTTATGTCTTACATCAACTTGCACCCTGTGTCCACCATCCAATCTTGTGCTAGGTCTTATAAGTGACTTGATGTGTGGTGGTTATACTCATTTAGTTTAAAAGTGTGCACAAATTATTTCCAATATTCCCCCACTAAAACCTCTAAAATAAATCTCATATACTAATAAGACATATTTGTTAGTACCTTAGTATCAACTTCTATGATGCTAACTAATTTGATCATCTATGCCTTTGATTTAGTGGCTATCATTTCTTCCACAATCTTAACCCACTTGGGTTCCTATTTCACCTACACAAAACTTGATATCATGCATTTATTCACCATCTTGAATCTACTTGTGTTGAACCTTTGTAGGTGTGATTTTCTCAAGCCTTGAATGGTGGTCAGTGATTTTATAGTTGTGGGATCTATGATTGTACCTTTGGCTCTTGAGCTTTGTTGGTTGTTAATGTCATTCGAGGCAACAATTTTCATTTTAACTATTTATTTCCTACAAAATTTTCTCTTAACCCCCATCTAAACCAATGTTAATGTGAACACAATTATCTTGCTACTCAATCATTCACTTTTAGTGTTTTAGGGTGTTTGAATTCTCACTTGGTACAAGGTTTTCACCTTTAGCTCTTTGGTTTTCACACTTTTTATATCTTATTTTCACACTTAGTCTCAATTTATCTTAAGGTTTTTAATCTAATATTTTTATTTTGACACCTTTTTATACTCTTTTCTTATCTACCATTATTCATACAGGTCTTTTATGGTGTGGGGGTGATTAGATTTATTTGAAAATGTAACATTTTGTAAAATTTGTGGAAATATTTTGTCATCAATGCATTAATTACATATATTTTTGCCTTTGCCATCATTTTATTAAATACTCTCTAATGATAATTTGGTGAAGTGATGTTTATTTCAAATGGTCACTTCCTAGTCAAATATGGGTGGATGCCAATTATCTTAGAAGATTCTTCTCCTATGCTTGTTTACTTGGCATGACCTTCATATTTCTTATGGTAACCTAGGTGTAGTACCTCACATATACATGATTCAACCTCATTAGTCCCACTTTATTTTCTAGTTACACTTTCATTTCAATCACGGTTCTCTATTTTAGTCAGTTTCTTATGCTTCATCTTGCCTTGGCCTATCCTACCCCATACAAATACCTTGCACTAGTCCTCTAACACTTTATCATCTCTCTTGGTTCTATTACACACTATCATATTATGCATCTTCACTTTATTCCTTATGCTCAACCCTATTGACCATCTTTACCTTCTACTCTAGTTTTTGGCATATGATCAATTGATGTGCTTCTTTTTAATTATGGTACAAAGGTTACCTTTGTGCTTATGTAATTTTTCATTTTGTTCTCAAATTTTTAGGGTTTGGTAACTTCCTCATGCCCAAAAATTTAGGTGTTTAGCCCTAGGTGCTGAGAAAGCAAATGGGCTCAACTCACCTAACTGGTATTATGTGAAGAAGCACTAGATAAATTCATTATTGGGACTCCAAAATCCCTACAATGTTTATTTTGTGTACATGGATCATGTGCATCATTTGCTTGCATCTGGCAAGTTTCACACACCCACCACTTAGATGTTTAGCCTCATGTACTTAAAGGGCATAAGTGTTTGACTCACTTAATTAGAGTTATGTGTGAATAGTTAGAGTAGTTCATGTAGGGGCTTGGATCACCCTTCATTTTAAACCATGTGCATGGAGTTATATGTGCTTCTTTCCTAAGTCTGAAAAGTATCACACACCCACCACTTAGATGTCTAGCCTTAAGCACTTAGAGATCCTAAGTACTCAATTCACTCAGTTGGAATTATGTGGTAGAGGCTAGACAAATAAGTCCCTATTACCGTCATGTACCACTTATTACTTATTTACACAATAAAAAGAATAATAATAATAAAAAGTATTGTTTGTCTTGCACCAAACTATATTCTAGTTAGCTCAAATTCAAACCAACTAGTGACCAAAAAGTTATTGTTCTTATGGCACAAGCACCATCTTACTATCGTTATGGCTTCAATCAATTGCCATTGAAATGCCCTATGAGCATCTTGTTTGACAATGTGCATAAATTGCATGCATTTTTTTCCAATGTGTGTTAGATGATGTAGGGGTCCATCCACCTTATTTACAAATTTTTAGGGTGCTTAAGGTACTTTGAGTCATAAAGTAGCACCAATGCTCCTTCCATTATCTCCTTGCAATTAATGTGCTTGTCATACCAGAGCTTCTGGTGTACCTTTTTGATTTACCAACTCTATCTTGCTTGGGTGCACTTTTCATCTAACTGATCCAAGTCTTCAAACATTGTGATTAAATATTATTGGTCATCTAATTGACTAATCTATGCTATAAATAAAGATGGAACCAATAATTCCATGGAAAGAACTGCTTCAGTGCCAAACACCAATTGAAATGGTATAGCCTTGTTTAGGTGCTTATATATCATACAGTATGCCCATAGTACCACTAAAACATGATCATCCCAATCCTTACAACCAACATCACATATATTTGTCAAGAACATTCCCAAGATCTTGTTAAATGCTTCAATGGTGCCACTTAATTGTGGATGATCTAGGGTGGTCTTGTAGTGCACCATAATGTGTTCATTTAAGATGATGCACACCATCTCATTGATGAAGTAAGTGCCCCTATCACTATTTATTCTTAATGGGCACCTATATCAACTTATTATGTTTTCCTAGATGAAGCACACAACTATCATAGTTGTATAATCTTTTATGGGCACAACCTTGACCCACTTAGTGAAATAGTCAGTGGCCTCTGAGATATACCTTGCACATGTACATGTGCTATGAGAATTATTGGTCCAAAAAAATCAATGACCCATTTCTCAAATGGTGCTTGGGCAAGAATGGAGATGAGAGGCATCTCATCCTAGTGGTTGGGCTTCCTTGTGCACTAGTATATGTCTTATACCTTGGTGCACTCTTTTACATCTTAGAATAGGCTTGGCCACCACAAGCTTGACTATAATATCTTGCACGTCATTGAATTTCTTGTGTAATGGCCTCCTATAATTCCCTCATGTAATTATTATAATATGGATTCCATTTTGTTTTCTATAACACACTAGCATAGGTCTTTATCTCTACCTAGTTTATATAACTCCCCCTCAATGAGCTGGAAGGGGGTAGCACAAACCACAAGTTACTTTTTCTCCTTTCTTAACATGGTCTCAGGCACAAATCTAGATGTCAATAAAGTAACAATCTCCTCCAAGTCTTCAAGGACATGCTAGACTCATTATAGTTTCACATCTAGCATGTCATCCTCAATTTGTACCACTGTATCACTAGAATTTATGTGGGATAAATGGTCTAGACCTAAGTTTTGCTTTCCAAGTTTAACAAAAATGAAGAACTAAAAATCCTAAAATAGGAATATTCATCTACATATGTTCTCATGTAAAATAGGATTGCTCATAAGGTAATTGAGTGCCTCATGATCAGTGAAAAAGATGAATGGGGTCATCAATAGATATTGCCTAAATTTGTGTAAGGCATAGATCATTATCAACATCTCACGCTTAGTGGTGGTGTAATTTTATTTTTCTTGCATCAATTTCCTTCTTGTTAAGGATATGGGGTTTTCCATCTTTCCCTCACCTAGTTATGACAATATGGTACCAATTGTGGAGCCTAAATCATTGACATGGATATGAAAAGGAGTAGTCTAGGTTGGGAATTGTAGAATTGGCATGCTAGCCAACTTCAAAATTAATGTTTCAAAATCCTCCTCTTGCACCTCACCCCAATAAAATGGACCATATTTATATAATATCTCTTACAAAGGTGCTACAATCTTCACATAGCTCTATATAAACTTCCTGTAGTATCCACAATGGCCTAGAAAAGTGTAAACATCTTTTTGCATTAAAGGAGTATGGCACTGAATTATGATGGCTATCTTTGTAGGGTTAATAATAAAATCATCCTTGCAAATGATTTACTCAATAAATATTATAAAGGGGATTGAAAAAATGTACTTTTTTAGGTTTAAATATATCTAGAACTACCTAAACCTATAAAATATGAGGCACAAATTGTCATAGTGGTCCTTTATAAGGCCATACACATTCTAGCCATCAAGATAGACTTGGAGGAACCTATGGATGAAGTCTTTAAAAGTAATGATCACCACTCTAGAAAAAACTATTGGTGCATTCTTGAGTCCAAAGGGAATCACATTATAAGAAAAACAACCTAATTAAATTACAAAGGTTATCTTAGGCTTATCCTCCTCCTCAATCTACACCTAATGGTAACCTAAGAAACCATTAGTGAAAGTATAGATTTTGCACCCTGTGCACCATCCAAGACATCATCAATAAATTGGGTCAAAAATGGGTTAGTGATGTAGGTGGAATTAAAAAGTCTTTAGTTGACATAGATCCATATGCACCCATAATTCTTGATTCTTATGACCATTAAACTTACCCATTCAGACTCTTGTATAGGGTATATGATATCAGTGGCTAACATTCCATCAATATCCATTTTCACCTTAGCATAGAGATTGGGATTCAAATTATATAATCACTTCTTGATAGGGATCTTTTCATCCACTAGCTTGATGCTAAGTTTGCCAAGGGAATGGTGGGTTCCCTTCATGTCCTAGTAGTTATGTGGGAACAAGTCCTGAAACTCCTTCAAGATGTTTAGGATTTGTGTCTTATCTACCTTAGACTAGTAAGCTCCTATAGTGGCAATCTTTGGCTCACCTTCTTCACTAATGTCTACCTTAGTAGTATTGAGTGGCATGTGGTAGGGTTCACTTCCCTCCTAATGAGAGTCTTCAACTTAACTTATCCCCTCCATTGTTTTAATTAGAAGATGCATCAGATCTTCTTTGTCTAGGACACTATCATCCATAAGGTGCACAAGTTTTTATCTTCTTATTAGAGCCTTTCAATTATGCTCCTTCCAAGTATTATCATCTTCCTCATTGGAATCACTATTGAACACTTTTTCTTCAAAAAAACATCAAGAGAACTAGTCATTTTTCTCTAAACATGTATCTAAGACTCTCTTCTAGAATGGCAGTATCCTCAAACATTGCCCTATGAATGACTTGTAAGAGCTCTAGTAGATCTAAGTTATATGAAGAGAAGGAGAAGGTGTGTAAAAACCTCTCCTTGAGTACCTCCTAGTCTCTTGTCTCTTGGCACATTTCATTTACAATGTACCATGCTAATACCCATGTTTTCAAGGTCTTGTAGAAGGTATGCACCCACAAGCTCTTGGGCACATTCTCACTACAAATAGTGTAGGTTTCTTCACACAAATGCATATACATGATTGTGTCAAAATTTCCTAAGTAAGAAAGTATGTCTAATTCCTCATTACTCTATCTAAACCTATTTCATATTTCTACATTCACATCTTTCCATGTTGATAAGCTAGGTCTTTGCACTTCCCACCAACAGGTAGTAGTGCTCTTCAGGGTATGCACTAGTTCACCCATTCTATCTATTTCCTTATAAATGCATGCTTTAATGTCATGGACATAATTCTCTACAAGATGGTCCCTTCATATTTTGGGAACACTACAAGCTTCACTTTACTTAGCTAAAACATCTTTTTCTTACCTTTTTGGCATGGATAAACCATTTCTTATGTGTTTGATTAATCCTAGTTAGTCCTATTTTAGCTAGTATTAGCTCAATTATCTACATTAGGTGGCACCTTTGTCTAATCACTTCATAATCCTCTTTGACCCATCATTCATAGGCTACGTCAGTTGTAATGGATGTTGATTATCCATCCTCCCATTCAGGCACTCCTTGGTCATATGGGTAAAGCTTTTTGGTGCCTTGCACCATGAAGTTATAAATGTGGTTGATTTAATCTTTAAAATCAAAACTTTCTACATATGGATGCCCTTGATCACTTGATAGTGGGATCACCACCCTCTCTTCTATTCTTGCAAATCATGTAGTGATTATTGAAGTGCATGTCCACATTATTGGCATAGGAACATGGCCTTCCTAAAATCATTAGATAGTTATTATGTTCTACCAACTCAATCATCTAAAAGTTAGATAAAATTTTGGTGCCCATAATATCTATAATGGTGACCTTTAGGATCCTAATAGTTTGTGCTAGGGTTTTGTTGGTCATAAATAGTATATGAGGGGAAGGCTTTATGGGAAGTCATCCTATTTTCTCCCAAGTAGTTTGGTTAGAATATTAACTTTGACACTTGTGTCTAAAATAACCTCATAAATATACCATCCATTAATGGTGGCATTTATTAGTAATTCTTAGTCATACTCTATGTTCTAAGTACGCCTTACTTCACACACCCACTCCATATATAGTGCAACAACTTCAATCATCTGAGACACAACCCCCTCCTATAATATCTTCCCTGTGTACTCAAAAAGCAAGTTTTTAATAGAGGTAGCATCCCTTTAGATTATAAGAGGTGTAAGATCTTGGTCAACTCCTATACTTTAGCCTCCTAGCTATCTTGCTTCTTGCATATGGTGCTTACCTATGCCCTTATATCTCTAGCCCATTTGAGCTCTCCCTAAATTTTTTTTATTATGCTCATAGCTTGTTATAAGACTTCTTTTTGTCATGTTGGGTTAAGGTAGGGTGTATCTTTTATCTCAAGTCACATTATGCACTAGGTGAGATATGATTCACCATATTCCAAGTGTAGTTTTCTATTAATACAGTAGGTGGCTATGTGATGAACCCACTCTAAGTCATGATCTATACCTTAGGCATCTCTTTACAAGTTTAATATAACTTAGGAGCCCATTTATCTTCCTTTTTCTCTTGCCTAACCATGCCATCACCCTTATCTATACTAGGATGACCTTGAGTTAACTTTTTGTATAAGTTAGGGTAATCTTCAACTACATGTAGACCCTGACAATACCTACACATTGGGTGCATAGGGAGGTCATATTTGTAATGCTCAGTTGATCCATACTTTTAACATGATCATGATAGGAATATTCCTCCACTACACCTCTACCTCACTTGCATACTCCTTGATAATTCTCATAGCTAGTATTTTGTTGATCATAGCCTTTATTTACTTGGCCTACCTACCCTCTAGCCATGGTCATCACCTATCTTTCACCTCTCTCCATATTTTTATGTATCTCATCAATGACTTGATAATCCACTATTGAATAAGTATTAGCATTGCACATCTTAAAATAGATGGTAGTGTTTACTTAAATAGTGCATAGTAACAAGGGATAGTTTTGAGAGTCATACAACCTATGACAAACTTCATAGTTGAGAAGTAAGGTGTAAACCTTTATTTATGGTAAATTATTCTTTTTATTCCCCTCCATTTCATAGTCAATACACCACAATCCACTAAGATCATCAAACACCAAACCAACAATCAGCTTCTATAGTTGGGAGGCCATTAACACAATCTACACCTCAATAAATGGTTTAATCCTTGTGTCAATGTTGCCTACTACCTTATCCCAGAGTGCAGCTTCAAACACTTTGTGGGGGTCTATGAAGGTATTCATAGATAACACTCTCTTGAAAGGTACTATCAAGCCCTCAACAAACCATTTCACATGTTAAGAGGGGTGTATATCATATGGAAGTTTAGAAAGGAGGGTCTTAAACTATGCATCATATAGGTGCATGCTCTTAGATAACCCTTGGTTGATTTCCTTGAGTGTCATGATACTTTATTGCTCAAACTCAAGAATATGAAATTCCTTCAAGAAAGCCTCCTTCAGTATATTATAATTAACCATAGGCTAATTCAGATCAAATTTTTGATACTAGGTATGGGAATGATCTAACAAGGTGGTCATGAACTAAATTGGCTTATGATATGATTGGGTAATACCCTCAGCATGCCATTGAAGTTCGCACTTGAGCACATGAACTATGGCATTATCTATGTCATGATACTTAGGCAAGTTCATCACCTTTCATAATAAATTTGTTGAGGGGGTGGTGTTAGAATCTGAGATGTTTGCACCCTAGCATCTATGTTGGAGGTGGTCCTATAATGCCTCTAGTTATAGGGTTGAGAATTGACCCTAATAGTGTAAGTTGTGTCATTAATATCGATGGTGTTGTACTACTCACTTGTGGTACCAAGCCACTTCTTGTGGGTTATTATCTAATCAAAATAGTTGACATACTTTGAATAGGAATGCTTGCAATTATGATCTAGATTCTTGGGTTGGCACTCACTAGTCTTATGGTATTATATTTTAATTCCTCATAAGGTATCACTTATTTTATTACAAATTCATAGTTTAAATCTCAAAGTATATCAAATTCAATATCAATAATAAGGTCAGTTATCATTATTCTATCTTCTAGTGGAGAATCTAGTACATGAGCTTATGCTTTTGGTTCAAAAAGGGTTGGTGTTTTTGGTGCATCCTCATTTTCCACATCTTGTATAAACCCAAGGAATTTTACACCCAACTTATGATCTTAGTCTCTTACTTCCTCCTATCTCTCATTATGTTACTACAATTCAAGAAATCCTTCCCCATGCCTTTCTCATCTACTATGGGTCCTCTCAGTAGTTCCAAGCTCTAGATCCTCTATTTACTTGTGCCTTCACTTGTTATCTATTAACCTTTGGATCTCTTGGGTATCATGTTTTTCATTCCTTTCCATCACACCTCACCTACACTTCCCCTTCTCACCTTCTATGTTTTCCTATATGTGTAAGGATTTTAGCCTTCCATTCTTATGGTTTCATTGACATAATCTACCAAAATTTTATTTAATTTAGTGTGGATATCTCTTATGAATGCACCCCTTGGTTCATGGAAGAACTCATACTCTAATTCTTTAGGGCAAGATAAGGTTGACACTATGAACTCCAACATGTATCTATTCAATGCAACACTCCACCATTTGCCTATAGAGCATGTCCAAACATCATCTAGAATTTCAAGGCTCTCTATGTGATCTTTTGTCCACTCAAGTTGTAGGCCATAGATTCATCTTCTATAGGTAGTATAGGCAACCAACCATTGGTACAGATGCTCAAGTAGTGCACAAAAGAACACCTCATGTAAAGCATCATATAGGTAGGTTTGAACCCATTCTTTTGGCTTCTATCATTGGTATGTCAGATGCTTCTACATGAAACTATCTTCTACTTGCTCTATCCATCACTTAATGTTCTTGAGTGAAAGTTGACGCATCACTCTGTTACACCATTACAAAAACAAAATTCAACATGAGTCCTAAAAATAGAACCAAAATGTTATAAAAGTCTCCTTGTTTAGCTTTTGTGCTTAATCATGTGTTTAAAAGTCAGGCCTAGTCAATTTTGTACTTGATACATCTAGGTTCAAACATATTAAAGTCTAAATTGCATAACATTTAAATTCACTAATGTGTTAGCATCTATTTCATATAAAGTGAAAGCCTTGTACGCTCACCTAAAGCACAACAGTGAAGGGACCAAGGTCCACATTGGGCTAGTTAAAACATGACACAACCTTAGTCTCAATGGGACTTAGTCATTTTTGGAATGAGCTTAGACAATTTCAACACAAGGCTATTCTAGGTAAGATCAATAAGCATGAGCCTATTCAAGGGGACTAAGTTTGGCCATGGTGGCATAAGCCAATATTATACTAGTTTTAGCTTTCTATGGGAGAAAGTATTTTAGATAGTAAGTAAAGTGCCATTTAGGCACTTAGTGGAATGGGGAAATAGTTATTACTTAGGGGCTCATTTGTCTAGCTAGCACTCTAGGTGTTGTTAGGTTGTGCAGCTAAAAGCTTCACTATTTGCAAACATGGAGGAGGTTGCTGAGTTCTAGGGATACTGGCATCGGCAACACAACCGACGTTGGTCATGGGTGAACAGAAGGGCAACTGACATCGGTAGGAGTCAACTGACATCAGTCATCTCCAGGTAGATAGGGACCGATGTCGGTCTCCTATGCGGTTCTAGAATTGTTTGTTACACGAACAGTTAGTTTGTTGAACCAATTGTTTGCATGTAAAGGCCATTTTTGGTCTTGAGTTACGAGTCTAATTATTTTAAATTAGAAGTCTAAGTTATTTTTTAGTATGGGATCTATTTATAGACCCATTGGCATGTATTGTAATGAAGGATCAAGGATTAAGGCAAGGAAGAGATCCTTCCAATTGTAATAATAGTTGATCTGCAAGTGGCATCAAGATCAGGGAGAAGTTCTACATGGTAAGTAAGATCATTTGAGTTGCAGGTTGTTGCAGGTTCATGGGAGATCTACTTAAAGTACTTTTGAGTGCTTGGTACTAGCAAGGTTATTACTGACTGGTTGGAGGTGAACACCAACTCTATGTTTGAGTTGTGTGTTGGGACCATTTTTGGCAGGAGAGTGAACTCTTGAGGGAAAGAGATCTGTACATCTGAGAGGTGTGAAAGATTGTGGCATCTTCATTGTATTTCCTTCTGGCATGAGTATTAATACAAGATTGTGTCTCGTCTCTCATATTCTGTGTCATTTGTGAATTCTAGTTACTTGTTAATTATGGTTTAATTCCATGATTAGTTGCTTATACAAGGTAATCATATTGTGCTCTTATTGAGGAACAAGATCCTGACAAGTTAGAATCAGAGCTGTTTGTGATTCTAGGTTTCCATCCCTAACAAAGTGGTATCAAAGCATGTTTGTTGTTTTAGGTGCCTAACAATTGGTATTAGAGCTTTTGGTTGGGTTATTAACAAGTTGTATTAGATCTAGTTAGTGTTTGTTGATTACAAGTCACTCACAGGGGTTTCTATTTGAGTGGGAGTATAGCAATGGCATAATAAAGTAAACTATAAATGGAGAAGTTTAATGGCAAGAGCTATCAATTATGGAGGATTCAGATTGAAGATTATTTGTATCAAAAAGATTTATACTTACCATTGGGTGGGGTTGCATGCAAGCCCATGGATATGAAGGATAAAGAATGAAAGGTTCTTGATCGGAAGGCTCTAGGATCTATAAGGTTGAGTCTTGCATCGTCTGTGATTTCCAACTTATCACAGGCTAAGACAATGGTAGAGTTGATGGAATCTTTTGAAAATTTATATGAAAAACCCTCAGCTTTGAATAAGGTATTTCTTATGAAGCAATGATTTAATTTGTAAATGTTGGAAGGTGGATCTGTTCATAGTCATCTTAGTGATTTCCATGGTTTGGTAAACCAGTTAAATTCAATCAATATTGTTTTTGATGATGAAATTAAGGCTCTCTTAATCTTATGCTCATTACCTGAAAGTTGGGAGAGTTTGGTAATGGTAGTTAGTAATATTACGTCTGCTTCAAAAATCTTAAAAGTGGATGATGTTGTGAGTGTAATCTTGAATGAAGAAATTTGTAGGAAAAGCACAGGTGAATCATCAAAGAATGCTTTGAGTGTTGAAAGTAGGGGAAGGCAAAGAGAGAAGATCAAGCATGGGAGATCAAGGTCAAAGATAGGCAGGAGATCCAAATCTAGGTATGGCAGAATAACCTACTAGAAATGTGGAAAGCAAGGGCATGTAAAGAGAGATTGTTGGTTGGTTGAAAATTAGCTAGAAGAAACTAAAGAAGTAGATGTTGTAGATGTTGCAAGTATTGTTACAGGTATTATTGCACAGGATGCTCTGGTATGTTCTTTGGATAAAGTAGAATCTTGGGTTTTAGATTCTGGTGCCTCTTTCCATGCATCCCCAAATAGGGAATTTTTTCATGAGTATGTCCAGGGAGAATTTGGAGAAATTTATTTAGGGGATGGTAAGCCTTGTCAAATGGTTGGCAAAGGGAAAGTGAAGCTAAAATTGTAGATGGGCAACACATGGGTGTTGAAGGAGGTCATGCATATCCCAGTCCTAAAGTGGAATTTGATTTCTATTGGAAAGTTGGGTGATGAGGGTTGCATAGTAACTCTCACAGTGGACTCTTGTAAGGTTACCAAGGGTGCACTTGTTGTAGCAAGAGGTAAGAAAGTAGGTACACTTTATCTATCTACTTGTATTACTGATTCTCCTTTTGGTTTATCTACTTTAGCTGTAGATTCAAAGATGTGGCCTAATAGGCTTGGTCACATGAATAAGAAGGGGATACATGTTCTTGAGTCAAAGGGTATGCTTTTAGATTTGAAAAGCATGGATCAAGATTTATGTAAGCAAAGGAAGAAAGTGACATTTCTTGAGAAATCTGATGTTCATGACAAGAACAAGAAAGCCTTGGTTTTCAAGGAGAAGATGATGGATAGAGATCAGCATAAGGGGCTGAAGAATTTTGAGCAGAGCAAGGTTGATATGGACAAGGGTTTGATCCAAAATGAGCTCGCGAGTAAAATTCATCGTTCACAAGTAAAACATAGAGATCGATGTCAGTTAGAAAACTGGCATCAACATCTAGACAGGGACCGACATTGGCTATGTGCAGCTTGATGTCAGTGACTCAGGATAGGTAAACACCGGTGTCAGTTAGGGGAATCGACATCGGTGATGAGGTAGTCGCATGGAACCAACGTCAGTCAGGTGCAGACTAAGATGTGATCGGCATCGATCACTGAGACAGATTTTGGGCAGACAGCAAGCTGTCAAGGAGTCTGAAGCACCCATATGGAGGACTTAAAGGGTAAGTAAGCCTCAAATTCATCATTTCCCTTCTTTACACTACTTGTTGCTCACTGATGGTCAAGAACTAGGAAGTTATTAAAGAAGTAGAGCAGGTAGATCTAAGAAACAGTGGGAGCTTGGCATGGATGAAGGATGTGATTCCTTGGAAAAGAACCAAATGAGAGTTTTTTGGTGGAGTTGCCAGTTGGAAGAAAGCACTGAGAGACGAATGGATGTTCAGGATAAAGAAGAGTGGGAATGGACACGTGAGACGAAAGGCCAGGGTATATGGTCTTGAGTAAGCTACAGGACAATGGAGGTTTAACCATTGTGTTTCTCTTTACCAGGTTGGATAATATTAGCTACATTATCCTATTACTATATGTTGTGCTTGTTACAGGTTTACACATATAGGGAGTTGCTAAACTAAAGGTAAATTTAGTTCAGAGGTGTGTCATGAGGAATCTGGGAGCAGCAAGATTCTTTGGCATGAGTGTGTTCTAGAGACATGGAAGGTCAGAGGTTGATTTTGTCTCCAAATGATTATGTGAAATTGGTTAGCATGTCGATGGTTGGATAGTTATATGAATAGTGTCATGATTCACATAATGAGGTTAAGTGCATGGTATGTACTAGAACTGATATTTCCCAAGTAGTGGGAGTTGTCAGCAAGTTTGGAGCCAATCTAGGAAAGAAGCACTAGAGGGTAGTTTAGTGGATTCTCAGGTATCTGAGAGGGACCAGCAGCAAGTGCACATGCTATGCAAGGTCAAGTTCTTTTCTACATGGGTTTGTAGATGCGGATGTGGCAGGTGATTTGGATGATAGGAGGTGCACCATAGGATTTGTGGTGGTTGGTCTTCAAGAGTGTTCTTGAAGAGGGATACAAGGCCAAGAAACAAACTAGATGATGTATAGGTACAGGTACAGGTACAGGTGTAGTTATTTATCTCCAAGTGGGAGATTGTTAGGTTGTGGAGCTAAAAGCTTCACTATTTTCAAACATGGAGGAGGTTGCTAAGTTCTAGGGATATCGGCGTTGGTAGTGCAACTGACGTCGGTCATGGGTGAATAGAAGGGCAACCGACATCGGGAGGAGTCAACTAATGTCGATTGTCTCTAGGCAGACAGGGACTGACGTCAGTCTCCTGTGTGGTTCCAAAACTATTCATTGCATGAACAATTTTTTTGTTGAACCGATTATTTGCATGTAAAGGCTATTTTTGGTCTTGAGTTGTGAGTCTAATTATTGTAAATTAGAAGTCTAAGTTATTGTTTAGTATGGGATCTATTTATAGACCCATTAGCATGTATTGCAATGAAGGATCAAGGATTAAGGCAAGGAAGAGATCCTTCCAATTGTAAGAATAGTTGATCTACAGGTGGCAGCAAGACCAGGGAAAAGCTCTACATGGTAAGTAAGATCATTTGAGTTGCAGGTTGTTGCATGTTCATGGGAGATCTACTTAAATTACTTTTGAGTGCTTGGTACTGGCAGGGTTATTACTGACTGGTTAGAGGTGAACACCAAATCTGTGTTTGAGTTGTGTGTTGGGACCATTTTTGGTAGGAGAGTGAACTCTTGAGGGAAAGAGATCTGTACATCTGAGAGGTGTGGAAAATTGTGTCAACTTCATTGTATTTCCTTTTGGCATGAGTATTAATACAAGATTGTGTATTGTCTCTCATATTCTGTGTCATTTGTGAATTCTAGTTACTTGTTAATTCTGGTTTAATTCCGTGATTATTTTCTTATACAAGGTAATCATATTGTGCTCTTATTGAGGAGCAAGATCCTGACAAGTTGGAATTAGAGTTGTTTGTGGTTCTAGGTTTCCATCCCTAACAAAGTGGTATCAGAGCATGTTTGTTGTTATAGGTGCCTGACAGGTGTAGGGTTCAAGGCTTAGGCATATGCCTATCTTAACACTTAGAATGGTTTCTACCCTATTGAGAGTTTGCTACTTTACACATAAATGTTATTTATGTTGGGGGACAAACCTTCATAAGGCAACATGTTCATATAAATAATTTATACTATGATAACTATTAGATTCAAGTCACAAACACAAAATAATGTTGAAACCATATAAATATTATCAACACTTAATTATTCTTAATAAAATTCTTCATTAATTCACAATCTTTGTAGACACCTAAATCTAGCCACCAATAACCTCCAATTAGGGTTTTAACCAATTTCCACCTAAAGCACACATTTTGGCCTAAAAACACTAAAACAAGCTAAAAGATGTGAAAATAACATATTCAATTTCCAATTTTGGCTATAGTATCATTAAATAGGGTAGTGTAATTTATGAGCTAGCTAACTTTGATCAGTTCATTTTGAGTCAAAATACCAATTTTATACCTAGGTGCTCTAGATTTCTCTTTCATATCAAATATCTTGCATGAGACACGTGCCTTTGTTATTTGGTGTTGGTAAAATCCTAAATGGGATAATGGACCCAACATATCTGACATACATTCTAATTCCAATCTAGTAAAATTTTGGATCAATAACAAGACATTCTGATCAATTTGAGTAATTTGTGCATAAAGTGCTTAAACATGCTTAAGAGCTAATTAATCCAAATCAAGGCCTAATTAATAATTCCATGGAAACTTATTGAAAACTTTTTTTTATAAATGAATATTGAATAAATGCATCATCAGGTGACCTCATTTCTTGGGAAGACATCCCTAGGCCATAAATGCCTTAAATATTAGGATTCATGCCCTCCATGACTCATCAATATCCTCCATGCCTCTTAATTGCCCCTTTTTCCAATGTCATGATGAGGATAATTATAAAATTAATTACAAAAAAATGAATTAATCCTAAACCACACATCTTCATCTAAGGATGGATGGTTCAGGTTCAGGTTGATTCCGATCAATCTCAAAAATCTATAAATAGGAGGCCTTACCACATCATTTCTAAGCTTAATTTGTGCAAATTTATAATGCAAGATTGGTTCCAAAAGATTCATGCAACTAGTGTTACCATGCCAAATTGATTCCAATACAATCTAAGCCAAAGCCAAAGGTGCCAAGGAGAGATGGAGGTATTCAAGATTTCATTGGCAAGGACTTCATGAGCACAAAATGAGTAAGCCACTACTACAAAAGCATTTAGAGCATCTAAGGAAGGTGAAGGACTATTCTTTCTCCTTAATTTTTAGTTACATTTGTCATTTGTTTTTATTATTAAGATCAATGTAGTAACTAGGTTTGAATATGTTAGTTTAGTGTTTTTTGATTTGGTTTCATTCACTAACATAATACTAATCTCCTCTTCTTAGTCAAATTCCTAGTTCACATAATGGCACTCTTGGTGGGACCTTCCTAGATTCACAAGAATGGTCACAAAGCTATTTCAAGAAACCTATTAATTTTTTCCTTGTATAATCTTGGAGTAAAGAGCCAAAAAGAGTGAAAATTTTAAGTAATTTTTTTTTTCTAAAAGTCACGGGTTTGTCCTGACTCAGTCACAATATTGTCCTACAAGTAACGAGATTATTATTTAGACTATCAGTATTGTGCTTAGCTTTTTTTTTTTTGGAATAAATTTGTGTTTTCATGTAGGGTTAATAATATTTCTACTGACTCAATCTCAAGATTACTCTACAACTCGTGGGGTTACTTAATCGAGTCACGGTATTGTCTAATCATTAGTGGTTAGTGATAATACTGTGACTTAATAATTAGCAAGATTACCCTGTTACTAGCGAGATTGTCATTCAAATTCATGGTATTGTGACTAAACTACTTTTGATTAAGTTAGAATATTTCAACTCTTAAAATTGTGAGATTGTCCTATAAGTAGTGGGATTGCTCTATGGAGTAACAGTATTACACAACTGAGATAACTTGAGACTTCACTTTTTAAAGTTCATTATTTCAAACTCAAAGTAGCTTCAAGGCTAAAGGACATACTAACATTTTTATTGTAGGACCAAGCTAAATATTTGATAAAACATGCTTTTTAGACCTTTTTAGATGTTTAAAATTAACTAAAAAATATATCTTTTGGTGTGTATGAAAACTTTTTAGGGTGATTTCTTAAGTAGATTTCATGGTTTTCATTCAAAGTTACAATTAAGACCAAGGGGTCAAAATAAAACCACCTCATCTTCCATTTGGGCTTAAAAATTAACTCACCTTTCCAATCTTTTTTTTGTATTCAATTAGTTTTTTGAAGTTAGAATTTTATTTGGCAAAGAGAGGGATGTCTCATATATGCTCTTCCATTTATCCCCTTTAGGGAACCCTTGGAGTCAAAAGTGCCATTATTATTGAAAATTTCCTAGTCCAAGGCATATAAAGAATTTCATCTGAAGCACTCCTCAAAAATTCATCAAAGTTTGGGTGACCTTGAAAATAACTTTAAAGTCTTTCTATTTTATGCTTTCTTTATTTTTATATAAACTTGGCTTGCGAGGGGGACTTCATCACCTCCCATGAGTTCTTTAGGGAAGATTTGACCTAGGGATTCACCTCCAAACATTGACTTCATTTGGATCCTAATTGGATTTACACATAGGATGTATCTACATTCAAACATCACACTACACTAAGCAAACCGTAGGATGTAGTGGTTGTAAAAAAGACTAGACCTTTTTACAACTAGCTAATGTTGTGGTCACCCAATTTCCATGCTTGTCTTTTGAATCATTTGATGTGAAAGTAATTGTGTAATTGATTCCCCTATAATTTTTGGAAACTTGTAGATCTTAGACAAATCCCCACTTTCCATGAAAGTATTGTTGGTGCAAGGTGTGCTTCAAGGTCCATGTTGTAGTACTATCTTTTAAGAGAAGGGGGGTGTAAAAACCCTACTATATAATGCATATTTAATTTTGGATAAACACTTAAAATCCTCTCAAATTATGTATATTGATGGAATCCAACAATACCAAGCAACCTTATCAGTTTAGAATCTAAGAGTGATTAATCAGTTGAATTGTATCCTAGATTAAAGTATTGTTTGAATTCAAAACTTGGTGTAAAAAAATGATATAAACCAAAACACATGGTCCTCATTTTCCTTTGAATAAAGAGGCATTATGTTTCCCACATGAAATCATCAATTTTCCTTTTTTCAAATTTCATCAAAATGTGAGAGTCATAGCATCCACTTTGGTGTAATTATACTGTCCAATTGAGTCTAGACCTTTGCCAAAGTTGTTTGAGTCCATTTATAATCTAAATTTTAAATTGCACCTTTATAATTTCATAGGGTTGATGTGTTGAGTGGATTGTCTATTTTCACTAAACTTGAGGGAACTTAGGTTCAATTTCCAATTTGGGTTGAAGGCTATTTAAGACTCATGATCGTTATCACCACTTGATAGACTTAAGATAATTTATGCTAAACACTTGTACTTTAAGTCTATGCACCACAACATTTTGATTCAAAAAAGATAGTGTTATGCTATCAAATTTGTGGGAAACTATTTTTTCCTTAGAGAGTTTTTGAAACAAACATTTTGTCACATCTTTTGTGTAGTCTAACATTGTTACGCTACCCAAAACAGTTTAGATATTGTTTCATAGACCCTCTTTCATAGATTTCAAATTTGTTCATACATTTTTAGACCAATCTGATTGTACCTTTTTTGAACCTTTGTCTAGCACAGTTATGTCATTCACTTTTTGTCTAGCTTATTTGTCAAAAGAACTAATTTTTATACCATTATTTGTGAGAGAAAAATAAACTATCTCTAAAATGCCTTTTGTTTCATACCTTATACTTATTTGGTCAAGTTTATATCCAAAACTCAAATGTATAGTATTTATTAGAAGTGTTTCAAATATGTTAGATTAAAAATCATCTTTATTTCAAAGTCTATCTTTTAACACCAGTTGGGCAAGAGTCCTAATACATGCCTTATTTGAGTCTAGCTTTTGATGCCACATTTGGCCAAAAGACCTAGCAACTTTTGCTCTTCCTATATTAGACTAAGTTGAAACACTTCAACCTTAGAGTTTTGCATTTCAATTTTCAATCTATTTACTTATTTTTATGTGAACAGTGAGGCATTAGATACTTAATGCTAGCTTGTTTCCTCACAAATCTTTGAATAAACCTTTTTTTATCCTTTTGATGAATCTAGACCAATTTTGAACATAATCTATTTTAGGCATTGTCCTTTTTAGAGTTTGTATAACTCTCTTCCCTTTCTATCACCAAGCATTAACTATGGATCCTAATATGTATTCTACACTCGTAGTGGACTCATGTATAATTCAAGGATAAGTAATGTGGTTGCACAATAAGAAATGGTGTAAGACCCCTATGTAGATAATATTGATTATGAGATGGATCCTTATCTCTCTTATAATCCTCAATTAGGGGCATGAAGCCAAGATACATTGGCTAACTATTTGGTTAATATACCACCTTATTCAGAACAAGACCAAGAACAAACCACACTATTGTCCCTGAAAGGTGATTCCTCATTTTTTAGACAACATAGGACTATTTTGGTCCTGCATGGCCAAAATTGTTCTTCCCCTTTCCAAAAATTTGTTCTGAAACATTCAAATTTGTCATTTTCTCAACTTTTTGGTAAAGGGATTAGCAGGTTCAACAGGTTCAAAGGCTTTTGCAAGCGAGTTCAATCAAAAGGGACTAGTTTCTTGTACTTGGACACTTTCAGGATAGGTTCAAAGCTTTGGTTTAACCAAAAAAGGGTCATTAGCAATCTTTTGATCAAATGAACCGTTGAACCTTGAAACACTTTAGTTCAAGGTTTAATGGGTTCAAGGTTCAATATCGGTGGCAAACTTCAAACGAGTCTCAAAAACTTGAACCATTGAACCATTTCAGTTCATAGGTTCAATGGGTTCAATGTTCAATCAGTTCAATGCACAGATTCAAGAGTTCAAAGCTTGCCTTAGTTAAGGAAGGATGCATGCAAAAGAAAGAGTCAGACGGACGTTGCCAAGTGTCATCAGCTGAGCCCCATTATGCTTTGTTTCTAAGAAGTCACAGAACATGCCATGTGTCCCTTTTGAAAACTTTTTGAAAGCCACCACATGTCATCATTGTGACTCAGTGGAATGTGACATGTGTCAGCATTCACTTCTCAAAAGTTCCTTATAAGATGTGAAGTCCCTTTCGATAAAGCTTCTTCCTGGGTTCTACGGAGGGTGACAAGTGGCAATTGTGGAAGGCCCCAATGAATTTATCTAAGAAGTGGCAGAACATGCCATGTGTCCCTCCAAAGCTTATCGAAAGCCTCCAAGTGTTAATATATTTAGTCTCTGCCCTTAGCTTCACTATTTTGAGCAAAGACCATGGTGATCTTGGAGATGAGTGACTAGTTGAAGTGGAAAGTGCCACATGTCTACATTCACGTGACCAACAAATGTATTCAGACTGTGCCATGTGTCCCTTGTAGTGATTGGCGAAGGCTGATAAGTGTCATCATCTGTAAAAGCCTGACTGAGCCCCAAACATTTCTATGATGTCATAAAGGCTCAAGGAGGTGGATGCTTCTAGGTGTTGCAAGCTGAGACACAGTTTCAAATGAAGCCCCAAAGTGTGGAACTCACCATGTGCCCTGTCCCAGCATAGTGGATGCTGCCAAGTGTCTGTGTCTGTGCTTTTAGTCTCTAACAAAGTTTCAAGGCTTATTCTAATAAGCTTATTTCAAAGCTGTGGATCTCAAAAAGTGTCCTCATCTATGTCACAGTGGAAAGCAGCCATAACCAGTGAGAAAGATGCGAAGGAGTTGCTAGGAAACATGACGGGCCCACAAATGTCAAATTAGTTGTAATAAAGTGTCTATTGATTCCAGCAAACTCAAGGTGTAGACTCGAATGCATTCAAAAGACTCTAAGGCCAAGATCAAGAGAAGGAAGAAATGGAGAGGGAAACTCAGCAAGAGTTACTATCAATAGGTGAAATAGTTCACCGAGTAGATATTTGGGAGCTAATAACATTGAAGGCACCATCTACTTGTCCCCTTGGAAAGGAAGATAGAATAGACAGTTGCATGGCTAAGTAGGTGATGGAATGAGAGATTCAGGTTAAGGAGTCACTAGAGATGAATCAACATGCCACAGTTAAGGTAGCCACCCTACTTCAGTAGGGTCCTTCTTGATAAAATAAAGAATGCATCTAAGGCATTAAATGCACTGAATGGGTCACATCATTGGGAGAAAGTGCCAAGCCTTCCTCAGGCTTCTATATATTGTAACCTCTTGTGTCATTTAAAGGAGACCTTTTTGATTATCAGAACCAAAACTCTGCCTAAATTGAAAAGCATTAGTGAGACTTTGAGCTTAGATTGTAATTCATATTATTTTATCTAAATGAGAAAACAAGTTACTTATAGAATTTGTGTTGTTATAGCTTGTGCTACCTTAGGATATTATTCGTATGTCTTTTTCCTAGGAGATTTCTTGTCCATTTTATTTAACAAGTAGAACTAGTGGAGGTGATCAAGAAGGTGTCCTGAAGGCCAACTATGGGATGACGTTGTGCCCCCATAAGTACCTTTAGTGTGTTTGAATTTTCTTTTCATGTGTAAAGAGCCTTGGGACGATGTGGTGCCCCCATTGTTCTTCATTTTTCTCTCTTGGGTTGTTGGTCACTCAGTACCCTCGTTACCAGTTACTAGCTACCTGAAAGATTCCTGCTTCCTGCTAAAGAACACTTCTGAAAGAAGAGAAGTGCCTCTTGTCATTGCACCAAGATTTATAATATTTAGGAAGGAATCTAGCTCTTGGCTGAAAGTTACTTTTGAAAGAAGAGAAGTACCTTCCCCATCACCCAAGATTTCTTCCTTGTTTATCAGCATCATCTCTGAAAAAAGAGAGATGGATGGTTCATCCCACCCCCATGTCTTATTTTTTGCTTATTTATATAGTATATAGCCTTTGCATATTTAATAGGGAACCTCCCCTTGATGAGAGGAGGGATTTGTCCCCTTGTGATGTAGTAAAGCTGCACACTTGGCTGACCAATCTTTCTATGTTGTGGTGATAGGAACTATTTTGAACACTAGTTAGCTAGTCGACAAAATATTCACCCAATAATTTTTGGCGACTTTGCTGGGGATGAACGTGTAGTCTGAAGCCTCAAGTTTTAGATTGAAGTAGTCCCTACCCTTATCCATTACATAGTCTGGCGACTCCATTCCATGTCTTACCCATTATTAATTTATAGCCTTACCATTTTCATCCATCTCCATCTTCCTCCATCTCCATTATATTATTTTGTCTGTAAAACCAGAGCTACTAGGAAAGAGTGCATAGTTTGAAGCCTCAAGCCTCAAGCTGAAGCACAGCTAGTCCTTTTCCATTTTTGTTATGCAATCTAGCTGCTCCACCCAAATTGGTTATCCCTATTTTTCATAATTAAATCATGGCAGTTCGAGGCCCCTAGGGTAACTCATTTGGCCCACTTAATCTAACTCCACCCCTGAATGAGCTACCACTCAGCTCAAGGAAGAATTTCCCTAAATTATTTGGTGATGGATGATTCCACCCTGATGAACACCTTGCAGCCTTCACCATAGCCTATGGTGTGATAGGGGTGGAATTTAAAGACATGGCAGTTAGGCTTTTCATGGAGACGCTATAAGGTGCTACTACAAACTAGTTTACCATCTGCAAGCTAGATCAGTGACTGGCTGGGACACTCTCAAAGCTAAGTTTGAAGCCAGGTTCAAACTTGTAGAGGATGTACATGCTCTATTTGCCCAGCTCACTCAGATGAAGAAGGAAACTCATGAGCCTATGAGGGATTTTATTTCTAGGTTCAACAAGTTGAGGCAAAGGATTCCCATGGTCACCCAGCTGATGCCTTAGAACCTCAAGTGCTTCTTCATCAACTCACAACTACCTGAAGTGAGTTTTCTACTGAGATGAGTTGGCCACATAGACCTTGCTACTACTCAGGACTTGGCTACTAAGGTAGAAGATGACCTTATCTTGGTAGGAAAGATAAGGAGGGATCCTAATAGAGGCAAGCCTTCTTCATCTTCTAGATACTCGCCTGCAACCACCACTGATCTAATGGTGTAAAAGCTAGCAAACGAAGTGCTGACCCTCAAAAGATAAATGGCACAATGGATGTCATCTGCTCCTTCATATAGAGATGTATCAAGGAGGACATTCCCTAATTAGGCACATCAAGGGCAACCAAATCATCTTCCTCCCCCATAGAGGAACCCTACCATTGAAGCACCTCCAGCCAACTCAGTAGTTGGATATTTGGAAATAAAGCATGATTTCTCTTTCCAACCTGAGTTTGATCTAGAAAATGACATTGGTCTCTTCACAGAGGATCAAGAAGAGAAAACTGGTGACTCCCACATTGGTTTCATGGATTACCAAGATGAACCCAAAAGTAAAGGTGAAGAATGTGAGGGATCATATGTTGTGGTCACCCAGTCCTAGAATCAGTCAGCTCAACAAGCTGATAACAGAGAAATAGAGGTGTGACCTTAACCTATAATTTTGATTTCTAAGCGTGGGGCCACTCTGCCTATCCAACTTAAGGTCCTAGTGATTGTTGAGAAAGTAAGTATCCCAAACATCTCTACACCTTCTACTTCAACTTCATAGATTAGTCCTCCCACCCCTCCCATAAACTTAAGGAAAGAACTCCCATCCCCTGTGCCTAGTCCAATCCACCTATTTGACATAATTGATCATGTCAAATGTGTCAAGACCCAAATGGCGGCCCCTATAGCCTAGATTTTGTTTGAGTCTTTAGGCAGGGATGAAGTAGTAGAAGAATTAGTGGAGTGTAGCATAAGTGCAGAAGAACCCTCCCTTCTAAAAGAAGAAGAATCTAAGATATCTAAGGGGGAAAATCAAGACATGTGCTGGGTTGAGCTATCAAAATAGTAAATTATGGTATTAGATCATGCTACTACCCATCAAAATCAAGAAAAGGAAATCTTTGCTAGGAGAGTAAGGATTCATGGTTTTTAGACCAAAAATCAAGTCTTGATGTGGGGCAAGAGAAGAAAACCAAAAGGAAGACACAAACAAGTGGTTTCCTGGTGGAGAGTTCCATTCACCCATCACCGATTCTAGGGACAAAATGGTTTCCTACTAATTTATCAAGATGGGAGGCCATTATCATTGTCTCATAATGGGTAGCATCTGAAGCACTTCAAATCTTGAGGCATCAGATAAGTTCATCTGTACATATGTACATCTGTATAGTCTTTAGTTCTATTTTGTGTTTTTCATTTTCATTTTTTTAGAGCCTTTATTTTTGGGTAGCATGACTCCGTATCCCAATGGCACACTTCAAGGCATTGGAGATTTTGGGTTCTACTCCCCTTAGCTATTCTGAGTTGTCATCTAAAGGAAGTTCCATAACAAGAGCCAGTTGTTGTCCTTAAAAAGTGATTCTTCATTTTTTAGACAACATAGGACTATTTTGGTCCTGCATGGCTAAAATTGTTCTTCCCCTTTCCAAAAATTTGTTATGAAACATTCAAATTCATCATTTTCTCAACTTTTTGGTAAAGGGATTAGTAGGTTCAATGGGTTCAAAGGCTTCTACAAGTGAGTTCAATCAAAAGGGACTAGTTTCTTGTACTTGGACACTTTTGAGATAGGTTCAAAGCTTTCGTTCAACCAAAAAAGGGTCATCGATAATCTTCTGATCAAATGAACTGTTGAACCTTGAAACACTTTGGTTCAAGGTTCAATAGGTTCAAGGTTCAATATCAATGGCAAGCTTCAAACAAGTCTCAAAAGCTTGAACCATTGAACTGTTGAAGCATTTCAGTTCATAGGTTCAATAGGTTCAACGTTCAATCATTTCAATGCATGGATTCAAGAGTTTTAAGGTTGCCTTAGTTAAGAAATGATGCGCACAAAAGAAAGAGTTAGGTGGACGCTGCCAAGTGTCATCAAACGAGCCCTATTATGCTTTATTTTTGAGAAGTGGTGGAATGTGCCACGTGTCCCTTTTGAAAACTCATTAGAAGCTGCCAAATGTTAGTGTTGTAACTCAGTGGAACGCGACACGTTTCAGTGTTTGCTTCTCAAAAGTTCCTTATAAGCTGTGAAGTCCCTTTTGATAAAGCTTCTTCCTAGGTTCTATGGAGGGTGACAAGTGGCAATTACAGAAGGCCCTAATGTATTCATCTAAGAAGTGGCAGAACATGCCACGTGTCCCTCTGAAGCTTGTCAAAAGCCTCCAAGTGTCAATATCTATAGTATCTTCCCTTAGCTTCACTATTTTTAGCAAATACCATGGTGGTCCCAGGGATGAGTGACTAATTAAAGCAGAACACACCACATGTCTACATCTGTGTGACTAACAAATGTATTCAGACCATGCCATGTGTCCCTTGTGGTGATCAGTGGAGGCTGACAAGTGTCATCATCCACAAAATCTTGACTGAGCCCCAAACATTTCTATGATGTTGCAAAGGCTCAAGGAAGTGGATGTTGCCAGGTGTTGCATGCTGAGACACAATTTCAAATGAAGCCCCAAAGCATAGAACTTGCCATGTGCCCCGTCCCAACATAGCAAAAGCTACCAAGTGTCTACATCCATGCTTCTAGTCTCTAACAGAGTTTCAAGGCTTATTCCAATAAGCTTATTTTGAAGCTGTGGATGCTGACAAGTTTCCTCATCCATGTCACAGTGGAAAGCAGCCATAGCAAGTTAGAAAGACATGAAGGAGTTTCTAGGAAATATGATGGGCCTGAAAATGTCAAATTAGTCATAATAAAGTGTCTATTGATTCTAGCAGACTCAAGGTGCAGACTTGAATGCATTCAAAAGACATTAAGGCCAGGATCAAGAGAAGGAAGAAATGGAGAGGGAAACTCCATATGAGTTATTGCTAGTAGGTGAAGCAGTTTATTGGGTAGATATTTGGGAGATGGTAACATTAAAGGTGCCATCTACTTGGCCCCTTGGAAAGGAAGATAGAATAGATAGTTTCATGGCTAATTAGGTGATGGAATGAGAGATTTAGGCTAAAGAGGAGGCACTAGAGATGAATTGACATGCCACAGTTAAGGCAGCTACCCTACTCCAGCAGGGCCCTTCCTAACAAAACCAAGAATGCATTTAAGGCATTGAATGTGCTGAATGGGTCATGTCATTGGGAGAAAGTGCCAAGCCTCCCTCAGGCCTCTATATATTTTAACCTCTTGTGTCATTTAAAGGAGACCTTTTTTATTATCAGAAGCAAAACTCTACCCAAATTGAAAGGCATTACTGAGACTTTGAGCTCAGATTATAATTCATATTATTTTATCTAAATGAAAAAATAAGTTACAAACTTTGTGCTGTTATAGCTTATGCTACCTTAGGAGATTGTTCATATGTCTATTTCCTAAGAGCTTTCTTGTCCATTTGATTCAACAAGCAGAACTAGTGGAGGTGATCAGGAAGGTGTCCTGAAGGCCAACTGTGGGATGGCGTTGTGCCCCCATAAGTACCTTTAGTGTGTTTGCATTTTCCTTTCTTGTGTAAAGAGCCTTAGGATGTTGTGGTGCCCTCATTGTTCTTCTTTTTTCTCTCTCGGGTTGTTGGTCACTCAGCACCCTCGTTACCAGTTACTAGCTACCTGAAAGATTCCTACTACCTACTGAAGAACACTTCTAAAAGAAGAGAAGTGCCTTCTGTCATTGCACCAGGATTTCTACTATTTAGGAAGGAATCTGGTTCTTGGCTGAAAGTTGCTTCTGAAAGAAGAGAAGTACCTTCCCCATCACCCAATATTTCTTCCTTGTTTATTAGCATCATCTTTGAAAAAAGAGAGATGGATGGTTCATCCCACCCCTATGTCTTATTTTTTACTTATTTATATAGTATATAGCCTCTACATATTTAATAAGGAACCTCCCCTTGATGAGAGGAGGGATTTGTCCCCTTGTGATGCAGTAAAGTTGCACACCTGGATGACCAATCTTTCTATGCTATGGTGATAGAAACTATTCTGAATGCCAATTAGCTGGTTGATAAAATATTCACCCAATAGTTTTTGGTGACTCTGCTAGGGATGAGCGTGCAGTCTAAAGCCTCAAGTTTTAGATTGAAGCAATCCCTACCCTTATCCACTACATAGTTTGGCAACTCCATTCCATGTCTTACCCATAATCCATTTATAGCCTTACCATTATCATCCATCTCCATCTTCCTCTGTCTCTATTATATTATCTAGTTTGCAAAACCAGAGCTGCTGGGAAAGAGTGTGTAGTTTGAAGCCTTAAGCCTCAAGTTGAAGCATGGCCAATCCTTTTCCATTTTTGTTTTGTAATTTGGCCGCTCCACCCAGATTTATTATCCCTATTTTTCATAATTAAATCATGGCAGTTTGAGGCCCCTAGGGTAACTCATTTGGACCACTTAATCTAACTCCACCCCTGCATGAGCTATCACTCAGTTCAAGGAAGAATTTCCCTAAATTCTTTGGTGATGGAAGAGTCCACCATGATGAACACATTGCAGCCTTCACCATAGCCTATGGTGTGATAAGGGTGGAATTTAAAGATGTGGTAGTCAGGGTTTTTATGGAGATGTTACAAGGTGCTACTATAGACTGGTTCTACCATTTGTAAGCTAGATAGTGACTAGCTGGGACACTCTCAAAGCTAAGTTTGAAGCCAGGTTTAAACCTATAGAGGATGCACATGCTCTACTAGCCTAGCTCACTCAGATGAAGAAGGAACCTCATGAGCCTATGAGGGATTTTATTGCCAGGTTCAACAAGCTGAGGCAAAGGATTCCCATGATCACCCAATTGATGCCTCAGAACCTCAAGTGCTTCTTCATCAACTCACAACTACCTGAAGTGAGTTTTCTATTGAGATGAGCTGGCTACATAGACCTTTCTACTACTCAAGACTTGGCTACTGAGGTAAAAGATGACCTTATCTTGGCAGAAAGATAAGGAGGGATCCTAATAGAGGCAAGCCTTCTTCATCTTTTGGATACTCACCCACAACCACCACTAATCCAATGGTGCAAAAGCTATAAAATGAAGTGCTGACCCTTAGAAGACAAATGGCACAAGGGATGTCATCTACTCCTTCATACAGAGATGTACCAAGGAGGACATTCCCTAATCAGGCATATCAAGGGCAACCAAATCATCTTCCTCCCCCACAGAGGAACCCTACCATTAAAGCACCTCCAGCTAACTCAATAATTGGATATTTGGAAACAGAGCATGATTTCTCTTTCCAACCTAAGTTTGATCTAGAAAATGACGTTGGTCTCTTCATGGAGGACTAAGAAGAAATAGCTGGTGACTCCCACATCAGTTTCCTAGATTACCAGGATGAACCTAGAAGTAAAGGTGAAGCATGTGAGGGATCATATGTTATGGTCACCCAGTCCTAGAATTAGTCAACTCAATAAGATGATAAAGGAGAAACAGAGGGGTGACCTCAACCTACAATTTTGATTGTTAAGCATGGGGCCACTCTACCTATCTAGCCAAAGGACCTAGTGATTGCTGAGAAAGTAAGTATCCCAAACATCTCTGCACCTTCTACTTTAACTTCATAAATTAGTCCTCCCACCCCTCCCATAAACCAAAGGAAAGAACTCCCATCCCCTGTGCCTAGTCCAATCCAACCGTTTGACATAATTGATCATGTCAAATGTGTCAAGACCCAAATGGCATCCCCTGTAGCCTAAATTTTGTTTGATTCTTCAGGTAGGGATGAAGTAGCAAAAGAATTGGTGGAGTGTAGCATAAGTGTAGAAGAACCCTCCCTTCCAAATGAAGAAGAATCTGAGATATCTGATGCAGACAATCAAGACATGTGTTGGGCTGAGGTATCAGAATAGCAAATTATGGTACTAGACCATGCTGCTACCCATCAAAATAAAGAAAAGGAACTCTTTGCTAGGAAAGCAAGGATTCATGGTTTTCAAACCAAAAATCAAGTCTTGCTATGGGGCAAGAGAAGAAAACCAAAGGGAAGACATAGAAAAGTCGTTTCCTAATGGAGAGTCTCATTCGCCCGTCACTAATTCTAGGGATAAAATGGTTTTCTACTGGTTTATCAAGATGGGATGCCATTATCATTGTCTCACAATGGGTGGCATCTGAAGTGCTTCAAATCTTGAGGCATTAGATAAGTTCATCTGTACATATGTATATCTATATAGTCTTTAGTTCTATTTTGTGTTTTTCATTTTCATTTTTTTTTAGTCTTTCTTTTTGGGTAGCATGACTCCATAACCCAATGGCACACTTCAAGGCACTGGAGATTTTGGTTTCTACTCCCCTCAGCTATTTTGAGTTGTTATCTGAAGGAAGCTCCCCAACAAGAGCCAGCTATTGTCCTTGAAAAGTGATTCCTCATTTTTCAGACAACATAAGACTATTTTGGTCCTGCATGGCCAAAATTATTCTTCCCCTTTCCAAAAATTTGTTTTGAAACATTCAAATTCATCATTTTCTCAACTTTTTGGTAAAGGGATTAGTAGTTTCAATGGGTTCAAAGGCTTCTACAGGTGAGTTTGATCAAAAGGGACTAGTTTCTCACACTTGGACACTTTTGAGATAGGTTCAAAGCTTTGGTTCAACCGAAAAAGGGTCATCAACAATCTTTTGATCAAATGAACCGTTGAACCTTGAAACACTTTGGTTCAAGGTTTAAACAGGTTCAAGGTTCAATATCAGTGACAAGCTTTAAATGAGTCTCAAAATCTTGAACCATTGAACCGTTGAACCATTTCAATTCATAGGTTCAATGGGTTCAACATTCAATTGGCTCAATGCACGAATTTAAGAGTTCAAAGGTTGCCTTAGTTAAGGAAGGATCTATGCAAAAGAAAGAGTCAGATGGACGCTACCAAGTGTCATTGGCTGAGCCTCATTATGCTTTGTTTCTAAGAAGTGGTGGAATGTGCCACGTGTCCCTTTTGAAAACTCATCAAAAGCTGCCACATGTCAATGTTGTAACTTAGTGGAACATGACACGTGTCGGTGTTTGCTTCTCAGAAGTTCCTTATAAGCTGTGAAGTCCCTTTTGATAAAGCTTCTTCTTGGGTTTTGTGGAGGGTGACAATTGGAAACTATAAAAGGCCCCAATGTATTCATCTAAGAAGTGGCAGAACATGCCATGTGTCCCTTTAAATCTTGTTGGAAACCTCCAAGTGTTAATATCTATTGTCTCTTCCCTTAGCTTCACTATTTTGAGTAAAGACAATGGTGGTCCTAGGGATGAGTGACTAATTGAAGAGGAACGTGCCATATGTCTACATTTACATGATTAAAAAATGTATTCAGACTGTGCCATGTGTCCCTTGTAGTGATCGGTGGAGGCCAACAAGTGTCATCATCCGCAAAAGCCTGACTGAGCCCCAAACATTTCTATAATGTCACAAAGGCTCAAGGAGGTGGATGTTGCTAGGTGTTGCAAGCTGAGACATAGTTTCAAATGAAGCCCCAAAGTGCAAAACTCGCTATGTGCCCCGTCTGAGTGTAGTGGAAGCTACCAAGTGTCTGCATCTATGCTTCCAGTCTCTAACAAAGTTTCAAGGCTTATTCCAATAAGATTATTTCAAATCTATGGATTTTGACAAGTGTCCTCATCCATGTCACAGTGGAAAGTGGCCATAGTAAGTGAGAAATATGTGAAAAAGTTGCTAGGAAACATGATGGGCCCATAAACATCAAATTGGTCACAATAAAGTGTCTATTGATTCCATCAAACTCAAGGCATGGATCTAAATGCATTTAAAAGACTCTAAGGCTAGGATCAAGAGAAGGAAGAAATGGAGAGGTAAACTTAGTAGGAGTTATTACTAGTAGGTGAAGTAGTTCACCGAGTAGATATTTGGGAGCTAATAACATTGAAGGCACCATCTGCTTGTGCAGCTAAGCAGGTGATGGAATGAGAGATTTAGGCTAAGGAGGAGGCACTAGAGATGAACTGGCATGCCACAGTTAAGGCAGCCACCCTGCTCTAGTAGGGCCCTTCCTGACAAAACCAAGAATGCATCTAAGGCATTGAATGTGCCGAATGGGTCATGTCATTGGGAGAAAGTGCCAAGCCTCCCTTAGGCCTCTATATATTGTAACCTCTTGTGTCATTTAAAGGAGACATTTTTTATTATTAGAAGCAAAACTCTACCCAAATTGAAAGGCATTACTGAGACTTTGAGCTCAAATTGTAATTCATATTATTTTATTTGAATGATAAAACAAGTTACTTACAAAATTTATGCTGTTATAGCTTGTGCTACCTTAGGAGATTGTTCGTATGTCTATTTCCTAGGAGCTTTCTTGTCCATCTGATGTAACAAGTAGAGCTAGTGGAGTTGATCAAGAAGGTGTCCTAAAGGCCAATTATGGGACAATGTTGTGCCCCCATAAGTACCTTCAGTGTGTTTGCATTTTCATTTCCTGTGTAAAGAGCCTTGGGATGACATGGTGCCCCCATTGTTCTTAATTTTTTTCTCTCAGGTTGCTGGTCACTCAGCACCCCTGTTACCAGTTACTGGCTACCTAAAAGATTCTTGCTGCCTGCTGAAGAACACTTTTGAAAGAAGAGAAGTGCCTTCTGTCATTGCACTAGAATTTCTACTATTTAGTAAGGAATCTGGCTCTTGGCTGAAAGTTGCTTCTAAAAGAAGAGAAGTACCTTCCCCATCACCCAAGATTTCTTCCTTATTTATCAGCATCATCTCTAAAAAAAGAGAGATGGATGGTTCATCCCACCCCTATGTCTTATTTTCTACTTATTTATATAGTATATAGCCTTCGCATATTTAATAGGGAACCTCCCCTTGATGAGAGGAGGGATTTATCCCCTTGTGATGTAGTAAAGCTACACACCTGGATGACCAATCTTTCTATGTTGTAGTGATAGGAACTATTTTGAATGCCAGTTAGCTAGTCGACAAAATATTCACCCAACACACACAATACCTATTTACAATACCCACAATTCATGAACTAGTTCTTCAACAACTATACTCTACTAATGCACCTTCCACATATGATCCATTTTTGTTTGAGCATTATTTATTAGAGAATAAAGATGAGATTTTGGTTAGAGCCATAGAGGTAGGGGCCAAGTTTCTAGTGGACTTCCCTCATTAGAATTTACCAAGCCTAGTAAAAATGACACACAACATAATTTATGATCAACATGCTTATTATAGCAATCCTTTGGCTCTAATCCAAACAACATATCCAAACCCTAATCTACCTAATATAGGAAAAAACATCATGGAAGACCATGTTAATCAAATGTAGATAGCATATCAAACCTACCTTAAATCTAGCATGCAATTTCAATCAAATGAACATGGTGAGAAAATCTCTTATTGACTTAGTTCCTTCAATAGGAGTTTTGATAGAGTTAACTAGTCAAGAGAATCAGAGTTCAGACCCATTCATACAAAACACTTTGGTAGATAAATTACTACATATGCCCATTATTGAAGAAGTTTCTTATACTTCTATGCAAAATAATGAGAACAATATAGTGGACAATGTGCAAGAAATGTCCAATCCCAATCAAAGTGGTACAAATGCACAAAAAACTAGTCAACAACATGTGTCTATAGTTAATACCATGAGTGGATCATCATACCAAGGAATAATATCCTCTATACCCAAACCATCACCACCTATTTTCTAACCTCAACCAATTTCTTCCTCAAGTGTGTAACCTATGAGATTAGGTAGTCAACCAGAAACTAGTGTCACACCTTAATAACATAATGTAATAAATCCTACTCCTCCTCAACAAGTGAAAAGTAGTATTCCAAAACATCAAGCACAATCTAATTTACAAACATATCTAAGGTTGAATGTATTTCCACCTCAACAAGGGGTAACTAATGTTTCACCTCACCAGGTAATGTCAAACATACCTCTTCAGTCATAGACTAGTATACCAATCCAAAACCAAGTGATGGCTAGTCAATAATGTGTAAATATTGGTCAATGATAGATGCCAAATCTTTAACATAATTTCACTTCCCCCAAGGATTCATGCAATAAAGATTCTCCCATGTTTCTTAAGTACCTACTAGACAACAATTGGTTCAAAATGTGCCACAAATTTAGAGATAGGGTCTTGGTCCACACGTTCCCACTCAATAACAAGGTTCAATTAGTCAATAACATGTCCCTTTTTAACCATAGTAGGCACAATATAGTTATATCCCTCCATCCCAACCATAAAATCCTTCAAGTCAAACCTTCATCACCAACCCAAACTATAATATTTCACAACCAATTGTACAATTTTAAGTACATCCTAATCCATGTATGTGTATTCCTGGTCCATTTCCCAACCAAACCAATATACCCCAATAGGTATCTCCATCATACTCTAGTCAAAGTGTCCCACTTATAACCTCCCAACCATCTACCCAGACTAATATTCTCCCTCAAACCATTGTTCCTTCCAATTTCCTATCCCAAGAATTGCAATAAATAAAAGATACAATTACTACCATTCAGGCTAGAAAATAGACTAAAAAGCTTAAGTTGATGATGTGTGTTCTTATCTATTTAACATAGAATACTTACATATACCATTTCCTCTAGGATACAAACCACCAAAATTTGATAAATACAAAGGGAAAGGTGACCCTAAGGCTTATTTAATAGAGTTATTTGTCGCATGTCAACTGGTGGCATATAAAAATATATACCTTTTTTTGTTGTTTCTAAAGAGTTTAGTTGGATAAGCCTTGTAGTGATTTTTTAAGTTGCCTAAGAATTTAATAACAAATTTTGATGATCTTTCTAATAAGTTTGTGTAGAACTCCTGTAATATCAAACATGATATTTCATTGGTTGACTTAACACAAGCAAATCAAAAAGCTAGTAAGAGTTTTGCAAGTTATCTACAATGATGAAGAGCCCTTTACAATCCAATTTACCCATAGTTTACCAGATAAACAATTAGCCACTATGTTTACTAAAAATTTTCATAGTGAGATAGCTTATCATCTATAACTACAATGTGCACATACCTTTAGGGAGATCATCAACAAAGGCTTGTTGATTGAACAAGCTCTTATTAATAAAGGGATCATCAAGCTTACATCAATTAATCAGAATCAAGGTACCAATTAGGGAAGTGGCTAAAACCAACATCCAATTCAAGTTCAAGCATCACAATTGACACAAGCCAATAACCAAGAAAGAACAAAGCAATTCAAATGAAATAGGAATGTTATGGGTAATGGAGTAACTAAGTCACATCATGTCCAAACAATGAAAACATCATTTACACCACCTTTTCAACTTACTCCTACCCAAAAAACTCTCTAACCAATACCATAATTATAACAACTAAGATCAGCAAAAAAAATACAACAACCTTTACCATTTCAAATCCTTCCTCCAAGGAGAACCGTGCCTATGCATCATGTCTTTAGTGACCTAGGAGATCCTATTGAGTCTATATTTCACAAACTTGCCACTGTTAATCTGATTAGTTAGCCTATACTAAAGCATTATCCACAAGGCATTCATTATCTTGATTGGTACCATGAAAATGAATTCTGTGAATATCATCAGATTAATGGGTATATCTAGGAAGATTTGTGAAAATCAATCATTTAATTGAGAATATGTTAGAGAATGGGTAGACAAAATTGGATAATGGTGCTTCCAATTCTAATCAAAATACTGGGATCTATCAAACCCCCTTTCCCCAACATAAGAATCAATAGTAATAGAATAACTAGCAACAATAATAACATCAACCAATGTAACAATAAAATCAGTAGTATCAAAATCAAAGCCCAAACCAACAAAACTAGTAGAACCAATAAAATTAAAAAATTCAACAATAGAACCCACAACATTAAAATAATAGATAAAACCAAGGTCAAAATGGTAACATTCAACAAACCTACCATGCAGTTGCACATGACTATAATAGGGTTGTAGGTCATATTATAGGGGGTAGCATTAATACCATCTCCATTAATCCTAGATTAACTTTTAATCAATCTAGACAATTACTAAACAATAACACTCAACCACATTATATGTATAATCCTTCTATGACCTAGGATAGTACAAATGCAAACTAGTAAATTGGGACTTCTACTTTTAGACCTTACACTGATAACTCACCTTTGCCACGTGACCACATACAAGTGCATTGGTAATTAATACTTGTCTTGTCTAGTCCCACACCATTCCCACCATTTTTTAGTAATTATGGTCTACTATCTAATCCTAATTATGCAATCACAACTTGAAGGTCAACGATTACTATCCTAAGCCCACAACCATCTGCCACTTTGCCTATTACCCAACCAACCAATCAGCCTTAGAATAAACCATTCACTATTGACCAAGACAAGAAGTGTTATATTGTGGAACAATTATAGAAGACACTACCATAAATTTTTATTTTAGATTTTCTACTAACATCAATAATCCACAAGAACATCTTGAATGATTTCTTGACCCAATCCACTATTTCTAGTGACATATCCCCTGATAAATTTCAAGATTTGGTTGGACACCTAGCTCCAGCCCAACAAGTCACATTCAACCAAAGTGATATTTCTTCCCTTGGCCCAATCCATAATAATCCATTATACATATAAGTTTATATAAAGTGGCATAAAGTGAATCATGCCCTTATAGATAAAGGATCGGGCCTAAACATAATGTCTTTAAAGATTAACAAGATTTTTGTGTATATAATGGTATATCTCCAGCTAGAAATGATAACTATCAAAGCCTATGATAATAAAGAAAGAGAATCACAAGGCATCATTAGCTTACCAATTATCATTAGGCCTTTGACCCATGATACACTTTTTTATTTGCTTGATCTTGAATTGTCATATAATATGCTTCTAGGTAGGCCTTGATTACATGAGATTTTTATAGTCCTATCAATGTTGCACTAATGTATCAAGTTCTCCCACTCAGTGATGGAAGTGAAAATTCCAAGAGATTTACACCCATATGAACACTAAAAACATCTTGAGGCTGAGTTTCAAAGCTATAATTACCAATACGACATGAATCCAAGTTCCAATTAAGATAAAGGAAAGGCCATACTTATTGATCTACCATAGGATAATTGCATAGATCCTAATACCTTGGATGCCCTTTCCCACATGCCACCTCTTGAAGCTTTCAATCATTTCACCATTTTAGATTATGGACTGAGGGTGTATGTGACCTATGATACCTTCCATATTTCCAATCTTCCTTAGAATCTAAAGACCTTTGGGTAACCTAAAGTCACCCCACATATGCATTGGAAATAAAAGAACAAAGATAAGGGCCATGTCATGTTTGTAATAGCATCTAGCTTAAGAACTAGATCCTCTTGAAGGGGATGAATCATGGTTGTACAACGACAACCAAGATTATTATTATAAAATTACAAAGTATCCTATACCCAATAGGATCATGGAGCATCAAGATTATGAAGTAAGAGGCCTCGAACCAAATCAACAAGGAACCATCAAGCCAATTTCCATGATTAAGTATAAAAGACCCTATGGACTTGGATTTAAATTGCCTATGGGTGACCCCACATATCTTATTCAAATTCCATCACCAATACCTAGTGATGATGATGTTGATAGTGAAGTAGATTTTGATCATAGCCTCACCTTTGATGACTTAGCTAAGACTAACCTATTGGATAACAATGCCATTTTTACCCTTACTCTAGTTATTTATCACAACCCATTACCATTATACTATCCCCAGCTGATAGATTGGGATATACAAAAATCTAATTTATCGATTAATGATTTTCAAAATGATGATGCATTTTATGAATTTTTAGGCCTTAGGGACAACATTTCATTGGGAGATCACAAGTTAGGATTCTCAATTACATTGGATCCTGAAGCCTATTTTGGAGAGTGAGTGAACACCCTTAGCCAAAAATAAATAAATAAAACATTTAGGTCCCAAAGTGAAAACCTATTTGAGGCACTTTTTAACTAGGGAAAAAGTAAAGATAAAATCTAGTCTAGTGGTGAAAACTTGTTCTAGGTGCCATTAGACAGGGATGTTCATTATTCTTTGAATTTAGACTAGGAGACCACCAATGATGAACTTGCCTATGGATCTAAGTTCAGTTTTACTCAATAATAATAATTTGATCAAATTCTTCAAGAATTCCCAACTGTTTTTATCACATGGACAAATCTCCCATTAGGGGACTTAGATTCATCATGCCTAGGAGAAGTTGAAGAGCAAGTTCTAGCATAGGACCCTGATATAATCCAATAGTTCAAGTCTTTGCCTACTATCTTAGAAGATGGTTCAAACCTTCTAGTCAAAGATACAATAGAGGTAAACATCAAGACTCCATCAGACCTAAAATGGATGAAATTAGGTGTATCCTTCACTGAGGAGGAATGTGAAGTCTTTATAGCTCTATTAAGAGAATTTTTAGATATCTTTATATGGGCTTATTATGACATGCTAGGTTTAGACCCTACCTTTGTTCTACACCACCACCTTGTGGTCAATCCTAATGCTAAATTGGTAAAACAAAAGCTACATAAGATGTATTCTCACATTGATATATTGGTAATTAAAGAGTTTTAAAAACTATTAGAATCAAGATGTATCTGATCCATTAGCTAATCAGAATGGATATCTAATATTATACCTATTAGCAAAAAGCTTAAATGAATTAGAATATGCATTAATTTTCAAGACATCAAAAAAGTTTGTCTTAAGGATGAATTTCCATTACCTAATATTGACATGATCATTGAATCCATGATAGGTTATGAAATTCTTTCACTCATGGATGGTTTTTCAAGATACACCCAAATCAAAATAGCACTAGAAGACCAACATAAAATAGCATTCACCACTCCATGGGGAACATTTTATTATCAGGTAATGCCATTTGGTCTTAAGAATTTTAAATCTACATATCAAAGGGCCATGACTATCATATTCTATGATATTATGCATGATATTATTAAAGAATATGTCATTGACATATTAGGAAAATCCAAAACTAGGGTCAACCATCTAGCAGTGCTATGTAAGATATTTAAAATATTGTAAGAGTACAAAGTTAGACTCAACCCAAAGAAATGTGTGTTTGGTGTAACCTCAGGCATATTACTTGGCTTCATCATGTCTTGTAGAGGTATTGAAGTTGATTTGGCTAAAATCCATGCTATAATCAAGATGCCACCACCAACCAATTTGAATCAACTCCATAGTTTATAAGGTAAGATCCAATCAATTTGATGCTTCATCTCTTAGTTAGTAGACAAGTGTCATCCATTTACACATATTATAAATAGTGGAGTTGCATTTCACTGGGATGATCACTACCAAACAACTTTTCAACAACTCAAGGACTATTTAGCTAATCCACCTATTTTATTACCTCCTATGCCAAGAAAGTCATTCTTGTTATACCTATCATCTACCAATAATACTTTGGGGAACTCTTGGCTCAACATTATAACAATTAAATAGAGCATGCATTATACTACCTAAGTCATACCTTAGTTGTATATGAACATAAATATGCACCTATTGAAAAAGCTTGTCTAGCCATGGTATTTGTAGCTCAGAAACTACACCATTACATATTGAATAATAAGACCATGGTCATTTAAAACATAGATCCACTCAAGTATCTACTATCTAAAATATCTTTACAAGGTAGAATGGCCAAATATATCATGCTTTTTAGTGAGTTTGACATAGAGTGTGTCAATCAAAAGACAATAAAGGGACAAGTTTTTATAAATCAACTTGTTGAAGCACCTCTACAGAAATAAAGCCACTCATATTTCATTTCCCTGATAAATCCATAATGACCATCATTGACACACCTCTTGAGGAGTAACACTAGAAGCTCCATTTTGATGGTTCATTTATTGTACATGGATTAGGGGCAGGCCTCTTATTTATTATACTATAGGGGGATCTAATCCCTAAATCATTTAGATTTATCTTTCTTTATAGAAACAACATGGCCAAGTATGAAGTACTTATTGTAGGAATTTTATAGGTAGTGCATTAGAACATATCTCATCTCTAAGTTTATGGTGATTCTTAGTTAATCATCAATCTGGTCACAGATCATTTTTAGACCAAAGATGTCAAGTTGGTTCTATATAAAGCCATGGTCGACACTCTTAAGTAATAAATTTCCAACATTCAATTTGAGCACATACCAAGGGCTAGTAATAAAACTATAGATGTCATGGCTACTATTGGCTCTCTAATTCAACAAATAGATAAAGCTTGAGAGTATCAGTTCCTCATCGAGAATTTGTCAACACCAGCTCATGAACCTTCAACCGTTGTAATGATTTGTGATATTGTTGGTCTTAATTCTATCTGGTACTCAGACCTTTACAACTACATTCATGACTAAGTTCTACCACCTAACCTATTTCAAGAACAAACCAAAGCCTTTATTCATCATTCCACTCATTATACTCTACTTGGATCCACCTTTTACCATTGTAATTTTGATGGAACTCTGATTCATTATTTAACTTCAGTAGATTCTACACTAGTGTTAAGATAAGTTCACAAAGGAGTATGTGGAGCTCATTCTAATTTGGTAGTCCTATCTTAAACTCTCTTGCATACTGGTTATTATTAGTCCATAATGGATGCATATACAACTGTATATGTAAAGAAGTGTGAAAATGTCAATAGCATGCTAATCTAGTTCATGCCCTAGTCCAAACTCTAAAACTGATGTTGACACAATGGCCATTTTCTACATGGGGACTTGACCTCATTTGGAAGATCAACCCCACTTCATCTGATGGCCATAAACATATCCTTATCACCATCAAGTATTTCACTAAGTGGGTTGAAACTATACCCCTTACTTATGTGACTGGAAAGCAAATTTCTAAATTCCTCCTCAACCATCTCATTTGTTGCTATGGTATCCCCTCTAAAATTATATTTGATAATGGAGGATCATTCAAGAACAAATATGTAGGCCATCTATGTATCTAATCTAACATCACACAACATTTTTTACATCATATTACCCTCAAGGTAATGGCCAGGCCAAAGCATCAAATAAAACCATTGTCAATATTCTCAAAAAGATTATTAATGATGTCAATCATGATTAACACCTTTATATATTCCTTTCCCTTTGGGTATATCATACCAATCATCATACCCCCACAAGAGCCACTCTATACTCACTTGTTTATAGTACTAAAGCCATCCTTCCCATTGAGGTTGAATTACCTTCACCGTACATCTCTTTCAAGCATGTCCTAGATGATCATGACTATTGAGTAGCTCACCTTCAAGAGCTACAACTACTTGATGAGAAACACACAATAGTGCTCAATAATCTTTAGGCATATTAGAGCCAACTCAAAAGCCACTATAATCAACATTTCAAAAATAGAAACTTTGAACTTGGTGATCTTGTTCTTAAATAAAACCAAAATAATACCATGGATGAGAAAAAGCATAAAGTAAAATTCAAACTAAACTAGATAGGTCCTTTCATCATTACTACAGATTATGGATTAGGGGCATATAGGCTTGCCACACCAAATGGAGATGAACTTCTTAAGCCAATGAATATTATTCACCTTAAGCAATACTATGCTTGAGCACTAAGTTCTATTATATGTAAGGACCATTTTAGTTATGCCATTTTATCACTATTATTCTTTGTAAAAATATCATTATTATCCATCCTCTTAGCTATATCCACTTTACATTTTTGACCTATCAACCTAATGTGTTCTAAAGCCTAGCCTATTTGACCTTGGTTTTTGCCATTCATTACACATTTTCAACATTGAGGAATCTGATCAATTTCATCATTTGTCTCAAGTACTTCAAATAGAGATCATATTTTGGAGTAGTATGATATTAGTATTGGTAGTTGCATCCTTATTTTGTTAGTACTTTCTTATCACCAGTCTTGCTACTAATTATAACTACCTTTGGGAAAATTAGTACCATTGACCTATGCTATTATGTCTTAGTTATAACCACCTATGAAAAAATAGGGGAAACATTTATTTCTTAAGTCTTGACGTACCAACTTGCCACTTCTTATGCCATACTATGCCTTTTTACCAATTATTCCTATTTTGTTTGAATTGACTACTATACTAGTTGAATTCCTTCACTATAGGGCAGAACTACAATGACTTGAGGTCCTACTTTAGGACTACCTAAGCCATGCTCTTACCATTTTGTGAGTAACCTAATTTTTAACGTTCTCACCATTTTGTGAGATTAAAACATTTAGTGTCTCATCATTCTCGATTGAGTTGAGATACTCCAAAATAATTCCAAAAACATTTATAAAACTACTTGAAAATTACAAAAACATGGACCACTTCTTTGCCTTAAGTATTTTGGGAAACTAAATTTTAAGCAAATCACTTATCACTTAGTTTCCCCATCCTCTTTAGCCTTTTCTCTCATGTAATTTATATGTTTTAAGACTATTCCTATTCTTCTATCACATCCATTCTATTTGTTTTCACTAATTTTCATTTTTCTTCCCATTCCTTGGGAGAACTACATTTGGCTTGAAGTTTTTGTTTGATATTACATCCATGAAACTATGTAGGTAGTGTCCACTTTCCTAGTGCATATGGAGACAACTTAGCCACCCCCTTCCTTTTCTTATATTCCCTCATTTTGTTCATTTGTTAACTTGTCACCTATTTTCTAGGGGCAATATTCATATGGTTTCTATTGAGTGTTTCTTTATTGTTTTTTTTGTGTGCCTATTTGTTTACTTTCAGCATTGTTACCTTGATTGAGTTTATGTGTGTTTATTGGGTGATTCTTTTCCCACACTTACACTTAAATATATCTATATTTATATGCTTACATTGTCATCATGGTTCCTATCATTGATACATTATTTTATATTGAGATGGATTACGAGATTCAGTCCTTATGCATATTTCATCCAAATCCTCATGATGTTATACCATGATGCCTATCGACACATACTACAACAAACCTCAGCTTCAAGAAGTCTATTCATCAATGGTGGCATCAACATCTCTTCAGTACTAACATCCCGATTCACTCCCAATCATATCCAAAATAGAGTAATTAACCATAAAAGTATTTCAACCTTTATTAGTTTAGATGATCATCTCCCTACTAATAGGTTATTCCAATTCATAATTACCCTTTGTGTTAAGTTATCATCCTTGAACAAGTTTATCATGTTTGCCATAATTGAGGTCTAATGATTATAACCACCTATGGGAAAATCATTACACACCATCTCACTTCAATTTATCAATGATTATAACTATAGACATCCAATTCTTAACACTATTTATGTTAAAATTATCAATCTTACTCAAATGCACATTTTAGGTCAAAATCCATAAAACATGCTAAATGGTTTGAACTTGTCATTTAGAAGTGCCAATTTATGTCAAAGTATCCCTAAATAGGGAAATGCAATTTATGGGCCAGCTAACTTTTATCAATTCATTTTGAGTCAAAATGATGATTTTACCTTTTGTGCTCTGGATCACTCTTTTCTCCTAAATTCATTAGTACATGCCACGTACCTTTGTTATTTTGTATTAGAAACATTCTAAATAGAAATATGGTTCCATCACATTTAATGTCACCTTCTAATTCTTACTGAGTCAAATTATAACTTAGTAATATGACTTTTTGACCATTTTGATTAATCGAGGGCCAATTTTCAAATAATTTCATAAATATTGATTAACCTTGTTTAAGGCTAATTTATCCAAATCAAGATCTTAAGTGAATTTTCCATGAGAGTTGTTTAATATTTATTTTTGAAAATTGATTCCTATTATCCACATTATTAGGTGACCTCAATTTTTGGAAAGACATCCTTAGGCCATAAATGCCACAAATATCAAGATTATGGGTCACCCATGCCTAGTTAATTCCTCCCATGCCTCTTCAATGCCCCTTCTTCCAAGGTCATGATGAAGATAATTATGGATTTAATTCCAAATATTAGGATTATCCATGGCCACACATCTAAATTTTGAGATGGATGATCATGGTTGATCCTGACCAATCTCAAAAATCTATAAATAGAGAGGCCATAGACATGAATAAAAAGGCTTGAATATTGCAAAGTTATAATGTTAAATTATTTCCACAAGGATTTCCATTTGATCATAAATTTTGTTTTCAAGCTTCGTTGATAGTCTAGTTTAGTGATTTAGAATCATGATCCTGGGTTTTATGGAGTGTTCTTGAAGCATTGGAGGAGTTTTCCACCATTGTTGACAAAGACAAGGATACTTGATCAAGGGAGAACATGCTTTTGAGCCACATTGGTATGGTGAATCTATTTGGGAAGGTAATAAGATGTTGTTTTCTTTCATTTTTTTCTTGCAATCTTTTGTAATTCCCATAGGAATAGATAGGCTTGGTTAGTTAGTTCTTTATAAATTTTTCATCATTTATAGACTAATGCTTGACTAACTTACTTTGTAATCCTTTCTAAATCTTGGCACACCTAATGGGACTAGATGCATCTCACACTTGAAGAAGATCATTTTGCAACTTTAAAATATTCATTTGGACCCTTAAAACTCATGCAAATTGATTTTCTAACTTTATTTTACCATTTTTGTTTGTCACAGTTTTACATAATAACCAACACCAGTAAGTAAGATCGACATCAGTTACCTAGCTTAGTCGACATTGGTTATCAAAACTAACATCTGTTAGATCTTGATTAGACAAAGTAATTATTGTCAGTTGTAATAACTGACGTTGGTCACTATGTTTTTCTTAAAACATAGACCTGAGAGCTATTTTTCCAAAGTTCATTCTTTCAACATAAAAAGAGCTTCAAAGCTAAAGGACATTCTAACATTTTTGCTATAGGACCAAGATTGACATTTGATAAAAACATGTTTAAATCACCTTTTGCATGCTTAAAAATCAATTAGGATATTTTTTTTGGTGTTTAATAAATATTTTAGATGTTTTGGTGAATTTTTTTGAAGTTTGTAACTAAGACCAAGGGGTCAAATGAACACCACCAAATATTTCATTTGTGCTTAGAATTGAATGCACTTTTCAATTCTTGTTTGCAATAATTGTTTACTTAGGTTTTATTTGGAAAAAAGAGGAATGTTGCATGTATGCCCTTCCATTTTTCCCATTTAGGTAACCCTTGGAATTAAAAGTGTTATTCCTATTGCAAATAGCCTAGTCCAAGGCTTAGAAAGAATGTCACCTAATTTTCTCCCCAAAAACTTGCCAAAGTTTGGGTGATCTTGTAAATGACCCTAAAGTCTTTCTATTTTATGATTTCTTTATTTTCATGCAAACTTAGCTTGAAAACGGGATGTCATTACCTGTCATGAGTTATTTAGGGAAGCTTTGACCTGGGGATTCACCTCCTAGAATTGACTTCAGTTTACTCCTTTTTAGTTGTGCATGGGACGTATCTGCATTTGGACATTGCACTACACTGAGCAAACAACAAGATGTAGTGGTTGTAAAAAAGACTAAACCTTTTTATAACTATCTAATGCCATGGTCACCCAATTTCCATGCTTATCTTTTGCATCATTTGATGTGAAATTCATTGTGAAATTGATTCCCCTAGAAACATTTGAAAGCTTGTTATTTTAGTCAACCCCACATTGTCATACCCTTGTTAAGATTTGGATGATTATACTTAGTATATTTTGGTCATTTTTACTTGGTATGTTTTGTGACTAAAACTTATTTGTTTATTCATAAGCCATGTCAAAATCATGTATTTGTGTTAAGAAAGGTAGCGTTATGCTACCCAAATCATGTCAAATATTTTTTGCCTTTGATTCTTTGAAACATAACATTTAACCACATCATTAGAGCATGCTTACACTATTAGGTTACTCAATTTTTTTCAAGAAATTATTTACTATTGTTTCAAAAATCATTTATTTCAAACCATGTCATGTATACCATTTGGACCTTGTTTATGCATCGTTATGTTGTCCTCTCTTGTCTAGCTTGTTTAGTCCAATCCTAGTCTTCAACATTACATTTTTAATTAACCTTATCAAGTTTGTATCCAAACATTGATTGATTTATATTTAGACCTCAATTTATGAGGTTGGTACATAGATATTTTTCTTTTGGGTTGCATAGCTTCAGTTAAATGATTACTCAATTTTGAACACTATTGATTATTTGTTTGTTTAAATGCCTATCCTCATCATTTTTTGTGACTTTGTTTGGGAAAACATAACATTTCTTCAAAAAACCTTTGATGTTAGACATTTGACATTGGTTGTTTTATGCCAAATTTTGGTACAAACTACTTTTGAGATGCAGCTTCACCCTTTCAACCAAGGTTGAACCTTTTATCTTTTAAACATTGATTTTTAGAGTATGCAAAACTTTAAATCTTTCTATTTTTGGAGCTTTTTTCATTAAATGTAGATATGTCTAACTACACTTATGGTGTAGTCATGGATAATCTAACTTATGATAGAATAACTACAAAAAATGACCTTTATGACTTTAGTCAAGACTCCTATGGTGACAATATGTTTTATGAGATAGATTTCTATCCACCTCACAAAAATCAGTCATGGGAACATAGTCAAGATCCAACTTATGATCCAAATCATGATTGGAATGATTGGGTTTATCAAGAAGACTTGGATGCTTTGGCTTGTGTAAGTAATCAAAATCCACAACATACCAAGATCACCATTTTAGGACCTCATCCTTTGGTTTGCATGAGAAACCAAACTAAGAAGCATCTAGTCGTTACCATTTTAGGACCTCCTCCTTTGGTATGCATGAGCAACCAAACTAAGAAGCATCTAGTCATTACCATTTTAGGACCTCCTCTATTGGTTTTCATGAGCAACCAAAATAATAAGCATCTATTCATTACCATTTTAGGACCTCCTCCTTTAGTTTGCATGAGAAAACATACTAAGAAGCATTTATTTATTACCATTTTAGGACCTCCTCCTTTAGTTTTCATAAGTAACCAAACTAAGAAGCATCTAGTTGTTACCATTCTTGGCTCATCACAAGTTTTTTATGAACTTATTATTGAAGATCCTCCATTTGATAAACCAACTATTTTTATCCCTTCTTCAATAGTCTAATCTTTGGAGATTCCATTATTGAACCACAAATGATTGTTCTCACTAAACCAAATGCTCCCCACTTTAGAAAATTTGTGTTGATCTTCAAGCCTAAACAAGAACCATTACCTCTTCAAAATCCATCTTATGAGGATCAAAATGTATTCAAAATTGATATTTTATAACAAATTGTGAACCAAAACCAACATGTTATTGTTGAAACACCCATTTATGACAAGATAAAGTATGATAAGCTACCTATTCATATGTTACCTATTTTTAAAGAGCCTCATCTCCTTGACAAGATAGTCTCAGTAGAGTTGTCTCTTGATCTTTTCCCACTCATTGAGGAGTCTCACTTTGATAGACATGATTTTGTTGAGACATCCCTTGAGTGGTTCCCTCTTTTTAAGGGGATTTACTTAGATGAGTTAGTCTATGTTAAACCCTTCCAAGATGAATCAATTTTTATTGATTCCATTATGCCATCATAGGCCATTACTTGTCAAAAATTTAGCATTCAATAGAACATTATCAAAATAACCATATCAGATGAAGAATAAATATTAGAGTTAGTTTCTATTCTTGAACTGACATCAGATTTAACATCAAAATCAAAATCAACATCATTCTCAACATCAGATTCAAAGTCCCTTGAGTCAGAATCAAATTTAGAAGAAGAATATGTTTGTGGCTATTACAACATTGGTTACACATGCTTTGCATATCAATTTGAATATATTTGTGATCCTTATATGGTTTTTAAGGATGAGTACTTTAGCTTCAACATAATTTATCCTAGTATCTTCTACAAATATTGTGTAGACTCTCCCCATTCCATTACCATTTCATAGGCCATTACCATCAACCAAGATAGCCATATTATTGTCATGCCATCTCCCATAAGTGTTGATTAGGATTGATAGAATCAAAAAAAATTGAATTTCATTCATGGTGACATAGCGGTTCAAGAAGAGCAATGAGGCCAAGACCATATTTATGTAGTAAAAGAACACTTTCCCAGTGAAACCTTTTCAAAGGCATTGGGGGATAATCAAAGTCAAAATTTAGCATCTTTTAGTGAAACTTGTTTGGAAGCGCTAGAACAAAATCAAAGTACAAAGTCAACATTCTTAGTGAAACCTTCTTAGAGGTGCTACAAGACAATCAAAATAACTTCATTGGTGAAAACCTCATTGAGGCACCAATAATTGAGCACAAAAGTTCTTCACTACTTGATGAATACAAAATCAAAGATCAAATTAAAATAGCTTCTTATCTATAGCCTAATCAGATGGTAGCTACCATCAAGATCAAATAATAGAAAAATCTAGTGGTTGTATTGAGAGAACAAGTCATCAACCCCACCACAACTAAAATTATGTTGAATCTAGCATCAACAACATTACGTGTGACTGAAAGTCCTGATCTTCATTTATTTCCCCACCATTCTACATTCCATTATCATCTACCATTCCATTTCAAAATCAAACCTACCATCCATTATTTGTCCTTATTTACCATCCATGGTTACATTTTCCTTTGTAGAGGCTATAAAGATACCTTATCTCGATGTTTAAAGGAATAAAAATCAACAACCAATGAAGATCATACAAGCATTCTTGACAACCAAATACGTAGGCCATTTTTGATAAAATATCTATTTAGACAAGGTGTGGGATAGAAATTAACATGATTGATTATTCTATTTATATCATTTTTTTATTAGGACATGCATCTCCCCATCAGTAAGAAAAACATAACTAAAAACCATACCTAGGCCAAAAACATGTACCATACCATTTCATGTGTACCATGTCATTGCCATTATTACATATCCATTTTCCATTATTGTAGATTCCTGTCATTCACCCCATTACTTGGGAGCAACCCTCCTACCATTTTAACCCAATTATCAAACCATCATTATCTTAAATCAAAATCATATCATCCTATCATTCCATTCTTATTTAGAACAAAGCCTATTTTTAGTCATCCTGCCCAATCTTGTTGTGATCTTGGTCTATTTGATTCTTTCCACACCTTTTGTGGGGGGATTCTAATCAAGTTTAAACAATCAATCCAATCCATGTTTATAATGATAGTCTATGAAAGTAATGTGAAATTTAATCTGGCAAGATATTTTTCATCCTATATCCACATTTGTTTATGTGAGTTTGATTATAACCAACTATGGGTAAATCAATATTTTACCAGTATTGCTACTAATTATAACCACCTATGGTAAAATTAGTATCATTGACCTATGCCATTGTATCTTAGTTATAACCACTTATAGGAAAACTAGGGGTAATATTTGTTTACCATACATTGGCGTGTCACCTTGCCATCATCATTTTCATTTAACTGGCCATTTACCAAATTTGAGAACTTATTGGGACCTAGTTGGTTTTTTTTCACCTTTTGTGTGGATAGAATTAATATGACTTGAGGTCTTTTTAAGACTATGTGGGTCATGATCAATTCATGTTGAGGTCACCTCATTCCCCCTTTCCATATGTTGTCACCATTTTGTGAGCAACCTAAGCCTTGAGCTCATCGATTTATGAGCATGGGTTGTTGTAGTCAGCTTAGATATCTTATTGGAACCTCTACTATCAAAACATGCATCTCTTCGACTAGATGGTCCCATAATGTGTATATTTTATCCTAAAAACACCAAAAACATTAGAACATGTGTAGACACTAAAATCGTGTCTACTCCTTGGTCAACTCTCCCCCTTGGTCCCCTTGGTCCACTTCTAACACATTCCTAACCCACACACTTATTAATTTAAAATAAAATTAACTATTTTAAATTAATACCCCCTTGCCACATTACCCATGACACCTCACCCCTCCTTGGATACCTCTCCTTGGATGCCTCCCTCACCCCATGCCAAATATTAAATGCTTAACCCCCATTTCATCCCTTCCTCTAGCCTCTCGCGCTCTTTTAATCCACCTAGGACTATTTTCCAATGACACGCTTAGACATGGCAGTTGCAAGAATGGGCAGAAGGCTAAAAATAGCCACTTTTCCCATTCTTTAGCTGCCAACATCAGGCATTATGCGGCTGACATCGACGGTTTTGCTGACGTTGGTTCCCTTAAAATAACATTTCTATTTCATTGCTCCACCCCCACGAACATGAATTCTCTTGCTCCAAGTTTCCAGCACTCTCACTCCTTGGCTTCTTTCAGGTATCAGTGTCTTAACAACACTCTCTAGGCTCAGAGGTTCTACACTAGTCATTCCACATAGGATTGAAGATTGCACAACACCTCCAGCATCAGCTACAACAAAAATAGGACTCCTGCACCTCTGCCTCTCCACTCATAGATAAGTATTTGTATTGGTTTCATTTTATTGTCCTTTTTATACATTAGCAATCAGTCCTCTGCCCATTTCTAAGCATTCTGGACACAACCCAGTCTGTTCTTCCCAGAGAGGCTGAAAAGCCTTCTCTCACCCTTATCTCCCCTTTTACCCCTGTCATCCATCTGATCTCTCATTTGGACCATACTTTCTGCCCTGTAAACCCATCACAAGCCATCAAACCCCCACAGACCTCTTGGACCATTTTGATTAGCCATAAATAGCCCTGAAGCTTGTCCATAGCCTCATTGCCCTGACCGACGCTGGCCACCAGACCTATTGCCCCTACAGATGTCGACAGACTAACCGACGCTGGCGACTGTGAAAGATAGATTGCCACATATAGGTACACATTTGTTTTTATTTCTTTTTGTTCATTCTTTTGTCATTTCCTTTTCTATCAACATTCTGCTTCTTATCAATCAGTAAACTGTCACCCCTTCAAAAAGTCTTTGCACTCTTGGGATCAAGCTTTGCTTGGCAGTCTACTACCTATCCATCTAATAGTTTTCCTGTTTAAGTCTCTTTCTTCTGCAGGTGTCATCCTCCACAACCAAAGAGGAGTTCTCTCAATGTCTGGATAACGATGCGTAGACCTCATCTGGGTACGTACAAACCCTTGACCAATTACTTCTAGTTTCTTATTCCTTTTGAATGTGAAAAGCGAAAATAGTTAGAAACAACATGATCCATAAAAGAATAAAAACATTATCTCATGCTTCTATACATTTATACAATCTCATTCCACCATCCCACACTCTCACCATTTTATGAGCAACTATTAATTTTAAATGCTCTTGACATTTTACAAGCACATAAAAACTAGTTCAATTCATCTTGTCCCACACACTTGCCATTTTGCAAGATCATCCTTTTTCATCTCATCAGCTTCCTATTTGCCAGACCATTCTCATTTGTTTATCATATCTTCCATTTATTCTATAACATTAATCATGTTGGTCTAATCATCATTTTTCTTCTATCCCATTTCCTAAGAGAATTACATTTGACCTAAATTTCATGTTGGAACATGCACCCATGGAACTATGTAGGCAATGTCCACTTGTCTTATACATTTGGAGTCAGCTCATTCAACCCCTTCCTTTTCTTCTCTTCCCCCATTTTTTATATAATTGTTCCTCTTTAATTAGGTCACAATTGTCATTGCTCTTTGTTATGATGTGGTGGAAAGTAATTCTTCTACCGTACATGCATGAACGTTTGTCTTTAAAATGCACTAGATTGGTTTTTATTTGTGTGTATTTATTTGAGTTTTTTTGGTGTTTTGTTGTGATTTTTCACCTCTCCTTTTTGTCTTCTCCTTTTCTCTTTTTATTACTTCTTCTCTCCATTCTTAGTCTTGTGTTTCCTTGATTATTTTTTCTTATCTCTTTTATGTTTTAGATCATCTTGATGATTCACATGGGTTTTGATTGTTTATATCTTGATCCTATGTTATTACGTTGTTCTTGGACCATTTTGTTTATTTGATTATTGTTGGTGTCTTATTTTTTTGTTTGATTTTGCTTTTTCTCTTTTATGTTCAAGAATGCCTTGATGGTCCACATGGATCTTGATTATTCATATCTTGGTCTCATGTCATTAAGACATTCTTGCCTTTTGTTTTATAAAAAAAAATTGTTCCTACTTAATATCATATCTTGATTTCAAATTAGGCTCATTGATGTTTATCTTTTTCTTTGTCTTTGCTTTTTTGTTTAAATGTAAATCATTGTAACTCTAGTTTTGGTCATTATTTTACCATTATCCTTAGTTATAGGTATTCACATTTGAATTGGCTCAGTGAAATTGGAATCTTATGTCATTATAAGTTATTCATACTTATGATGCCTAATTTCTTTTACTATAACAAGCACTTTGTGCTCAGGTCTCAATGTCTTAATGTCAACATCAGCTTCAATGAACAATTCTCAAGAACACTTTGAAACCTAGGCTCATGATATAAAATTAGGATTATAGGTAGTATGGCTCATTATATAGAATTAGGCTTCTAGGTAGCATGCATTTTAGGCTTATTTGTCTATGCTTAGATGTGCATATATTCACATACATTGTAATTCTAATCAATTCTTAGTCATTTTTCATCATTCCTCATTCCATTCTCTCCCAACCTTGGGTGAACTACATTAGACTGATGTTCATGTTGGAACATGAGTCTATGAAACTATGTAGATATCACTCAATTTCTATTGAGGTTAGCTTGGTTATATCCATTCTTCTTTTCATCTCTTTCATCATTTTATGCATTCTCATATGCTTGGTTTTATATGGGTTTCTAAAGCGATTACACCATCACATGTACATTTGCATCTTCTCACTTTAACCTATCTTTTTGGTTATATCCTTGAGTTATTTTTACTTTCCAATTATCCATGCTGAGGCCCAACATCTGAACCACATCCAACTCAAATCAGATCTATAGGGGTAAATCATTATTTATTTTTTATTAATGATCGATATTTTCCCTACTGGGGCAAAAATATTATATCATGATCAAATCTACTCTAATAGATTACTTATTATATTCTCTTTAGAGACCATGTTCTAGTGGTGCTTCCATTCCTAAAGTAGAATGTTATCCCTTTTCCTCTAATTCTAATGTCTCTACATTAAATCCCATGATGTTATATTTTAGTGTGTAACTTTTCTAAAGATTGATCAATGTCATAAGCATGTATCTTATACTCTCAAATTGGGTACAATTATAGTGTATCCCTTACATTTATGGATTGTATCTTTCATGTTCCCCCAATTTATAGGGCTTATTATACCTCTAATTATATTTTTATCATTGATGGTAATCACATGTGCAAGCATTAACTCATCTGGATGTGATCTATTCAATGGGTTAACCTCTCACTTTCTCTCTCTTTTTGAGAGTTCATCCTTATCTTCCATCCTAGTATGTCATCTCGACGGGGCATCATGGGTCTATTCTAATTTATTCTTAAAAAATATTTTCTTTGAAAATATTTTTCTTTAGCTGAATGTCTTGATATGTCTTCCCAAATAGGGGCAAAATGTAGACATCCAATTCTTAACACCATTTATGTTGAAATTATCCATCTTACTCGAATTGCACTCAAATGCACATTTTAGGTCAAAATACATAAAACATGATAAATGGTTCAAACTTGTCATTTACAAGTGAAAATTTAGGCCAAAGTATCCCTAAATAGGGCAATGTAATTTATGGGCCAGCTAACTTTGATCAATTCATTTTGAGTCAAATTGATGATTTGGCCTTTTATGCTCTGGATTACTCTTTTTTCCTAAATTCATTGGTACACGTCATGTATCTTTATTATTTTGTGTTGAAAACATCCCAAATGGAAAAATGGTTTTGACACATATAATGTTAGCTTATAGTTCTTCCTAAGTAAAATTACAACTTAGTAATATGACTTTCTAATTATTTTGATTAATTGAGGGCTGATTTTCAAATAATTACGTAAATATTGATTAACCTTGTTTAAGGCTAATTTATCCAAATCAAGAGCATAAGTGAATTTTCCATGAGATTTGTTGAATATTTATTTTTGAAAATTGATTCCTATTATCTGCATCATCAGGTGACCCCATTTATTAGGAAGATATCCCTAGGCCATAAATGCCACAAATATCAAGATTATGGGTCACCCATGCCTAGTTAATGCCTCCCATGCCTCTTCAATGCCCCTTCTTCCAAGGTCATGATGAAGATAATTATGGATTTAATTACAAATATTAGGATTATCCATGGCCACACATCTCATTCTTGAGATGGATGGTCATGGTTTATCCTAACTAATCTCAAAAATCTATAAATAGAGAGGCCATGGAAATGAATAAAAAGGCTTGAATATTGCAAAGTTATAATGTTAAATTATTTCCACAAGGCTTTGTATTTGATCATAGATTTTGTTTTCAAGCTTCATTGATAGGCTAGTTTAGTGATTTGGAATCATGAGCCTAGGTTTTATGGAGTTTTCTTGAAGCATTGGAGGATTTTTCCACCATTTTTGACAAAGACAAGGATGCTTGATCAAGGGACAACATGATTTTGAGCCACATGGGTATGGTGAATCCATTTGGGAAGGTAATATGATGTTGATTTATTTCATTTTTTTCTTGCTATCCTTTTTAATTCCCATAAGAATAGATAGTCTTGATTAGTTAGTTCTTTATGCATGTTTCATCATTTATGGACTAATGCTTGACTAATTTGATTTATAATCCTCTCTATAATAACCGCCTATGGGCAAATCATTGTATTGTCACCACTTCCATTTTTATACACATACAAGGGCATGTTATTATCTTTTTTGTCTATCTTAACTAGGGTAGCTCTATCTTCTCAATGATTATAACTACCTTTGGGAAAATCTTTGTGTTATCATAACACGTTGCCACTATCGAGGTACAATGCTTATAACTACCTTTGGACAAACTATTGTACACCATCCCACTTACATTTTCAATAATTTTGACTACTTTTTCAATATCACTATGTTTTCACCCTATCATCTTTCCTTTCTTTGATCCCCTCATTTCCCTTTTTTCTTTTCAAGGGTTCATTTATTGACCTAATTGTGCCAACCATTCCCTCGAGAGGGCATCATATAGTTAGTTTATTATCATTGTAGTTATAGGTATACAGGATCTTTTCATATTTTGAGAAGACATTACTATGTGTATAGCTTACAATACCTTCCCAAATAGGGGAAAACTATAGACACCTAAATCTGGCCACCAATAACCTTCAATCAGGGTTTTGACCAATTTCCACCTAAAGCACACAATTTGTCCTAAAAAAACTAAAGGATGTGAAACTAACATATTCAAGTTTTGATTTTGGTTATAGTATCATTAAATAAGGTAGTGCAATTTATGGGCCAACTAACTTTGATCAGTTCATTTTGAGTCAAAATGCTAATTTGACACCTGGGTGCTCTGGATTGCTCTTTCTTATCAAATCTCTTGCATGAGACATGTGCCTTTGTTATTTTATGTTGGTAATATCCTAAATAGGATAATGGATTTAACACATCTGACATTTCATTCTAATTCCAATCCAATCAAATTTTGGGCCAATAATAAGACATTTTAATCAATTTGAGAAATTTGTGCATAAAGTACTTAAACATGCTTAAGAGATAATTAATCCAAATCAAGGCATAATTAATTTTTTCATGGAAACTTGTTGAAATTTTTTTTTTAGAAATGAATATTGAATATCTACATTATTAGGTGACCTCATTTCTTGGGAAGACATCCCTAGGCCATAAATGCAACAAATATCAGGATTCATGCCCTCCATGCCTCTTAATTGCCCCTTTTTCCAATGTCATGATGAGGATAATTATAAAATTAATTCCAAAACATTGAAATAATACTCAACCAAACATCTTCATCTCAAGATGGATGGTTCAGGTTAATTCTGATCAATCTCAAAAATCTATAAATAAGAGGCCTTACCACATCATTTCTAAGCTTAATTTATGCAAAGTTATAATTCAAGATTGGTTCCAAAAGCTTCATGAAACTATTTTTACCATGTCAAATTTATTCCAGGACAATCCAAACCAAAGCCAAAGGTGCCAAGGAGAGATGGAGGTAGCCAAGCTTCTATTTACAAGGACTTCATGAGCACAAACTGAGTAAGCCACTACTATAAAAGCATTTGGAGCATCCAAGGAAGATGAAGAATTCTTGTTTTTCCTTAATTTTTAGTTGTGTTTGTCATTTATTTTTGTTATTAAGCTCACCCTAATAACTATGCATGAAGATGTTAGTTTAGTGTGTTTTTGATTTTATTTCATTCACTAACACAATATAAATCTCCTCTTCTTAGTCAAATTCCTAGTTTACAGTTTCAATATACAAAGTTCATAACATGAAAATAGAGCATGTTCCTATCTTTGAAACTACTCATGCCCAATCACTCATAGGCAAGCTTCAGATATACATTCAAAATTCTTAACCTAGTTTATGTTGATTACAATATAATAATGGTGTCTCTTGATTTTAGTAGAGCTTCATTACCATTAATCGCCTCCCTCAACCTTTAGGTTCACACTCATTTTATAGGTAGAGAAGCATCTTCTTGTCAATTTGGATAGGTTAACACTAGGTTTTGAGCTATTTTTTTGGGTTGTTATGCCACTAGCTCCACTACTCTGACACCTATGCTCTCAAACTGCCATGTACAAGCACTTAACAAGAATCTCCTTCAAACTTAGGTGTTAAGTAACTACCTACCAGTTGGTTTAAGATCTTTGAAGATTCTTCTAATTGGCACTAATAGTTTCAAAAGGGTAATTATTTTCAATGACTTCCAAGCACCAAGATGTGTTGAGTTAGTGAATTCCACTTGGTATCACAAAAAGGGGCCTAATACCATCACACTTCTCATGGTCATTCTCCACCCCATGGTAGAGATGATTTCCATCATGAGCATCCTCCTTGTCAGGAGCTACCTCAACATCATCCTCTCCATATTCATGGTCAAGGTGATGCCTATGGGCATAAGAAACACCATCACCATCATGATATCCCTCTTAGATTTCATCGCCAATCTACTATGAACCATGCTTATGAGGATCTCCATTTGAATCCTCTAGCCCCATGGTTGCTTGTTATTCCACTTGTTACTCCTATCCCTGAACTACCTAGGTTTAATGGGATGCAAGAATCCAACCCCATAAAGTATATTATTGCATTCATGATGGCATATATGGATTGGGAGTAGGGTGAAGGCATGATGTTGAATCTCTTTGCTCATTCTCTATGAGTCAAAACTCTTGTTTGGTTTTAGAATCTTCCTCCAAATTATCTCTCTAGTTTTTATCTCCTTTGATATGACTTCCTCCAATATTTTGATATTTCCAGACCCTTTAAGCTCAGCATGTGTCACTCACCTCCATGACATAGGCCAAGGGTGAGTCAAACTTTGATTTTGTGCATGATAACATTCATTTGTTCATACATGTAGGACTAGGTTCTCAAATGACCAACTTTAAGATATGTTCATATGAGCATTGAGGAAGGAAGTTCACCTTGAGGTCCTCAAGCATATACTCATCTCTTATGATGAAGATATTAGTGAGTGTCTAAAGATCAAAATGTTTAAGTTACACATGAGCATGCAGCTTGTACCTTCCCAAAAGTCATACTTTTCATGTGATCACAACTATAATGTGATTGGTGATGATGTCACTGATTTTCCTCCTAAAAAGGACAAGAAGGAAATTTTCAAAGTGAATTTTTTGAGAAATAAGCCAATTGAAAATAAGGCTTCTAAATCTAGCATAGCAAAATAATGGAGGGTGTTTCCTTATGACCCTGGCAAGTTTTATAATTTCCATCAGATGAGGGGGCATGATGATACCAGTTATGCCACCTAGAATTTTGGTGCACAAGCCTTACCTCCATCTTAGATTTATCCTCTTATGGAACCCAATCTCAAGTTGAATGTGTTCAAGGAGCCTTTGCCTAACCATGATAAGGAGAAGAAGAATAAGAAAAAGAAGAAATCAAAGGCTAAGGCCCCACATTCTCCTTCTTTCTCTTCTACCTCTTCTAAATCATCCTCCCACGCTGACCTGAGAGGTAAATCCAAGCAAAAGAGTATTAAGGTTGTTATTGATATCAACATAGCCTCTACTTGGTACAATTGCTTTGTCAATATGTGTTCCAATCAGACCATTAACCCTATTGGAGAGACTAGTTAGATTTGAATTTAGTCATAACATTCCTCCCTAGGTGAGAAAGCATCCTTATTCCATAAGAGAGGAGTTACAAGGCCTCTTAGCTAGGATCTCCATTTGGGACCTTTTTTGCCTTTACCCTAAGCAAATAGGCCTCATCTTTGATGAGCTTGGTCTCTCTAATGAGGGTCTGCAGTGTGATGATGTTAAAGTGTTGTTCAACTTTGATACACATGAGTACCTTCATCCTCCCATCTTATCTTTTGACCCACCTTCTTTACCATATGTTTTGGTTCTTGCAAAGAGGGCTCAGTTCCCTCTACATATCAAGACCTCTATTGATGATTGTTGTGTTAAGTGGTGCATCATTGATGAATGAGTTTTATTAAATATCATTCCCCTACATGTGTTCAATGAGATCAAGATCAGTTGGAAGAATCTATTTGATTCTCTCCATGACTATGTTAATTTCAACAATGACATAGTTATACCATGGGAAATGTGAAGCTCTAGGTCAAATTTGGCCCAAGATAGTTAGAATTGAGTTTTATTTGTTAAACCTTGATCTTTCATACAACATGATTCTTGGCCATCTTTGGATTTCTGCCATATAGGCCATCATGTTATCCATATTTTGTATGGTTTATTTTTTGCATGAAGGTGAGGTTCACACCATGGAGGCTAGCCCAAACCCCTAGGCATTACTCTACACAAATACAAAGCCCTTGGGTGAGGCTTTGAATGTCTCCTCATGGTGGTCTATATATTATCATACACCCCCTATTTTTGAGTCTCATTAATTCAAGGATGAACATTTTGATCCATCTAAATACCAATCAATTTTCATTCCTTCAGAGTCTAGCATGCATTAACTGACTCCCTCTTTCACTCCATGACACCAAGCCAAATCATCTCTTTTTAGATTGTTGATTCCACCACTAGTTTTGAGATCATGTCCCTCATGGATGGTTTTTTGGGATATAACCAAATTTAGATAGTACCCAAAGACTAACACAACATGAAATTCATTACCTTGTGGGGTACCTTATGCTATGTCATCATGCCTTTTTGTCTAAAGAACATTGAGGCCATATATTAGTGTGACATGACCCATGTTTTCCATAACCATATCCATAAGATCATTGAGTTTTATGTTCATGATCTCCTCAAAAAATCCCTCAAGCAAGATGAACATGTGTGAGACCTTAGGATTATCTTTGAGCATATCTAAGAATATCACATTAATCTCAACCCCGAGAAGTGCATGTTTAGCATTTATACTAGAAATCTTCTCAACTTCCTCATTTTTAAAAGGGAATTGAAGTTAATCCTAACAAGATCAAGGAAATCCTTGAGATTCCTTCCTTGCATAACCTCATCCAATTGAAGTCCTTCCTAAGAAGGCTCAACTTTCTTAGATGTTTCCTTGAGGTGTATGCTCATAAATCCATGCCCCTCACATGTCTCTTATGCAAGGACACTCTATTCTTATGGTCTAATAAAGTCCAAGTGGATTTTTAGGAATTAAAGTGTATGCTTCACAATCCTCCCATATTGATATCACCCATTGAGGGGTGTGAGTTCATATTATATACCTTTATCACTGATCTTTCCATTAAGGGCATGTTGTGTCAAAAGGGTGACACCATTAGGGAGAGAGTTGTTTACTACATCTCTCACATTTTAGTTGGCCTTGAATTCAAATATTTTATTTTTGAGCATCAATTCCTCTCCCTCATATTTTTCATAAATAAATTGCAACATTACATGTTGGGCCAAAAAACAAAACATGATTATCTAGTCTAATCCACTTTGCTACTTGATCAACAAGAGACATCTTATTGGTAAGACTACAAGGTGGATCATGCTTCTTTAGGAGTTTGACCTCTATATCATTAACTAAAAGTCCACCAAGGGCTTGGTTGTGGTTGACCAAATCATTGAGTACCCACTACTTAACCCTAATGTAGAACTATTTGATGATGCCTTTCTTGATGAAATGGTCTACTCAGTCGACCATGTTGAGTTCTTTGAGTGTGATTGGTATCAAGACATTGTCTATTACCTTAAGGACCAATCTTATCCCATCACCACTTTTTAACAATAATACTATTGGATCCATAATCTTGTTGTCCACTATCTCATCATTAGCATCATCTTATTCAATAGGGGTCTTGATGGTGTGTTGATGTAGTGTCTTACCCCTGAGGATATCCCTCTCATACTTGAGGAGTCTCATGGGAGCATTTGTGGTGGCCACCTAGGAGGGTAAGACACCACTCAATGCATTATCAGGATGGGCTACTTCTACCCCACTCTTGTTAAGTATGTGATCCAATACACTAAGAAGTGTAATATGTGCCAAGTCATTAGGGATATCTCATGCCCTTGTTGACCTCTTACACTATGTTTCTACCCCTTAACCTTTCTTGATTTGGGCTCTCAACTTCATCGATGAGTTCAAACCCACCTTTTTTTATGGCCATCATTGGGTCATCACCACCATTTACTATTTTACAAAGTGGGTTGAGGTCATCCCGCTTAGTGGCATGTGTGGGAAGATCATTGCCAAATTTTTCCTAAACTAGATTATTTTTAGGTTTGGGGTTCCCACTATAATTATGGCCAACCCCTTGAGATGTGTGAGCTTGCTAAACACTTTGGGTTCAAGTGTCACTTCTCCTTTACCCATTACCCCCAAGGAAATTGGAAAGTAGAGTATTCAAATAAAACTTTGAAGAAGATGCTTCTTTATACTATTGCCCAGTCCAAGAGGGACTAGAAACTTATTCTCTGTCCTACCCTTTGGGCTTATCAAATAGCTTTTGAATGGCTATGGGGGTAACCCCATACTCTCTTATCTATGGGTTTGATGTTGTTATTCCATTAGAGGTCTTAATCCCTTTATTTTGGGTTAAGACATTTAGGTCTCTTTCTGATAAGGAAGAACATGCCACTCACCTCTCCAAGCTTGAGCAATTAGATGAGTGATGCCTGACCACTCTTGAGTATAATCATGCTTACCAACATCATCAATGCCATTAATTTGAGAATTTAGTGCACCCTGGTCAATTTAAGGTAGTTGACATAGTCTTCATTTTTGATAAGGAGCACCATAAGATGGGCAAACTTACACACAAGTGGTTTCACCCTTTTTTCATCACTACCTATCTATAGAATGGGGCTTTTCATCTCTTGAACCTTGAAGGTGAGCCCCTATGGTACTTGATCAATGGGTTACACCTCAAGACATTTCATGTCTAAGGCCTACATGGCCCTCCAATAAAGTCACCTATGGTGGTAAGGTGAGCCTTTCCTCTCTTATAACACAACTAAACTCTATGTTATTGGTATATGGGTGTGCATGTGGGTTCTTTATTAGGAGTTTCTACTATTTAATCACATGTATCTAGTAGTCTATATCAAATGAAACATACACATCACACATAAAATCATATACACACATGTGATAATAATGAGAATACCACTATATATACATTTGATGTGTTTTTCTCTAGGTACATCACATGGCTTATAATTTGCCTAGGCTTGTAGTCCCCAAAAAATACCACATACATAGCTAAATATGCATACCATTGTCAACCTATGATTGGGAACTATCTATTATAGTCATACTCTAGGTGGATATCCTGATCTCTACCTCTTGACCAATCAAGTTATGGTCTCCTCCAGTGTATCTAGTTGATTTTCCCTCACTCCAGGTACCTCAACTCCTCTAGATTGATCTTGAGCTAGCTTAGCTTGGAATCGATTGATCTCAGTCTCTTCTCTAGCTAGTTACACCTTGGCCTCCACTGTAACTACCCAATGGTTTACTGTGGACACCTTTTATTGTAATGAATTTGCCTCTATATGTGGTATTTAATGTGATGACCTCACCAACTCAAGAGAGGCTAATACACCCACCTACCAAAAATAAGTATGTGATTGTACCCCTACTGATAAATGTGGTACCTACTCTATCATGGGTGTCACCACCACATAAGGAATAGTTCCCCAATATTAGGTCCACCTAGAATCCATTACAGCTATGTTGGTGTTTTACACACACACATAGAGCATATGTGCTAGTCACATATTAGTTTTTACTAAAGATGAGGACAAAGATAAAGTGATATCTAGCAAACACAATTATCTTACTCAGTAATGTTGATGGCCTCTATGGCCCTCTTAGAGGTCATTCTCCTCCTAGTAGTGGTGGTTCTCACTATGGTGGGATCTCTCCACTACCTCCCCCCTCATTCTATCTCCCCTGCCAGCCCCAACTAGCTTGGGTTATGCTTATCTCTCCCACCCCACCAAAGCTTATCTCCCTAGATGATGGTATAACCCTTGTGGACCTTAGATCTCCTCCCATCCCATATAGGGCTCTAACCTAAATCCTTTGGCCACATTATATACCTAAGGGATCATGAATTTAGCTACCCACTATATCCATATCTAAGGTGGTTTGCATGGACCCAACCCTATTTGCAAACTATGTAGTCCATGTCATGCCCTCCTGTAATGCAAGGTATGCATCACTACCATATGGTGTCCTCATCCATGTTAGTGAGAACCTATTTTAATCCCAAGACATATACTCACCTCAAGCATATCTTTGGCCTCCTTCTACATATGAGACAACTCCTATCCATGAGAGTGGTAGTCACCCTATACTCTAACTAATTTATAACCTCCTAACCATGGTCTCTATTATCACTATCCTAAGAGTGGGTACCTCTGACAATAATTATGTGATATACACTCCATGGTTATTTCATTAATGATGGGGTCCCATCAAGTAGAGTGCTACTACCACTATATCTTACACTGATGATAACTCTATCTCTTTGCTCATCAACTCTACCCCATAGAGTTGATAGACATCCTCAATATTGAAGATGACCTCTAACTCAAGCACCAATTGGAACACATGCCTCTCTAGTACCCATGCAATCACCAATGCATTCACCAGGTCCCTAGAGTAATGTAATGAGGGCATGTGTACTAGTCTCAAAAGTATTACACTCTACAAGTGATCCTAGTCTATCATAGGTAGAGTATCTACCTCCTCAACCAACCATACTAGTAATCTCTCATGGTTGGTCACCTCACATGGCCCATCTTGCTATATTGGTCATTCTCTCACCTATGAAGGTCATCCCTCCTCTAGTATGTTAACTCCCTCACGTGTCTATACAAGAAAGTGAATAGGCAAATGCATTACTCTATCAGTGAAAAAATGAGTAAGATTAAGTAAAGAACAATGTTTTTATCTATCTAGCTTCATTTTCCCTTTACCTCCCTATGTTGGCCCCTTTTAGGACCTCTTAGGTTCTTCCAAGCTCCCTAAGGCATGTTCTAGGGCTTTTTTACCCTAGGTCATAGTTTTTTAGGCAAAGCCATGGGCTAGGTAGGCCAGGCTATGACTTGGGTATGCCTAAGCCATGACTTGTATTGGGATACCTATAGGATACCTAGGGCTCTTTCTTTCTTAACCCAAGGGCCACGTTTCAAGCTCCCATGGGTCCCATTCTCTTTGACTCATCAAGATTGACATTATGACTCCTTTTTAATTTAAGGTTTATTTTGGCTTATTGTGGCCCTATTTTGGTCCTCATAACCCCTTTTATATACCTTTGACCTCCCAAGCCCATGCCCCATCTTGTGGGCACCCAGGGATAGAAGTTACTTGTTGTACTTCTTTTAGTTAGTCATTTTTTTTCTTTTCCATAGTCAATCCATTCTAACTCCCTCTCTCTCTTTTCTTCATCATGGTTGTAGGTAGGGTTGTCAACTAGCTATATTGGTTTGAGACTTGTTCTAGTCTTACTAACTAGTCTTTGTCTTCTCCATAATTCCTCCCACTTTCCCTTGTTACCTCTCAGCATGGCCGGTGTTGGTCAACTACTATGATTGTGGCTTGATTTCATTCTTTGTTTCCCTAGTACAACTTTCTTAAAACTAATTCACTTTAAGATCACTTTTTGATAGTTGTTAGTCTTGCATTCTTGACCCCCATCATGGTGCACCTCTCAGTGGTCATTCACACAAATGGTGGTAGTCAAGGTAACCCAAGATCAATAGCTATGGCTTGGGTTATCGATGATTTATGGGGATATGAGATTATTGCAACTAGTTTCTTCCTTATCAATGAGATGAATAATGTCATTGAGTATCATGAAATCATTGGCACCTTGACTGATACCAGTTAGTTAGGAAAATGTTGTGTAGTTATTCTCTAACTCACTCTTATCCATGTCTCAACTCACTAGTGTTTAGGCCATCCTTATCTCTGATTTGCTCCCCCTCTTCAAGGTAGCATGTGATTTACTCTGTTTCTTTAAGGATGTCTAGTTCATCCATATCCCTTGCAAGGAGAAAACTAGAGTTGATGCCCTAGTGAATGTCATTTTTTATAGTATGATTTGATTTGATATCACTTATGTCCCTTATTTTTAGGAGTTGGAACTAAAGCTAGAACTAGAGTTGGATTGTGGATTACACAACATTTGTACTCTCACCTATGGATCATGTTGTCAACTTATTCTACAACCATCCTTATCTAGTAAGTGTAAGTAATATTTCCTTTTATATTTTTAGTTATTTATTTACTTTACTTTGGTGTGGCTTCTAGGTACTACATATCACTCCTTATTCATTAAAACACTAGATGTTTATACCTTAGGGGCATATGTAATCGTACTTCTTGTGACCCTAATCCTCCCTATGATTACACATCAACTCATGTACAAAATATCAACCCTAATAATCCTAATTTGAGACATATTCCACCTTCTTATACCTCTTTTGTATTTTATTTTTACCCTTCATACATCCTTAGTCCATCTTGGCCCTTTTGCACATACGACAAGCCTTTTAGGGACCCCCCAGGGCCTTTCAAGAGCCTTTTGATTATCCTAGGCCCTTGTTTGACCCTATACATAGTTTGTGTGAAAGAAACCCATAGCCTAAGCCACACGTTTCCTTCATAAAATCAACATCCTATTCCATGACCTAGGCAAAATGCATGCAAAAGTGCCTATTTAGAGTCAAACGATCAAAAATAGCTAATTTTAGGTCTTTTGGTAGATTGGTATTGGGATATATGCCTCATTATCATTCATTTTAGCCTCTCTTTTATATCTCTACACTCCTTTATTCTTACTCCCTCCCTTCACTATCATGCCTTCTTGAATCTCTCTTGATTCATTCTTGGCACTCTTGAGCTTGATTGGTGATAGAGGATCCCATATGATGCTACACATTTGCTTAGAGACTCCATTGGTCTTCTCAATTATTCCTAGTTTATTTTGGCTTGCTTATAGAATCTACATTTTTCATTGCACCTAATTTGTGAACTTTTTTGGAGATCTTACACCATTTCAAGTTCTCACTTCACCTCATCCTTTGCTCTTGGCTTTTGGTTTGGACTTTAGGTTGCACATAAATTGGTCTTCCTCTTATATTGCTCCCTAGCTCAGATTCCTAGTTGGTATAACATATGCACATATTTTTTATCTTGATTTACGTGCACTTTTATATGTAGAGTGAAACTCCATTGTTTTGTGTTATATATATATATATATATATATATATATATATATATATATATATATATATATATATAATAGGATTTGATTTGTTTTGTTTATTTAGTTGTTTTGTGCATTGTTTAGAATAGTTTCTAAAGTTTATGCATTCATATGTGGTTACAAGTATCTTCATGGCCTAAAATATTTACCATTAAATGTCATTCTTGAATTGGAAACATTTTTATTACATAGTAGGACTCTAAAATCTCAAAATCAACTAGGCAACTTACTTAGACAATCTCTCTCTCTCTCTCTCTCTCTCTCTCTCTCTCTCTCTCTCTCTCTCTCTCTCTCTCTCTCTCTCTCTCTCTAAACTAGAACATTAAATTGTTAGAAAATAATAGTGTTGAATTCGAAGGACATCTCAAACCTAGACTAGGCATGCTCTTGAATCTCTTCTTGAAATTTTTTTTATTGCTTAAAACATCTTTAGTTTGGCCTAAAAGTTCCTTATCATCTAGATTTACATCTCATTTTTTATCTCTCTTTATTTGTTATTATTGTTTCCACAATTTATATGCAATCAATAGTCTAGTCTTAGCTACTTGTGTTATTGTGATTAGACCCACTAGAAACACATCCTTTATGTGCATGATCATTTTATCCCTAACCTATTTCATAATTATTTCTATAGCCTGGTGCAAGATAGAAAACTAGATAGCCACTATAGACCTCCTATAGCCCATAGAATCCCTGAGCCTTCTAGCCTCTTAGTGGTTTACTTTAACACCCTACCAAACACTAGTGGTTCTATTCTAATTATTGGAGCTACACTTCCCATTATCAAATCATCCATCATAGCCAAGTCTATTCCCCATGAACCTAGTCCTCCCATCTCTCATGAACCCTCTCACACATCACATCAAATACTCTTTATTGAGAGGTCAATTATGGAAAATGAATCTTCTACTCACAACACTACAATATGTACATTAGAGCTATCAATAGAGTTAGCACAAATATTATTTTCATCAGGATCATGCACAATGTTGTTTTCAAAATTAGCTCAGCTCATTTTTAGAACAACCTCTACGAAACTTGTCCATTTCACCTTTTTCTCTCTAAGTTCATTTTTTTTAGATGAGTTTTTCTTGTTCTCATGTTTGCTCAACTAGCATCGTTCGAAGTTCATAACATGTTTTTGTTACGTTTTCCCCAAAATGTGAAAGTTGTTACAGTCTCGATGTAACTAGGGGACAAATTTCCTTTTTCCCAGAGTTAGTCCTCCCTGTTATCCTTTTCATGCAAAGGTAGCAAATTTTTCCATCAATGCATTTCTTTTTCTTTTTCCATATAGGACTGGGGAATTTTTCTACCCTTGCATCCAAAATGCAGGAGCAATGAAATTTATTTCCCCTACATTTTTCTCCTTCCCATGCAAGAGCATAAAATTTTGCTGCCCCTGCATGTCTTTTAAATTTTAGTGTAGGAGTGGTGAATTTTGCCACCCCTACACTGCCTCATTTTTTGCACATGGCATTTATGGTCACGTGTGTTGAGTGGTTGGGGCCAATTTTCATCCCATTTAATCTCTTTTTGGTTCTTTTTTGATTTATTTCCTCCTGTCGGGATGCCTTTCTCCTACCACTGTGCTCCTTTCCTCCTCTTCCCTTCCTCCCCATTATCCTTTTCATGATTTTCCTCAGTGTTAGGGCAGAAAATTTCACCACCCTTCCTTTTTTCCTAAGTCTTCCTACCTATGTAAGGGTGGTAAATTTCACCACCCTAACACTACATTTCCCTCTCTTACACTAGCAGCAAATTTCCCCACTGATGTAAGTCAACCCAACCAAGGTATAAGGGCAGAAAATTTTGCCATCATTACACCTATTTTTATTAAGTGTAATAGTAGAAAATTTTGTTGCCCTTACACATTCTCTTCCCAACATGTATAGGCGGCAAATTTTGTCATTGATGCATTTTCCCATATCACATGCACAAGCGGCAAATTTTTCCGCCTATGCATGTAGACCATCCCACATGCCAGGGTGGTAGATTTTGCCACCCTTGCATCTTTTTTGTCCATTTCCTCTAACTCCAAAGATTTTTTGTTCCTTCCATTTTTCATGCCTCCTCCCCATTTTCCTCTCGATTTCCAATCCGCTCACACCTCAGCCCTGTGATAGCCAAACCTCCACAGGATGCAACCCTAGAGGATTTTGACATGAGCAAAAATTTCATTTCTCATGTTGAGTTGTGGAAAGTAACTCATGAAGGTGTGAAGAGCAACCTACAGTTAGCAATGGATATCATGGTCCAAAAATTTGACAGGGAGAAAGAGATGAAAGATTATTACAAGGCAAAGACAGAACAATTAATCGTGGTAGTCAGGAGATTCACTTTTGCTCCTAAAGTAGCAACCCCAGAATCCTTTTCCATAAATGATCTTGTTATACAAAAAGTAGAGAAAACCTACATGAAAGGGAAAGTACTTGAAGATTATATAGAAAGGATGCATACACAAGGAATTTTCTTGTTTACAGAGGTTTCTGAGAAGACAAAGAAGATGAATAAAATAAAGGCAAATTTAGAAAACCTCGTCTCTCTTATTTCTCAAGATATTGATAGTACAAATAAATATCTTAGCAAGTGGGTAGAGATGAAGGCTCTGAAAAAACACATCTTAGTATCGATTGGCATCATTGCCAATAAATATTCATATGTTGAAAACAAAGAATCACTAATATACAAAATCCAAGTACTTAAGGAGCTGAGCGAAGATCTCGAGTCTTCCAAGGACACTAGTGTGAAAAGTGACACCAGCCTGTTGAATAGACTAGAGGAATTGCCTTCGAGACTCACCTCTAGAGATAATCAATTTCTTTCAGTAGAAGAGATGATTCAAGAATTCAAAGGTATGATCCAAAGAGATTTTGAAGAGAAAGTGTTTTCAAAGACTTCTGTGGATAACATTTTAGATACTCACTTAACTCTAGATAATTTAAGAACCAGGTTAGCTAGTCATGCCAAAGCAATCACAACATCGAAAGACACTACAATCAGAGCCAAAGTAATATTCAAGAATACCATTGCACTAGACAATATAGGAATTCAAGCATCTATTTCTATGTATGATGCTCATCTGAAGAAGTCCGGTGGCAAGAGTTGAATTATTCCTCCATTCTCTCTTCTTTCTTTCTTCTCATGTACTTTTGTCATGTAAAAGTACATGCACTTTTTTAATATGTAATTACATGTAAAAAATCTAGAAAATATCCCAAAGTCAATGATGACTCATCTTTGACTAGGTTTTTAATATTTTAATTTTTTTCCAATTTTGAAGGTTTCTCCATATATAGAGAGGGAACCTCTTTTGTAAAATATCTTTGGATAATTAAGAGCAAAAACTCTACTAAAATTGAGACACTTCTTGAGACTTTGTGCTCAATTTGTAAATCATATTTTGTCGAATGAATGAGAAATAGGTTAATTTCAGACTTTATGTTGAAGTAATTTGTGTTACTTAGGAAATAGTTCTTATGTTTTCTTTCTTGATAATCTCTCATCTATTCGATTTAATAAGCAAAGTGTGTGTATTGAAATTATCTAAAGACATGTATAAAGGATAAAAGAAAGACTTTGAGCTACTTTTATCTTGGTGACCCTTTTATCCATTGTATTTTTAAGTGAAGATTTTGGGCTTTATTTCACTTTACTGTTATGTGTGTTCTGAATCAGTAAAGGAGGCAACGTAAGACATTGTGCTTTTGTGGGTTTCCTTATGGACTTTTTTACTACTTTAGGAGATTTTTTGCTATGTGTTGGATACCATTCCTGAAAGAAGAGGAATGCTTTCAGCCATCGATCGAGACCTCCTTCTTTTGTTCCTTGAACATCATCTCTAAAAAAAGAGAGATGGATGGTGTTATACTAACCTGAGTATTATTTTATATTTATTTATATACATATATAGCATATAAAGTGATTTATAAGGAACCTCCCCTTGATGAGAGGAGAGATTTATCTCATTAAGATGTGGTAAACCTACACTTTTTGTGGCATAAATCTCCTTATATTATGGTTGATATACCCATTTTGTTATCAGTGAGTTGATGACAAAATATTCACCCAACAACTTTTGGTGACTCCACTGGGGACACAAACATGCATTTTGAACCCTCAAGCTTCAACTTGAAGCAACTTCAGTTCCTTTTTCATTTGACACTCTGACAGATCCATCATACACATGAGGCTAGAGAGCTCAAGGTAATATTGATCCTGTATTCAAGTTGGTGTGACAAACTAATTTTGATATTTCTCCTCCACCATCTCGCCTTCGGTGAACTAGAAGTTTCCCTCCTACCAACGCTAGATCTCCCATACCTGGTGAAGCTTCTAGTCTCAATACTGGTAAGGCTTTATCTTTATTGACCCCACCAAGATTTGTTATCCTACCATTTAATTGTCCTATCATAATAGCTCAAGGTTTGTGGGGCAATTCTTTTGGCCCTCTTAATTTGACCCCACCCCTACACGAACTACCTCATAGTTCTAGAAAGAATTTTCCTAAATTTTTTGGTGACGAGAAGGTTCACCCTGACTAGCATATTGTTTCCTTCTCTATAGCAAGTGGTGTAATAGGTGTGGAATTTGAAGATGTAGTAGTGAGACTTTTTGTAGAAACTCTGCAAGGTGTTGTCATGGATTGGTTTTACCACCTTCAAGCTCAAACTATAACTGACTATAATACACTCAAATCCAAATTTGAATCTAGGTTTAAACCTGCTAAAGATGTGCATGCCTTATTAGCTCAACTTACACAGATAAAGAAGGAATCCCATGAGCCCATGAGGGATTTCATAGCCAAATTTAATAAGTTAAGGAACTAGATTCCTACCATCGCTCAGCCCACGTTGGAGAATCTCAAGTTCTTTTTCATCAATTTGTGACTTCCTGAAGTAAGTTTTCTATTGAGGCAGGCTGGCCCTATGGATCTCACGATGGCTCAAAATTTGGCTACTGAGATTGAGGATGATCTTATCCTAGTAGCTAAGATCAGAAAAGACTCCAATAAAAGTAGATTTTCTTCATCTGCTGAAAGTTCTTCTACAAGCACTACAGATCCTATGGTGCAAAAGTTGACAAATATACTGATAGCTTTGAAAATACAAATGGCCTAAGGTACGTCTACTCCCACTTATCAAGATATGCCAAGGAGAACATTTCAAAATCAGCAATATCAAGGCAATTATGCTGGATACCAAGGGCAACCAAATCACCTACCTCCCCCACATGGGAAACTTGCCATTGAAGCAACACTTTCCAATTCAATAGTCAGTTACCTGGAGGCTGAACATGATTTCTCACTCCAACCTGAGTTGGACCAGCAAGATGATGCTAATCTCTTTGAAGAGTAGGAAGAAGAATTAGCTAGTGACTCTAATATCAGTTTCCTAGATTATCAAGATGAAGTTGGAAGTAAAGGAGAAGGGTTTGATGGATCTTATACTATTTTTACCATATCTCAAAACTAGTCAAATCCACAAATTGACAAAGGAAAATCAAAAGAATAACCTCAGTCAGTGGTCTCCATCACTAAACGAGGGACTCCATTGCCTTCCCAACCAAAAGATTAGGTAACTAACAAAAAAGTAAGTACCTCAAACCATCTCATATCTTCCACCTCTATTGCTCAGACCAGTGCCACACCCACTAAAGATCAAGATGATGGGCCCTCTTCCTCTATCTCAAATTCATTTCAATTATTTGATATAATTGATCATGCCAAAAAGACTAAGATTCAAATGACTGAGATTGAGTATTTGCAAGCCAATCCTAAACAGTTTGATAGGTTGGTAGAATATGTAAAAAATAAAGCCATTTCCATAGGACAAGATTCTTTAAAGGCAACTCATGATTCCCCCAAAGATAAATCCACCCAAAATAATATTGTCATGACTCCTCCTATTGCTCCCAAGAAAATAGAACCTTTTTATGTTTTTCTACTGATAAATGGTTATAAATTGAGTAATTACATAATAGACTCTGGAGCTTTTGATAATGTGATGCCTGCTAAGGTGGCAGATTCCCTTGGTCTAACTTTGACCAAAACATTTGGGAGGTGTTTTTCTGTGGAAAACAAGCAAGTCCCACTCCTTAGTCAAATAAAAGATGCCCAATTTGTGTTCATAGCTTTTTCATAAAAGAGGATAAAAATAATGGTCCTGGTGGCTGATGTTCTAGCCTCTTACAATATCCTTCTTGGGCAAAATTTATACAAGGATGTTAGTGGTGAGCTAAGCATGGACTTGTCTGAAGCAAGGATCTCAATTCAAGGTATTATGAAGAGATTGCTTCCTGAAAAAGAGGCAAAATATGTAGTCACTCAATTGTCAGCACCAGAAGCTCAAATTTTATTCGAGTCTTCAAGCATGGGTAACTACTTCTTATCTATAGATGAAGTTCATGAAGCATCTGATAAAACTCCTACAGGTAACAACTTGGAAATGTATTCAATTAACACAGCATGAAAATCAGTGAAGCAAAATGAATGCATGGAAGAATCTCTTCCTCCAAATGAAGAAGTTTTCAAAGAAAAAGTGGTGTCTAGTGAGGTATGGATTTTAGAACTTGATGGCAGCTACTCCTCTACCAGTTTAAGAGCTAGGGTTGTGTTGGTATCTCCTCAAAGAGATATTATTCCTTTATTCTACAAGTTACAGTTCAGCAACACCAACAACACAACTAAGTATGAATCCCTATTGCTTGAATTGTAGGCTGCTAGAGAAAAAGGCATTAAACTCCTTCATGCTAAAGGGGATGTCGAATTGGTGGTTTGTTAGGTAATAAAATTCTATCAAACTAACAATGAAATATTGTGCCACTACCGCAATCTAGTCTGGAACCAAATTGAAAACTTTGATGCTTTTAGCATCTCTGCCATTTCGAGAGAATTCAATGACCGAGTGGATGCATTGGCTATTTTTACTACTCTCTTAGTTCCCCACCTAGACTTTAAAAGAAACAAGTACACTATTGAACTAGTCTTTTGACCAAGTGTACCTAATAATGCCAGTCATTGGCAAGTATTCAACAATGACAATCAAATCATTGCCTTCTTGGAGCAAAAAGACAGCTTCAAATAGCTACATTTTGAAGGTAGTGAACTTCTAAAATGTGAGACAACTTCTAAATCAAATATAGATGCAAGTGAGGAGTTCTTACAATTTAAAGGGAATAAGATTCTCAAAAGCCTAGTTTCCTTAGAGAAATTGTCTGATAACCATGACAGATTCATCAAACAACAGTGAATGGATTCAAGCTCCTCTCAAGATTTTGATCAAGTAAATCTAGGAACCAAGGGAGATCCTAAGATGGTGAACATTGAGAAATGTTTCACTCCTAAGGAGAGATTTAAGTTCACTACTCTATTCTGCTAATTTATAGATGTCTTACCATATTCTTATGATGACTTGAAATCACTTAGGCCTGATGAAATTCGGCATGACATTCCTCTTAATGCTAACTCAGTGCCTTATAAGCAAAAGTCTAGGCAATATAATCCAAAAATATCAAGTACCATTTTATCTAAGATACAACAAATACTTGATGCTAGGATAATTTTCCCAATCCATCACTCCACATGGATTGCTAATATAGTGCTTATGAGAAAGAAGAATGGTGAAATTTGAATCTATGTGGACTTCAGAAAATTGAATCAGTTATCTTTAAAAGATAAATACCCTCTCCCTATCATGGATCAAGTTCTACAGATGGTGATATGTTTAGAGATGTTATCAATTCTAGATGGTTTCTTAGGGTACAATTAGGTTGAAGTTGGAAAAGCAGATCAGCATAAGACTGCCTTCACCACACTTTGGGGCACCTTTGCTTATCGAAGAATGTCTTTTGGTCTGATAAATGTAGGTGTCACATTTCAAAGATCGATGGACCTCACTTTTAAGGATGAAATGGGTAAGTTCATTGTAGTATACATGGATGATTTGATGGTATTTTCAAAGCATCATTCTGACCATGTCCACCACTTACAAAGAATACTGGAACGCTATCGTCAGAATGGTATTTCTCTAAATCCCAAAAAATCTATCTTTGGGGTGATAAAAGGGAAACTTCTCAGACATATTATGTCCCAAGAAGGTATTAAAATTGACTCAGAAAGAGTCAAGTCCATCCAAGAGCTTACTCTGTCTACTAGTAAAACTGCGGTTCAGTCTTTCTTCAAAAATGTGAATTTTCTTCGAAGGTTCATCCTTGAGTTTGCTGAGAAAACTCCCCACATTTTCAACATGATGAAAGGAAAATCCACCTTCAGGTGGACTATAGGGGAAAATCAGTGTTCAAAGGCATCAAAGAAGCAATCGCTCATGCACCAATTCTAGTTTGTCCAGACTACACCAAAGACTTCAAAATATACAGTTATGCTTCTAAACATACACTCTCAACTATTTTGGTTCACCAGAACTAAGAAGGTGTGGAATCTCCTATTTCCTTCATGAGTTGTCCACTCAAAACTCATGAGATAAAATATTCAAACATAGAGAAGCATGCGTATGCAGTGGTCAAAGCAGTTAAGCACTTCAAATTTTATATCCTGAATTCACATACTGAGGTTTTAGTGCCTAATATAATGGTGAAATCCATTTTGACTCAATAGGAGTTTGGTAAAAAGAGAGGTAATTAGATTGCCAAGATCTAAGAGTTTTATCTATACATGAAACCTACCAAACTTGTGTGGGGAAAGGGTTTTTGTTAGTTGATTGCTAACAACATTCCCAAGGGAGTAGAAAATGAAAAAATGGAGGTCGAATACATGCCTACGGTCCTCTTTGTTGCCACTATTGATGAGTGGTATTTTGACATCACCCATTTTCTGACCTATGGTGAGTATCCCACTCATCTCTCCTACAAGGAAAAATAGAATGTTAAACTAAAAGCTGCTAGCTATGTTTTGTGGGATAATGGTTTGTATAAAAGAAGACTAAATGGGGTATTTCTTTGTTGTGTCGATAAGGTACAATAAGATAAACTTTTAGAGTCTTTTCACAATTCAGCCTATGGAAGACATTTTTCTATAACAGTGACAATGCATAAAATTCTATGAGCAAGGTACTATTGGCCTACACTATTTCAAGATGCCTACAAATGGGTGCATAGATGTGAATTATGTCAGTAGTTTGTCAGAAAGCCTAAACTAGTCGCATTACCCATCAAGCCATTAATAATCAAAGAGCCTTTTCAATAGTGGGGTATTGACTTCATTGGCGCAGTTAACCCATCTTTGAGTGCTAGACATGATTATGTCCTTATGGTGATTGATTACTTTACCAAATGGGTGGAAGCCATCCCAACCAAGCACGCTACGTCTGAAGTGGTGTGTAATTTTGTTAAGGAAAATATCATCTCCTGATTTGGGGTTCCACTTAAAATTGTAACAGATAATGCAGCCTATTTCTCTTCACATGAAATTACTCAGTTTTACTTTTATTATGGAATTACCCTATCCCATACTTCAAATTATATCCCATAAGAGAATGGCCAAGTAGAATTGAGTAATAAGAACCTGGTTACTACTATCAAGAAATTGGTAGATGACAATCAAAGAACTTGGCACAAAGCACTGTTTGATGCTTTATGGGTAGATAGGATTAGACCCAAGAGGGTCATAGGCATGTCACCATTCCAACTTTTATATGGCTTGAATGCGAAGATACCTATCACTCTAGAACTACCAGCGCTCAGGTTAGCCAAAGCAATCGAATATTCAACCTTCAAAAATTCAATCGATAAAAGGATCATGTGTTTAACTGAATTGAATGAGCAGCAAATCATGGTGGTGGATCAGATTATGGTACATCAAAATTAGGTGAAGAAACTTTTTGACAAAAGGGCTAAGGTTCATGATTTTCAAATTGGAGATCAAGTCTTGTTGTGGGACAAGAGGAGAGAACTAAAGGGAATGCACAAAAAATTTGATTCTTTGTGGAGAGGTCCATTTACCATTTGACAACTCTATGGTGAGAATAGCTTCTTATTGGAGTATCAAGATGGATCACCATTTTCACTGCCCCATAGTGGGCAACACCTGAAGCATTTCAATCCTTGAAGTTTAGATGGATCCTCTTGTATATTTGTATAGTTTTTATGTTTTGTTTGTTTTCTTTCATTTTTAGCGTGACTCTGTAGCTCAATGGCTTGGATGAAGGCACTTAGAGACTGGTTTTTACTCCTATTGATCGATTCGATCAAACAAAAGTTCTCCAACATGAGCCAGTTGTTGTTTCCAAAATTATCTTAGCTCATTTTTGGAACAACCCCTATGAAACTTGTCTGTTTTGCCTTTTTCTTTCTAAGTTCATTTTTTTAGATGAGTTTTTCTTTTTCTCGTGTTTGCTTAACTGGCATCATTCAAAGTTTTTAATGTCTCTTTATTACATTTTCCCCAAAATATGAAAGTTGTTATAGTCTCGATATGACCAGGGGACAAATTTCCTTTTTCCCAGAGTTAGTCCTCCCTATTATCCTTTTCATGCAAAGGCGGCAAATTTTGTTGTCAATGCATTTCTTTTTCTTTTTTCATGTAGGAGTAGTGGATTTCACCACCCTTGCATCTGAAATGCAGGAGCAGTGAAATTTTCCAGCCCTATATTTTTCTCCTTCCCATGCAGGAGCGGCAAATTTCACTGCCCCTACATGTCTTTTAAATTTTAGTGTAGGAGCGGTAAATTTTGCTGCCCCTACACTACCTCATTTTTTATGCATGGCATTTATGGCCACATGCATCAAGTGGTTAGAGCTGATTTTTACCCCATTTAATCTCTTTTTGGTTCTTTTTTGATTTATTTCTTCTAATCCCCCTCCTGTCCTCTGCCTCTAGACGATCCAAGAAGCAAGAAGAAGTGTGTTTCATCAGATTCAAGTTCTCATCGCACGTTATTTTCCAGGTAGGTTTTTTTTTTCAGATTTTATTTTGAGTTCTTTCCTTTTTTTAGTTTTTCTTTTAGTTTTTTTTTTCTCCTTTTCCTTTCCTTCCGTCAGGATGCCTTTCTCCTCCCACCGCACTCCTTTCCTCCTCTTCCCTTCCTCCCGGTTACCTTTTTCATGCTTTTCCTCAGTGTGAGGGTAGTGAATTTCACCATCCTTCATTTTTCCCTATGTCTTCCTACCTATGTAAGGGCAGCAAATTTCACTGCCCTAACATTGCATTTCCCTCTCTTACACCGGTAGCAAATTTTGCTACCGATGTAAGTCGACCCGATCAAGGTGTAAGGGTGGCAAATTTTGCCACCGTTACACCTATTTTTTTTCCGAGTGTAAGGGTGGAAAAATTTTATACCCTTACATGTTCTCTTCCCAACATGTATAGGTGGCAAATTTTGTCATCAATGCATTTTCCCATCTCACATGCACAAGCGGCAAATTTTGCCTCCTATGCATGCAAACCATCCCACATGCTAGGGTGATAGATTTTGCTGCCCTTGCATTTTTTTCTCCATTTCCTCTAACCCTAAAGAATTTTCATTCCTTCCATTTTTCACACCTCCTCCCCATTTTTCTCTTGGTTTCCAACCCGCTCGCACCTTGGCCCTGTCGAGTGCCCTTCCTTGGTCATGATCACCTAACATGCAATTTCCCTAAATTGCCAATTTTTCTCTAATTGCATGATCATGATTCTTATCACAGTTCCCCCTGAGGATCCTCCTTCATCGATGTCCTCTCAACAAAGGCTCATCCCAATGACTGAAGCTTCTTCGAAGAAGTCAAAGGCCATGAAGTACCAATATCAAGGTGTTTTCCCAATCACCTATGTTACTTCTAATGTCGATGACATTAGAGACACAGAGATCAACCATGTGGATATGGCTGAGTTTATGGAGAGAACCAAGGCAACAAACTCAAGCTCAGAGATGAAAAGAATAATTGAGAGCAATATCCATCTAGTCTCCTCTTTCCCTGTAGTGGTGCATCACACAGAGTTCATCTTCTAGTGCACCCATTTCTATAACAAAGAGACTAGGATAGTGTCAAATGCCAATGGCAACATGATAATTCGACTGGACCCTGAATTTATCAATAAAGTTTTCATGTGCCCCCTACTACCGAAGTACTAAAAATTGACTTTATTGAGGCATAAAAAGAGTATGACAAAGATCCCAAGAGCATGAAAAAGGTGATGAACAATAGATGACTCGAGACTCCCAGAGCCAACTTGTCTAGATGGCCATAGAATTTTTTGAGAAGTGATTTTATAGAAGAAGTTGGTGACTTAATTACTCTTCTTAGCAGAGTATGAGGTCTACCATCTTCTTCCCAATTCTATGAATAGATGTATCCCTTTATTAAGATAATTCTACAAGGGAAACAAGTCATCTTCTCGGGTGAGCAAATCATCAACACTCTTCATGAGCAATTGATAAAGGTGTCTACTAATTCAAAGTTTTATATGACTTCATACTTAGTATACATTAAAGCTTTAATGCAAACCTTTCCAAGTTTGACAATAGAAGGAGACAGAAGAACCACCTCGATTTATTCATATTACCCTCAGCTAACACTAAAAAGATCAATTCATCACTTTAGGAGGGTAAATGATGCCTTTTTCATAGTATTTTTGTGTCTTTTCGATCCTTAGCTAGAACAGAATAGAGTATCAAATGAAGCCTGGATGGTCATCAATGATTTTGGCTGCATGTTTTTACAATTCTCCTCCTTGAGCTATCTATGGGTTGGCTTTTTTCAAGGCTATCCCTACATGCTCCCCAGATTTCCTTCTAACAAATTATTCTTAATGGAGATATGTAGATAGATTATTGTCATACACACTAAGCAAATGGAACTTAAGAAGCCAAGTTTTAGTTCCCAATAGAAATTGGTAGATACTTAGTTTTGACTGTTGCCAAAGCAAGGATAATGGAGATAGAAATGCAACTGGTGACCATGAAGCAGTTTAAAAGAAGGCTCAATTTTGACTATAGGGGTGTCAAGGATATGATCAGAAAAAAAGACTCAATTTCATGAGCCCATGATTGAGGACATTTGGATAGACTTGAGAATAGTGGAAGAGATCAGAAGAATAGACTACAGCAGACTAACTCTAGAGTAGATTGAATATCTAGGTCTTACAGATATTCCCCCTAATTTGGTTGATGATAAAAATATAATTAATAGTAGATACCTGGCTGAAAAAGTCACTAACTCTACTCTTCTTCCAATTCAGTGGTCCCAAAAGGAGTTGACTTCTTTAAGGATGAGATTCGAACCAATGTTGGCCAACACCAATGATTGGCTAGCGGCCAAAAGAGTCACATTGAAGGAATTCATCACAAGATTAGAGGCTAAATTCTAAGAAGAAACAAGGAAGAGAGTAGAGAAGAAAACTAAGAATAAAGGTGACATTCTTTCTCCTTCTAGGCCTCACAAGCCTAAGATCATCTTTGTGTCAAAGAAATTAAAGGTTGCTGAGAAGGAGCCAAAATCAACAGCTATGGGGGCTGGAGAACAAAGCACTCAAGAATAGGTGACAGAATGGATGGAGATGGATGATAGGCCTTTAGAGAAATAGATAACTAAAACTCTATCTCCCCAAGAAGGGGCACAACCACTTGCAGGGGTTTCTTCTTCACCACCCTAATCCCCTGTGGCATCTCCTTCACTTCTTTCTCCCATCAGCATTTCTTCTTCTAGAGCTGCCTCTCCTTTTGAATTTATTTTTAGTGATCCTCAAGGTGCTTCTAGAGATGTCCTTTGATCCTCAAGATCTATCCCTAGTCTCTCATCTCCTTCTTTCAATATTGGAGACAGTTTTGCCATCGACCAGCCAATGGCTGATATAGTTTCACCTTTTACACCCACTATGCTTGTAATTCCCACTAGTAGTGCAGATGTTACCCCAGTAACACTAGCTACAAGGACTGTTGCCATGGTAAGTGCTTTTGCTCTCCCACCTTGGTTATCAACATTCACACTTAAAAGGAAGAAGAAAGCCATCTCTACAGATGACTTTAATTTTGGCAAAATAGTGCCAGTGAAAGCTAAGACCCCTAAGAAACCAAGGATCCTTTCAAAAATAGTTGAGAAAAAGTGGCACAAATTTTTGGAGATAGCTAAACCTCCACATGATGCAACCTTAGAGGATTTTGACATGAGCAACTATTCCATTTCTCATGTTGAGTTGGGGAAAGTAACTCATGAGGGTGTGAAGAGTGACCTACAGTCAGCAATGGATATCATGGTCCAAAAATTTGATAGGAAGAAAGAGATGAAAGATTATTACAAGGCAAAGGCAGAACAATTGACCACGGTAGTCAGGAGATTCACTTTCGCTCCTGAAGCAGCGACTCTAGAAGCCTTTTCTATAGATGATCATGTTATCTAAAAAGCAGAGAAAACCTACATGAAATGGAAAGTACTTGAAGATTATATAGAAAGGATGCATAAGCAAGAAATTTCTTTACTTATAGAATTTGCTGAGAAGACAGAGAAGATGAAGAAAATAAGGACAAATTTAGAAGACCTAGAATCTCTTATTTCTCAATATATTTATAATACAAATAAATATCTTAGCAAGTGGGTAGAGATGAAGGATCTGAAGAAATAGACATTAGTATAGATCAACGTCATTACCAACAAATATTTTTATGTGGAAATCAAAGAATCACTGATATACAGAATCCAGGTACTTAAGGAGCCGATCAAAGATCTGGAGTCTTCCAAGGATGCTAGTGTGAAAAGTGACACTGACCTATTGAACAGACTGGACGAATTGCCTTGAGGACTCACCTCTAGAGATAATCAATTTATTTTAGTAGAAGAGATGATTCAAGAATTTAAAGGTATGATCCAAAGGGATTTCGAAGAGAAAGCATTTTCAAAGACTTCTGTGGATAAAATTTTATATACTCCATTAACTCTGGATAATCTAAAAACCAGGTTAATTAGTTATGCCAAAGCAATCATAGCATTGAAAGACACTACAATCAGAGCCAAAGTAATCTTCAAGAATATCATTACGCCAAATAATATAGGAATTCAGGCATCTATCGCCATGTATGATGCTCATCTGAAGAAGTCTGGTGCAAGAGTTGAATTATTCTTCCATTCTCTCTTCTTTCTTTCTTCTCATGTACTTTTGTCATTTAAAAGTACATGCACTTTTTTAATATGTAATTACATGTAAAAAATCAAGAAAATATCCCAAAGTCAATGATGACTCATCTTTGACTAGGTTTTCAATATTTTAATCTTTTTCCAATTTTGAAGGTTTCTCCTATACATAGAGGGAACCTCTTTTGTAAAATATCTCTGGATAATTGAGAGCAAAAACTTTGCTAAAATTGAGACACTTCTTGAAATTTTAATTTGTAAATCATATTTTATCGAATGAATGAGAAACATGTTAATTTCAGACTTTGTATTGAAGTAATTTATGTTACTTGGGAAATAATTATTATGTTCTATTTCCTGATAATCTCTCATCTATTTGATTTAATAAGCAAAGTGTGTGTATTGAAATTATCTAAAGATATTTCTAAAGGATAAAAGAAAGACTTTGAGCTACTTTTATCTTGGTGACCCTTTTATCCATTGTAGTTTTAGGTGAAGACTTTAGGCTTTATTTCACTCTACTGTTATGTGTGTTCTGAATTAGTAAAAGAGGCAATGAAAGACTTTATGTTTTTGTGGGTTTCCTTGTGGACTTTGTTACTACTTCAGGAGATTTTTTGCTATGCATTGGATACTATTCCTCAAAGAAGAGGAATGCTTTCAGCCATCGATCGGGACCTCCTTCATTTGTTCCTTGGACATCATCTCTGAATAAAGAGAGATGGATGGTGTTATACTGCCTTGAATATTATTTTCTATTTATTTATATACATATATAGCATATAAAGTGATTCATAGGGAACCTCCCCTTGATGAGAGGAGAGATTTATCTCATTAAGATGTGGTAAACCTACACTTTTTATGGCATAAATCTCTTTATACTGTGGTTGATATACCCATTTTGTCATCAGTGAGTTGACGACAAAATATTCACCCAAAAACTTTTGGTGACTCCACTGGGGACACGAATGTGCATTTCAAAGCCTCAAGCTTCAACTTGAAGTAGCTTTAGTTCCTTTTTTATTTGACACTCTAGTAGATCCACTGTACACATGAGGCCAGAGAGCTCAAGGTATTGTTGATCCTATACTCAAGTTGGTGCGATAAACTAATTTTGAGATTTCTCCTCCACCATCTCGCCTTCAGCAAACTAGGAGTTTCCCTCCTACCAACGCTAGATCTCCCATACCTGGTGAAGCTTCTAGTGTCAATACTGGTAAGGCTTTGTCTTTATTGACCCCACCAATATTTTTTATCCTACCATTTAACCATCCTATCATAATGGCTCAAGGTCTGTGGGGTAATTCTTTTAGCCCTCTTAATTTGACCCCACCCCTACATGAACTACCTCGTAGTTCTAGAAAAAAAAATCAAATTTTTTTGGTGATGGAAAAGTTCACCCTAATGAGCATATTGCTACCTTCTTTATAGCATGTAGCATAATAGGTGTGGAATTTGAAGATGTAGAGTGAGACTTTTTGTAGAAACTCTGCAAGGTGCTGCCATGAATTGGTTTTACCACCTTCAAGCTCAAACTATAACTGACTAGAATACACTCAAATCCAAATTTGAAGCTAGGTTTAAACCTGCTGAAGATGTGCATGTCTTGTTAGCTCAGCTTATGTAGATGAAGAGGGAATCCCATGAGCCCATGAGGGATTTCATAGCCAAATTTAATAATTTAAGGAATCGAATTCCTACCATCGCTCAGCCCATGCTAGAGAATCTCAAGTGCTTTTTCATCAACTCGTAACTTCTCGACGTAATTTTTTTATTGAGGTGGGTTGGCCCTATGGATCTCGTGATGGCTCAAAATTTGGCTACTAATATTGAGGATGATCTTATCCTGGTAGGTAAGATCAAAGAAGACTCTAGTAAAAATAGATTTTCTTCATCTACTGAAAGTTCTTCTACAAGCACTACAGATCCTATGGTGCAAAATTTGACAAATGAAGTGATAGCTTTGAAAAGACAAATGATCCAAGGTATGTCTACTCCCACTTATCAAGATATGCCAAGGAGAAAATTTCAGAATCAACAATATCAGGGCAATGTTGCCCGATACCAAGGGCAACCAAATTGCCTGCCTCCCCTGCATGGGAAACTTGCCATTGAAGCAGCACATGCCAATTCAATGGTTGATTACCTAGAGGCTGAACATGATTTCTCGCTCCAACATGAGTTGGACCAGTAAGATGATGCTAATCTCTTTGAAGAGCGGGAAGAAGAATTAGATGGCAACTCCAATATCAGTTTTTTAGATTATCAAGATGAAGTTGGAAGTAAAGGAGAAGGGTTTGATGGATCTTATACTATTTTTACCAGATCTCAAAACTAGTCAACTCCACAAACTGATAAAGGAAAATCAAAATAAGAACCTCAACTGGTGGTCTCCATCACTAAATGAGGGACTCCATTGCCTTTCCAACCAAAAGATCAGGTAACTAACAAAAAAGTAAGTACCTCAAACCGTCCCATATCTTTCACCTCTATTTCTCAGACCAGTGCCACACCCACTAAAGATCAAGATGATGGGCCCTCTTCCTCTATCTCAAATTCATTTCAATTATTTGATATAATTGATCACACCAAAAAGACTAAGATTCAAATGACTGAGATTGAGTATTTGCAAGCCAATCCTGAACAGTTTGATAGGTTGGTAGAATATGTAAAAAATAAAGCCATTCCCACAAGATAAGATTCTTTAAAGGCAACTCGTGATTCCCCCAAGGATAAATCCACCCAAAATAATTTTTTCATGACTCCTCCTATTGCTCCCGGGAAAATAGAACCATTTTATGTTTCCCTGCTGATAAATGGTTATAAATTGAGTAATTACATAATAGACTCTGGAGCTTCTTATAATGTTATGCTTGTTAATATGGTAGATCCCCTTGGTCTACCTTTGACCAAAATTTTTGGGAGGTGTTTTTTTATATAAAACAAGCAAGTCTCACTCCTTGGTCAAACAAAAGATGCTCATATTTGCATTCGCAGCTTTTCCAGAAAAGAGGATAAAAATGATGGTTTTAGTGGCTGATGTTCTAGCCTCTTATAGCATCCTTCTTGGGTGAAATTTCTGCAAAAATGTTGGTGGTGAGCTAAGCATGGACTTGTCTGAGGCAAGGATCCCAATTCAAGGTATTATGAAGAGATTACTTCCTAAAAAAGAGGCAAAATATGTAGTCACCTGATCGTCAGCACCAGAAGCTCAAATTTTATTTGAGTCTTTGAGCATGGGTAACTACTTCCTATCTACAAATGAAGTTCATGAGGCATCTAATGAAAATTATATAGGTAACAACTTGAAAATGTATTCATCTAACACAGTAAGAGAATCGGTAAAGCAAAATGAATGCATGGAAGAATCTCTTACTCCAAATGAAGAAGTTTTCAAAGAAAAAGTGGTGCTAGTGAGGTATGGATTTTAGAATTTGATGGCATCTACTCCTCTACCAGTTTAGGAGTCAAGGTTGTGTTGGTATCTCCTCAAAGAGATATTATTCCTTTATCCTACAAGTTGTAGTTTAGCAACACCAACAACATAGTTGAGTATGAATCCCTGTTGATTGGATTACAGGTTGCTAGAGAAAAAGACATTAAACTCTTTCATGCTAAAGGGGATGCTGAATTGGTGGTTTGTTAGGTAAGAAATCTCTATCAAACTAAGAATGAAATATTGTGCCACTACCATAATATAGTTTGGGACAAAATTGAAAACTTTGATGCTTTTAGCATCTCTACCATTCTGAGAGAATTCAATGACTGGGCAGATGCATTGGCTATTTTTGCTACTCTCTTCGTTCCCCACCCAAAATTTAAAGGAAACAAGTACACTATTGAAATGGTCTTTTGACCAAGTGTACCTGATAATGCCATCCATTGGCAAGTATTCAATAATGACAATCAAATCATTGCCTTCTTTGAGCAAAAAGATAGCTTTGAACATCTGCATTTTGAAGGCAGTGAACTTTTAAAATGTGAGACAACTTCTGAATCAAATATAGATGCAAGTGAGGAGTTCCTACAACTTAAAGGGAATAAGATTCCTAAAGGCATGGTTTCCCTAGAGAAATTGTTTGATAACCATGACAGATTCATCAAACAATAGTGAATGGATTCAAGCTCCTCTCAAAATTTTGATCAAGTAAATCTAGGAACCAAGGGAGATCTTAAGATGGTGAACATTGAAAAAAATTTCACTCCCGAGGAGAGATTCAATTTTGCTACTCTACTCCACCAATTTATAGATGTCTTAGCATATTCCTATGATGACCTGAAATCACTCAAGCTTGATGAAATTTGCCATGACATTCCTCTTAAGGCTAACTCAGTGCTTTACAAGCAAAAGTCCAGGCAATATAATCTAAAAATATCAGGTACCATATTATCTGAGATACAAAAAATGCTTGATGTCAGGATAATTTTTTCAATCCATCACTCCACATGGATGGCCAATATAGTGTCTGTGAGAAAGAAGAATGGTGAAATTTGAATCTGCGTGGACTTCAAAAACTTGAATCAGTTATCTTTAAAAGATAACTAACCTCTCCCTATCATGGATCAAGTTCTGTAGATGGTGATAAGTTTAGAGATGTTATCAATTCTGGATGGTTTCTCGGAGTACAATCAGGTTGAAATTGGAAAAGCAGATCAACACAAAACTACCTTCACCACACCTTGGGGTACCTTCACTTATCGAAGAATGCCTTTTGGTCTGATAAATTTAGGCACCACATTTCAAAGAGTGATGGACCTCGCTTTCAAGGATGAAATGGGTAAGTTCATTATAGTATACATGGATGATTTGACGGTATTTTTAAATCATCATTTTGACCATGTCCACCATTTACAAAGAATACTGGAACGCTGTCGTCAGAATGGTATTTCTCTAAATCCCAAAAAATATATCTTTGGTGTGACAAAAGGGAAACTTTTCAGACATATTATGTCCCAAGAAGGTATAAAAATTGACTTAAAAAGAGTCAAGTCCATCCAAGATCTTACTCTACCTACCAGTAAAACTACGGTTCACTCTTTCTTCAAAAAGGTGAATTTTCTTCGAAGGTTCATCCCTAAGTTTGCTAAGAAAACTCACCACATTTTCAATATGATGAAAGGCAAAGCAACCTTCAGGTGGACTGTAGAGAGAAAATCAGCATTCAAAGACATCAAAGAAGCAATCACTCGTGCACTAATTCTAGTTTGTCCAGACTACACCAAAGACTTCAAAATATATAGTTATGCTTCTGAACATACACTCTCAGTTATTTTGGTTCAATAGAACCAAGAAGGTGTGGAATCTCCTATTTCCTTTATGAGTTGTTTGCTCAAAGCTCATGAGCTAAAATATTCAAACATGGAGAAGCATGCGTATATGGTGGTCAAAGTAGTTAAGCACTTCAGGTTTTATATCCTGAATTCACATACTGAGGTTTTGGTGCCTGATACAATGATGAAGCCCATTTTAACTCAATAGAAGTTTGATACAAAGAGAGGTAATTAGATTTTCAAGATCCAGGAGTTTGATCTAGACATCAAACCTACCAAATTTGTGTGGGGAAAGTGTCTTTGTCAGTTGATTGCTGACAACATTCCCAAGGGAGCAAAAAATGAAGAAATGGAGATCGAAGACATGCCTATGGTCCTCTTTGTTGCCACTATTGATGAGTGGTATTCTGACATCGCCTATTTTCTGACCTATGGTGAGTGTCTCGCTCATCTCTCTTACAAGAAAAAATGTAATGTTAAACTAAAAGCTGCTAGCTATGTTTTGTGGGATAATGGTTTATATAAAAGAAGCATGGATGGGGTATTTCTTCATTATGTCGATAAGGTACAATAAGATAAACTTTTAGAGTCTTTCCACAATTTGGCTTGTGGAGGATATTTTTCTACACTAGTGACAGCACATAAAATTTTGTGAGCAAGGTACTGTTGGCTTACGCTGTTTCAAGATGCTTACAAATGGGTGCGTAGATGTGAATTATGTCAACAATTCATTGGAAAGCCTAAACTAGCCACATTACCCCTTAAGCCAGTAATAATTGAAGAGCCTTTTCAATAGTGGGGTATTGACTTCATTGGTGCAGTTAACTCATCTTCGAGTGCCAGACATGATTATTTCCTCACAGTGACTGATTACTTTATCAAATGGGTGGAAGCCATTCCAATCAAGCACGCTATGTCTGAAGTGGTGTAAAATTTTCTTAAAGAAAATATCATCTCCCAATTTGGGGTTCCACTTAAAATTGTAATAGATAATGCAGCCTATTTCTCTTCACATGAAATTACTCAGTTCTACTTTTATTATGGAATTACCCTATCCCATACTTCAGATTATTTCTCACAAGGGAATGGCCAAGCAGAATCGAGCAATAAGAACTTGGTTACTATTATTAAGAAATAGGTAGATGGAAATCAGAGAACTTGGCACAAAGCACTATTTGATGCTTTATGAGTAGATAGGATTACACCCAAGAGGGCCATAAGCATGTCATTGTTCCAACTTCTGTACAGCTTAAATGCAGAGATACCTATCACTCTAAAACTACCAGCACTTAGGTTAGCCAAAGCAATCAAAGATTCAACCTTGAAAAATTAAATTGATAAAAGGATCATGTGTGTAACTGAATTGAATGAGTAGCAAACCATGGTGGTGGATCAGATTATGGTGCATCAAAATCAGGTGAAGAAACTTTTTGACAAAAGGGCTAAGGTTCATGATTTTTAAATTAGAGATCAAGTCTTGTTATGGGAAAAGAAGAGAGAACCAAAGGGAATTCACAACAAATTTAATTCTTTTTGGAGAGGTCCATTTATCATTCGACAACTCTGTGGTGAGAATAGCTTCTTTCTAGAGTATCAAGATGGAGCACTATTTTCACTGCCCCATAGTGGGTAGCACCTGAAGCATTTCAATCCTTGAAGTTTAGATGGATCCACTTGTATATTTGTATAGTTTTTATGTTTTATTTGTTTTCTTTCATTTTTAGCATGACTCCATAGCCCAATGGCTTAGATGAAGGCACTTAGAGATTGATTTCTACTCTCATTGATCGATTTGATCAAATAGAAGTTCCCTAATAGGAGCTAGCTATTATTTCCAAAATTAGCTTAGCTCATTTTTGGAACAACCCCTATGAAACTTCTCTATTTTGCCTTTTTCTCTCTAAGTTCATTTTTTTTAGATGAGTTTTTCTTGTTCTCGTGTTTTCTCAACTAGCATCATTCTAAGTTCGTAACTTCTATTTGTTACATTTTCCCCAAAATGCAAAAATTGTTACAATCTCAATGTGACCAGGAGATAATTTTTCTTTTTCCTAGAGTTAGTCCTCCCCATTATCTTTTTCATGCAAAGGCAACAAATTTTACTATCAATGCATTTATTTTTCTTTTTCCATGTAGAAGTGGCAAATTTCACCACCCTTGCAATAAAAATGTAGGAGTGATGAAATTTTCTACCCTTGCATTTTTCTCCTTTCCATGTAGGAGTGTTAAATTTTACCGCCCCTACATGTCTTTTAAATTTTAGTGTAGGAGTGGTGAATTTTGCCACCCTGACACTACCTCATTTTTCATGCATGATATTTATGGCCACATGCGTCAAGTGGTTGGGGCTTATTTGTGCCCCATTTAATCTATTTTTTGTTCTTTTTTTATTTATTTCTTCCAATCCTCCTCTTGCCCTCTGCCTCTAGATGATCTAGTAAGTGGGAAGAAGTGTGTTTCATCAGATTCAAGTTCTTGTCACGCATTATTTTCCAAGTAGGTCTTTGTTTTTACATTTTGTTTCATTTTCTTTCCTCTTTTTAGGTTTTCTTTTAGTTTTCTTTTTTCTCCTTTTCCTTTCCTCCAATCAAGATGCCTTTCTCCTCCCACCGTGCTCCTTTCCTCCTCTTCCCTTCCTCCCCGTTATCCTTTTCATGCTTTTTCTTAGTGTTAGGGTAGCGAATTTTGCCACCCTTCCTTTTTTCCTAAGTCTTCCTACTTGTGTAAGGTTAGTGAATTTTTCTGCCCTAATACTGCATTTCCCTCTCTTATACTGGTGGCAAATTTTGCCACTGATGCAAGTCAACCCGACCAAGGTGTAAGGGCAGCAAATTTTACCGCTATTACACTTATTTTTTTCTGAGTGCAAGGGTGGAAAATTTTGCCTCCCTTACAGATTCTCTTCCCAACATGCATAGGCAGAAAATTTTGCCATCGATGCATTTTTTCATCTTGCATGCACAAGCAGCAAATTTTGCTGCCTATGCATGCAGATTGTCCCACATCCCAGGGTGGTAGATTTTACTGGCCTTGCATCCTTTTTCTCCATTTCCTCTAACTCCAAAGAGTTTTTATTCCTTCCATTTTTCATGCCTCCTCCCCATTTTCCTCTCAATTTCTAACTTGCTCGCACCTCAGCCCTATCAAGTGCCCTTCCTTGGTCATGATCACCCAATGTGCAATTTCCCTAAATTGCCAATTTTTTCCTAATTACACGATCATGATTCTTATCATAGTTTCCCCTGAGGATCCTCCTTCATCGATGTCCTCTCAACAAAGGCTCATCCCAATGACTGAAGCTTCTCTGAAGAAGTCAAAGGCCGTGAAGTACTAGTATCAAGGTGTTTTCCCAAACACCTCAGTTACTTCTAATGTCGACAACATTAGAGACAGAGATCGACCATGTGGATATGTCTGAGTTCATGGAGAGAACCAAGGTGACAAACTCGAGCTCAGAGATGAAAAGAATAATTAAGAGCAACATCCATCTAGTCTCCTCTTTCCCTGTAGCAGTGCATCACATAGAGTTTGTCCTCTAGTGTGCCCAATTCTATAATAGAGAGACCAGGACAGTGTCAGATGCCAGTGGCAACATGATAATTTGACTAGACCCCAAATTTATCGATAAATTTTTTATGTGCCCTCTTGCTACTGAAGTGCTGAAAATGAACTTCATTAAGGCATAAAAAGAGTACGACAAAGATCCTGAGAGGGCAAAAAAGGTGATGAACAACAGATAGCTCAAGACTCCCAGAGCCAACTTGTTTAGATGGCCATGTAATTTTTTGAGAAGTGATTTTATAGAAGAAGTTGGTGACTTAATTACTCTTCTCAACAGATTATGAGGTCTACCATCTTCTTCTCAATTCCATGAATGGATGTATCCCTTTATTAAGATAATTCTACAAGGGAAACAAGTCATCTTCTGGGGTGAGCAAATCAACAACACTCTTCATGAGAAATTGACAAAGGTATCTACTACTTCAAAATTCTATATGACTTTTTACTTAGTATACATTTCAGCTTCAATGCAAACCTTTCTAGATTTGAAAATAGAAGGAGATAAAAGAACCACCCTGATTTATTCATATTACCCTCAGCTAACACCAAAAGGATCAATCTATCACTTTAGGAGGGTAAATGATGCCTTATTCATGATGTTTTTATGCTTTTTCAATCATCAACTAGAATAAAAAAGAGTATTAAATGAAGCTTGGATGGTTGTCAATGATTTTGGTTGCATGTTTTTACAATTCCCCTCTTTTTGTTATTTATGGGTTAGCTTTTTCCAAGGCTATCCCTAGATGCTCCCTAGATTTCCTTTTAACAAATTAGTCCTAATGGAGCTGTGTAGATAGATTACTGTCGTACACACTAAGAAAATAGAACTTAAGAAGCTAGGTTTTAGGTTCTAAATAAAAATTGGTAGATACTCAATTTTGACTACTACCAAAGCAAGGGTAATGGAGACAAAAATGCAACTGGTCCCCATGAAGCAGTTTAAAAGAAGGCCCACTTTTGACTATAGGGGTGTCAAGGATATGATTAGAAGAAAGACTTAGTTTCATGATTCCTTGATTGAGGACATCTAAATAGACTTGAGAAAAGTGGAAGAGCTCAGAAGAATGGACTATAATAGACTGACTCTAGAGAAAATTGAATATATAGGGCTTGCAAATATTCCCCCTAATTTGGTTGATGATAAAAATATAATTAACAGTAGATATCTAGCTGAAAAAGTTGCTAACTCTCTGCTTCCTCCAATTCAATGGTCCCAAAAGGAGTTGACTTCTTTAAGGATGAGATTCGAACCAATATTGGCCAACACTAATGATTGGCAAGCAGCAAAAGGAATCACATTAAAATAATTCATCATAGGATCAGAGGCTGAATTCCAAAAAGAAACAAGGAAGAGAGTAGAGAATAGAACTAAGAATAAAGGTGATGTTCCTTCTCCTTTCAGGCCTCACAAGCCTAGGATCATCTTTGCGTCAAATAAATCGAAGGTTGTTGAGAAAGAGCCAGAATCAACAGCTATGGGGGCTGGAGAACAAAACACTCAAGAACAGGTGGTGGAATGGATGGGGACAGATGATAGGCCTTTAGAGAAATAGAGAATTGAAACTCTATCTCCCCAAGAAGGGGCACAACCACTTATAGGGGTTTCTTTTTCGCCACCATAATCCCCTGTGGCATCTCCTTTACCTCTTTCTCCCATCATCATTCCTTCTTCTGGAGCCACCTCTCCTTCTGAATTTATTTTTGGCAATCCTCAAGGCACTTCTGGAGACATTCTTTGATCCTCAGGATCTATCCCTAGTCTTTCATCTCCTTCTTTCATATCAGAGATAGTTCTACCATCGACCAGCCAATAGCCGATATAGTTTCACCTTCTACACCCACTATGCTCGTTGTTCCCACTAGTAGTGCAGATGTTACCCTAGTAACACCAGCTATAGGGACTATTGACATGGTAAGTGCTTCTTCTCTCCCACCTTGGTTATCAACTTTCACACCCAAAAGGAAGAAGCAAGCCATCTCTATAGATGACTTTGATTTTGGCAAAATAGTTCCAGTGAAAGCTAAGACCCCTAAGAAACTAAGGATCCTTTCAAAAATTATTGAGAAAAAGGGGCACAAATTTTTGGAGATAGCCAAACCTCCACAGGATGCAACCCTAGAGGATTTTGACATGAGCAACTATTTCATTTCTCATGATGAGTTGGGGAAAGTAACTCACGAGGGTGCAAAGAGTGACCTATAGTCAACAATGGATATCATGGTCAAAAAATTTGACAGGGAGAAAGAAATGAAAGATTATTACAAGGCAAAGGTAGAATAATTGATCGCGGTAGTCAGGAGATTCACTTTTTCTCCTGAAGCAGTGACCCCAAAACCCTTTTCCATAGATGATCCTATTATCCAGAAAGCAGAGAAAACCTACATGAAAGGGAAATTACTTGAAGATTATATAGAAAGGATGCATACACAAGGAATTTCCTTGATTACAGAGGTTGCTGAGAAGATAGAGAAGATGAAGAAAATAAGGACAAATTTAGAAGACCTTGTCTCTCTTATTTCTCAAGATATTGACAATACAAATAATATCTTAGAAAGTGGGTAGAGATGAAGGCTCTAAATAAATGCACCTTAGTATTGATCGGTGTTATTGCCAAAAAAGATTGTTATGTTGAAATCAAAGAATCACTGATATACAAAATCTAGGTACTTAAGGAGCTAATTGAAGATCTTGAGTCTTCCAAGGATGCTAGTGTGAAAAGTGACACTGGCCTGTTGAACAGACTGGAGGAATTGCCTTACAGACTCACCTCTAGAGATAATCAATTTCTTTCAATAGAAGAGATGATTCAAGAATTCAAAGGTATGATCCAAAGGGATTTCAAAGAGAAAGCATTTTCAAAGACTTCTATGGATAACATTTTAGATACTCAATTAACTCTGGATAATCTAGGAACCAGGTTAACTAGTCATGCCAAAGCAATCACAACATTGAAAGATGCTACAATCAAAGCCAAAGTAATCTTCAAGAATAACATTGTGCTAGATAGTATAGGAATTCAGGCATCTATCACCATGTATGATGCTCATCTGAAGAAGTCTGGTGGCAAGAGTTGAATTATTCCTCCATTCTCTCTTCTTTCTTTCTTCTCATGTACTTTTGTCATGTAAAAGTACATGCACTTTTGTAATATGTAATTACATGTAAAAAATGCAGAAAATATCTCAAATTCAATGATGACTTATCTTTGACTAGGTTTTCAATATTTTAATCTTTTTTCCAATTTTGAAGGTTTCTCCATATATATAGAGGGAACCTCTTTTGTAAAATATCTTTGGATAATTGAGAGCAAAAATTCTGCTGAAATTGAGACACTTCTTGAGACTTTATGCTCAATTTTTAAATCATATTTTGTCGAATGAATGAGAAACATGTTAATTTTAGACTTTGTGTTAAAGTAATTTGTGTTACTTAGGAAATAGTTCTTATTTTCTCTTTCCTGATAATCTCTCATATGTTTGATTTAATAAGCAAAGTGTGTGTATTGAAATTATCTAAAGACATTTCTAAAGGATAAGAGAAAGACTTTGAGCTACTTTTATCTTGGTGACCCTTTTATCCATTGTATTTTTAGGCAAAGACTTTAGCCTTTGTTTCACTCTACTGTTACGTGTGTTTTGAATCAGTAAAGGAGGCAATGGAAGACTTTATGCTTTCATGGGTTTCCTTGTAGACTTTGTTACTACTTTAGGAGATTTTTTTCTATGCACTAGATACCATTGCTGAAAGAAGAGGAATGCTTTTAGCCATCGACTGAGACCTCCTTCTTTTGTACCTTGGACATTATCTCTAAAAAAAGAGAGATGGATGGTGTTATACTACCTTGAGTATTATTTTATATTTATTTATATACATATATAGCATATAAAGTGATTCATAGGGAACCTCCCCTTGATAAGAGGAGAGATTTATCTCATTAAGATGTGGTAAACCTACACTTTTTGTGGCATAAATCTCCTTATACTATGGTTGATATACCCATTTTGTCATCAGTGAGTTGATGACAAAATATTCATCCAACACAAAACACCAATAACCAAATCTAATTCCTCATCAAAATCATCATCCCTCATTAATGTTATAGCAGATACTGATAATGCCTATCTTTTTTAGGATACTCCTAATCTAGATACCGCCAATATATCACCAAGAATATATTTAGCTCCAAATTAGGATGATGAAGTCATAATATATTTCTTATAATATTTATCTATTTAATATTTTTAGCGTGAATTTGATCCTATTTTGAATTTGTCCACTATAACTAGTCCTAGTGATCCATTTGTTCATCTTGAGGAGATTTCCTCTAATGTTGAAACTAGGTCTCCTAAGAACCCCTATGAGGATCATGCTTCCCCATCACCACTCATTAACCTCATCATATCATCTCCCTCACCTTCCTCCATCATATATCCTTTACTTCCTATTGATGATCATTTAATTACCTCCATCTATAGGGGTGATTAAGAACATACATTGTTGGACCCTTCCTTGAGTAATGTAATAAGTGATGCAAATACAAATGTCCAAGACCATATTATAGAAGTCAATCATAATAATCACATCATATTTGATCCCATGAATCAAAATCAAAAAGAATCAAATCATTGGCCTAATTCAAAAATCTCTTCTCCTAGTGAATCCCAATATTTGGCACTAGTGGACTATCAAAGTCAAAATAATCAAAATCTAGCAAGTAAAAAATTAATATCCCCTAATGAAGTCCAAAATTAGGCACTAGGGGGTAGTATAAGTCAAATCCAATTATAAATCCAAAATTATATCAAAATTATCATCAAAATGGCCAATAATCAAATCAAGGATGAACTACACAGTCGAATCATCTTAGATCTCTTACAGTCTTTTGTAAACTAACACCAATCAAATGAAGAATGTCTAACATATCCAATTATGTATGCAACTATGATTCATATTCCTTCATCACCCATCACATCATCTAATCATAATCCTATCATACATATAAGCCCTATACATCCCCATCATGATCTAATTGAATCTATATCTCCCATCACCTTATTGAGTAACATCCTCTCTCCTAGGGATGATGAAGACACCTACTCTAGATGTCTGGTGGGATCTCAATAAAGAGTCAATAAAAGTCACATGGACCCCAATACATCCAACCATGATAACATGATCCTAGAATCATCTTTTTCTAGAATGGGTGTTGGCTATAAATTTATCTATTATTATCAATCTTGCATCTCTCCCTTCTCAAATAAATCAAGATGCCTAAAAAATCAAAAGTAAAAAAAAATCATTCATCAAATGGTGAAAACTAGTCATCTGGGGCCTTTGTCAAGTACCATGATGAAAACTAGTTTTAAGCATCATGGTAAAATAATCTATTATCTACATTTTACCTTAATACATGGGGTCAAAATTCATCATTTCCATCCTACTCATCCTATCCCTTGTCAACCTTTTCTATATCATACATTCATGTCATTTCTTATCCCTTGGTCTAACCCATCATCTATCATCATATCATTCATCCTATCTCTCATTCCTTCCTATCTTGAACTTCATAAGGAGTTGGAATGTTTCTTGAGAGATGTCCTAAAACCATCTTGGCATATCCTCCAATGAACACTTGGGGCTATAATATTTTAGTTCCTTCATGATGTGGTCATTGGCAATCCCTAGTCCCTTCTTCTTTAGTCCTCATCCCATTTACAGCATCACCTGCATCCTTTTGTTATCCCATCCATCATTCCATTCATTCTTATCTTTGTTGGTAGGCTTGGTATTCCCTTTTCTAGTAACCCCATTTATAGAGTGTATATACATATTCCAAAAATCCCTTAAAATTGAAATATTTCAATAAACATCCTAAAAATCATAAAACTTGAACATGCCAAAAATAGTCCATCTTACATCCTCCATAACCTATCCTAAACACCATATCCCATCCTTAGATTCTATGTTTGGTCTTGAAATCCAATCCTATTAGCCACCCATCTCTCCATATCCTCAATCATCATCCTCTTGGCCTAGGTATTATTGGCACACATCACCTTGTTAAAGACTTAAATCTGGCACCCATCACTTTTCTATCAAGGCCTTTTCATACCTAGCACCCATCCAATTACTATTTTACTAGTATGTAAGGTACTTGATCCCATCACTTTCCTTATCATTGCCTCTTCATACCTATAACCCATCAAACCACTCTTTTACTAGTATGAAAGGTATATAATCCCATCATTTCCTACTCTTATATGGATTGGACTCTTATACGACATTATCTATTGGTAATCCTTGGTCATCACCTTTCTAAATCACCTTCTTTGACCAATTTTTACATTCAATTTTTAAACCAAATATCCATTCAAATACCTTATCCCACCCCATCACATCATCTATCCTTCTATCCTAAACTAGGGGCAACATCTCATCCATATATCTTAATACACATCCTTATCCAAGTCCTAAACATAATCATCATCATTAGTCTATTCAAGTCTATACTAGGTCCATAATAACATCATGATTGCCCTAGTCTAACCAATCACCCAATCACTTATCCCATCATTAGACAAGGAATCATGACAAAGCATGTAAATACTTGTGTGTGTTACTTATTTGTTTTATTTGTCTTGTTTGACTATCTTTTATCATATATATATATCTTATGTGTCTTATGTATTTTGTGTCTCTGTTGTCTATTAGGAAATGAACAAGGATGTTATGAGGTTACCAAAGCTAAAATAATGCTTTTAGGTGCCCTTGATGTTGTAGAGTTCATTATTTAACCACTTTTCTACACTTTGGTACCATGTCATCTTGGTCATAATTATATCAAGGAGCATCCTTCCAAGTTATATATTTATTTGATTACTTAGATGATGATGAGCCTTATGACATTTGTGATGACTTGATCATATACACCCTCATCATGTACATACTCATCTAATTATCATTATTACCATCACTAATCTAATCCTCTCACCTCATCAAATTAATATCTAATCTTTTATCTCCATAATCTTCATCTCATCATTTGAGTCATATCCTTATCATCATTAACATCACCCTCTAATCATTAATCATCATCATCATCATCATCTTATTATTCTTCTTATATTCATAACTACATCAACATGAGGTATTTCTAGAATATGTAGGTAGTACTTGGCCACTTTTTATTACCCAAGGATAGCTTGGCCACTATATCTTATTTCCTCACCATCCATCATCACATCTCTCTCATATTTCTCATCCTCACATCTTACAGTAATAAATTCCTTGAGCTATAATATCAATAATTCATTAATAAATTAATCAATCACCACTCTTATGATTATCTCCCTAATCTTTTTCATCAATTACCCACACCTATTGATTAGGCCTGATAAAATCTTAACATCTATCTTTTCTTCCATCAATCACTGATTGCTCAATTATCATATGCAGTTCATAGTTCCTCCCTCAATTGGATCATGACATGAAATATAACTTTATCAACATATTAGGGTTCATTAAGTTGATATAATGCAATCAATTGGTCACTCAATCACATCATTATTCTTTATCCTAATGATCAAAATTAAGCTTTGAGATAAACCAATCATTAATATCATCAAATTAATTTTATCCTAGCCTATAGCTCTCTCTTACATGCATCCTTCTTGGGATATGTCTAAAACTTATGGCCTTTTTAATCTTATCATCATCATGTTATTGTTGATTCCCCTTTTGGATGTGTCAACAACTATGACATAGTCATTTCCCCTCCTGTGCATGTCTTTACCAGGAGCATATTCAATTTGTAACTTACTGGTCAAGTCAATTTTCATCTTCTTTATCCTCATCACATCTTGAATCCCATCCCCTCATATATTCATCACATCCCACCCATTATTTCTTATTTTTATTTGCCATATATCTCATTCTTACATGCATATACCCTCTAGGGGGCATCATATCCACTAACATCATCTACTAACATTCATCCATGACATGGCTTTTCTTTGATAAACCATTAATCATACTTCTCTCTACTCACAATACCCTTTCAAATAGGGGAATAATTTATTCACATAAATTTACTCACCTACATTATTATCACTAATATTCCTATTAGTCAACACTAATTTAATATATCTCATTTATTCTAAGCTATCCCACTAATTTATCCACTTCCTAGTAATTTATCTAACATCCCTCCTTCATATTTATTCATTCACTAATATTATTCATCCCCACCAATAAATTAATTATCATAAATCCCCATTATCCTATCCTAATCCCCACTTATCTATTATTTGGAAATTTTAAATTCCTATAACCCACCTACGCACCTACACTAGCCTATTCCTAGGATCTCCTAAAACCCTAGTCTCTAATCTCCCACTTAATCCCTATCTAAGCCTAATTAATCCCTAAGAGGATTATATAATTATAGAATTGTAGAATCCTATAGATTCTTATTCCTCCTCTCTAGAAGCCTCCAAATATAGAGGCTTCCAAGGAATTTTAAATTCATAATAATCCTCAACCCTTGATCTCCCTCATCCAAACTTAAAATCTCATCCATTGATGTCTCCCTCCAAAATCTATTTAAACAACCTCATCCCTCCATGGGAGCTAACTTATGAATTTTCAAAGCCTTCATGTCCATATGATCAATAATAAATAAAGTTAGGAATCTATATCCAATTAGCAATTTATCAATCCATGAATCAATCATCCATCATCAATCCTTGATCAAGCAAAACCATGTCAAATTTTTTAGTCTAAGGTAATCAATCTCATCCTCTTGTTTTTGAATCCATTTGATCATGGTTTAAATCATGTAGCTTTAGGATTTAAGTGTAGGATTGAATATTTTATTCATCTAATTGCATTTAGTCTTAATGGCTCTAGACTTTACTTATTAGTTTGATGTTTGAGTAGTTAAATTGCATAATTTAATTCATTAGCTCAAATTTTAGGCTATAGTTGGTTTCCTATAAATAAGTTCTTTTAAATACTCTAAAACTCATTAAGAGTTTGGGTTCCTTAGTTTTTCTATTTTTTTCCCTATTTTTTTTTGTGTTTAGTTAAATTCCAAGTTTTGTTTCTTCTCCAATTAGGATGTGATAAACTTTAAATGACTCCATGCCCAATAAACTAGAAGGATACTAAATAAAATTGATTAGAAGGCAATCACCCTATAAAGGTCACCAAAAATGTTTATATTTTTGTGCCAAAAACCTCAAAACACCTTGTTCCTTCGAGGAGACTTATAAAAAAAATTGATAAAAGCTTCAAAATGACCTAAATTCCTTTTTTCTAGACCTAAGTAGAAACCAAAGATTTCTATGCACTTTGCAAATTTGCAAAGTTACAAAGTGCACATAAACGTCTACTTTCCTTGTTGTATAAAAGGGTGATCAAGGCTGTTTTAGTTAGTTCTTATCTTAGTACAACTTGGTACAAATAGGGGATATTCCCTTCACACTCAACACTTTACACTTGGCTACACTGGTATCAATTCAAATAAGGCATAGGCCTTATGCACTCATTCAAAGCATAGATAATAAGGAACTAGGGCCCATGTTGGGATAGTTATGTCATGGAATAAGTCATTAATTATGGAACTTGGTCAATTCATACAAATCTATGTAGATCTATAAGTGCAAGCCTTTAATAAGATAAGCTTGATGGCCTATAGGTGCAAGCCCTTAGATGGACTAGTCCTAGAGTCATAAGGGTGCAAGCCTTTGTTTAAAATATATCCTAGCATCATATCATTGATAGAAGGCTCAAAGGGCTATTTTCTCTTTAAGTGTTCATAATAGACTTGTGTTTTTAGTAGGAGTGGGAACACTTGGTGTAGGGTCTATATACTTATTCATTTTATATATTACTATTGACATCATCATTTATTACAAGGACATAATTAATGAAATGATCCACAAGATTATATAAAACTTTCTTAATGTAATTATATTGAAATTAAAACATGATATTCACATTCAAATTGCAATATAAAGACACGTAAACTAGATAGTATAATTAGATGCAATAATCATCACTATTAATCCACACTTTAAACAATATAGAGTTTATAATAGAAAATACATTCAAGCTTATATTACTTAAAGCCCTAGAGGCTCAAAAGTGAGCTTGGGTGTATACAAATGTAGCATTAATGGCATTCATGTTAATCCTAATTCTAATTGTTATCAGGTGCATGCATATAGAGCCAATATCAATTCTCTAGAGCTTAACTACACTATCTTTGCATCATCTGCTTCACTGGTTTGAGCTCCTTTTATAGCTCTATAAGAAAAACTCTACTAGGGTGGAATGTGCACATCAAGTGTTGATCTAGAGCCTTTATAATCATTACCAATAACTCTATTACCTTGTAAACTTCATGCTATAGTTGTTATGTATCACCCAACCTAGAAGATGACCCATAAATCCTAGAATTGGTTAGCCACCTACCAGCTAGTACAAGGTATGTGTTGATCTTTCCAATAGACATCAAGATGCCAAAAATTCATCATCATGAAAAATGATGCCTCATGTTGATGTGAATTTTGTGTTGGTACAAATATTTTACTTACCAAAATAAGGGGTCTAACTTTATCCCATATAAAAAATTTAATCTATCCACAAATTAGGGTATTAAGGTCTTTGGGGCACAAAACATGGTCTTGCTCTATAGACACATAAAAGTGAGGTTTTTTGTTATTTTATTTTATATGAACACATATCAAAGTGGGGAATTATATAGACACCTAAAATATTTTATTAATTAATTTTTAGTTGTAAAATTAAATTATTCTAGGATATGCTTGTTTTTGTATAATATTTTTCCATATTAGGCTCTAGTGGCATACTTTTCCTTGTGTTTATTGGCTATATATTATTAGGTTCCCCCTATTTTTATAGCTCGACACTAAAGTCCTTAAAGCTCTTAAAGGTGAGCTTGATTTCTTCAGTAGTGTTGTCTATTTCAATGGAGGTAGTATTGAGTACAAGCATGTCAGTCTTCTCTAGTTCTTTATGAAATCCCTCTATGTTTACCTTAGATTTAGTCACACTCCCATCTAGGATAGTTCCTTACTCACAGGCCTAGGTATATAGAGTATAGAAGAGTGATTCTAGGTTCTATTCTTGGTCCTTAATTTGGGTGATTATCACATTGACATTCCCCATGATTTATGTGCACTTTGACCTACTTGCTAAGTACACCTATGTCATCAGATTATCCTTATCCTCCTTTTTTTACCTTAGACACACGTCTATGAATGATGCTTGGTTGGATAATCTCAAGAAGATGGCATAGACTACATATGTGCCCTCTTCTAGTTTCATAATGAGGTTTTATACCTCTTCAATATTAGCAACAAGATCCTTTTATAACATGACATAGGGATCTTCTTATTCTTCTTTTGGTATCAAATTGAGTTTCATTATGGGATCTTCTGCTCCACTAGCACCTAGATCGTATCAACCTCAAAGAGTTTTAAAGTATCGATGTTAACTAGAAGGGATGGTTTATCCATCTCTATGCACTCATAGAGTTGTTGCAGCTTAAACTTAGTGGCCTACTTTTCTTCTTAGGCTTCTTTATGGAGTTATTTTTATTTTATTGCCCTAATGTCATTGATTCTATTTTGGCATGTAACCTCAGTGGCCATCTTGATCGATGTATTTGTAGATCACACTAGGTTCATGGTGTGAGGGTTTATAAGGAGAGATTCTTTCCCTTCTTTAGGATCTTATATACCTAAAATAGCCTTTATAGGCACCTCACAGTGAGTCTCATCCATATAGTGATCAAATTCCAATGAAATTTATTTGCATGTCCTAGTTATGGTGGCTTGGGGGACATAGTATCAAACATGTAAAAGTCTTCATCATTCCATCCCTTATGCACCTGTCCCTTATGTTCATCTCTGCATCATCCTTATTGATGATGGACATCTATGTTTGGTCTTCCTCCTCTTCATTGGCACCATTGATTTATTTGGCACTCTCCTTGGAGGACTCATCTCTTTATTCCTTAGGGGTTTCTTCCTCAGACTTTTCCCCTTCATATGCTTCTTCCTCTTAGGGTTTCTTAATATTTACCTCCAAGTTAATTCCTTCAATGCCATTATCACCTTGTTCCTATTGAGGTTCCTCTATTATATTAATTTGTTTTTTTAAGGTGCCAATATCACCTTCTTTTTATTTAAGCACCCCTTCAATACTTGAGTGCATCTCTTGTGCAGCTTCTTATGCCTAATTTGTGGGGGTGTTATGCACTTGATTTAATTTTTCAATGGCTATTCCTATGATTTTGGGAACTTTCTTATCCTTCTCTACCTTGGATACTTCTTTTTCCTTCACATATATGTGCTTCTCTTCAAGTGTCAGTGCCATATCAATTTCTTCTTCACTTAATCCCATTTTCTTCCACACCCTTTTCTTCTTTTCTTCTATTTGTGAAGGCAGTGTGGAGGGTTATTCACTAGATGAGGAGCTCATCAAATCCTTTGCTTCTTCAAGCATGGAAGTTATGACACTTTGGAGGGCCTCATATACATCCTTAGGGTTGGAATCCTCTTCCTCTTATTCTTTATGTAGGATATATGTCTTTGCACTTTATTATTTTACCCACTCCTTCATTCTAGGTATGAGGGTCTCTTCTTTCAGCATTTTTGTCAGAGTTATAGTTGGGAATGAAATTGGTCCCTTAGTCTTCTTATTTTTCTACTTCTTGCTAGAGGAAGTAGTCTCTAGTGCAAAGATTACATGCTTCTTGGGAGTTAGAGGTGTACTTTGTTCTCTAGAGGTAATATTCAAAATGATGTTCTCTACAATGTCCTCAAGTGTCTCTCCCCTTTTCTTTTATATATTTTTCTCTTACATATTTAGCACTGGCTTCCCCTCATCACTGACTAGGATGGGGTGACTATAATATTTTTACATATTGATTCCCTTCTTGCACAGCTTCATCTCATAATAAAAGTTGAAGATGCACTTGGTTATTATCTTTCTTTAGAGGGAATGGAGATATGTCCTATCAAATTCATCCTCCTCATCCTTACTCAATTTTTATCCAAGGTGCACATATTAGTGCCTCAACTACTCCTATCTTAATCAATGGTCTTCACTGAGACCTCTATCTATTATGCATTGGGAATCCTTCTTAGCACTGCCATGAAATATTTGGTAAAAAATACATAAGGTATTTTGAGCCAACTAGACAGGTTCCCATCCATGATCAAAAGGTACACTACATATAAGTGTTGAATAATGACAAAGGTTTTCATTCCTATCATATGATATGGGATCTCCTAGGGGATTTGTCATTCAATCGCAAAGGCCTTGATATATCAACCACACCACCCTTGCACCCTTGTTTTGTATTTTTTATAAAATTTGAGTGGGTAGATGAAGTCTTGATACTTCAGTATCAAGGACTCATTATGGGGTGGGAACACCCATATATTATCATCATCACCATCTGACACATTGATCTCCTCCATTAAAATTAATATCAGCATGGATCCCTACTTAAAGGTATTGCATGCCTTGTGGCACTCTAGTGCATTCTTAATAATCTCCTTAGCAAGGAATTTGGAGATGTTGAACTTTACCCTTGTACCATGTGATGGGTGATGCACAAGTAGGTATTACTAATGTCATACCATTAGCCAGTAGGGCATAGTTTTGAGATAACTAGGTGCACCATTGCCCTCATATCAGGGTCTTGGATATGCTTGATATATAATGTGAACCCTACCTTGTAATAGCCCAGGAGATTCATGACCCTCTCTACCTCCACATCATCTTCCATTATTTGATGGATGTTTTTCCCTATGCCTGGGACCCTTATGATCCTACTGATGAGGTACATTAAGATCCTCATGCACCTCTTTATGAAATATAAGTGGTTGTCATGGATGCATAAAAGGAATAATTACACCAATTCTTCTAGCTTAACCAAACTTGGTAGCTCATATAATTAGGTCATTTCTATTGATGTCAACTTATCTTAGATGGTGATGTTAAAGAGGGAGGCACCTGCCTTGGTTTTCTTCCCTGTATCAGCCATTTAGTCTTGATTGAGTTCTTGCACATTATTAAGCATTTGATGGTTATACTCCCTCAATATTCACATGTGTGAAAAGGATACCCATTTCTCCCCCACAATGATCTATGGGGGGAATTGCATCTCTTTATAAGTAAGATTCACACTTGCTTCTGGGTCAATCACTACTAAGCTGATGCCTTCCAATAGTTATGCCTCTCACTTTGTAGTGACTACTTCTTTTACCATCCACACCTTCTTGGCATCTTTCTATGCGTACAATGGACTTGTACTTTATCATTTATTTCCCATTATAAATTGGATACTATTAAAGTATAGTTGGTTGATCTTGTTGAGTCCCTTAATGGTGTTTGGTACTTCTTTAATCATTAGAACTGTGACTATGTCTTCAAATCTTGAGCTTCCAACATTATTAATGGTGGCCTCGACATTCTAAAAAAATTTGACTTCTTGGTTTCTCTCTCAATTCCTTTCCACTCACCTTCTTTCCAATTTGAAGTGGAATGAAATTCTATTATGGCTCAAACACTCTCACTTAGTGGCTATGGATGCTTGTTTTTCACTTGTAGTAGCATTTTTTGGTTTTTGGGTGGCTTCATCTCTAGTTTAGCTCTATGTGTCTGGTTCAAATTCTATCAAGGTTTATAACCTATCAAAGTTTGTCATTCACCCCTTTATACCTTAGTTTTAGATACCTTATTAATGGCTAGTGATTAATTGTGTGGTAGCACATGGATTTATTAAAATCTACTAAACTCATGAAATCCATGAAAATATTCTACCACATTCTCATTTATTGTGTATCTTTGTGCCTCCACCATCATAGAATTAAATTTAGAAAATGATTTATTTAGTGAAGTGACCAGTGATTCAAATGGTCACTTCCCACTGATTGTTGGGTGGGTACCTTCTATCTTGATAATATTTCTCTTGTGATTTGTTCACTTTGGCATGACCTTCTCCCTTCTTATGGCAACCTGGGTGTAGTGTTTCATATGCACATAATTTAACTTCCTCAATTCCATCTCCTCTTCATGTTGTAATTCTTTAGAAGCATGCCTTTATTATTTGGTTGATTTCTTTGTGCTTTCATGTCTCTTGCTTCATGTTTTTCCTACCCCATATAAAATTTTGTGTTGGTCCTTTAGATTTCCATTCTCTCTACTTGGTTTCTTGTGTACTAGAATCTTGTGTGCCTCTCTTTGTTAAATTTTACTCATATCATTCTAAATATATAAATTTCACACACCTAATAACTTAGGTGTTTGGCCTCAAGCACATAGAGAGCATCTATGCTTGACTCACCTAACTAGATTTATGCATGTAAGTACCAAAAGAGTTATCCTATGGTCCTAAAAGTACCATGTTTATTCATAAACAAAACACAAATGAAACAAACACAAGGGAAGATTTGGCTTCCTCCAAATATTATTATGGTCAACACAAAACAATCAATTTATGATCGATAAGTTGGTATCTCATGGTGTAAGTACCATCTTATTAACTATAAGGCTTCAATCAATTGTCAATGAAATTCTTAGGGAGCATTTCAATTTTTAATATGTGTAGCTTGTATGCACTAATATCTAATATATTTTGGATGATATAACATCCCATTCACCTTATATATAATTTTCTTAGGTGCTTGAGCTACTTTGATTCATATAACAAGACCAGTGCATCTTTGGTTAAGACTTTACACTTGATGTGCTTCTCATGTCACAGCTTCTGGCACAACTTTTCTATTTATTGGCTCCATCTTAATCGAGCACATGTTTCAACTAAACTATCCTAGTCTTCCAAGTACATTCTTAAAGACTTTTGGTCATCTAAATGACTAATACATGCAATGTGCAATGAGGGTACTAGAAATTCCATGGGTAAAAGGCTTATGTGTGAAACACCAATTGAAATGGTATAGCCTTTTTTAGGTGCTTTTACATAGTGTGATAGGCCCATAATACTATTAATACATGATCATCTCAATCCTTACAACCCACATCACATATCTTTATGAGGCACATTCTCAATATATTATTGATTACCTCAATAGTACTATTTTCTTGGGGATGATAAGGTGTCATCTCATGATGTACCACCATGTATTCAGTCAACAAGATCTGAATGGTCTAATCAATGAAATGTATTCCATGGTCATTAGTCAAGCTAAGTGGGAACCCATAAAAATGAATGATATTCTCCTAGATAAACCTTGTTGTGGTGTAAGTTATGCAATATTTGGTTGGTACTACCTCAGCCCACTTGGTGAAGTAATATGTGGCTTTAAGAATGTATCATGCACTTATGTGCCTTATAGTAGGAGTAATAGGCCCAACAAAGTTAATGGCCCACTTCTCAAATGGTTCCTAGGTAAGGATGTGGATGAGAGGCATCTCATCTCAGTGGTTGGGCTTTCCTATGCACTAGAATATATCACATATCTTGAAAAGGGACAACATGAAATATGAGCTACTTCTTCGTAGTCATCATAGTCTAGGGCATAGATCTAGAAGTTAAAAATATAGTAATTTTTACCAAGTCCTTAGGGATATACTGGACCTTATAAAGTTGTGCATTGGTTATATCATCTTCAATAGGTACTACCACATTATATTATTTTATGTGGGATAGATGGTTTAGGCCCAAGTTTTATTTTATAGGTTTTACTACAATAAATAACTAGAATTCTTAAAACAAAATGATCCATCAACAAATGTGCCCATGGAGAATGGGCTTGTTTACCAAGTATTTAAGCACCTCATGATCAATGAAGAAGATGAAAAGGGTCACAAACAAATATTATCAAAATTTATATAGAGTGTAGACCTTATCTAACACCTCACACTTAGTTGTGGTGTAGTTATGTTCTACCTTGGTGAGTTTTATACTTACAAAAAAATGGGATGGTTCATTTTCCCTTCACTTAGTTACACCAAAATGGTATCGATTATAATACTAGATGCATTAACATGAACATGGATGGGAATCATCTAGTTGAGAAATTATAATATTGATGCTCTTGCTATTTTGAGATTTAGGGTCTCAAATTCATCTTCCTGCACTATACCCCAATAAAATGGACCATCCTTTTGCAAGATCTCTTTTAGTGGTGTTGTAATCTTAACATAGTTTCTTAGTAACTTCCTATAGTACCTACAATGTCTAAGAAAGGCATGAGTGTATTTTTGTGTTGATGGGGTCTAGATCTAAAGTATGATGGCAATATTTGTTGGATCAATGATCAGACCATCCTTGTAGATGATGTTCCTGAGCAAAGTGCCAAATGGCATTGTAAAAACACACTTCTTTAAGTTCAAATAAATCTTCAACTACTTACACCTTTCAAACATAAGGTGAAATTTTTCAAAATAATCCTTCACTAACCTATACATATTCCAATCATCTAAGTATACTTGGATGAATTTGTGAATCAAATCCTTAAAAGTAGTGATCACCACTCAGGAGAACACAATTGGTGAATTCTTGCATCATGTTATATGTGAAACAACCCCATTCTACCAAAAAGGTAGTTTTTGGATTGTCCTTCTCCTCAATATAGACTTGATGGTATCTTGAGAACCCATCAGTAAAGTTGTATATCTCATAACCTATGATGCCATCCAAGACTTCATCAGTGAATGAAGTTAGAAAGGGATCAGTTAAGTAGGTGATGTTTAATAATATATAATCAACACAAATATAGATGCATCTATCCTTATTGATGTTGATTACCATGGGTTTAACCCACTCAAATTAATTCATAGGTTAGATGGTGCCTTTAGCTATCATACCATCAATCTCTATCTTGACCTCGATATAAAGATTAGGTTTCATCTTATAAGGTCTCTTCTTGATAGATCTTGCACTGTAGACTAGATTGATGCCATTTTTTTATGGATGGGTGTGTGACTTTCATGTATCTATAATTCTATGGGAATAAGTCTTGTAATTCCTTCAAGATATCCACAATATGTGCTAGCTCCATGTTAGACCAATAGGTGCCCAAAGTAACAATCTTTAGTTCCCCTTCGAAGTTGATATCTACTTTGGTAGTTTTTAATAGCATTTAGTAAGGTTCAATATTATCTTGATGTGAATCTTTGACTTGTCTTCTACTCTTAGTCATTTATATCTGAATATGGATAGGGTCTTCTTCTTATGGGGTGTTATCCTCAACATGATGCACTAAATTTCTTTTGCTTGTCAAAATTTTCCAATTTCATGCCTTTCATGTCTCATCATCTTCATCAATAGAGTCACTATTAATATTTTAATCTTAAAATAAGGTCAAGAGTACCAATCCTTTTTAATCAAACATGTCTTTCAAGTTCTCCTCCAATATTGTAATGTCCTTAAACACTGACCTTCAAACTACCTATAATGGCTCAATCAATTCAAGGTTTTGTGAAGAAAAGGATAAGGTGTAAACAAAACTCTCCTTAAGTGCATCCCAATTACTTTTATCATGATGTGTCTCATTGAAAACATACCATGCTCATTCCCACATCTTAAAATTTCTACAGAAGGATTACACCCATAGGTTATTTGGGGTGTTTTTTCTATAGATAATCCATGTTTCTTCATAATGGTGCACATGCACTATAGGGTTAGAGTCACCAGAGTAGGATGAGATGTCTAGGCCCTCATTACTCTTCCCAAATCTAGTTTAAATGGTTATCTTCACATCTTTCCAAGTAGGCAAGTTGGGCCTTTTCACTACCCACCAATGAGCAATAGTGTTCTTTAATGTATACACTAGTGTACCCATTCTATCCACCTCTTTTGGGATGCATGATTAGAGGTCTCAAACATAATATTCTACCAGATTACTCCCTTCATATCTTGGGAGTGATTTAATTTTACCCTTACTAAGGTGAAATACCCTCTTTCCCTTCTTCTTGGTGTAAGGGACCCACTTTTTAGAACCATGATCATTCTAGACCCAACCTATCTACATTAGTTTTGGTGCCTTTACACTCACCAAGTAGCACCTTCAACCAGTGGTCTCATATGCTTCCCTAACCCATCAATTATAGGCAACATCAATGGTGTATGAGGCTAATTTTCCATCTTCTAAAGAAATCACTCCTTGACCATTAGGCTCTAACATTTCAATGCTTTGTATCGTGATGTTATCTATGTGGTTGACCTCATCCTCGAGATCTATACTCTTGACATAGGGTGTCCTCAATACTATGAGAGGGGTGTAACTAGCCTTTCCTTCCCATTCTCAAAGGCCATGTAGTGACTCTTAAAGTGCATATCTACATTATTTTCATAACACCATGACCTACCTAGAAGCGCTAGATAGTTTTCTTGTTCTACTAACTCAATCACTTCAAAGTTAGCATGGAATTTAGTGCCCATGATATCCACAATTGTGCTCTTCAAAATTTTGATCATCTATGTTTAGGTCTTATTGGGCATGAAAATTACATGAGGGGAAGGCCTTAAGCCTATCCTACCCATTTTACCCCAAGCATTCTTGGTCAAGATGTTGACCTTAGTGCTTGTGTCTATAAGGACCTCACAAATAGACCATTTATTAATAGTGGCCTTCATGAGGAGTTCTTGGTCATAATCTACATTTTATATATGTTGAACTTCGCATGCCCTCTCCATGTGTGGCATAGTGACTTCAACTAGCTTCTAACCTACATGCTCCAAGAGCAATTTATTCAATAAGGGTAATATCCCCTCTATTTATAAGAGATACATGATCTTTGTTAATTGTTATATCTCAAATTCTTGGTTATCCTAATTCTTTCAAGAGGTAGCAACCTACACTTGTATATCTCATGCCAATTAGATCTCCCCTTATAGGTTTTGTATTATGTTCATGGCCTACTATAATACATATTTTTGGCATAGGGGTCTAGGTAAGGCAAAACTTTGGATTCAGGCCATATTATGCATTCAGTAAGACCCTTATCCCCATATTATAAATGTAACTTTGGTATTGGCACAACTGGTGGCTAGGTGGTGAATCAACTATGAGTAGTCACCTGCACCTTAACTATCTATGTGTGGGTCAGTTACACTTTTGGGGTCTATTTTTCCATTTTGGCTTACCCCTGAGCATTCATGTGCCCTTGTCTATGCTAGGCCTACCTTGGGTCAACTTTTTGTATAAGTCAAGGCATTCTTAGACCTTATGGGACCCTTGATAATACCCACATATGGGATGTGTAGGGCAATCATGTTGATAATGTTTTGATAAGCCACACTTATAAAATGAGCATGGTGGGAACCTTCCACCACCTTATCCTCCACCTAGGCCTCTAGTACCTTGTTGCATCCCTAAGCCTATATTCTATTAACCATAGCCTTCATTTCCTTAGTTATTCTTCCCTCCAACTATTGTAGTGGCATGTTGTGCACCTCTTTCCAATTTCTCATGCATGTCATCAATCACCCAGTAATCAGTAGTGGTATGGGTGTAGGCATCACACAACCAACAATAGATGGTTGTGTTGACCTAGATAACATGTTGTAAAAAAGGGTAGTTTCAAAAAGCATGCACCTCTTGAGAGACTTTGTAGTTTAGAAGTAGGGTGTGCACATTCTTTTATGGGTAGTTATTCTTATCATGGTTTTATATTTCATAATCTATACACCATAATCCACTTCAATTATTTTGTGATGAGCTAGAAGTAAGCTTTTGGAGTTGAGAGGCCATGTATGTAATAAATGAATTCATAAATGGGTTGATCCTAGTATCAACACTTTTGACTGACCTAGCTTTGAGTATAACTTCAAGCACTTCACAAGGGTATGTAAAAGTCTTCATGGAAAGTTCTCTTTATAATGGCATGAGTAACCCTCTAATAAACCACTGTGCATGATATGAAGAGTGAATATAATATGGGAGCTTCAAAAGGAGAGTTTTTAACCTTACATCATATAGGGGTACACTTTTTGAGAGTCCTTGTGTATTCTCTTTGAGCATGGTAATGCTCTATTGTTAAAACTATAGAATGTCAAATTCCTTAAGGAATGCCTCCTTAAATGTATTATAATTTACCGTAGCCTAGTTAAAATTGAATTTTCTATACTAGGTATGGGTGATATCCAATAAAGTGGTTATGAAGTGGGTCACCTTTCACTCTGATTGGGTTATTCCCCATGCACACCATTATATTTCACACTTGAGAACATGCTCTATGGAATTTTACACACTATGATACGCTAGCAAGTGTAGGGCCATTTCTTAATAGATTTACTATGGGGGAAGATAGGATATAAAGTGCTTGTCCCCCCAATGTTTGTCTTAGTTTTAGTCCTCCAACACCTCAAGCCATAGGGTTAGGTGTTGGTCCCATCATTAGTTATACTACAATTGATGATGATGGTGTTTTACTACTTATGGTGTTGGACCACTTCTTATAGGTTGTTTCCCACTTTGCATTGCTGACATTAGTTGAGTTAGTATGCTTATGCTTATATTAAGTTATGGTGAGCTAGATCCCAATGGTCTAGAGCTAGTTATGCTTACTTCCTTGTATGGAATAATCTATTCAATAATAAAATTACACTCCAAGTCTATGAAAAGTCTAAGGTATATGTCAATATATTCAATTAATACTTATGTAATTTCTTCAAGTGGGAGATCTAATGCATGAGAATGCACTATAGGCTCAAAATGGGTAGGTGCATCAAGCATATATTTAGTCACCAAATCCTATAGGAACCGAACAAATTTTACAATTGTCAAGTGTTGAGATCAATCCATCTCTTCATTATATCTCTCATCCTCACATAATTTTATTTCTAGATATCCTTCCTCATGCCCTTCCCATTCCTTACAAGTTCTCTTGGCACTTTCAGGTTTTAGATCTTCCATCAGTCTACATCATCTTTTATTATAGGTTTATCTTATGAGATCTTAGGTGTCAATCTATGCATCCCCCTCCATTATACTTCTCCTAAACATCCCCTTTCCCCCTTTACACTGCTCATACATGAAAGGAATTTGGACTTCCATCCCCAAAGTTTCAAAACCATAATCCACCATTAGATTTTTGAGCTTTATTCTAAATTCCTACACAAATATGCTTGAGGGTCATGCAAGAATTGATACTCTACTTCCTCAGGACATGAGTATGTTGAGACTTTAAACTTAAGTATGTAGTTGTTCAATGTTCCTTGCCACCATTTATCTATTGTTTGAGTCCAAGTAGCATCTAGGGTTTCAAGCTTCTTTAGGCATTCCTTCATTGACTCATAGCATTGTCCATAGCTTCTTCTTTTGTGGGTTTCATATGCATCCAACCATTGGTACACATGCTCAAGTAGCTCATAGAAAAGGACCTCATATAGAGTGTCATATAGGTTATTCTGAACCCACCTTTTTATTTTTTCCCTTTATAGGTTGGATACTTCAATACAAATTTGTCTTCCACCTATTACAATAAGCACTCTATGTTTTTGAGGGAGTTTTGGTACATCATTAATCTACACCATTACAACAATATAATTCAACATGGGGTCCCACAAATGAAACCAAAATGTTATAGAAAATGGCACTCAAGGTTGTTTTAGTTAGTTCTTGGCTTAGTACAACCTAATGCAAATAAGGGATATTCCCTTTATGTTCAAATTCACCAGCATCAATTTACATAAGACACATGCCTTATGTACTCACTCAAAGTGTAGCTGAGAAGGAACTAGGGCCTAAATTATGCTAGTTTTGCCATGGTGTAAGACATTAATTACAGGACTTGGTCAATTCATAGAAAGCTATGTAGATCCATAGGTGCAAACCTTTCATGGGATAACCTTGATGGCATATAGACACAAGCCTTTAGGTGGACTATTCCTAGAGTTATAAAGGTGCAAGACTTTATTTAAACTATATCCTAGTTTCATATCAGTGTTAGAAGGGTTAAAGAGATATTTTCACTTTAAGTGTTCATACTATAATAACACTTCTACTAGGAGTGAAAACACTTATCACAATGTCTATATACTTATTAATTATATAGATTACTATTGACATCATCATTTATTATAGGGATACCATTAATGACATGATCTACAAGATCATAAATAACATTCTTAACATAACTGTATTAAAATTAAAACATGATACTCATATTCAAATTTCAATATAAAGACACATAAACTAGATAATACAACTAGATGAAACAATAATCACTATCAATCAATGCTTTAAATAATATAGCATTCATAACAGGAAATACGTTCAAGCGTATACTACTTAAAGTCCCAAAGGCTGACATTCGAGATTGAACATATACAAATTAAGCCTTAATGGCATCCATTCTAAGACTAATTCTAATTGTTATTGGGTGCATTTATATAAATTTGATTTCAATTATCTAGAGCTTTTATACATTATCTTTTCATCCTCTACTTCACTGGTTTGAGCTCCTTTTATAGCTCTACAGGAACAACTTTACCAGGGTGGAATGTGCACACTGAGTGCCAAGATGAAGCCTTTGTGATCATTACCACTAGATCCATCACCTTATGAACTATTGTCACTTTGATTTTTACTCTTTCAAAAGATTTCAAGTCTCTCCTCATCCAAGTGGCACATTTGAATCACTTTGAAGCTTATGGGCAACCTAAGGAATGAAGTGAATCTCTAGATAGGGCTAGCTCCCTTGATGTACTACTTGAATACAACTATTACTAACTCTTGGGGGTGGAAAGGGATAAGGATAACTGAAATAAAACCTAAAATATGGAGTTGGTATACTAGATCAATTTGATGACTTCCAACTAATTGCATTCCACACATGAGACCAAAAAACCAACTAAAACATACACTTTCCCAAATCTATGTCTTCTTGCATCAATATTACATTATGGGTCATAGATGTCATGCAAGGATAAGAGGATTATACAAAAGTTCTTGAATTAATCTAATAAAAATACTACTCACTTAAACCATGAACATCTCTTGAAACACTTCACATGCCCTACAAGAAGAGCCTCTAAATAGGTGTAAGAATGAAGCACAATGATATAGAATCCATAGTCTTCACTGAGCAAATTCAACATTAAAATAGATTAAACTATGAATATTCATGAGAGAGGTAAACACTTAGTCATTTTATTGATCAAAAGGTGTACAATTGAGTAGGACTTCACCATACTCAAGTGGAGCATCAACTGACTACTTAGGTGTCATGGAGCTTTACAAATCATGAGAATGCCTTAGATAGAGAAGATGAAAAGTGAATATGAAATAAATATAAGTTTAATAACATCCATAGGACACCTACACTACCCCATATAATTTATTTCAAAACATAACAACCTAAAAGTGATGGAAAACTGCCCATAATTCATAAAACTACATCCTTTTGCAAATTGAGATGATTGGCATGTCAAAACCACTCCAAATTTGAAACCAATCATGAGTACTATTAGATAAGGAGGCTAAAAATATATTTAAGTAATCTCAATGACCAATTTATATGTACTTTCTTAGAATGAAGGAAAACCTAGAGGGTTCATAGTTTGATAGGAAGTTTTATACAATCCACTTCAAACGAATGGTTCATGAAGCACATACCATCATTCCTAAACATTATTATATAGATATTAAGGTATTGGATTTTAGAATATGCCCCCAGGAGTTTTTTTTTTGAAACCCTTTATGCTAACCATACCAAGCAAGAACCTACACATCATTTTTCTATGCCAAGAGGGTTAAAGAGAGATAGAATAGTTTTGAGTAAGAAATGGAAGTTTTAGATTATTTAAAACATGGAGTTGAACATTGGGAATGTGAAGAGTCACATTTAAATTTTTTTTCAAGTGGCACATTCCTAATAATCTGTACAAGTGTCCTTTTCTCTCTCTTTGGCCAAGAAAACTACCTTTTCTCTGAACAACCTACTATAGACACCTAAATTTGGCCATTGATAACCTCCAACCAGTATTTTGACCAATTTCCACCAAAATAAATAATTTGAATTAAAAACACTAATTCCCATTAAATGAGTTGAATTTGATATATTCAAGTGCCAATTTTGGTTAGGGTATCCCTAAATGGGGCAATGTAATTTATGGGCTAGCTAACTTTGATCAAATCATTTTGAGTCAAAATGCTAATTTTGCACCTAGGTGCTCTAGATTGCTCTTTTTTATCAAATTTATTATACAAGGCTCGTATATTTTTTATTTTGTGTTGGCAACATCCTAAATGGGATAATAGATTCAATGCATCTAACATTGACTTCTAATTCTAATCTAGTCAAATTTTGGACCAATAACAAGGCATTCTGATCAATTTGAGTAATTTGTGCACAAAGTGCTTAATCATGCTTAAGAGCTAATAAAACCAAATTAGAGCCTAATTAATAATTCCATGGAAACTTGTTGAAGACTTATTTTCAAAAATGAATATTGAATATCTTCATAATCAGGTGACCTTATTTCTTGGAAAGACATCCCCAAGCCATAAATGCCACAAATATAAGGATTATGGGTCTCCCATGCCTCATAATGACCCTCCATGACTTTTAAATGCCCCTTTTTCTAATTTCATGATGAGGATAATTATATATTTAATTCTAAAAAATTGAATTAATCCTTAACCACACATCTCAATCCTAAGATGGATGGTTCAGGTTGATTCTAGCCATTTTCCAAAATCTATAAATAGAGAGGCCATGAACATCATTTATAATCTATTTTGGTGTGAAGTTATTTTACTCAAATATATTCAAAGGTCTCAATAATGCAAAGTTATAATGCACAAATGATTCCAAAAGATATTGCAATTAGTGTTACCATGTAAAATTGATTCCAAGCCAAGCCAAAGCCAAAGGTGCTAAGGAAAAGAGAAGATAGCCAAGCCTCTTTTGATGAAGAATTCATGAGTACAAGCTGAGAAAGCCACTAAAAAATCATTTGAAGCATCCAAGGAAGGTGAAGGATTCTTATTTTTCTTTACTTTTTAGTTATGTTTATCATTTTTTTTGGTTATTAAGCTCACCCTAATAACTAGGCATCAAGGTGTTAGTTTAGTGTGTTGTTTGTTAATTTTATTTATTCATTTTGTCACTAACACAATACTAATCTCCTTTTCTTATTCAAATTCATAGTTCACATAATGGCATGCCTAGTGGGATGAAATGCATCCCACATGTGAAGAAGATTATTATGCAACTTTAAAATCTTCACTTGGATCATTAAAACTTTTATAATTTGATTTTATAACTTTGTTTTGCCATTTTTATTTATCACAGGTTTACACAGTAACCATCATCAATTGAGTAAACCATCTATGATCATTTTCAACCATTTTTGAATAATTATAACCACCATCATTAGTCTACATAACCGTTACTAGTTAGTAAAACTGTCATTAGTCTGCATAAACATCATCATCACTAGTTAGTGTAACTATCACCAGTTAGTATAACCATTGATGGTCACTATGTTTTTTTTCACACAAAATCGAGAGCTCATTTTTATAAGTTTTTTGTTTCATCTTACAAAGTGATTATAAGCTAAACATCTTTCTAACATTTTTTTATAGGTTTTACTTGAAAAGTCATCAAAGCATGCTTAATTAGATCCTTTTAAAAAAAATTAGGGTGTTTTAAAATGAATCAAAATTTTCATTTTGGTGCTTAAAGGAAAATCATTTTGGGTGTTATTTCTCAAATATTTTAGTTATATTTCAAAGTTACAAATTAAGACCAAGGGGTCAAAATAATACAACCTAATTTTTCAAATTGGTGCTTAAAATTGAACTCGTCTAATTTTTTGTATTCAATAGTTGTTTAGTTATTTTTTGATTGGCAAAGAGAAGGGTGTCACATGTATGATCTTATATTTTTCCTCTTTATGGAACTCTTAGAATCAAAAGTTCCATACTTATTGTAAAAATCTTAGTCCAAGGTTTAGAAATAATGTCGTCTAAAGCACTCCCCAAAAACTTGTCATAGTTTGGGTGACCTTGAAAATGACCCTAAAGTCTTTATTTTTATATCTTTCATTTCATTGCATCTTAGACTATGAGGGGGATGTCATTACCTCCCATGAGTTCTTTAGGGAAGCTTTGAACGAAGATTTCATCTCCTGGCATTGACTTCACCTACTCCTTCTAAGTTGCACACGAGATGTATCTGCATTTAGACATCACACTACATTTAACGAGCAGATGTAGTGGTTGTAAAAAGGAATAGGCCTTTTTACAACTAGCCAATGCCATAGTCACCAATTTTTGTGCTTTTATTTTTCATTGTTTGACATGAAAGTCATTGTGAAATTGATTCCCCTAGAAATTTTCAAAAGCGTGATAGTTTAGTCAACCCCACATTGCAATACCCTTGCTAGGATTTAGATGATTATACTTAGAGTATTTTGGTCATTTTTTCTTGGTATGTTTTTAGACTAAAACATTTTGTTTGTTCATAAATCTATGGAAAAATCATTTTTTTTAAATGTCATTCTTTTGTCTAAAGAGGCATTATGCTAACTATTTTACACCACACTTATGCCTTGAAATTTTTGTTAAAACTTTTTTGTGTGTGTGTCATTTGAGTTGTAGAGGGTAGTGTTACACTACCAAAATCATATCAAACCATTTTTCCTTTGAACATTGATCACATCATTTGATCATGCTTACACCGTTAGGCTGCTCAATTTATTTCAAGACTAGTTTACCTTGTATCAAAAATTATTTTGTTTCAAACCATGTCATGTATACTATTTGGACCTTTGTCTTGTACTATCATGTTATCCAATCTTATCTATCTTGTTTGGTCAAATCCTAATTTTTAATGTTAAGTTTTTATTTAACTTTGTCAAGTTTAGATTCAAACATTGATTGATTTATGTTTAGGCCTTAATTCGTGGAGATGATACATAGATCCTTCTCTTTTGAGTTGCATAACTTTGGTTAATCGATTACCCAAATTTGAAAACTATTTATGGGTTATTTTTTTAGTTCTTATCCTCATCATTGTTCATGCTTTTATTTGGGAAAACATAGTCTTTCTCTAAAAGCCTTTTGCCTCATGCCTTATGCCAATTGATCATGTTTATGTTTGATTCTATTTATTGGGTTTATGTCAAAGTTGTTTCCAAACTTGTTACATTAAATTCACATCAATACTTTATTTCAAGTCTAGATTTTGACATTATTTTTCCAAAAGTCCTAACATATGCCTATTTGTTTGAGCCTAACTTTTGACTCCACATTTAGACAAAAGACCTAGTAACTCAACTTTTCCTTTTCCTAGTTTAGACCTTGTTTGGAACACTTTGACCTGGACCTTTTACATGCCATTTGTTATTCAAATGCTTGAACTTTTGTGCATATGAAATTTGACATTAGACATTTGATGTTAGACTATTTAATGCCAAGTCTTATCACAAACCATTTTGGAGATACAACTCCATTTTTAAACCATGTTAAAGATACACCTCCACTTTTGACCAAGTTAGACCAAGTTTGAACCATTTGTCCTTTAGACATAGTTTTTTTAGAGTTTGTATAACTCTAAGCCTTTTTATTTTTGGAGATTTCATTATTTATGTAGATATGTCTAGCTACACATATGGCAGAGTCACGTACAATCTAACTTATGATAAAATTGCCACACAAAATGTCTTTTATGGCTTATGTGATAGATTTCCATCCACCTCATAATAATCATTCATGGGAAGAAAGTTAGGAACTAGCTCATGATCCAACTCAAGACCTAAATTGGTATGAAGAGGCTTGTGAGGAGGACTTTGAAGACCCAACTATAGATAATGTTGTTTAGAATATAGACCCATACCCTCTTTACAATAATCAGTATGTGGAAAATAATCAAGAACCAACTCACAATTGGGATGATATGGTTTATGAAGAAGACTTGGATGCTTTAGCTTATGTGAGTAATCAGGCTCCACCACATCATACCATTTCTATTCTAGTACCACAATCTCACATCATTCCCATACCAAGACCTCATCTTTTGGTTTGTGAAAAAAATTAGGTTTCACAATGCCAAAGCATTTCTATACTAAGACCTCATCCTTTGGCTTTTGCAAGCAATCAAGCTCCACAACACCCCTTCATCATTATAGGACCTAGTACTTTGGCTTATTTAGGAAATCAAGCCCAATAATTCCCTATCTTTACCATTTAATGACTTCATCCTTTGGCTCATGTGATCAATCATGCTCCCCAATGCCCTATCATTATCCAACCATAAATCATTCTTCATCTAGATTCAATCCCATCCAAACCTCAAGTAATCCAATCCTTAGAAGACCAATCTATGTTCAAAAATGGTATTTTCCAACTCATTAGAAACCAAAGCCAAGACAACCAACAATCTAAGATGTTTTTGTTGAACCAACTACTTATTATAAGTCAACCTGTGATGAATTACCTTTCAATCCTATACCTATTATCGAGGAGTCTCATTCTAATGACCCAGTCTTTACTGAGTCACTTCTTAATGATTATAAATATATTTTGGAAAAATCATTACCTTAACCATATACCTATTTTTCAAGATCATCCTATTGTTAAACCATTCTCTAAAGAGTTGTCTCTTGACCTTTTTCCCTTCCTAGAGGAGTCCCATTCTGACAAACTAGTTTTTGTGGAGCCCATTATGCCATCATAAGTTGTTACTTATCCAAAACCAAATATTCAATAAGACATCATTGTAAAAGAGTACCCATCAGATAAATAATTAGAGTTAGATTTAGGTTCTATTCTTGAATTGACATCAAATTTACCATCAAAATCTGAATCAACATTAGTCTCAACATCAGATTTACAGTCCCTTGAGTTAGAATCAAATTTAAAAGAAGAATATGTTCATAGTTGTTACAACATTAGTTATACATGCCTTTCTAATCAATTTGAATACATTTATGATCCTTATAAATTTTTTGAGGATGAGTACTTCAACTTTGACACAAGTTATCCTAGTATCTTCTACAAGGATTATGTAGCCTCTCCCCATTCTATTACCATTTCATAGGCCATTACCATCAACAAAAATAGTCATATCATTAACATTCATCTCTCAAAAGTGTCGATTAGGATCTATAGAATCACACTTTGTTGAACTACATTCATAATGATATAGTAGTTGAAGAAGAGAAAGGAGGCTAAGACCACATTCATAAAGAAGGAAAACACTCTCCTAGTGAAACTTTTTTAGAGGTGCTAGGGTATAATTAAAGTCAAAACTCAACATCTTCTAGGGTACAATCAAAGTGCTAGAAGATAATCAAAGTCAAAAGTTAGCATTCCTTAGTAAAACCTTCTTGAAAGTGCTATAGGACAATCAAGACAACTTCATTGGTGAAAACATCTTTGAGGCACCAATAGATGAGCACAAAATTTCATCACTACTTGATGAAGACAAAATCAAAATAACTTCCTATCTATAGGTTAATTAGATGGTAGCAACTCTCAAGATGAAATAATAGAAGAATTTAGTGGTCCTACTAAGAGAACAAGTCTTTGGCCCCACCATAATGAAAATTATGTCAAATCTATCATCAACAACATTACTTGTGATTGAAAGTCTTGATCTTCATTTATTTCCCCACCATTATACATTACATTATCATCTACCATTCCATTTCATAATCAAATCTACCATCCATTATTTATCTATATTTACCATCCATGGCTACACTTTCCTTTGCAAAGGATATAAAGATAATTTATCTTAATGCTTAAAGGGATCAAAATTAATGACCAAAAAAATCACAAAATCATTCTTGACAACCAAATCTATAGCCAGTTCTTAATAGAGAAATAATTCTGATGAGGTGTGGGCTATCAATTAACATGATCAAATATCTTATTTGTATTATTTATTGATTAGGATGTGCATCTCCCCATCATCAAGAATAATAGAATCAAAAAACATAACCATGCCAAAAACATGTACCATACCATTTCATTTCCATGCCATTGCCATTGTTACATATCCTTTTACCATTATCGCATATCCTAGCTAATCACCTTCTCATTTGGGGGCAACCCTCTTACCATTTTATCCAATTTATCAAACCATCATTATCCTTAGGAAGACCATACCATCTAACCATTCCATTCCTATCTAGACCAAAGCCTATTTTTATTCATCCTACCCAATCATGTTTTGATCTTGGTTCATTTGGTTCTTCATGCACCTTTTATGAGGAGATTCCAATCAAATTTTAACAATCAATCAAGTGCATGTTTAACTGATAGTCTATGAAATTAGTGTGATATTTGATTTGGCAAGATATATTTCATTTTCCATCTTGTATCAATCTTGTTTATGTGAGTCTGATTCTAACCACCTATGGGAAAATTAGTGTTTCACCAGTCTTGCTATTAATTATAACCACCTATGGTAAAATTAGTATCATTGACCTATGTAATTGTATCCTAGTTATAACCACCTATGGGAAAACTAGGGGCAACACTTATTTACCATGCATTGCCACATCACCTTTCCATTTACTATTTTCATTTGACTAGCCATTTGCTAGATTTGAGAACTTGTTGGTACCTAGTTGGTTTTTTCCCTACCTTTTGTGTGGATAGAATTACCATGACTTCAGGTCATTTTAGGACTATATGGGTCATGCTCAATTCATGTTGATGTCATCTCAGTCTCCCTTTCCATACACTCTCACCATTTTGTGAGCAACCTAAGCCAAATGCTCTCACATTTTTCAAGTAGGTGTCTTGTCATTTTCTAATGAGTTAAGATACCTCAAAATTCTAAAAACATTTGTCCTATCTAAGCCTAGTCAATTATCCTGATTCTACCTTACTGGGGCATGGTCATTGGTAGGATGCTTTCTTTTGCTATTATTTTTAGGCTTTCTATTTATTTGTTTATTTCAAGTTGTTTGTTTGTTTATTCACTTTCTTGCTTGTTTGATTTTAGCATTATTTCCTTGACTTAGTCTATATGCGTTTATTGGGTGATTATTTGAGCACATTATTCTTTTAACTAAAAGGGGTAAAAATATTATTAAAATTGGAAAAGAACAAAGTTACATAAGGTTATCATAGTCAATCAGTTGGTCAAGCTTTTGGGAGAATTCTAGAGGCAGCAACCTATGTTCTGACATGTTCCAAGGGGGCCCATGCTCAGAAGCCCATTTAGCCAAGCAATCAACCACCTTGTTCCATTCACGGGGAATATATCGAAAGGAAATAGAATCTAAAGAAGTACAGAGCTAAAGGATCTGAAGTGCCACTCTAGCCAAATGCCAGTCATTAGTCTCAAAATTTTGATCATTCAACATATTAATAACAACCTACAAGTCAGATTCACAAATGATTCTATTCCAGCTGAGAGAGCAACATTGCTAGACAGCAACTAAAGTTGCAAGAGCTTCCATGAAGTTATTAGTATACCACCACTTGTGAATAGAGAAGAAAAAAATCACCTGACCAGATCTATCACAGCCCACCCCACCTATCCCAGTAGGTCTAGGGTTCCCACAAGATGAACCATCGGTGTTGATTTTAAGCCAACCAGTCTCAGGGGGAGACCACCAACCCATCCTAACAACAAGACACTTTGACTGACCACGGGCATGCTCTGTAGTGAGAGGGGCAAGGGGAGAACCCCAGGGGGTGGCAGGGGCCAAGCATACATACACCTTGGCATCAGTCGAACTCAAGTCCATCGCTAGGTCGCATTTAGCATGAAGTGTTTCTAAAAGAGAGCTCAGAATTTTCCCCCACAAGATGTGAATCTCAGTACTAGTACCTTGGAAAATCTACCTATTCCTCTCTAGCCACAGCTGCCACAAGATGAAAGATGGGCCAATGCACCACGCGACTTGGAGAAAAGAAGCCTGAGAGGGGGGATGACCCAAGCGGTCCCAAAATTCTGCCAAAGAAGAAATGTGCCAACATGGGGAGTCCCAAACATCCCACCAAAAGTGCCAAATTAGTTTGGCAAAAGGACACTGAAAGAAAAGATGGGAGACAGTCTCCCCACTACTGTGGCAAAGAACACACATGGAGGGCCCCTGGAAACCTCATTTGTAGAGATTGTCCTAGGTGAGACATCTATTGTGAACTAACACCCAAAGAAATAAATTACACTTGGGCCAAGAGTAGCTGTTCCAAACTTTGGTCCCCCAAGGGACCACCACCTCACCAAGGAGATGCTTAGTCAAGGCAAGGTATCTGGTAGAAATAGAATACTTCCCTGAGGGGTCTCCTCCCTAGGCCAGAACATCATGCTCCTGCAAGGAACTACATTCCCTACTAGAGGCCAATATCAAAGATAACTCTTTCTGATCCTCAATAGAGCCTCCCAAAGGCCAGTCCAAGGAATTATTCCATCTATAACTCACTATAGTGCCCAACCTGATGGCCTCCTTATAATGATTCACTGTATTCTAGCCAACATCAAGCATAGCATCACACAGTAGCTATAGATGTGGATGAGAGGATAAGAGAGGGGGATGCCCATCCTAAGAGTCGCTCTAAAAAAGAGTGTTTGTTCCCTTGTTGCAGATCCAAAAAAGGTTACGCTTCACCAGCTGAGCACCTCGCTTGAGGGTTTTCCAAACCATCGACCCTCTTCCCTCTAGGGGGATTTTAGGAATATCCTCAGGCCTCTCCCCGAGGTAGTATTTAAAGGCTAAAATGTGGGCCCATAGTTGGGTAGGATGGGCACACCAACGCCAATAGAGTTTGGCAATAAGAGCCTGACTGCACAGAATTACAGAGCATAGTCCAAGGCCACCTTCCTTTTTTGACCGACAAATAGTGTCCCAGTTAAGCAAGCTCCATTTGGTGTTAAGGATATTGCCACTCCACAAAAATTGGTGAGAAAGAGCATCGAATTCCTTTAGGAAGTATCCAGGGGCAACCTACACCATACTGCGGTAAATGGGGAGGGCTTGAATCACCAACTACAAGAGTGTCACCCTACCGGCAGTGGAGAGCCATTTGTGTGTCCAGTGGTTAACTTTTTATCTAAGTTTGTCTAGTATCCTCTGCCAGAAGAGCCTTGGCTGTCTTCCAACCACAATAGGGACCCCAAGGTAGGTAAGAGGAATAGATTGTGTCTGAAACCTCAAGATAGCCATAATCCTCCACTGAATAGGCTCGGGGGTGTTAAAAAACACAATAAAGGATTTGTGGTCATTAATCATCTATCCAAAATCCACCATATAAGTGTCCAAAATGAGCCGAAAAGCTTCAGTTTCCTGAATTCGAGCTCTCCCCACTAGGGAAGTGTCATCCACAAACTGGTTCATCTATAAGTGTCCAAAATGAGCATATTATTCTTGAGTCTATCCATATTCATCCATTAAAATTGTCATCATGGTTTTTATCATTGGTGTATTATTTTTTATTTTTTATTGGATTGAGAGTATGTATTTATGCACATTTTTGCCTAGTCTTCATGGTGTTCTATCATGAAGCCTACCATCACATGCTATAGAAAAAAACATATTCAAGAAGGTCTACAATCAATATATTTGTAGAGGTTTCTCCTTAACACCTTGGAAAATCCTTCCATCCCACTCTTGATCAAATCAACCCATTAACCATTCTAATTGTATCATTGCTAATCAGGATGAGCATCCCCTCATTAGTAGGTACAACTAAATATTTTCACATCGATCAATCTTATTCTTCTTTTCATCTCTTTCCTCACTTTGCACCTGTTCATCTTTAATCTATATTCCAAGTTATATCCTTGATTTATGCTTTCTAATTAGCCCTAACTGGGGCATAATCATCTTTAGCCAATCTATGTCCTCTTAATGATTATAACTACCTATGGGCAAATTATTGTTTTGACTTTTATTCTTGATTATAATCATCTTTGGGTAAATCAGTATCCTTTTTACATCAATGCATATAAGCATTTTATCATTTGGATTAATCTCAACCATAGGTTAATTCCACCTTTCTTTTTATTTCTTTTTGAGGGACCATCCATCGATAAATGTGATGGCCACTCCCTTAAGGGGGCATCACCCCAGGATTTCCAAACACCATTTGAAGCTTTATTCTTCAACTGTCATATTTTTTTTTTGCATATAGGACTTTACTCATTATTTTAGAATACATTGTTTTGACTATTGTTTGTAACATCTTACCAAATAAGGGAAAACTATAAACACCTAAATTTGGCCACCAATAACCTCCAACTAGGCTTTTGACTAATTTCCACCAAAATGCACAATTTAACCTAAAAACACTAATTTCCATTAAATGAGTTGAAATTGATATATTAAAGGGCCAATTTTGATTAATTTATCCCTAAATGGGGTAATAAAATTTATGGGTCAGCTAACTTTGATCAAATCATTTCTAGTCAAAATGCCAATTTTGCACCTAGGTGCTCTAGATTACTCTTTTCTATAAAATTTATTGTATGAGACATATGTCTTTATTATTTTTTGTTGAAAACATCCTAAATGGTATAATAGATCCAATGCATCTAACATCGACTTCCAATTCTAATCCAATCAAATTTTGGACCAATAACAAGGCATTCTAATCAATTTGAGTAATTTGTGCACAAAATGCTTAATCATGCTTAAGAGCTAATAAAACCAAATTAGAGTTTAATTAAGATTTCCATGGAAAATTTTTGAATACATATTTTTAGAAATGAACATTTAATATCTGCATCATCAAGTGACCTCATTTTTTGAGAAGACATCCTTAGGCCATAAATGAAATAAATATCAAGATTATGGGTCTCCCATGCCTCATAATGAGCATCCATGCCTCTTCAATTCCATTTTTTCTAATGTCATGATGATAATAATTATATATTTAATTCCAAAAAATTGAATTAATCCTCAACCACACATCTCAATCCTAAGATGGACGGTTTAGGTTGATTCTAGCCATTTTCTAAAATCTATAATAGAGAGGCCATGAACATCATTTCTAAGCTATTTTGGTGGAAAGTTATTTTGATCAAATATCTTCAAAAATCTTGATAATGAAAATTTATAATACACAAATGATTCCAAAAGTTATTGAAATTAGTGTTACCATGCAAAATTGATTTTAAGTCAAGTCAAAGCCAAAGGTGCCAAGGAGAAGAGGAGATAGCCAAGCCTCCTTTGATGAAGACTTCATGAGTACAAGCCAAGCAAGCTACTACAAAATAATTTGAAGCATATAAGGAGGGTGAAGGATTCTTGTTTTTATTTACTTTTTAGTTGTGTTTGTCATTTGTGTTGTTATTAAGCTCACCCTAGCAACTAGGCACGAAGGTGTTAGTTTAGTGTGTTGTTTGTCAATTTGCTTTATTCATTTTATCACTAACACAATACTAATCTCCTCTTCTTATTAAAATTCCTAGTCAACACCTACCATTTATTTAGTTATGATATCTTCTTAAGACTTCTAAGGACACATGGGGCATGAAATCAGATTTTTCAACTTGCACAAATCTCAAGAAACCCATATAAAGCATTAAATGCACCATTTAAGCCCCTAAAGATGACTTGAAATGATAAATATACCTATAAACTAATTTTCCAAAGTTAATATAACATTTAGAGGCATTAAATGACCTATAAAACACCTTATGACAATATATTAGACCCCTTTATATGCCTAAAAATGAATTTTTTTACTAGGGGTGCCCTATTTTAACCTAAAAGTCAAAATTGGTCAACATGAACTTTATACTGCAATCAACACATATCTCCCAACCTAGAATATGCCCCAAAATATTTAAATTTGTTGGCCACCTACCAACTAGCACAAGGTATGTGTCAATCCCTCCAACCGGTGTCAAGATGCCAAAAAGTCATCATCATGCAAAATGATGACTGACATAGATGTGGATGTCATGCTGACGTGAATCTTGTACTTACCAAAATAAGGGTCCCAACATCCTCGATAATTGAGTCCCTAGAAATAGTCAAAACTTACATTATAATTTTCAACTTTGAAAAGTTACAAAGTGCAATACAGACTCCACTTCCCGCTTTTCATTGAGACTAAGTAGAGACTAGAATTATCACTACACTTTACAACTTTGAAAGTTGTAAAGTGTAATCCAAATTCCATTCCCCACCTCTTAATAAACCTCCACCTTCATAACATAACTACTACCAAAGAAAATGGAAATCCTAGGATGGATAATATTTTACAAATTTTCAAACTTGTAAATTTGCAAAGTGACTCCACTGACCTATTTTCTTGCCTATTCATTCATCTACCACCATTAATTAGTAAGAATGGAATTAATTATAGGATTTAGTTTATAATATAGGTTTTTTACATTATTTGTTTAAAATTTCAATTCATTTTCTTCCATTTCCAAATGACATGAACTAGAGCACCAAGCCAAGTCATGACACAAACCAAACCTCTATTATCAAGCAATGCAAACACCAAACCTATCATTTATAGAGTCTTGCATGTATGTCCCTGGTATTCTCCTAGGTCACCTACATTTTTCCTTTAATCTATGTCATTATTCTTTTCTGCAAAGCTTATCATTTTCCCAAATCATACTTAGGGTTTTTCTTAGAGATTGTCAAAAGCATCATCATCATTTTACCTTATTGCTTATATTTCCCAGTTTTTATTTTCTTATTTGCATTTGTTTGGATTCTTTTTGTTTCATTTCCTTAATGTTTTTTCTTGAAATTTATCTCAATACTAGGTAGATATCCCTCCTACCTTCTCAAATTGAACCCCACAAAAATTTTAATTAAAGAAGCAGATAAAACTCCTGCTCAAATCAAAGTAGATTTTCCCTTTGTTTTATCACTCTACGTTCCCATTAAATATCCAACTTGTAATTACAAACCATAACCATGTTAGACCTTTAGTCAGAATTTATAAAGTGTTTTTACAAGATAAAACCCCATCAATTGTGTTGGGTTTTATCATTTCTATTGCACATTATATTCCCTTCAGAACTAAACCCCTACATAAGCATAACAATTCTCCACCTAGTATAAATCAAAAATCTAACCTACAATTACAAACCCAAATCTTGACCAGCACTGTACTTGGTTTCCCTTTCCCATTTACCCAATGTACATGTCTTTAAAAAGAGATGAATTTTAATTCAAAGGGACCTGATGTCCCTTCCAGCTTAGATTCAAACATCAATGAGATAACTGACATAGACCTAGGTCATATAGACCTAGCAGCTTCTAGACCAAAGTCAATGCAAAATTTAAGAATGACTAAATTTAGAGAATCTATGATAGTGGTTTACCTCAAGCTATATCCTTCCCATTCTCAATGCAAATCCCTAAGCTTGTGCTCACCATAGATAATCATTATAATGCAGAGAAGAGAGAAGTGGTGAATGATAAAGGGAGTAATATTCTAAGACTAGATCAAGATTTCATTAATACTATGTTCTTAACCCTAGAGTTTAAAAGTTACATAGATATTACCCTTGATTCCTCCAAAAAAATCTATAAAGCTAATAACTCAGCCTATGCATGGGTTTTAAACATATAGTGGTTAAACACCCCTAAATATTTAGCCACAATACTTTCAAAGACCCTAGCTAAGATAGAATTCAAGGATGAGGTAGGAGATATCATTATACTCTTACACAGAGTTATAGGGAGACCAAAATCAAAGTAGTATCAAGATTGGATGTATCATTATATATGGGTAATTTATAAAAACAAATAATACATTCATTAGGCCTAATTGATCAGTGATTTTATTCATAAATAGTTATTATAGGTGCAAACCAATAGTAAATTCTACATGGCCTCCTACCTCATCTATACTTTAACAAGAAGGAGGGAATTCCCTATATTAAACACAAAGATAGATCAGATTAATAAGGTTTATAACTACTATCATGATCTCACTTTTGAGGGGAGTAAATAACAATTCAGAAGATTTAATGATGCTTTTATCTACTGCATCATAATCATGTTTGAATAAGAACTAAGGAAAATAAGATTTTTGTATGTTGTAACTACAAAAAATTTGAATTGGGGATCATATTTTATCCAGTTCCCCACATATTCCTACATTAGAGTTGGTGGTTTTAGTGGGTGTCCTTACACCCTTTTAAATATATAAGTAACAAATGGTCCTTAATGAAACTTGTAAGACAACTAGTGGAAACCCACAAGTTCTTATCAAGCAGGCACAAGACAGGCATACTATAGGGAGATACACCTATCCTTCTCTATCTAAGGCCAAATGTGCAGATGTAGAGATGACTAGATAAATTTGAGAGTTCTTGATGCTAGGCCCTTTTATGATGTGATTGGTTATGTCACTGGTTTATTGGGTTCTTCATATTCCCACATTCTCTTCTATGAAGACTCTTGAGAGGATATGTAGGATGAGTAAGAGGTTAGATTGAGGGATTATTCTATAATGACCCTTGAACAAACTAATAACTATGATATAGAACCAGTTCCAAAAGATTTGAAAGATGAAGAACAAATAGTGGATATGGTGTATTATGATAAACAAATCTACCTCCAACCTCTTACTCAAGTCCGGTGGTCTACACTTGAATCCTACTCCTTATTAGATAGGACCACCCTAATAATTAACATAAATTTGAACTAGTTAAGAATCAAAGGGGTTAAAATAACTAAAAATACCTTGAATATCATAGAAAAACTTAGAATGGTAAAGGATAAGGGTGTAGAGATAGTAGTAGTAGAGGTTTCCAATAGTGGTAGTCAAGTAGATCAGGCAGTGGGGCCATTTGTCTTACGCAAAAGGAAACAAAAGTAGAATGAAAAAAGGGCTTATTATATCACCTAAGTAATAAAAACCCAGCTAATAGACCAAAAAATACTAGTTTCTAAAAGGGATACAACTAAAGTAACCCCTCTTCCTATTTCTACTAGCTCACTAGTGCAAGTAATTACCCCTCTTGATTTTACTAGCCCACTACTACAAGTAATTGCTCTTTCATTTGACCAACTAGTGCAAGTGATTCCCTTGGTATTAATCTAATAAATATAGTTTGTTATTTTAACTCCACCTTCATCTTCCTCTTTTGTAATCATTTCTACCTCATCCTCTACATATACTACCACCCTATTCATCATCGATACCACCCAACAATACATGGTTATTGATTCGATCATTTTGATTATAGTCCCATTACCCACCATAGCCAATAGGTTAATAATGGATCCATTTTCATTTTCCATCACACTAATCATTGCTTCCACTTTGGTCATTCCCACTACATTGATAGATTATTTTACTATCATGGACACCACCCTTCCATAAGTTCCCTTGTTCTAACCACACATGCCTACTTCTCTACTTGTGTCATTTCCAACTTCCACACCCATTGTAAACACATCCATACCAGCCATATAAGTATCTTTACATTATTCCACTCTCACCTTGACTCAAACTCCCACCAAGGAGGTGTAAATAGAGAATCCCACTAACACAATTGTGGCTAGTCAACCCACTAGTGGGGTAGAGATAGCCAAATTATCTATCAAATACTTAGCAGTAATGTCAGTGGTAGATAAAAAACTTGTTATAGTAACTATCAGTATGGTAGATTCAATTGTAAATTCATAGGTAATAGTGGCCATTAGAACATGGTAGTATTCATTGATATCCACTCTTATTTGGTTGGCACAATTAGTATCCAAGAAGAGGAAATAGATGATATCTCTCAATACCCTAGATTTTGGTCTATTGGAAGCATCTAAATGATCAAAGAGAGGCCCCAAAACCATTTTTATAATATCATATGATGTAATAGGGGAAAATTATTTGGAGATAGTAGTTTCCCCACCTAATAAATAAAAATAAGATTTAGCAGTGGGGGATTATCAACTATCTAAGGTACACCTTGGTCGTACAACAAGAGAGGGACTAAGATATGATGTTCAGACAAGAATAAGTTCTCTCTTAGAGAAAATAGATAGTGACAAGGTCACTAATGATGAACTCAAGAATAAGGTTGAGCCATTGATGTTTACCTTAAGGTTATAGACCAAACATATCAACTTGAAATAGATCAGCCAACTCAATCTCTCTTAGTTCCATGATAAATAAATATTTGATGCAATGATAGAGATTAGTACAATCATTGGAGCTACAAAAGACTAGGTTGAAGAACTAATCACCAAAGGGAATAGGGTGATAGGGTTAGCCATGGACTATTATAAGACATTAAAAGATGACTTGGTAACTTTGAAGTTAATAATTAATAAATATGAGGAGGATGTTGAAAGGCTAAACCTCTACTTTCCCAAATTATAGGCCATTGACCAGATAGAAAGTGACACCCTCATGTTTGAAAATAGAATAAAAAATCCTTTAGAACATGATGAGATAGAGAGGGTAGTTAAATTTAGAATCAGAATACTTAGTGAAAGTATTGATAAGACTAAGAGCACAAGTGACAAGGCCACATATGTGATGTATGACATTAAATATTCAATTTTAAAATTGTCATGTGAGATAGCATATTATCAAGATAAACCTCTTCCTATTCAAGAGGTCTATGATAAAATCAAATAGGTGATTAAGAATGAATCAACATAAGACACAACTTTTAACTTAGATTTCATCCATTGGTTCATCAAATACCATAATACACTGGATCAAATGGGAAAAGATATCTAATTCTACAAAGCTTCTTCTAGATAACTATTTGAGGTAACAATAGAATGTGACATCATCAATATTTACATAGTTGGTCCTAATAAAGATCACCTACAAGAAATATTCAATAGCTTTGACACTTACATTGAGAAGATACAAGCAAAAAAGGACAAGGAATCCTTAGATGTTACTATTGTTGATTGATATTTTTTATTAATTATGAAATTGCATTTTGTAAAATTCAAATTTTATAAGATACATTATAAATTTGTAAGTTGAAAATTCAACTATCATTTTGATAGCTCTTAAATTTAAGTTGAAAATGAGCTACTTGTAATTTTCAAATATCATTTTGTCAAGCTTTAGTTGAAAAAGTGTAACTTGTATTTTACACTTTTCTTTTTGACAAGTTGAATGACTTAAGGTTGTAAAAGCTCATATTGTAATTTGCACATCCCTTTTTTCAAATGACTTATAAGCTATAAAATTCTCATCTACAAATTACAAGTTAGGTTTTACAAGTTATGTTTTAAAATGTTCAAATATTAAAGAAAGTATTCAATATTATTAAAAGATTGACCAAGTTATAGAGTTCATTTTGGTGCCCCATTTCTTGGGAAGATGTTTCTTGAACTGAACTCAAGGAGAGATGGTTCAACTGAAAGACACAAATAATATTTTCTCCTTTTTCAATACTTGGTGAAGAACCCAACCATTACATAGTCCTGTTCTTCCTTATAATCCATCAAAGATGCCTTTTCAAGCTAGTAATGATGACATTTATATGGAAACTCCATGATTTCTTAATCCAAAATTGAGTGTAAGGGTTTTTTACTTCTTCTCTATCAAGCAAGTGAATTTTTATATAAATATGGGTTTACTAAATAGCTCATGGATATTTTTGTTGGTAGAAATGTTTTTCTACTTTTGAAGAATTTATCTACATGTTGTAACTTGGAGAATATTAATATATTGAGGTTTTGCCTTCCTTATCTTATGTTATCCTTGTGTATGCATAGCTTTTTGTTACATTTATGAATTATATAAGTATTTTTTCATTCATATGAATCATTTTTGGTATTTATTTTGCCCTTTTTAAATCTTGTTGAGGAAAAAACAAGAAATTGTTCCTTATTTGATAAATGCCCAATATTTCCTGTGATAGTATGCTAGTGTAAGATTATACTTCAAAAAAAATTAGAATATTATTGTTCAACTATGTTCAATCAAAGAAATAAATAATTTAAACCATAATCCTTTGGTGTATCACCATTTCCAATTTTAAAATTTCTTCTAAACTCTTTTATTTACAAGTTAAAACCTTAGTTAGGAGCAAAATCACTAAGAATCTACAGTTTGAAGTGAATTAGTCATGTCTCAGTTGCACTAAGCTTAGTGAAAGGAAGACAAATTTTTCTAGAAGTTCACCTCAATTTTCCAAAGTCCCACAGCTTAGAATTGATCTCATTATGTCATTATATTTCCACATACTACAACTATTACAAAAAAAAATGCATGTAAAATATAATTGATAACAAACCCCTAAAGACCAAGTTCATTTAGAGAGAAGACATGGTGGAAGAATACCATTTATTGTCTCATTTTTCCAATAAATATGTCATCTCATTGTCCCAATCCAATTTTATATTGTATCTTCGTCCCAAATGAATTTTATATTCATTTGTGAGTTACACATGTTCTCCACTCCAATTTGTAATTCAAGATTCCCATTTTAAATTAAAAATTATCTTTTATTCTCAACCCTATATTCTTAAGTCAAGATGGATGGTTCACATTCAGTTCAAAATTCTATAAATTAGATTTCTTCCTTTAATTTATACAAGCTTCTTCATCCTAATCTTACTATGCCAAAATTCATCTAGTAAATCCAATATTTTCAAAGTTATTATGCCAAAACAATCTTAGAAGCTTCAATCTTCTTTTATCAATTTACAAATCAAGCCAAAGCCACAACAATCAAGGTGAACAAGGAGATATTTTTCTCACAAGGAACTATCATTGCTAAAGACTTCTAGCTCACAAGCCGAACTCAACCTCTTCAAACTAGTTTTTAAGAAAATCTCCAAAGGAGGTATAAATTGTGTTTTTATCTTCCAATATTGTCTTTCTTGTTTTATTATCACATATCTCAACCTAGGGATTAGAATTGATAATTTAAATCTTTAATTTTTTTTAATTTGTTCACTAATATTGACTAATATCTCTTGGATTACTAATCTACATAAGTAATGTTCTTTTTAATTTGTTTTTTATTTAGACTATATAGGTAGTGCTCAATTTCTAAGGTTATCTTAGTCACCCCATTCTAACACTCTCACCATTTTTTGAGTACTTTAATCAATATTCTCTCTATTATATATCTTGTAATCCTTAATTGAGTTGAGATAATTTTTTAAAAATACTAATTGGTTTGATGCAAGACCTTGGCCAAAGAGTGGTGTTTAGAGTCAAACAAATCATTATATCTCACATTTTAATTTGGGCACTAAAATGAATCCACACTTCAATTTGAGTTTTTTGAAAAATTATTCATTTTCATGTTATTTACTTTATTTCAATTTTTGTTTGTTGCTTGTTGACTTATGAGGCATTTTTCACGTATGCTCTCCCTTTTATGGGTGACTCAAAAATGTAAAGGTATCTTGTCAATTTATCCTAAATATTTCTTAGTACAAATGATACCTTCCATGATTTTATTTTATTTAGAGTCAAACAAATCATTCTATCTCACATTTTAATTTAGGCACTAAAATGAATCCACACTTTAATTTGAGTTTTTTAAAAAATTGTTCATTTTCATGTTATTTACTTTATTTCAAGTTTTGCTTATTGCTTTATTATCTTTGAGGCATTTTTCACGTATGCTCTCCCTTTTTTGGGTGACTTAGAAACATGTAAGTGTCTTATTATTTTATCTTGTATATTTAATAGTCCTAAATAATACCATTCATGTTTATTTTAGGCTTTGTAATTGGTATTTCATCACTTTTCTGAAATATTGATAGGCATGGTGACTTGAAATTGATACCCCAGTGTATGTACCAACCTCATATGTCTGATGAGGTATATAAATGGAAGATAGTTGTCATTGGTGCCAAGCATGATTTTCTGAGGAGAATCTCATGAAGGTAGGGGAAACCCTACATAAAGCCATCATATAACATCTTCAAAGAATCCCACTCTAGTAGCAATGATACTTAGAAAGCAAGCCTAACATGGTCATAGTGGGGATAAGACCCCTCTCATGGATTACATAATTTAGATTTCTTCTTCAAATGGATTATTGTGCCCACATACCACCTATTATGGGTTATATATAGGGACCATATATATATATATATATATATATATATATATATATATATATATATATATATATATATATATACATTGAGTTGAGATGCCAAAAATATTAAAAAACATTCAAATATTCTAAAATTTCTAAAAATAAAAATAGGCTTACAATCTCCATAAGAGATATAAAGGTACAAAAATCAAAAATATTTGTCTTGTTATCAATCCCATTGCAATCTTTAATCTAATTCTTTTAGATGTAGCCATTGTTGAAATGTGTCCTTCCCAAATATACCCTATTAGGGAAAATTTATTGAGCATGGTCATGTTAGAGGTACAATCACTAAGAGAGGGGTGAATCAATGGTGACAAAAAATCTAATTCAATTTTCAAACACTTAAACATTCAATACAACCATTCATGAAGCATACAAGATGTTTATATAAATGAATAATAAAGATAATGCAAGATCACACATATAACACAAGATATATGTAGGAAACCCTCTTGGGGAATAAAACTCACTCTCAAGCTTGAAAACACATGAACTACTTATCCTATAAGATGATTTCAAACATGAGACTATTTAAGTCCTTATTAGAATTTAGTGAAACACCTATTTCATAAGGAGAACCAGACCCTAGGATAATCAAGTCTTTCTGACCACCTATTGGTCAAGTCCTTTTGATGGGATTTAGTGAAACACCTATTTCACAAAGATCACCTACCCTTAAGATGATCAAGTCCTTCTAACCACCTGTTGGTCAAGTCTTTTTGACATAGATGTTGAGCACCCTCCCAACAACTATGAAATGAACATCTCCTAAACATTGATCCCCTACCAATATAATGGAGATATAATGTATAGTATCTCTCTTCAAATCTTCACACTACACATTCCACACTCTGATCTTCCTCTCAAATCAACCACCCAGCTCACACATACATCATCTATCCTTCGCTTATCCTCAATCTTCAAACTTTAAAGATCACTATCTTTGACATTATAAATATAACCTATAGTTCATACACAGTCATCAACCTTATCTTCTCTATAACCCATCTATTGGGCACACACCTTTTTTTTCTTTTTGTTACTCTTCAACTCTCACATACACTTCTTCTCTCAAGTTTCTCACATCTAGAAATCATCTTTGATTTGACTATTTATAGAGCCTTCAATATTACTATCTTCTTGGCTAGACTTTAGACTTTCCTTAACACTTAAGGTATCTTACATATCTTAATACTATTCTCACAAGTCATCCATAACAACTATGGGTCACATTTAAGTAGTTACGTCTTTCAATTAGGCCTTAATAGCCCTTATAGGTCTTATGGAGACCTATTCCCCCATTTAGCACTCTATTAACTAAATTAAAAACATAGAACCATTTTAAAATGCATAGGTTCACTCCACATGACCTTTTATACATCCTTAAATTATTACAATCATCATTACACACATCTACATATGTTAAATCTACTCAAACATTAGCCTTGTACACAAGAACACCATGAACAAACAAACAAACACCTTCTAATAATTTTTTCATACTAAATATGGATTGTACAAACCTCTAAAATCCATACATACTATCTTCATGGATTTGAAAAAACTCTCCAATTTCTAGGACACCTTGAAATATCTAAAAGCCATCAAGAATAGCTCAATTATCCTTCTTGGGTCACTTATAGAACATGGTCAAACACATAGTCAACTTTCAAGCTCAATAACTTTGATTTTTCAAACATTAAAACCTTAAAATGAATATTTATGGATGATTATTTAAGTTTTATATAACTTTTGTTTTTATACTATGGTTAAATTTTACATATATCAAAATTTATATCATAAAAACTACAAACTAGTCTTCCCTACCAAATTCAAATATTTGAATTCCAACGGTCACTGGGCAACTGTTAAACTTGGAACACTTTTCCACCATCTTGTGTCCTCACATCTTTTGATCAAATAAGTATATCATTCTTTACCTTTTATTTATTTATAAACATAGAGCACCTTAACCCCATCTCATGCTTCGTGACACCTATAGATAAAAGCACTCCATAGATATTTATAGATAAGCCAGGTCTTTATCTTGTAGCATTTACCATTAGATCTTAAGCAGAACTCCTTTGATTAAAAAATATGGAACCCTCATGTACCTTTTAAACACTTTGTTTTTAGTCCATATGCTTATGCCACTTGGTAGTCTTGTGTTCTTTGATAACTCTTTGACTTGTCCCATAATGTTGATCTTCATAAGTATGAACCACCACTCACCATTGATCTTCTATCAGATTAGCAAGCTTATGACACTTATAACCAACATGTGTAACTTTTGACATGTTGACTTCATATGCACCACTGATATCAATATATATGATTAATTTCTCACTATTAGATCTTCTAGACCAATAACCTCAGACTTCAACGTGAACAAACTTGACAGTCTCTAGCCCATCATAGTCTGTTAGAGTAACTTTGAAGCTTTATAACTTGAGCTAGAAATCACTTCAACACTCCAAATTTTCAAGGTAGCTTATTGGCACTATATAAAATATATTTATGTAAAAATTTGATATAAAATGACTTTCTAAGTACTTTAAATAAATGCACAAACTTGTTGTTTCATACATATATGTATGACGTGCAATGATGGTCTAGTTAAGTATAGAAACTTATTAAAATTTTATCTAAGAGGTCAAATTTGCACTTGCATGTCTTTATCTACACTCGACTTCATGACCTAAAATTTAAACCAAAATAACTTAGGACTAATTTTATCACACCCATATGACCATATCCCCCTAACTCATCAATACGTGGTAATGGTGACATTAGCAAACTGCCTACTCAAATTTTTCTGCCACTAGACCCAAAATGTCTAGATGAGAACTATGAACTACTAGATGAAATCCACTCATGCACATAAGAATTAAAACAATATAATTAATATTATTTGACCTATTTCATAGCCTCAAATCACCATAATCATCCCTAAACATCCCTAACCATGCTAAAACTAAAGATCAACCAAGCCTACTTCAAGCATACTAGGACAAGCATACTACACACTTTGTTATTGACACTTAAAATATCAAGACAATTCATACACTTACCTAGAAACCTCTATGGCATCACTAAAAACTCTCTAATAATATCCCCCATTGTCATTTATTTCAATACCCATCATATAGCTCACCTTCCTTCTCTCTCTTCAAGTACTCTCACAATAGGAACTTTATCCCCCTTTGACACAATGACAAAGTGGGTAAAAACTGATCTTACAGACCTAAAAATACCAAAAACAAGAGATTAACACCTTATAAATATGATAAAAACTCCCTTGTACCTTTATCCTACCTCTTCTTTGCCTTGACAACTTCTTTTTGCTACATGCTAACACTCTTTTCAACCAAGTACTGTAACTAATGAAGAAAGAACACACAAAAGCACTAAAATATGATGGAACTCACCAAGAAACATCAAAGAGGGACTTCCCCTAAGATATATAAGCCACTTCACCTATTTATAATCTTTAGATATTGAAGTAATCATGCCTTTCTCATTTGGATAAACTAAGCAAAAACATCAAATCTTCACACTAGGCTTGTCTAGACTCCTTGTAACCCTTCCTAAAACTTGTAGATCCCAAAACTATCAGCAGACATACTTTAAAGACCTAAAACTTCATATATGTATCACTCTCATATTCCCCTTAAATCACACTAATTTTAATCACCCATCTCATCTTTAGAAACATACTTCCTTCATAAACCTACTAGCCAATTAGGTCTCCATCTTGAAAAAAACTTGAAAAAAAAACCTTCAAATCTTTATGAAGCTTGATTTGATAACCCATTTAGCCCATTCAACCTGTTAATAATCATCATACCTGAAATCATAAGATAAACCACTTTTTTATCATAGCTCAAAACTCTAGAATCTCAAAACAAACAAGGACAACAAACCTCTTTCTAGTCAATACCCACCTCTAAAACTTCTTGCACACTTGGAGACAACCATCACACATTTCTACACCAAGATTTGAGACTTCAAAAATTTGGTAACCTTGACTTATTATACCATGGATTCATTTTTCAATAAGAAATATAAACCCAGGATCACACAAAAACCTCCAAAAAAGGCATAAATAGGATCATCAGGACACAAAACCACTTATAACACATCATAAAGAAGTGCACAGATCTTTCTAAGAACCAATATCTTCTTGAAATTCTATCAATCTCATTATGCCACCTAAAAATACCCATTTTGATCTTGTAGACACTACATACATAGAAAAAACACCTTATGACATCATTTTGACCTCATCAAAGCACTTCTCCCATCTTAATACACCAATTCCAACTGGAAACACTCATCTCTTGCCTTCTAGGACCTTTTGAAGAACACCACAACAACACTTGCTTCCCCATTGAAAGTAGTCTCTTAAGAAGCATAGACAAAGACCTCCTCTACACCATAATGCTCTTAAAATAAAGAGAAGCCAAGAATGGCCCACATCTTCTTAGTAACCACTAGAATCCTTTTATGGCTATAATACTTCTTTCTCTTGTTCTCCTTAGTTTGAACTTTGACAACTTGCTCCTTTTCTACATCACTCACTTTCTCTTTGATGATAAGATATACAACATTTGGAGTAACTATAGAATCTTGACATACCTTGATCACTGAAGTAGCTTCTTTACATTGTAGAACATCACCTTCAAACCTCCATAACATAAGAACTAGGCTTGGAATTTATCACATATATCAAATTACTCATTAGCATCCAAACACAACTCAGAACTAGCCTCAATCAGAACCTTGGTCTTCTCCTTGAGCTTTATCTCTTCAGTCACAATATGAGTAGACAATGAGAGCTCTTGGAACTTTCAAACTTTTGTAACATTTTCCATCATAGAAAATAGATTACTTAGACCTGAAGACTCATCATTACTCACACTTACCACCTTTGGTTCCATGAGTTAACTTGCCTTCTTTCTTACACTTTAGGAGCATGATTAAACCTATTATGTCTTATAGGCATTTGCTTGTAGAATCTAGTAATTGGACCTCTTTGTTGACAATTGAAACATACTATACCTTTTACAAGAAGCTTATCCTGCCTTTCCTGATTAGAACAAAATATTGTAATATGTCTATTCTTTTGATAATTGAAATAAACTAATCCTTTTGAATAAGACTCACCTTGCCTTAACTTATTTGGATAATGCTTAGAAAAATGTCCCTCATCAAGATAGTTTAAGTACTTAACTTTGTTCACACCTTTTCACTAATGACCCCCATCATAGTTCTATGTAAACTCATTTCTTTTAGGTCTCTTGCATTCACTAGATCTATGCCCAAACTAATTACATGTGTACCAATAACCATTGAAACTTGCATACCTCATGGAATTTGGTTGTTTGATATGATTTATCTTCACTCTGCCACCAACTTCATTCCTTGAATAATTTTTGAATTTAAAGTTCTAATTTACATTAGTCTTCATCTTGATTTGAGTTACATTTTGTGGTTCTTATTTGTATCCAAGACCAGTTATATCACTTGCATGGTTTTGACCACTTAGAATATTGTCTAGATCACTTAATCTTTTTTTAAATCTCATAAAACTAAATCTTACTAGATGTCTTCCCTAACTCAAATTTTAATGACTTATTTTCAATTACATACCTTGAACATTCATCTTCTTTAGCTTTCAATCTTGTAGATTGGATTTCCAATTGACAATTGAGATGATTGAGTATATCTTCATGCTCCTTCGTGTCTTCATTCATTCTTGCCTCAAACAAACTAAATTTCTTATCATAGTCCTTGATTTGAAACATTATCTTTTTTTAATCTTCTTCTCAATCTTTAGTTCTTCAAGAGCATTCATCAATTCAGTCTCATAGTTGACCTCATTTTTATCATCATCTAAATCACTCCAAGTAGACTCCTTTTGATATGAGTAACTTCCTTCCTCAACCATGAAGATGGCTTCATCTTCAATAGGACCATCATCTTTATGATCATACTCTAAGTCACTGTCTTCACTCTCATCTGATGAGCTATAATATTTATTGGTGTATAGACTCTTCTTGTTATTGAAGGACTTCTTCTTGTTGTCATACTTTATGAATCCTTTCTTCCTCTTATCAGACATGTATGTCTTCTTTTCTTCATCTTGGCCATCACCATGATCTTTATCATTAGTCTTATTAAGCGTATGAGGTAACTTATTAACAAAATGTCCTACTTCTCCATAATTGAAGCATTTGAATGGTAGGTTACCCTTATACTTGCCTGAACTTGTTTTCAATTTCATTATAAATAAAGCAATTAGTTTATCTTCATCAATATCAGATATGTCATCCTCCTTGATTTTCTTATCTTAGAAGTTTTTATTTGGCTTTATTTCTATCTTGAATTTTTCTTCTTTATTTGGTGGTATATCATCATTTACTCTCATCTCATAAGTAGCAAGGATGTAATGCAATTCATCTATCTTCAACTGAGTAAGATAATGACTTAATTTTATAACTAATACTTTAGAATCAAACTTGAGAGAATGAGAGACCTTAATACATTTAGAACAACAACTTCTTTAATATTCTCTCCAAGACCTCTAATGATGTTCATAATATCATCAACTCTCTATAAAAAAAGATGCCATAGAATCTTCTTCCTTCATCTTAAGCCTCTCAAATTATCTTCGATGAGTCTATAACATTACTAACTTAACCTTTGAATATCCTTCATAAATAGTCTTCAACTTATCCCACACTTCTTTTATAAAAATGTAATGGATTACCTTGGTGTATCTAGTCTCTAAAATACTACAAATGATAGCATTCATTTCCTTATAATTATTCTCAAACAACTTCTTATCTATAACACTAGATGGAGGAAGAGTAGGTGCAGAATAACCATCCATAATAGATTGCCAAGTGGCAAACCATAGGGACATGATGTAGGTCCTCATCCTCACACTTTAAAAAGTATAATTGGATCTATTAAACACTGGTGCTTTATTAGTTGGAAAACCTCCTTACATTTGATGGTTACCCATATTGTATCTTAGATCTCCTTCAAGTTGTCAAGCCTTTACCAAAGGACTGGCTTTGATACCAATTATTAGAGGGACAAGCACTAAGAGGGGGGTTCAATTAGTGTTGAAAAGTATTCCAATTTAATTTCCAAACCCTTTAAACACTTAATTAGTCAATACAACCATTCATGAAGCATACAAGATGTTTATAGCAATGAACAATGAAGATAATGCAAGATCACACACACAACACAAGATGTATGTGAGAAACCCTCTTAGATAATAAAACCCACTCTCAAGCCTAAAAACACATGGAATAATTGTCCTATAATATTATCAAAAACATGAGATTTTTCAAGTCCTTCTAACCATAATTTAGTGAAATACATATTTCATAAGGAGCACCTACCCTTAAGATGATCAAGTCCTTTTGACCACTTATTGGCCAAGTCCTTCTGACTGGCTTTAGTGAAATACCTACTTCACAAGGAGAACATACCCCTAAGATGATCAAGTCCTTCTAACCACCTATTGATCAAGTCATTTTTACCTAGATGTTGAGCACCCTCCCAACACCTATGAAATGAACATCTCCTGATCACTGATTCCCTACCAATCTGATGGAGATGTAATGTATCTCAACTCTATTCAAATCTACATACTACATATTCCACACTTTTATTTGCCTCTCAAATGAACCATCAAGCTTAAATAGACATCATTTATCCTTTGCTCATCCTCAATCTTCAAACCTATAAGAGCACTATCTTTGGCATTAAAAATATAACCTACAGCTCATACACATAGTCATCAACCTACTATACTCTACAACCCATCCAATAAGAACACACTTTTTCTTCTTTCCTTCCCTCTTAAACTCTCACATACACCTCTTCTCTCAAGTATCTCACATCTATAAATCATCATCTTTATTTTCACCATTTATAGAGCCTTGATGATTATTATCTTCTTGATTGACCTTTAGACATGCCTTAACCTTTAAGTCATATTACATACCTCAATACTATCCTTACAAGTTGTCCATAGAAACTATGGGTCACACTTAATAATCTACACCTTTCAATTAGGCCTTAGTAGCCCTTATAGGTCTCATGGAGACCTATTCCCCCATTTAGCAATCTATTGAGAAAATTAGCAACATAGGACCACTTTAAATTGCATAGGTCCACTTTACATGACCTATTAGACATCTTCAATTAACTACATTCATCATTACACACTTTTGTGTATGCTCAATCCACTCAAACATTATTCTTGTACACAAGAGCACGATGAATGAATAAATAGTCAACTTCTAAGCATTTGTTCATACTAAATATGTATTGGTCAAACCTCAAAAATCTATAAAAATGATCCTAATGTAGTCTAAAACACTCTCTAATAGATAATACACCTTAAAATATCCAAAAACCATCATTAATAGCTCAATTATCCTTCTTGGGTCATTTACAAAACATGGTCAAGCACACAATCAACTTTAGAGCCCAATAACTTTTACTAGATAAACATTCATACCTTAAAATTAATATTTATGGATGTGCCTTGAAGTCCTATACAACTTTTTTTTCATACCATGGTCAAATTATATATATCAAAATTTATCACAAAAACTGTAGATTGGTCTTCCCTCACAAATTTGAATATTTGAATTCCAACAATTACTGAGCAACTATTAAACTTTGAACACTTTTCCATCATCTCATGTCCTCATATATTTTAATCAAATACACACCATTGATATTCTTATAATTATATTAGTCTTTACCTTTTCTTTATTTTTAAACATTGATCACCTTAACCTCATCTCATGCTTCTTGGTAACTATAGACAAACATGCTCTGTCGATCTTTATTGATCAGCCAAGTCTTTATCTTAAAGCACTCACCATTAGATCTTGATAAAAACTCCCATGATTAGAACACTTAAAACCCTCACGTGCCTTCTAGAAAAAAATTATCAATCCGTGCACCTATTCCACTTGGAAGTCTCACATGCTTTATTGACTCTGTAACTTGTCCTTCATTGTTGATCTTCATAAGTACAAATTATTGCTCACCATTGATCTTTTGTTAGATTAGCGTGCTTGTGACACTTGTCACCAATGCATGAAACCTTTGACATTTTGACTTCATATGCACCATTAATCTCAATATGTATGATTAAGTGCTCACTATTGGATCTTCTAGACCAATGACCTTGGACTTCAATGTGAATAAACTTGATGGTCTTTGGCCCATCATAGTTTGCTTGAGCAACTTTGAAGCTTTATAACTTGAGATACAAATCACTTCAAGACTCTAAATTTTTAGGGTAACTTATTTTAAATATAGATAAAATATTCATTTAAACCTTTGATCAAAAATGACTTTATGCATACCTAAAATAAATTCACAAACTTTTTGGTTCATACATATTTGTATGACATGTAGTGATGTTCTGATGAAGTATAGAAACTTGGTGAACTTCTATCTGAGATACCAAATTTTCACTTGAATATATTTAAATATTCTCAACTTCATGACCTAATATTTAAATCACAATAACTTGGGACTAATTTGATCACACCCATATGACCAACTCCCCTACCTCATCCATCCATATTAAGTATAGAAACTTAGTGAACTTCTATCTGAGATACTAACTTTGCACTTGCATATCTTTAAATATGCTCAACTTCATGACCTAAAATTTAAATCACAATAACTTGGGACTAATCTGATCACACCCATATTACCAACTCCCTTACATCATCCATATGTCAGCAAATTGCATATTCATATTTTTTGCCATTAAACCCAAAATGTCTAGATGAAAACTTTGAACTACCAGATGAAATCCACTCATGTACACAAGAATTAAAATCATATAATACCTCTTATGTGACCTATTTCATAGCCTCAAATCACCATACTCATCCCTAAACATCCCAAACCATACCAAAACTAAATATCAACCAAACCTACTTTAAGTACAGTAGGACAAGCATATAACACACTTTGTCAATGACACTTAGAATATCAAAAAAATTCATCCACTCCCCTGAATACCTCCATAACATCACTAATAACTCTATAATAGGTCATTAGTTTCTTAAATTTTTATTGATGTCAAAGATAACATGTGGTATGAATGCATGAATGATAAAGTGATTAGATTGAGAGCTTGAAGAGATATGGCACATTTACAGGTCTATAAGGACAAAGAAGAGCTTGTGAAGCATCCATAAATGTCTTAGAGGAGATCTGGTATTTTTTATCATTTAGAATGATAAAAATTCATCTTATAGCTTCAGATAATCTAGATCGTCATTACACATCCTAAAAATATGAAAGATATAGTAAGTTTGAGCATTTATTTTAGATACACATAAAGTCAATATTGGTCAAAGGATTATATGGAGATGTTATTTATAGTGCCATGAAGCTACCATAAAATTTTGGAGTCTTAAAGTGTTGATTCTTGAGTATGGTCATTGGTGTCTTAAGCTGTCATTGATGTTAAAGAGAGCATGTGGTATTAATGCATGAATGACAAAGTGATCAAATTGAGAGCTTGAAGAGATATGGAACATGTACAAGTATATAAGGATAAATAAGAGGTTGTAATGCATCCATACATATCTTGTAGGAACTCTGGTATGTTTTGTGATCATTTGGAATGAGCAAAATTCATCTTCTAGCTTAAGAGAGGCCAGATCATCACTACACATCATGTAGATATAAAAGATCCAACAAGTTTGAGCATTTATTTCAGGTACACAAAAAGTCAATATTAGTCAAAATATTACATGGAGATTTTTTATATAATGCCAAGAAGCTAAGGGTAAAATTTGGAGTCTTGAAGTGTTGTATAGCTCAAGTTATAAATCTTTAAATTTGATCTAGCATACTATGATGGGTCAGAGACCATCAAGTTTAACCACATCAAATACTGAGGTCATTGGTCTAGAAGATCCAATGATGAGAGCTTAATTATACATATTGAGATCAATGGTGCATATGAAGTCAACATTTTAAAGGTTACATGTGTAGTTGATAAGTTTCACAATCTCTCTAGTCTGATAGAAGATCAACAGTGAGTAGTAGTTCATACTAATGAAGAATACTAGTGCAAGACAAGTTAAAGAGTCAACAATGTACGTGAGACTACCAAGTAGCACAAGAATAAGGGATTATCAGTAAATTTATTATAAGGCATGTGATGGTGACAAGCGTCATATTATTAAGAGTTTGAGCAATTTCTAATGGTGATCATTGTAATATAAAGACGAAGCTACTCAGTAGAGATCGATGGTGCATATGTGGTCAAGATTTCCAAAAAACATGAGATGAGGTTAACATGTTCAAGGTTTAACATATGAATAATGGAACACTAAAATTTAAATTTCAAGCTACTTATAAATTATATTGATGGTACGAAGTTAAATGGGTTGAGTGAAGAGAATGAGATGTGTTCTAAGTGACTAAGGTTTAACTGTGACAGTTTGGATTGAAATATTTAAATTTAATAAAGAAAAGACTGATCCTTGGTTTTTGAGTCATCACTTTTGATCTATGTATAATTTGATATTTTATTAAAAATAAATTTGTATAATACTTCAAGGTACATCTAGAAATTTTCATTTTAAGGTCTAAATAATTATACAATCAAAGTTATTATGCTCCAAAGTTGACTGTGTATTCGTTCATGCTTTACAAGTAACCTGAGAAGGGTAATTGAGTTGTTATTGATGGTATTTTGATGTTTCAAGATGACCTAACTACTCAAGAGTGTTTTAGACTCTATGAGAACCATCTATGTGGATTATGAAGGTTTGATCAATCATATTCATTATGATCAAAGGATTAAAAGGTGATTGCATGTTTGTTCATGGTGGTTATGTGCATAGAATGTTGTTTAAGCAAATTGAGCTTTAGTATAAGGGTGTTTTTATGGTTTTTATCACTTAAATATTACCTATATACTATGTTTTATGGGTCCATGTATTTTAAAAGTGTTCTTGTGTTATTAGTTTTCGCAAATAAGTGTCAAAGAGGTGAATGGGTCTTCATAAGACCTAAAAGGTGACTCAGGCCTATTTGAAAGAGGGTTATGCTTAAAGGTGACCCATGTTATATGTCTTATGGGGTGAATTCATGTGTTTTATCTAAAAATTAATGTTGTGATCGTAATAATCATGAATAATCTATAAAATTTGAAACTAAATGTGATGGTTTATAGGCTTATTGAATAGGCTTGTGTATACTTGAGGAATATGTGTTGAGAGATAAATAGATAATTGTATGAGTTGATCAAAAAGAAGGTGTATGTTGTGTGGATGATTTAAGAGGAATTTTAGAGAGAGGAATATGTGTATGACCTTTTTTCATGTCTATATTATGATTATAGAGTTGCTACAAGTTTATGGCTGAGGTTGAGCGAAGAAGCTTAGAGAGATCCAAAAGGGGGCTTTGGATGAATTATCTATGTGAATTAGGGTTGAGAGAGTGTTTATGATTGAAGAGAAGTGTTATAAATTATGAATCCATCATATTGATATGAAATCAAAATTTTGGATTTTTTGATTTCATAGGTGTTGTGTGGGTGCTCAACATCTAGAGCAAGTGGGTACTTTTTCAAACTTAAGGGTGCATGCTCCTTATGAAGTGAGTGATTCACTAAAAGGGTTTATTGTTTATAAATAAAATTAAAGGACAAGTAGTCTATGTGTTTTTAGTCTTGAGAGTGATTTTTATTCCCGATGAGGTTTTCCCATAGGAACTATGTGTTATGTGTTTGATCTTGTGTATGCATTGGATGAATGAGCTCTCTTGTTAATGTTTCTTGATCAAGTCTATATATGTTGATTGATTAATAGACTAAAAGATTTGGAGTTAAAGTTAAATATATGCCATCATTGATTCACCCCCCCAGTGATTTTACCTCCAATAATTAGTATTAGAGTAGGACTTTCATTGCAATTTTAACCACATGAAGGTGATCTACGGTACAATATGGAAAGTCAACATATGCATGGTTTATCTACAAAGCAATCACAAATGTTAAATGGGTCTAATTATATTTTTTGGAGTGTAATGATGAAGACCATATCATGTTAATAGGGTTTGACATTTGTAAATTTATTGTGGATGGATATTCAACCTCCCTAACCCCTCGAACTAGTGCAACTGATAAGAAGCTATGTGAGAATAATTCTAAGGCAATGAATGCCATCACTTGTGGACTTTTAGAGACTGGGTACATTAAGTTAATTCATTGTAAATTTCATAAAGAGATATGAAAAAAAATTAGATCATCTATGAAGGGATTCAAAGGTCAAGTTGGCTAAGTTTCATACTCACCAAAGATAATTTGAGAGTCTCAAGATGAAGGAAGAAGATTCTGTGTCATCCTTTTTACAGAGAGTTGATGAGATTGTGAACATTATCAGAGGTCTTAGAGAGAATCATGAATAACCTACTATAGTACAAAAGTTATTAAGGTCTCTCTCCATAAATTTTGATTCTAAAGTGTCTATTGTAGAAGAAAGCCATGATATTACATAAATAAAGATGGATAAATTACATGGGATCCTTACTACCTATGAGATGAGAGTCAATGATGACAAATTACTAAAGAAAGAAGTAGAATTCAAGATAGAAATGAATCCAAATAAGAATAAAAATCAAGGTATTAAAGTCAAGTATGATGATTTATTTGATGATGAACTAATAGTTTTATATACAAGATTATTAAAAATAGGCTCAAGGAAGTATAAGGGTAAACTACCTTTCAAATGTTTCAATTACAGAGAAGTAGGACACTTTGCTAACAAGTGCCCTCATAAGCATAATAGGAATGATAATGAAGAGTATGTGAAATCCAAGATGAAGACAAGAAGATATTTAGGTTTAATAAGGGGAAGAAAGTATTCATAAAGTATGACAACAAGAATAAATTCTTAAAGAACAAGAAATGTCACTACACCAATAAAGATTAAAGCTCATCAGATGAGAGTGAAGATAGTGATTCTGAGTTTGATAATGAAGATGACGATCCTATTTAAGATGAATTTATTTTCATGTAAATATAAGGAAGTTGCTCATATCAAGAATATTCTAATTGGAGTGATATAGATGTTGAAGAAAATAGGGAGGACTATGAGACTAAGTTTATGAATGCCCTTGAAGATCTAAAGATTAAGAAGAAGAAGACCAAGAAAATAAAGTCTCAATTCAAGGATTATGAAGATAAATTCAGTGTGTTTGAGGAAAGAATGAATGAAGAGACCAAGGAACATGAATATATAGTCAATAATATTAGTTGTCAATTGGAAATCCAATCCACAAGCCTAAAAGCTAAATAAGATGAGTGCACAAGGTATGAAATTTAAAATGAGTCATTGAAAGCTAAGTTAGAAAAGACATCTAGTAATATGAAGCCATATGTGATGTTTGAAAAGAGCTCAAGTGATCTAGACAACATTCTTAATAGTCAAAAGCATGCTAGTGATAAAAATAGAGTTGGTTACAAAGAAGAACAAGAGATTGTAACTCAAGACAGGATAAAGACCAATATGAAAAAAGACAATCAAACCTTAAAGATCAATCATCAGTCAAGGAATTAATGTGCTGTAAAAATGAATACAAATCAGATTAGACAACCAAATTCCATGAGGTATGCAAATTTTAATGGTTAATGTTATACTTGTAATCAATTTGGTCATAGGGCTAGAGAGTGTAGAAGACCTGCTAAAAATGAATGGAATTATCAATCAAATAGCGTAAGCAAGGTTGAATGCTTGAACTATCATTATGTGGGACACTTTCAAAAATATTATATAAATAAGGTAAATAAAGTTTAGCTTCCCTCAAGAAGAATGGTTTGCTACAACTGTGAGAATATTGGTCATATTGGTAGGTTCTGCAAGCAAAGGCCATCAAGTCAAAATAAGTTCAATCAGACTCCTAGAGTGCTATAAAGAAGGAAATATAACTTATGGAAACCAAATATGAAAATTATGAGTCATAATGAGTTTTTAGGTCCAAGTGGTTTATTTTTTGAAGTGGAGAATGCTACAGAGGTTGAAGAGAATTAAGAGATCCCACTGTATATTTCTATTGAGAATGAAGAGACCAAACTTAAGGAGAAGACCAAAGTGTTAGTTGAGATAAATTCTAAGGTGTGTATGGATAAAATTGAACATCTTTCTACTCTTGAACATGTTTTATGCATAGAACATCAATTGACAATATCCAGTGATGAGGCTCTTTCTTTAGTTGAGAACATATGTCATAAATACTTGTTGTCTCCATGTATTATCAAATCAAGCTTGGAAGAGAAAGAGAATATTTCAGTGGATGAGAATATTTCTTCTCTTAAGACTAAGATTAAAAAGAATAAATATAAGTATAATATGACCAAGGAGGTGAAGGAAAATGAGGAGTTGTGGGCAACTCCTAGTTTCGCATTGTTCTAGGACACTGTGAGTTAGAGTATCTTTATCGAAGATTCAAGGAGACACTTGACAAGCAAGAGGAAACATGGTGGATTTTAGTTGAGATTTTAGGACAATAATATCATTTAAATATATTCTTGGCTAAGTGGGATTAATGAGTCTTATAAATCTGGTCTAAGATGTTGTGATGGAATGAAGTTGTGTGTGCAATGTCTACAGGCTGGGTATGGAGTTTTTTAGATGTCATTTAAAGAATTGGAATTTTTTAAGGTATCTTAATGGAATAAAAATTTATGATGACTTTATTTATATGATATATAGGTATTTTTAAACTTTAAAGGTATTTTGTGTGCAATTGGATATTTTTGTTTGCTCTCGGGTTTCCTAGTTTGTGCTTAAGGGTATGCAAGTCAAAAACCATGGTATAGGAAGTATGGGATCCCAAATAATTATGGGATCAAAAATATGTCTAAAATTTTGTATTGATGACCTCTAAGTATGGAAATAAAATTAGATTTGGACTTTGACCATAACATGGTGTGTTGACCAAGTTTCTCTTATAAACCTAGTGTTTTGGTATTTGTTGGAAAAGTGTTTTCCTAATGAATTAAGATATAAGTTTTCTAAATAAGTTAAAATGACCAAATGGGTGCTCAAAAATTCTTTCATATTATTTTGAAAGTGCATGGTTGGTTCCATAAAGGAGGATTTATGCAAGTAGAGGGTTAATTGGCTAATAGGTTTATGAAGGAAGTATGTTGCACAGGAATAGCTGAGTGTTTATTTTTTTTTTATTTGAGGGGAAATATGATTTTACTCTAGATATGAAATTTAAATCCATGAAAGTTCATACAAAAAATGTTATGGGTTCTGCAAGGTCTACATAGGGCTACAAGGCTTCTAAGCAAGGCTAGTATGAAGAAGTGGATTTTTGTTTTGGTTATTTTCTCCAAAATACCAAGGTGGTATAAAAATTCTCAAGGGGTGACTAAGTTTAGATGACCTACGGGGAGTCCCTCTCAATGTTCTCAAGGTGAGTCCAAGCAATTTTTGATGTTCTAGTGTGTTTTGTCTTCATAGAACAGAGTATGATCAAAAGAAGAGCGTAGTCATGGAGCATATTTAATAATTTCAAGGTAATAAGTGGTATGAAAAAAAATTAGTATGAGTTTATGTCATCTCTCATAGGTGGTCCTTTCATGTTGTTGATCTTAAAATCCTTTTTAGGTCATTAGGATCAGAAGATAGGCCCTTTGTCATTAATGTCAAAGGGAGAGAAAGATCAAAATAAAATTTGATGAGGATGTTCAAATATTAATAAGTCATTATGAGGGTGTTTTTACATCAATTACAAAGGGGGATATTATTTATAATGTTCATTGGTGTCTTAAGTTGTCATTGATGTCAAAGAGAGCATGTGGTACTACTACATGAATGATAAAGTGATCACATTAAAAGTTTGAAGAGATATGGCACATGTACAGGTCTATAAGGACAAAGAAGAGGTTGTGAGGAATCCATATATGTCTTTGAGGAGCTACGGTATATTATTTTATCATTTTTAATGATAAAAATTCATCTTATAGCTTAAGAGAAGCTAGACTGTCACTACACGTCATACAAATATGAAAGATCTAGCAAGTTTAAGCATTTATTTTAGGTATGCAAAAAGTCAATATTGGTCAAATGATTACATGTAGATATTTTATATAGTTACAATAATCTACCCTAAAAATTTGTCATATTAAAGTATTGTCTAGCTCAAGTTATAAATCTTTAAATTTGCTCTAGCAGACTATGATGGATTAGAGATCGTCAACTTTAACCACATCAAAGACTGAGGTAATTGGTCTAGAAGATCCAATTATGAGTGATTAATTTTACATATTGATATAAAAAGTGTGTATGAAGTCAACATGTCAAATTTTGTGTGCATAAGTGACAAGTATCACAAGCTTGCTAGTCTAACAAAAGATCAATGGTGAGTGACAGTTCATACTGACAAAGATCAACAATGCAGGACAAGTCAAAGAGTCAACAATGCATGCAAGATTTCTAAGTGGCAAAAGTATAAAGGATTGTCATTAAAGTGATCAAAAGTCACATGAGGGTACCAAATATAATAATCTTGGGATTTTTGAGCAAGATCTAATAGTGAGCACTACAACATAAAGACCGGGTTACTCAATAGAGATCAATGATGTGTATCTGGTCAAGATTGCCAAAAAGCACGAGATGAGGTCAACATGTTCAAGGTTTAATGTTTGGATAGTGAGGCACTATGAGTTAAAGTTTTAGCTACTTATATATAATATCAATATTGCAAAGTTGAGAAAGTTAAGCAAAAAGCATGAGATGTTTTTTAAGTGATCGAGGTATAACTATGGCCATTTGGATTTAAATATTTGAATTTAATGAAGGAAAGACCAGTTATTGGTTTTTGAGCCATAAATTTTGATCTATGCAAAATATTATGTTAAAGTAAAAAATAAAATTTGTAGATAACTTCAAGGTAGATCTATCAATATTCATTTTTAGGTCTAAATATTTGTACAATCAAAGTTATTAAGCTCTAAATTTGACTGTGTTTGTTCATTCTCTACAAATAACCCTAGAAGGGTAATTAAGTTATTCTTGATGGTATTTCGATGTTTCAAGATGAGATAACTATTGGAGAGTGTTGTATACTCCATGAAGACCATCTATGTGGATTATGAAGGTTTTATCAATCATATTTAGTATGATCAAAGGCTTATAAGGTGACTGCGTGTTTGTTCATGGTGGTTGTGTGCACAAAATGTTGTTTGAGTGAATTGAGCTTTAGCATAAGGGCGATGTGATGGTTTTTATCACTTAAGGATAACCTATAGATTGTGTGTCATGGTTATATGTATTTTAAACATGTTCTTGTGTTCTTAATTTTCTCAAAGAAGTGTCAAAGAGGTGAATGATGCTTCATAGGACTAAAAAGATGACTTAGGCCTATTTGAAAGAGGGTTGTGCTTAAAGGTAACCCATGTTAGATGTTTTAAGGGTGAAGGCATGTGTTGTGTCCAAAAAGTAAGGTTATGATCATAATAATCATGAAGACTCTAAAAAATGTGAAACCAAATGTGATGGCTTTTAGGCTTGTTGAATAGACTTTTGTAGACTTGAGGAATATGTGTTGAGAGATAGATAGAGACTTGTATGAGCTAAGAAAAGAGAAGGTGTGTGTTGTGTGGATGAGTTAAGAAGAATTTCAGAGACAAGACTATGTGGATGACCTTTTGGTCATGTTTATGTTGTGATTATAGAGATGTTGTAAGTTTTTGGTTGAGGATGAGTGAAGAAGCTTAGAGAGATCCAAAAGGGTAATTTGGTTGAATGGCCTGTGTAAAGCAGGGTTGAGAGGATTGAAGAGAGGTGTTATACATTTTGACTCCATAATATTGATATTTAATCAAAAAATTTAAGTTGTTGATTTCATAGGTGTTGTGTGGGTGCTTTTTCAAACTTAGGGGTGGGTGCTCCTTGTGAAGTGGGTGATTCATTAAAAGGGTCTCTTGTTTTTAAATCATATTATAGGACAAGTAGTCCATATGTTTTTAGGATTGAGAGTGGGTTTTATTCCCCATGAGGTTTTCCCATATGAACTATGTGTTATGTGTTTGATCTTATGTATGCATTAAATTAATGAGCTCTCTTGTTAATGTTGCTTGATCAAGTTGATATATATTGATTGATTAATATTCTAAAATATTTGAAATTTAAATTAAATATCTGCCATCACTAATTCACCCCCCCTCACTCTCAATGATTTTACCTCTAACATTATCTAGCTTAAGTTATAAAACTACAAAGTAACTCTAGCAAATTGCGATGGATCAGAGACCATCAAGTTTAACCACATCAAAGACTAAGGTCATTGGTCTAGAAGATCCAAAGGTGAACCCTTATTCATACATTTTGAGATCAATGGTATGTATGAATTTAACATGTCAAAGGTTGTATATGTAATTAGAAAGTGTCATAAGCTCGCTAGTCTAATAGAAGATCAACAGTGATTAATAGTTCATACTGAAAAATATTAATGATATGGGATAAGTCAAAGAGTCAATAATGCATGTGAGATTTCTAGGTGGCACAAGTGTAAGGGATTGTCAGTAAAATTCTTAGAAGGCACATGAGTTGCCAATTGTCTTAATCTCAATATTTATAAGCAAGATATAATGGTGAGTGGTAAAATTCAAATACCGAGCTACTCAGTAGAGATCAATGGTGTGTATGTGTTCAATATTGCTAGAAAGAATGATATGAGGTCAACATGTTTGAGGTTTAACATTTGGACAATGGATCACTATGAGTAAAAGTTTAAGATACTTCTAAATAAGATCGATGGTGTGAGTTTAGTGAGCTGAGGGAAGAGCATGAGATGTGTTCTAAGTAATTGAGGTTTAAGTGTGGCTGTTTGGATTTAAATATTTGAATTTAATGAAGGAAAGACTAGTTCTTGGTTTTTGAGCCATAACTTTTGATCTATGCAAAGTTTGATGTTTCAGTAAAAAGAAAAGTTACAGAGGACTTCAAGGCACATTTGTTAATATTAATTTTAAGGTCTAAAAGTTTGTATAGTCAAATTTATTGATCTCTAAATTTGATTGTGTGTTCATTCATGTTCTTCAAGTAACCTAAGAAGGGTAATTAAGTTGTTCTTGATAGTATTTCAATGTTTCAAGATGAGATAACTATCAAAGAGTGTTTTAGGCTCTATGAGGACCATTTGTGTGTATTATTAACATTTTATCAAACATATTTAGTATGATCAAAGGCTTATAATGTGATTATGTGTTCATTCATGGTGGTTATGTGCACAAAATGTTGTTTAATCAAATTGAGCTTTATAAGAATGGTGTTGTGATGGTTATTATCACTTAAGGAGGACTTATAGGTTATGTTGCATGGGTCCATGTATTTTTAAGTGTTCTTTTTTTCTTAGTTTGCTTAGATAAGTGTCAAATAGGTGAATTTATCTTTATAGGACCTAAAAGGTGACTTAAGCCTATTTTAAACAGGGTTGTGCTTAAAGGTAACCCATCTTAGATGCCTTAAGGGTGAAGGTATGTGTTTTGGCTGAAAAGGAAAGTTGTGATCATAATTATCATGAAGACTCTATAAAATATGAAACCAAATGTGATGGTTTTAAGGCTTGTTGAATATACTTGTGTAAACTTGAGGAATATGTGTTGAGAGATAGATAGAGACTTGTATGAGTTAAGCAAATAGAAGGTGTAACTTGTGTGGATGTGTTAAGAGGTAGTTTAAAGAGAGGAATATGTGGATGACCATTTTTTCATGTCTCTATTTTGATTATAGAGTTGTTGTATGTTTATGGTTGAGGATGAATGAAGAATCTTAGAGAGATCCTAAAGGGTGATTTGGATGAATTACCTATGTGAAACAAGGTTGAGAGAGTGTTGAGTATTTAATAGAGGTGTTATACATTGTGAATCCATTAGATTGATATGAAATTAGAATTCTTGATCTATTGATTTCATAGGTGTTGTGTGGGTGCTCAACATCTAGAGTAAGTGGGTATTTGTTCATACTTAGGGGTAAGTGCTCCTTGTGAAGTGGGTGATTCACTAAAAGGGTATTTTATTTGTATTCATCTTATAAGACAAGTAGACCATGTGTTTTTGAGATTGAGAATGAGTGTTATTCCCCATGAGGGTTTCCCATAGGAACTATGTGGTGTGTGTTTGATCTTGTGTATGCATTGAATGAATGAGCTCTCTTATTAATGTTACTTGATCAAGTTGATATATGTTGATTGATTAATAGTCTAAAAGATTTGGAATTAAAGTTAAATATCTTCCATCACTGATTCAACTCCCCCTTTTAAGTGATTTTACCTCTAATAATTAGTATCAGAGTAGGACCTTCATTACAAGTTTAACTACTTGAAGGTGATCTAAGGTATAATATGGCAAGTTCAAAGATGTAGGGTTTCTCTACAAAGTTTTACCCATTATTCAATGGGTAAAACTATGATTTTTAAAGTGCAAATATGAGGACATACATCATGTCTTTAGGGTTTGATATCTAGTAATCGATCATGGATGGATATACTACACCGGCTACTTCTCAAATTAGTGTTATTGATAAGAAGTTAAATGAGAATAACTCAAAAGATATGAATGTTATCACTTGTGGTCTATTCAAGGATGATTTCACCAAAGTGATCCATTACAAGTATACTAAGGGAATTTGGGTCAAATTATAGACTATCTATGAAGGAGACTCAAAGGTAAAATTGGCCAAGTTATAGACCTACCAAAGGAAATTTGAGAGTCTCAAGATGAAGTAAGAAGACACTATGACATCCTGTCTTCTAAAGGTTGATGAGGTAATAAACATGATCAAAGGTATTTGAGAGATGATTGATGAAGCTACTATATTTCAAAAGGTATTGATAACCCTTATACTCAAGTTTTATTTAAAGGTTTTTGTTGTATAAGAAATTCATGATCTCACTCAGATGAAGATGGATGAACTACATGGGATTAGTTTTACCTATGAGATGAGACTTGATGAGGAAAGACCTCCTAAGAAATAAGTTTCCTTCAAGGTGATCAAGGAGACAAAATCCAAGAAGAAAAAATTAAGTATTAAAGATTTTGATCTTAATTAAGATCAACTTGAAGCCCTGATTACAATAAAACTAAATGTAGGATTAGGTAAGTATGAAGAAAGACTTCCTTTAAAATGTTTTTCATGCTGTAAAGTTGGTCACTTTATAGCTAGATGTCCTACTAAAGACAATCTTGAACACAAAGAAGCTTCGAAGGAATCACATGAGGTTAAACACAAGAAATTTGAGGGTCCTATAAAGTATAGAAAGTTCTTCAATCATAAAAATTGAAATAAAGAATCATACAAAGGAAGTAAGAGCCTTTACCATGATGAAGATAGTAACTCATCTACAAAAAAAGAAGTGACCACATCTACTAGTGATGATTTTTTGCATAATGAGGACAAAGAGACATTATTCATATCTTTCAGTGATTATGAAGGTGAATGTTCCTTAAGTAGAGATTTCTTTGGTAGATACAGCTCAGAGGATTGAAATGAGAATGTCACTCTTGAAGACAAATATCTATACATTGTGGAAGAAATGAAGTTGCTACAAAATAAGAATAAAAAACAAGATGTATTGATCAAATCCTATGACGAGTGAATTGGATTATTTGAAGTAAAGTTGAGTAATTAATTCAAGGAGCATGATGAGATCACACAAGAACTTGAAACTTAGGTTTGTACTCTTGATAAAGAAGTAAAGAGTAATAATGAGGAATGTATCATGTATCAAATAGAAATAGAGTCTTTTCAAATGAAACTAAGTCAAGCTATGAGCAAAGATACAGATGATGAAAAAGACAAGGACTATGAGATTGAATTTAGGAGTGTTTTTGAAGATCTAAAGATTGATAAGAAAAAGAATGAGAATATGATGTTACAAATCAAGGACTATGAAGAGCAATTCAGTGTGTTTGAGGCAAGATTGATTGAAGACACCAAAGAGCATGAAGATAGAGTCAAGCATTTTAGTTATCAATTAGAAATCATATCTACAAGCCTAAAATCTAAAGAAGATGAGTGCTCAAGGTATGTGATTTAAAATGAGTCATTGAAAGTTGAATCAAAGAAGACTTCAAGATAGGTGAAGTCATTTATGAAGTTTGAAAATAGCTCAAATGATCTTGATAATATTATAAGTAATCAAAAGCATGTTAGTGATAGATATGGTTTTGGATATAAAGAACAACAACAACATGTAACTCAAGACAAGATAAAGGTTGATATTAACAAAGATAATCAGACATTGAAGATCAATCATTAGTCAAGGAATGAAGGTGTTGGTAGAATGAAGACAAATTAGATTAGAAAACCAAATGCCATGAGGTATACAAAGTTTAATGGTTACTACTATACTTATAATCAATTTAGTCATAGGGATATAGAGTGTAAAAGATCCTCAAAGAATGAGTTTGTATATAATTATGAGAAAGACAATGGTAAGCATAAAAACATCATTTCTCAAGATATTCAACAAGTTCACAAGGGAAGAATGACATCATTTGTTACAAGTGTCAAGGTTTTGGTCATATTGCAAAGTTTTACAATACCCTTATTAGGAGACCAAATTATTAGGTGCATGAATGAATTCATGAAACTTAAAGGAATCATAATATATCTCAAGGTATGTACAGTTTGATAAACCTCATTTGTTTCAAATGTCATGAGAGAGGTCACATAGCAAGGTTCTATAGGAATGACTAGTGCTCAACTTCAAAAATTGTTAATTCTATCATAAAGAGAAAGATCCATAGTGAATGGAGGCCTAAGAAGGTAAATGAAAAATAGGATCAAGGTGGAATATTTGTCATAATAGAACATGGAAAAGGTCAAGGATCAAGGAACAAGCCTTATCTTCCCAAATGGATAAGGAAATCAAGTTGGATCCCAAGATAAAGAAAAGAAGAAAGTTGAGAACTCATTCAAGATCAATTTGAAGATGAGGAAGGATTGCAAGCCAAGTAAAGACATGAAAATATGGGAGTCTCCTAAGTTTTGGTATTTTTAATCCCTCTATGATAAGTGGGTGTCTCTACCTATGCTTCTTAAGAGACATCTTTCATGTGTGCAAGCATGTATGTGTACAAGGTCTAAAAGCTAGGTATAGAGTTTTTTAGATGTCATAATGGCATACAAAGGTATGATGACTTTATTAAAATGATCTCTAGGTGATTTCAAACTTTGAAGGTATTTTGTGTGTAATTAGAGATTTTTATTTGCTTGGATTTTCCCAGTTTGTGCTTAAGGGTATGCAGGTCAAAAACCATGGTATATTAATTATGGGCTCCCAGAGGAGTCTAGGCTCAAAAATTGGTCCAAAAGTGTGTATTGATGACCTCCAGGAATGGGAAAAAATTTAGAGTTAAGATTTGATCATAAGATGGTTTATTGACTAAGTTTCTCTTATAAACCTAGCATTTTGGTATTTGTTAGAAAAGTGGTTTTCCTAATGAATTGAGGTCTAAGTTTTCTTAATCCATTGAAATGACCAAATGGGTTCTCAAAAAGTCTTTCACAGTCTTATGTACATGCATGGTCAATTCCATAAATAAGGATTTGTAGCAAGTAGAGGGCTAATTAAATAATAGGTTTGTGAATGAAGTATGTTGCAGAAAAAGAGATGAGTGTTGATTTTTGGCATGTTTGAAGGTACATATGAGTGTACTCTAGATATAAAATTTAAATCCTTGAAAGTTTATATGCAAAAATTTATGGGTTCTGCAAGGTCCAAGTAGAGCTACAAGGCTTCTAAGCAAGGCTTATATGAAGAAGTGGATTTTTTGGTCATTTTATCCAAAATACCAAGATGGTATAAATATTATCAAGGAGTGCCTAAGTTTATATGACCTAGGGGGAGTCTTTCTCAATGTTCTCACAGTGAGTTCAAGCAATTTTTTATGTTTTAGTGTGTTTTGTCTTCATAGAGTAGAGTATGATCAAAAGAAGAGTGTAGTCATGGAGCATATTTGAGAAGTTCAAGGTAAGAAGTGGTATGCCAAATTTTAGGGGGAGTTTGTATCATCTCTTAGATGTTTTCCATTTTTTTTTTGGTCTTGAAATCCTTTTTAGGTCCTCAAGATCAGAAGATAGGCCCTTTGTCATTAATGTCAAAGGGGGAGAAAGATCAAAATGAAGTTTGATGAGGATGTCCAAATATTAAGAAGTCATTCTGAGGGTATTTTTCCATTAATGACAAAGGGGGATATTGTTGAGCATGGTCTTTAGTGTCTTAAGTTGTTATTGATGTCAAAGAGAGCATGTGGTACTAATGCATGAAGGACACAGTGATCATATTGAGAGCTTAAAGAGATATGACACATGTACATGTCTATAAGGACAAAGAAGAAGTTGTGAGGCATCCATAAACGTCTTGGAAGATCTATGGTATGTTTTATTATCTTTTATAATGAGTAAAATGCATCTTTTATCTTAAGAAAAGCCAGACTATTACTGCACATCATGCAAATATGAAAGATCCAACAGGTTTGATCATTTATTTTAGGTATGTACAAAGTCAATATTGGTCAAAGGATTACATGGAAATTTTGCCTAAGTTCCAATAAGCTACCCTAAAATTTTAGAGCCTTGAATTTTTGTTTATCTCAAGTTATAAAGCTTCAAAGTTGATCTAGCAGACTGTGATGGGTTAGAGACCGTCAAGTTTAACCAAGTCAAAGATTGAGGTCATTGGTCTAGAAGATCCAATGGTGAACACTTATTCATACATTTTGAGATCAATGGTGCATATGAAGTCAACATATCAAAGGTTTCATATGTAGGTGACAAGTGTCATAATATTGCTAGTTTGATAGAATATCAATGGTGAGTGGTAGTTCGTACTAATGAAGATCAATAGTATAGGACAAGTCAAAGAGCCAACAATATATGAAAGACTACTAAGTGGCACAAGCACAAGGGACTATCAATAAAGTGATAAAAAGGCATGTGAGGGTGTTAAGTTTCATAATCTTAGGAGTTTTGAGTAAGATATAATGGTGAGCACTACAAGATAAAGACCAGGCTACTCAACAGAGATCGATGGTGTGTATTTGATCAAGAAAGCATGAGATGAGGTCAACATGTTTGAGGTTTAACATTTGGACATTGGAGCACTATGAGTTAAATTTTGATCTACTTATGATGAAGATAGATGATGCAAGTTGAGTGAGATCAGTGAAGAGCATGATATGTGTTCTACGTGATCGAGGTTTAACTATGACTGTTTGGATTTAAATATTTGAATTTAATGAAGGAAAGACTAGTGCTTGGTTTTGAGCCATAACTTTTGATCTATGTATAATTTGATGTTATAGTAAAAATAAAAGTTGTATATGACTTCAATAAACATCTATAAATATTAATTTTAAGGTCTAAATGTTTTTACAATCAAATTTATTGAGATCCAAATTTGACTATGTGTTTTTTCATGCTCTATAAGTAACTCAAGAAGGGTAATTGAGTTATTTTTTATGGTATTTCAATGTTTCAAGATGATCCAAATATAGAAGAGTGTTTTAGACTCTATGAGGACCATATATGTGTATTATAAAGGTTTGATAAATCATATTTAGTATGATCAAAGGCTTAGAAAGTGATTATGTGTTTATTAATGGTGGTTGTGTGCATAGAATGTTGTTTGAGTGAATTGAGCTTTAGCAGAAGGGTGTTGTGATGGTTTTTATCACTAAAAGAGGACCTACAGATTGTGTATCATGGGTCCATGTATTTGAAAGTGTTCCTCTATTCTTAGTTTTCTCATAGAAGTGTCAAATAGGTGAATAGGTCTTTATAGGACCTAAAAGGTGACTTAGGCCTATTTTAAAGAGGGTTGTGCTTAAGGTTAACCTATGTCATATGCATTAAGGGTGAATTCATGTGTTGTGGCTGAAAAGGAAGTTTATGATCATAATAATCATGAAGACTCTATAAAAAGTTAAACTAAATGTGATGGTTTTTATGGCTTTTTGAATAGACTTGTGTAGACTTGAGGAATATGTGTTAAGAGACACATAGAGACTTGTATAAGTTGAGTGAAGAGAAAGTGTATGTTGCATAGATGAGTTAAGAGGAAATTCAAAGAGAAGAATGTTTGGATGAAATTTTGGTCAAGTCTCTATTGTTATTAAGATTTTTTGTAGGTTTACAACTAAGGATGAGCAAATAAGCTTAGAGAGATCCAAAAGGGTGCTTTGGATGAATTACCTATGTGAGTCAGGGTTGAAAGAGTATTGAGGATTGAAGATACATGTTATATATTGTGACTCTATGAGATTGATATGCAATTAGAATTTTAGACTTGTTGATTTCATAGGTATTATGTGGGTGCTCAACATCTAGAGCAAGTGGGTGCTTATTAAAACTTAGGGGTGGGTGCTCCTTGTGAAGTGGGTGCTTCACTAAAAGGGTCTCTTATTTGTATTAATCTTATAAGATAAGTAGTCCATGTGTTTTCAAGATTGAGAGTGGGTTTGGTTCCCCATTAGGGTTTCCCATAGGAACTATGTGTTGTGTGTTTGATCTTATACATGCATTAAATGAATGAGAACTCTTGTTAATGTTTCTTGATCAAGTTGATATATGTTGATTGATTAATAGTCTAAAAGATTTAAAATTATAGTTAAATATCTACAATCACTTATTCACCCCCCTTCCCACTCAGTGATTTTACCTCCAATAAAATTCAATATTGGTTCCAATTATTTTTGCCACCTAATGATGTGTTCTTCCCTTCCATGTTCCTTATTTGGGGGTACCATCTATTTATCATTATCAGTGAGCCTTCATATATGGATTTAGACTTTGTTAAACAACAATATTCTTTATGTTGATTTTATTTTTAAATTTGTGTGTGTGTGTGTGTGTGTTTACTTGTTTATTTCCTTGTTATATTGTTACCTCCACTTAGTTCATTGTGCCAACAGGGTCATCATCATGGTGATTCATGTCATGCAATTGTACTTGAGTCAATTTATTGGCATTTATCAACATTATCATCATGGTTTTTTAGCATTGGTTCATTGTTGTCAATTATCTTTTAGATCGGGGGTCAATCCTTATGCACATTATAGTTCAATCATCATGGGTTTTTATATCATTGTCCATATAGTTAGGTGTTATATCAAAAACCATGGGCTAGAAGTCCCATTAGGTGTGTCATTATATAGATAGAGATTTCACATACTAGAGGAAGAGATAACTTGTATAATCATAAATCAAATAGTATTAGAGCATCAAAACATCTAGTAACCCTCTATCAGGGGTGAGAAAATATGAATTTAAAGAAAGAAAACAAACAAGAAAATAATAAGTATTAACTTGTGATTTATCTTCTTACGAATCAATTGAAGTAAAATTAAACTCAACTTATGAGCTAGAAGTCTTCGACAATGATAGTTCCTTATGGGTAGCATCTCTCCTTATTCACCTTGAGTGTTGTGGCTTGGAAATTAATAGAATAAGACTGGATTTCAAGAATATAGAAGAATATTGAAGCTTCTAAGGTTATTTTGGCATAATAAGTATAGAATAGATAAGTTTTTAAGATTATTTTGGCATAATAACCTTGCAAATATTAGATCTTACTAGAGGTATTTTGGTACAGTAAGATTAGGATGAAGAAGCTTGTCTAAATTAGAGGAATAACATCTAATTTATAGACTTTTGAAATGAATGTGAACCATCCATCTTGACTTACAAATCAAGGGTTGAGAATAAAAGATAAATTTTAAATTCAAAATGGGAAATTTTAATTAAATATTAGAGTCAAGAACATGTGGGACTCACAAATTAATATAAAACTCATTTGGGAGGAAGACTTAATATAAAATTGGTAAGTGGGATTGAGTGGAATATGAGGTGGATTATTAAATTGGAAAGATGAGGAAGATAATATTATAAAATTTTAATGATGGGGGATGGTAGAGCCTAAGGAAACTTTGAAAGTTGAAAAGGAGAATGGAGTTGAAGATGACATAATGAGGTGAGGATAATTAGATTTATAAAAATTATAGATATTTAAAATCTATAGAATTTATGATTAAGGAAAGATTAGTTAATTACTTTAGATTAATTAACTTAATAAATATGGGAATAGTAAACCATGAATAGTGATGATGAATAGTAATAATGAATTAGAATTAGAGAAAACTAGGGATGATTAAAATCAACACAAAGTGTTAAATTTTAAGTGTCTACATTTTGTCCCTCTTTGAGAAGTCATTGTGAGACAGCTAAATTAAGGATTTTCAAAGAATGAAAAATTTGTTAAAATTTTATATGAATAAATAATTAGTGACCCATGATGCTCCCTCAAGAAGGCATGCAGGATTTGGACAGGCTCTCAAAAAGAAGAGAAATAAGCTATAATAGAAGAAGAGATTAACCCATAAAAAAAATTAAGCCACTTGAGTTCATGTTTGCATGCTTTGATTGTAATGGTTAAGAATAGTATAGTACAATTGGCCCCAAGGTGGGGAGAAGTGGGAAGGATGCATCCTAAAACAAGTGGCACCCTTTAACCATCCCCAAACAAGGTGAAATCTACGGGCTTGAAATTAGAAGAATCTGACCCAATAGGTAGATATGATGGTATAGGGTCCTAAAGATGATGGTACAAATATGGAAATAGATTTCCCTAGTAGAGTGGATGAAAACATTTATAGGTCTAAATGATTTTCCCCGATAAGGTGGATTTTATTGTTAAATGATGTAAATGGTTATCTAATTGATTGGCAAGCATACCTCAAGGATTTAACCTATCACATTGATTAAAATGAGAGGAGAGATGCAAATATAGGTATAATGGTATAATGACTTTTATAAAATGAAGAAGCCACAAAAAACTATGCACTTGTCAATGGTCAAAGTGATAAGATAAATGATAATCAGAAGAACAAAATAATTATTGAATAATGATATGATTGAATTATAATAATATGGATGTTAATAATAATGAAACAAGGGTGGACTAACTAACCTCAAAAACCAATTGGTACTGAATGTTGCCTACATAGTCCATACGCACCTCAGGCCAATGTAGTTCTCCCAAAAACTAGAAGAAAATAGAATGAAGGAAATGAATTATGATGGTCAGTATACACTTGATATATATCATGAGTAGCATAGGGATATCCATGTGGTCTAGGGATTATGTTTTAGGTAGTAGATAAGGATATCCTTTGTTGTGATATTGTCGATGAGACTTGTAGCACTTGATTTTGGATATATCACCTAACAGTATGCACCATGATATAAAACACCATGATGATTGAACCATTGTGCATAAGGATTGACCCTCGATCTAATAGAAATTGATAACACACTAATGATAAAAAAACATGACGATGATTCTAAAAAATGCTAATCGATTGACTCAAGTACAAATGCATGATAGGAGGCACCATGATGATGACCCTATTGGCACAATGGACCGAGTCAAGTCAATAATAAAAAATAAATAAATAAACAAGCAAACACACACACAAACTTGAAAATAAAAGAAATAGAAAGTAGTTTTTTTAACCAATTCCAAATATACATGTGAAGGATCAATGATAATGATAAATGGATAGTGTCCCCAAGAAAGGATACAAGCAAATGAGGGACACATCTCTAGGTGGCTAAAATAATTGGAACCAATATGAGTCTACCCCAGTAGGGTAGATTTGGGAAGGACACATCCCAATAATGGTTTAAAACCATAAATAATTGGATTAAGGATTGTGACTAGATTTATAATAAGATAAATGTTTTTGAAATTTTGTGGCTTTATATATTTTGTGAAGATTGTAAGCTTGTTTTGATTTTTAGGATTTTTAGAATATTTGAATGTCATTCGAGAATACCAATGACAAAGAAATGGTACCACTAGATAATACCCTTACAAATAGTGGCTTACAATCTAATATAAGTGTGATTTATGAAAAATCTAATTTTTAAAATATATAAAATGTTGAATTGTGATTGTAATGTCCCCTTTTTATATCCTTCCAACATTCTTGGAAACTCCAAATTTTGTGGAAAGTGCCAACATTTTTGGAATGAAATTTAGTTAGTGGCATTATGTCCAGGGGATCAAGATGAATCCATTGGTTCTTTAAAGCAACAGTTATGACATTCCTGAAGGAGTACAAAGAACTCATGATCAAAAGTGAGATCTTTATTCACAAGTTACTATTAATGAATACTATTCATAGTGATTGTGCATGGTAATGTGACATAGTGGTGAGGTGGCATGGATAAAAGTTGATTAGAAAGGAGTGGGGTATAGTATCCCACTAATGGACAAGTTCTTGTCTTTGGTGAGTCACATGCTAGGTGAATCATATGGGAGAGATATAAGGTGCATTCCTAAGGCATCTTCATGATTTGGAGTGTGGGGAGTAGTCAAAATGGAGAGCATCAAGGAGGATACTATTAGCCACCCCATATGACTCAAACTTTGGCACCCCACCTTCACACATGTGAAAAATAATGTGATGTTTATCCTCACATGTAAAATGGTCAAAATTGGATCACATGATCATCCCTCTTTTATCTTGGTCTCCTACTTTCCATGTGACACCAAAAATGGCACCTCGTTTCTTCATGTGATCCAAATATTCAATAGTATAATCATGTCATCTTCCTTCATGTTCTCATAAAATTCCAAAATATGTCCAACACCTTTTGAATTTCCTTTCCATGCAAACACAAGAATCCAAAACAAGTTTTCAATCAAATTTTGACTTATGCTAGACATGGAAATAATGGATATGCCTTAAGAATGAACCCCATATCTCTCTCATGTGATTCACCTAACATGTGACTCATCAAAGATAAAATAACCTATCCATTAGTGGGATGATAATCCCCACCCCTTTCTAATCAACTTTTGTCCATGCCATATCACTCAAATGACACCTCACCACTATGCCACCTCACCATTATGCCACATCACCATGCACAGTCATTATGAATAGTAACCATGAATAGTGATCTCACTTCCAATCATGAGCTCTTTGTAATCCTTCGTGAATGTCATATTTATCCCCTAAATATAATGCCACTAACTAAATTCCATTTCAAAAATGTTGGCACTCTCCAAGAAAGTTAAATATTCTAAGAATGTTAATGAAATATCACCAGTATCCCTTCTTATTCACTATTAACTAGATGAACATTAGACTAATGTCCCCAAGTAAGGATACATGCAAGGGGAAATGGATGAAAAAAATTGACCCCAGAAAGAGTGATCTTGGCACAAATTAGAATAGGCCCAAAGAAGGGTGAATTGGCACAAGTGTTATTCAAATAAAAGAAAGGATGGATGAAATGACTTTGTAATTCCCAATCGACAAGTGTAGGAGATTGAATGGAAAGATAAGAAATGGTTTGAATTATAATGCAATTGATTTAGATTTAAACTAGAATGGTACAAAATTATATTGGAATGGTACATAATTAGCTAGGTATGTGGTTCAATATGAACTAGATTTTCCTTTGACTAGCATGGTACATAATTGGTTTAGAATGGTACAAAAATGGTTTGGTACATGGTTCAAGATGAACTAGCTTTAGATTTAAATGGCTTGGCACATAACTAGTTTATAAAAAAAATTGAAGTTGAATTTGAATTTGATAGACATTAAATGTTCAAATTGGGTATGTCAATACAAATTTCAAATGGACTAGTTCTATTAATGTTAACTATGGCATAGTTTGGCACAAGAATTGATACTTTAACTTGGAAATGGTATTAGAATTAAACTTGGCATTAGATCTATAAATATGTTTGGAACCACATAGATGGTACGTCAACATGATTTAGACAAGGACTTGGATTTTTGGTCTTGATTTGGAAGCTTTGATCTTGGAAACTTGACCTTGTGAATAAAGAAAGTAAACTTGATTGATTTGAGGCATTTTTAGGACCTTAGAATTTTTAAAGATTAGCACAAAAATTGGAAATTTAGTCTTGACATATTGAATCAAGATCTAAAACTACTTAGTTAGATTAATATTGAGTATTAGCTAATTAAATTAGATTAATTAACTTGATAAAGATGTGAATAGTAAATATAATTACATAAGATGTAAATATTATAAATAATATGTAAACATTGATTATAGACACTTTATATTGATTTTAATTATCCCTATCTACATAATGGTATGCCTAGTGGAACTTCTAGCACTTGATTTTTGATATAGTTCATAACAATATGCATCATGATATAAATAAAATCATGATATAATTACTATCAAAAGGATGTAGATAATGTAAACCTTTAATAGCTAAAGATAGTAATAATAACAACTTTTACATCAAATGTTAAATTAATTTGTTCACCTTCGTATAGGTATCCCTTAGTGTGATGTCTCATTTCCCTAAATGAGACATTTGTATAAGAACACTAGCATATTTAATTATCATATGCTAAGTTGGGTGTTGATTATGTGTTAGATCACTATTCACAAGTTACTATTCATACGTATAATTCACAAGCCACTATTCACTATAACTCTTCATGGTGATGTGGAAAGTGATGCAGGTGATGATGCAACAAAGGAGGTGACTTTTGGATGATGTGGCATAACCCACAAATAATTTTCATGGGGGGAAAGCTGATTTGAAGAGTGGCCATAGCTTTCACTAAAATACAAGTTTCTTTGTCCTTAAGTGACCCACATTACTTTCTCTCACATGGGTGAATAGTTTGGGCACCACCCTTGAGAAGATGCATGTTTTAAAAGGTAGGTATATGTCAAAAATAAATTTTGGGAGTATGTATATATATGGGAGAAAGATGTCAAATTTCTTATTATTGATTTCTCTCACATGTGTGAGTGAGTTGTGCTTTTTGGAAGCATGTGTAAGTGGGGTTTGGAAGCACATGAAGGTGGAAAAAAAGATAAAGGAGGTGTTTTATCTTATCCCCTTTAATTCATTTATATTTGATCTTTATAATAGGCCAAAGCATGCCCAATAGTATACATTTTGGCCCACATGGAAATGTGGCACCACATTCTCTCTCTCTCCTCACAATTCCTCTCCCATTCCTTCTCCTTTGTAAATTATATAAGTATGAACCTTGATCTCCTTATCAATCAATATTTTACTAAATTGTAACTCTTTCATGTCCTTCATGACATTTTTTGAACTTTTATTCATCCTTGCCTCTTCTATGGATGAAAACCCATTGAAGATTGAGATCATTGGACAAAAACCCATTGATTTCTTAAATCATAGGCTGAAAACTTTTGGTTTAGTAGGAAAATATCATCCAGAGATTGTGTAGTATCCCCAGATGGGATATTGTATAATTAAACATAAAAATAAAATACAAAAATAACCAATTCATAAAACAATTGTAAAATATGAATTACATAAAAATGTTGAAGATATATATAATTAAGCAATGAAGTCCTACAATAATATTGGCAACTCTGAATCACAATCACAATCTCTAAGTGAGATTGTCCTATTGAACCAAAGGGGTTTCATTCTATGATTTAATAAATCAATGGTTTTTCATCTAATGATCTCTATCTCCAAGGATTTTCATCCTTGGTTAGGAAAGATTGAACACAAGTTCAAACCTCACAAATGGGGGGCAAGTTTCAAAATATAATCAAGAATGAATTTACAAAAGAGATAGCTCTGACTTATAGAATTTACAAGAAGAGAAGAGAGATGGAGATTGGGGACTTCAGTATCAAGAAAATAAAAGTGCCACCCTCATTCATGTATGTGATCCATAATTATGGTATTTGTCTCCATGTGTAAAAAGGAGTCAAAATGAAGATCATTAGTGAGACAAGATCAACCACCTCCATGTGACTAAGAAATGGCATCCCACCTTCACACATCTGAGCCAAATCATTCATAGAAACTTTTGTCTTTTACTCTCTATGTGCACATAAGATCCAAGAAATGCTCTAATCACCTTTTCACCAAGTGGTAGACAAGATAACCATGGAACCACCCATAAATTCATTTCATATCTCACACATATGAATCACTAAAAATGAAATCACTTGTCTCTTAGTTGAGTGGGACATCCCACTCTCTTCACATGTATTTTATCTCATGTGAGATCCCCTGTGGGTCATGCCACATCATCCATAATCCCATCATCTATTACATCATCAACTACATCACCTACGACATCACCATGAATAGCGATAGTGAATAGTGACATGTGAATAGTGCCTATGAATAGTATCTTATGAATACGAATTGACACATAATTATTCCATTACAACACCCAACTTATCTTACAAGAATTAAATAGGCTAATGTTCTTTTGCATGTGTCTCATTTAGAGAAAGGGGACATTACATCCTCCCTTCCCAAAGATTGTTTATCCTCAAGCAATCTAGTTAACTTTAGGAATCCAAATGATTAGATCCCAAAAAAACCTCTAGAACTCTTCACCATTCATCCATTGCACCACTCTAATATGCACAAGAACCTTCTTTTTGATACCCTCCCATGATAATCTTTCTTGTTTATATATAAAAATATTATAAGATCTAAAATGCCCAACCATGGGTGTGTCATGCTAATCTTGAAAAATATTCTACTTCATTTTTAATTAAAGTATTGGAAAGGTTCCATCTTCATACCAAATGAGACTATCTACTAGCACATAACTTTGAACTTCTTCTTAGATAGTGTATTCCTCCATGACTTCTAGACTCATATAAATATAATGAACTATTATTTATAGACATACCCAACTCATAATTCTCTTTATACCTTCCAATGGTGTCATCATAGGAGCCATTAGTCTCATGTGTTGCTCCTTCAATTTTAGAACAATCTTTACCAGATTTATCTAAGCATTCATCAAAGGTTATTGTTATTAAATTTCTAGCAAGCTCAATTCCAACATTTATAGCTATAAATCATTCCATATAATCATTATGGGACTCTTCGCATCTAATAAGGGATACTTTTTTCTCCTTGATTTCTTGAAAATATTCTTCTAATACCATAACACCATCATCTTTTAAGGCATGGAGTGCCTCTAGTTCCATTCTTTCTTCCTTATGCAACAAACATTTCCCGTCCTTAGCCACCTTTTGAGGCTCCATAATTTCTTCTTTAACCTTCTCTTTATTCAAAATCATCCTTTTTATTTCTAGATCCTTCATCTAATATCCTATATTCTTATGATATTTTTAAAATTCTTTCAATATTTCTATCATTGATTATTCAAATGTCTTCATCTTTATTGCACCACTCACATGCAAATGCTGAAATTCCTCAACTAAATATTTGTAAAATGATTAGTTCCCTAGACAGCTTGGCAAGATACATGGCTCTAATACAATGTAGTATCCCCAGATGGGATATTATGGAATTACACATAAAAATTCAATACAAAAATAATCAATTCATAAAACAAATAAAATATAGATTACATAAAAATGCTAAAGATATATATAATTAAACAACAAAATCTTACAAGAATATTGGCAACTCTAAAGCACAATCACAATCTTTGGGTGAGACTATCTTACTGAACCAAAGAGGTTTCATTAAATGATTCAATAAATAAATGGGTTTTCATCCAATGGAAACTCTAAAGCACAATCACAATCTCTAGGTGAGACTATCCTATTGAACCAAAGAGGTTTCATTCTATGATTTAATAAATCAATGGGTTTTCATCCAATGATCTCTATCTCCAAGGGTTTTCATCCTTAGTTAGGAAAGATTAAACACAAGTTCAAACCTAAAAAATGGGAGGGGTTTAAAATATAATCAAGAATGAATTTACAAAGGAGAGAGCTCCTACTTATAGAATTTACAAGAAGAGAAGAGAGAGGGGGTAGACTTCAAGAACAAGCAAAGAAATGTGCCACCCTTCTTCATACACGTGATCCAAAATTTTGGTCTTTCTCTCCATGTGTAAAAAAGAGTCAAAAGGAATAGCATTAGGGATATAAGATCAGGCACCTCTATGTGACTTGGCATCCCACCTTCACTCATGTGAGCCAAATAATTAATAGTAACTTTTGTCTTTTATTCCCTATGTGCACATAAGATCTAATAAATGACCTAATCACCTTTTGACCAATTGGTAGATAATAAAACCATTGATCCACCCATAAATTCATCCTATATCTCACACATGTGACTCACTAAAGAGAAAAGCACATGTCTCATAGTGGATTAGAAAACCCCACTCTCTTCACATACATTTGATCATATGTGAGATCCCTCATGGGCCATGACACATCATCCACAATCCCATCCTCTACTACATCATCAGTTGCATCACTTGCCACATCAGATTGAATAGTGACAAATGAAAATTGCCTATGAGTAATATCTTTTGAATAGTGACTTGACACATAATTATTCCCTTACAACACCCAACTTAGCCTACAAGAATTAAATAAACTAATGGTCTTTTGCATATGTCTCATTTAGAGAAAGGGGACATTATAGTCAACTGCATGGTGATCATTATCAATAAGGATGACCCCATTCATATTTATGTGGACTATCGAGTGTTCAATGTTGCTTGCGTAACCAACCTTTTTCTAATGATTTTCACTCAAAAAAATTTAAGCGTTACTAGATGTGAGATTTATACCTTAATTAATGTTTTTTTCATTTATCATCAGGTCTATATCATAGAATAAAATAAACCAAAGACCACCTTTATAAATGAATGGGGTTCATCCCCTTATAATGTGATGCCCTTTAGTGTGAAGAATGTTTTGGTTATGTTCTCACATATTACGGTAGAAGATTTTAAGGATTTTATTCATAAGTTACTTCAAGTGTACTTGGATGATTGGATCATCTATGGTTTATTGCTTGATCATTGTGCTAATCTTCACTTCATACTTGAGCATTGCTAACAACTTCATATTTCTTTGAATCTAAAGAAGTGTGTTTTTATTACTCTTTTTGGAATTTTTTAGGTCACATTATTTGTCATGATGGACTCCTCATGGATCCAGCTAAGATTGTAGTCATTGTTTACCTTCCATCACCAACCACCTATCACAAGGTCCATGCCTTCATAGGACAAATAGGGTACTATCAAAAATTCATTCAGGGATATGCTAAGATCATAGTGCCACTTGAGGAACTAATTAAATATAATGGTCAATTCTTATGGATAAATACTCACTAAAAAGAATTTATAGCACTCAAGGACAAGCTAATCGTTATCCCCATTCTCTAGTTTTTGGACTAGATGAAACCCTTTCATTACATGTTGATGTTTTAGGTATGGTAGTGGGATCTATCCTTACACATCTTAGTGAGGGTAGTCTTGATCATCTCATCTACTTTACTAGTCAAAATCGCACTCCAATTGAATAGATTAATTAACTACATAACACAAATCCTTATTTATGGTATACGCAATATGTTTAGCCACCCCATTCAATTTATTTATAGATCATGAAGTACTTAAATATCTTATGAATAATTTGGTGTTACATGGACACATTTATTGATAGATTTTGATCTTTGAGTAATTTTAATTTTATGTGATGGTGAAACTAGGTAAGGCTAATTATGGACTTGATCACTTGTCACACAATAAATCTAGTGAACCAATGCATGCCATTGACAATTACTTACCTGATGTGTAGCTATTTCAAATCATGCTTATGCCTAAAGAATTGGAGGATATCACAAATTTTCTTAATTTAGGTTCTGCACTAGCCCATCTCATCACTCATGAGAAAAAAAATTGGTTATTCATGTTGCTCCTTTATAGCTCATTGGGGGGTGACCTTTATAATCTTGGTTGGGACAAATTATTACAATGTTATGTGATGCATCATGAGTAGATTTAAGTTCTTCAAGAAGTTCATGAAGGTGTCATCAGAGGACATTATGTTGATGGTGCTAAATTGTGTAAGGTTCTATTAGTTGGGTTATGGTAGCCCACTCCATTTAAGGATGCCAAATCTAACATGCACCAATGTGATATATGTTCATGCATGGGTGAACTGAACCAAAGGGATGTTATGACCCTTCATCTGATACTTACTCATGAACCCTTTTAAAAAATGGGTTATTGATTTTATTGGCCCCAATACCCCATTAGGGAGGCATACTAGTGCACGCTATATTATTACTACCACTAGTTACCTCACATACTAGGCTAAAGCAATGATGACCTAGGATTGTACTAATGCCACTACCACCATATTTATATATGAGAATATTATTAAAAGGTGTGGATATCCATTATTTTTGACTGGTGATCATGGAACTCATTTCCTTAATGAAATAATCTACATTCTTTTGGTTGAATTCATGATTGTGCACCAAAACACTATATTATATCACCCTTAGGCTAATGGTATAGATGAAGCGTTCAATAAACTATTGGGTCATAAGTAAAAATATATTTGTAATATTAGTTTTACTAACTTGGATGATCATATTTCTATGGTATTATGGGCATATTAGACCATGTATAAATGGTTGAACAAGAGTACTCTCTTTAGTCTTGTCTTTGTTGTCGAAGTAGTTATCACAGTTGAGTTCCTTGTACCTTCCTTATGTATTATGTGTGTTGGTTGATTGGATGATGAGGAATATTGAAAGTGTGCCTAGATGATTTACTATAATTGTATCAGACCTATTTTCTAGTGCATTTGAGTCAAGAAGTGGAGAAATAGAAACAAAAGACCTGGCATGATAAACATCTTCAGAGTAAGAATTTTTATTCAAGTATGCATGTTTTGGTTTATGACTCCAAGTTCGTGTCCCATTCAAAAAAAATTCACATCAACTGGGATGGTCCATTTATTATTCATAGTATTCATCCCATATGTGTGTGTAATTTAAAGAGGTTAGATGGCTAATTCCTTTCAGGCCATTTCAATGGTAGTCGGCTTCACTCCTACCATTTAGAGTGATGTTTCCCTTTTGTTAATAAGTCATCTACCACTAGATTGGTTTAATATTTTGATTTTTTTTTAATAATTCATGGACTTGGTTGTATGCCCTTGCTTAGGTTTAAGATCATCGCTTGGTTCTTTCTTATTTTCTCAGTCATGTCATAAAGGACCCTGGACATATTATAGTGTGGGATGAAAAGTGTGAATAAAGTAAAGATACAAAGTGCCAAGGAAATAATATAAGGGAATGTGCATGGGAAAAGGGGTGCATAATTGGATGTGCATAAGGATAAGTGGATACGTAGGATGTGACGCATAACCACTATGAGGAGTTAAGATAAATAAAGTAGGTTCTCACCTTGGAAATTTAAATTTTTAAATTCTTTATAGTTGTTAGGCACTTTGAGAAAAAATTAGGATGGGAAAGATGCATTAAATATGATACAATAATGTGTGTAATGAAAAGTGTGCCAAATGGACATCATGGAAATATAATTAGATGCATTAAATGAGTGAAATGATGGATGAGGTCAGGGGAAATAAATTTGGATTACCCCTCAAAGCTATAAATTTATTAGTCATCATTTTAACACTTTATTATTGCTAATTCACAAACTTAAAGAGCCATGTTGAATGTTTTCAAACTACCAGATGAGAGTTTATCAAATTTCAATGACCAATTGGAATATTGTAAATTAAGGCAATCATAATGAATAGATAAATTGGTGGAATAGTGATTAGATAAGCATAGTTGAAATAATTATAAGTTGTAGGTGTTGGCATCTGCCATTCAAGGACATTGAAGTAGGAGAGTTGAGGGAGATAAATAAGTAATCACTCTTATTTCAATAGGGTCAGATGGTCATGACTTAACCTTCAAACTCCTCAAAGGTGATGCAGCCAAATAAGAAGGCCGAATAAAGTGAGCCCTTGCCTATGATTCATGAGGAAAAAAAGTTTGAGGGCATAGGAGCACACCTAATTTTGATAATAGAATAAGTACCTAGTGAATCTAGCATGCAAGAGGAAAGCTTGCCACAATAGATTTAGAGAACATAGAATAAATAATCCAAGATAGCAAGTGAGGTGAATAAGAAAGTGGTAGCACCACCCCCATTAGAGATCAAATAAATGTAGTATCCTAAATCAGTATTGCACGTGGAGAAGTGGGAGTTTAATATGCTGACTCACTACGTATTTGACTATAACCACTCCCAACTATGAAATGAATTGGAGTTATAGCATGAATATAGGGTTGAGTGGTAGAATACCCAAAATGAGCTTGTTTGTGATCTTACTATTTCTAATAACCTTAATGATGCCAAAGTTGTTAAATTTTTCAATATACCTAAATTTTATAAACCCATGGAGGTCGTAAGGATTATTATCTTGTGCATACATGAAGATTAATTTTATTATGTAAGGTGTAGGATGAGGATCATTTCCCAAAGATTTATCAAAGTTACATGTCTATAATACTCATGTGTTTACCTCAATGGATATTTATAGGATCAAAAATATTTTGAGAAAAAAGTGGTGGCATTTGAGTATATTAAGCAAGGACACATAATGTATATAGCTAGTATTTAGGATTTTGTCCTTTGAGTGGCTATGCACTTGGATATGACAAAGCTTGGAAGCATGTATAGATGGAAATAATTAGACATTGCACACTTTTATGTATCCCAATAGATAACCCTAGGGTTCAAGTATAATTATTCATAGTATTTTTCTAAATAGATTATTATAGATGTAGAGAAGGCCCACCGCCTACCTAATCATAAATTTTCTTAAGCATAATTCTTTTATCATTGGTATCTAATGAAATTAGTGTATCAAAGTACATTGGTGGTGAGTTTAAATGTGCTTACCTACCTAAAAATAAGTCTTCAGCCTTTCAATTTAAAGCATTCACTTTCCCTGGCACTATTACCCCTACTCACAAATCAAAGATGAAGGGCTGGTATGATCGAATGAAATAAGCTTTTGGGAATGAGTGGTGCATCCTTACAGACTTCCCTGTGTAGATAGGAGACCAATCCCAATTTTTAGTAAAGCAAAAATTTTCTTTAGTGCACGTTTGGATGAGCTACTGAGATGAATTGTATGGGTGGCTCAAGATGTTGTATGCTTTCATTGTTAGGTATTTTATGAACTCTGTCAATATAATATATGATGCATGCTCCATGAATACTGATGCTAAATAGATTAATGTTGAGACTCATACTCTTCTTCAAATATATGTGTATCCATGGAATAAGGCCTATAGATAAAAATTGAAATTAAATAATACTGACATCAAAGCCCAATTAATCTTAGTTAGGGACTCACTTCATTTGTTTTTTAATATGTTGAATCCAAGTAAGAATACATCAAAGAGTGTCGAGGATAGCAAATAAATAATTCCACCCCCACCAGCTATTGGAAAGCACCAAAATTAGAAGTTATGGCATGATGCTAATATGAGCACACAACTAGAACAACCTAATTAGCAAAAGATTGCCCTTTCACCACCAAGAGATAGTGTGTCTATAGGTCAACCACAAGGTCCTGATTCTACCACATAGACATTTTTTCCTCTAGAACAAGATACTTCAGTGCCTAAGGATGGGGAATCTAAATAGAAAGTGGTGATTTTAGAAAAATCACTAGAGAGGGGACCTTCCCTCAAGGAACTAGAGGAATAAGAGGCAACACTAGAGTTGGAGGAAAAGGATCCCTCATTAGTATTACACAAATAATCTACCCTTGATGACACACAAGTAGACATTAGGAGTCCTATTGGTGAAGAGGGGGATGGCATAAACACAACTTTAGGTATGAGTGACCTTGAGGCTGATACAAGTCACCAATAAGAGGAACTGTTGACCAAATTTTGCCCAAAGGTAAAATTTTTGGTCCCCTTCCTCCCTTACTATTCATGCCAATTTTATTTTGGGTTGTTCAGGTTCAGCATTTTGGTTCATGGCCTGGTTCAAATGGTTCAGTTTCTTGGTTCAAAGGTTCAGTTTCAAGTTCAAATATCTTGGTTCAATAATGGCTGAACCAAACTGTTGAACCAATTCTTGGTTCAACGTACTTGGTTCAATGGCTTAAGTCCAACATTCGGTTCAATGCAAAGAGTTCATCGGGCTTGTCCTTTGGTTCATCAGCACACTCGGTTCAACCTTGAATCATTAAACCAAATTTTGGTTCAACGGGTTCAGTTCAAAGGACTGCCCTTGGCCGAAGGGCAGTCAAATGGTTAAAGTGCTCTTTTGGAGGGCGGACACTTTAAAGTCTTCAAAAGGTTTTAGGCATAGTCAAACAGTCAAAGGAATAATCAAACAAAATTTCTATAGACAATTTGTCCATGGGAATTGTCTGCAAACTTTTGTTCGTGGAAATACATAGTAAAGCGACCTAGGGTTTTTACCCAGGGAAATTGTCTACAGACAATTTGCACGTGGGAGCCCGGGAGGGCAGTTCAAGCAATAAAGGGCCCGCCAAAGGACCCCGAAGGGTAGGTGCCCTTGCGGGGGACTTTCGGCTAGGCCGAGGGGACTTTTCAAAGGGACAGGTGCTGAGAAAATTCAAAGACAAAGAAGTACTTAAGAGGATGCCACGTGGACCTGACTGATGTGGCAATGGACCCAATGACGTCCCGGTGGATATCAAGTTTAGCAAAATGGTTTAGCCATTGGTTCTCAAGAAATGATGCTCAAGAAGTTGTCAATTTCAAGAAAATGGAATATATGTTGGTTTTCAAAGCTTGATAGCTGATTGAGCGTCAAATTTAGCAGAATAAAATGGCCTTTGTTTCCAACTAAAAAAAATATTGCCAAGGAGCCCAAAATGCAGCAACCTACTGAAAGTTTGCCCCTGGGGGGTTGAATAAGCCAAATAGAGACAAAATTTGATAAAAGACAAGCAACAAGCAAGGAATGAGTGAGAAATCAGTCCAACTAGTGCTAATTAAAGAAGTGACTCCAGTAGGTGAAATAGTGCTAGCAAATCGATCATTTAGGATGCAAGCAGCTAGTGAAGTAACCAGTTTCTCCATTTGCAATAAATGAGAAGGCAAACCATGTAAGTCACCTAAAAGAGAAGTGCAAATTTTGAGCAAACAAAATGAACAGCTCATTAATATTTTGAGTGACTTGTTTCTTTTCATGAAGGGACACGTATGCCACTTGTAAAAGAAGGAGCACCAAATGGGCCTCTTGCTCCTCATATATATTGTGAACTTGGTCATTTTGTAATAATCTTTTCACGAGTTTTACAAGGTGCAGCCCTGCTAAAATTTCTACCTGAATCTATAAACACAGTTTACCTCTTCTTGTATAGATATTATGTGTATGTCTTTAAATTTGATTTGTGTTTAGTCATTGTCCTTGATGCTCTCACAAGTTCAACACCAACACACCAGTTATCTACAATGCGCCATCTTCAGCTGACAGGAGAAGAGTTCTATTTTGGAGTGTAGAACAGAGGGGATTATCTATAGAGTGCATTCTTACAACACCTTTGGTGAACCTCCCTTTTTTGTATCTTTCATTTTAACCTCCCTGTCAAGTTTGTAGATTGTTTCTTCTGTCAAGGGTGAAGCGTATAAGTGTGTTTGTCTGATTTTGAGAGTGGATGTGAGAAGTTCATCTTGTTTTGGTGTATCACCTCTTTAGAGTAGACTTTGTTTCTTGCATCCTCCTTTCCCTTTTCATCCCCCCTTTTTTATTATATAGCTATATGTGTGTGTGTGTGTGTGTGTGTGTATTTGCACTTGTTGAAACAAACATGATACATCAAAGGGAGCTAGCCCTTATCTAGAGACTCTCCTCTTCAGCTTCGCTATCCCACAGGTGAGAGAGGAGTTTCCATGTTGTGAGGAGAGGGCACGAACTTATTTTCCTACCACTGGGTGCACTTTCCTGCGTCAACAGTTTTGGCACACCCGGTGGGATCTAATTTGACACTCAGTAAAGTTCCAGCACCTGGCATCAATAGTTTTGGCACGCCCATTGGGACACACAGTTTGATAACTCAGTAAAGTTTAGGATTGATGCTGGTCCTGATATAGCCAATTCAAAGTTTTCAGCATCTGGCGACTCCACTGGTAAGAGCTTCATTTCTCTTTTAAAACTAGTTACTTAACTTTCTATGCCTAAGGTCCACTTCAAAAGGGGTTCCTTTTAATTTCATTGAATTGCCTTTCAACTCTGCTAAAAGACTATGATTTGAGATAACCTAGCCTTATCCAGTAATCAATCCTCCTAGGCCTGTTATAAGAGACACAGTTGCAGCAAAACCCCAGTTATAGCCGATCCCAGCCATGGCATTGCCTTTTGTGGCTTTTCATGGTGAGAGCCCCTTAAACCTCCCATGCTATGATCCAATTCTAGGAACAACTCTAAATAATGTGCCTTCTTTTGATGGAGTGGGACCTCTTATAGCTGTTGAGCATATTAAGAATATTGCCAACCTTTGCAATATTCACAATGTAATAGAAGAAAATATTGCCATCAAATTACTGGTGCTATCTCTTAAAGGCAAGGCTCTTGACTAGTATGAGACCTTGCTTGTGAATTCCATACATTCCTAGAATGAATTGGGCACTTAGCTAATAGATCATTTCAGGGAAAAAAGTGATGGCATCTCACTTGTTGAGTAGCTGATGACCACAAAGAGAGCTCCACACGAGTATATGCAGGACTTCAACACACATTTTCAAAAGACTTGGGATAGAATTCCCATACTGGTAAGACTGACTCCCAGCTACGCTTTCTTATACTATTTAAAGGCATTAAACAGTGATATTGTTGTGATGATCCAATCCATGGGAGGACATATACTACTAGCTGCTTATGACATTGCCATAGCAGCCAAAAATTGCTTGGTTCAAGCTGGGAAAATTGCCCCTAGGCCTCACATGCCACTTTTCCTAGAATTGCTACCCCCAATTCAAACCGTTGCTCCCATAATTGCTCCCCTACCTAGCATTGAGAAGCTAGCTATTGTTCCATCTAATGAGCTTCATGAGGTTAAAATCCTATTGCAAAACATGTCAAATGAACTTGTAGCCCTTAAAAGGCAGCAAGCTCAAAACAATAAACCAAATCAGGGATACCAGCAATATGGTTAAGCCCCTAGACCCCCCTTTCAAAATTATAACCAAGGTCAAGGGTAGCTCACTACAACCAGGCCATTTCAAAATTACAACACCGGTCCCTCTTCATCATCTAAGGCCATGGTGCTTGTCTAGAATAATTTAGTACAAGAGCAGCCAAGCTGTTCAACCATGGGATATGGTCAAGAATAGGCAATTTACACAAATGAGATGATGAACTATTTTTAGAATGCAAACAACCAAATAGCCGCTCAATCTCAGGCCTTTGAGCCTTTAATGCAACCCAGCATGAGTAACAATTAGGCCCAGCCTGATTCTACCCTGATGAATCATTTGGAAGAGGATTTTTATTCAGTGAATTATGTGGGCAATGTAGACAATCAGGCTGATTGTGTTGCAGCCAACATGAGGTTCAAGAGAAGGGCAATGGGAGAAGCTCAGGCCACCACCCAAGTAGCAACACCTCCTCCATCACACTCCAATTCGAAGGCCCCAAATTTTAGGTAGCCATCTATACATTCAGCCCCTCAACCTGCAGTTCAGCTTGAAATCAACCCCAAAGAAAGCTTAAGGCGTGGCAGTCCTCAAATCAATATAGTGGAATATATGAAGAAGCTAAATATGAATATCTCTTTATGGGATTCATTGTCTCTTCCAAGCCAGAAGGACATGTTGAAAAGGGAATTACATGAGCTGGATTGTCAAGCTATCCCAGCAAGCACTGATAATGTCTTGATGACAAATGGACAGCCTTCCACTTCAAGACAGGTAAAGAAGGAAGAGAAAACTCCCCCTTTCTACGTATCCTTGGTCATTGGGGACTTCTTGGTACATAACTACATAATTGACAATGGGGCCAGCACCTCAGTGATGCCCAAGTGCATTGCTAATAAGATGGGATTGAGGTATGAAGAAATGAACAAAGGAGTCCTACAGCTAGATGGGACACCTACAAAAATAGTTGGGATTGTGAAGGGTTTAGGCTTGACATTGCATGCTTGCCCAACCTTCTCACTTCCCCATGATATAGTGGTAGAGGATGTTCCTCCATATTTCACAATTTGCTTGTCCATGGATTTCACGTCAAAGATAGGTGGCTATCTAGCAGCGAATTGGTCATATCTAGTTTTCAAAACCAAATATGGGACCAAGGTAAAAATTGAGTCTAAGCCACTCTACAAAGACCATCTAGAACCATATTTGCCCAAGGCAGCAAATGTTAGTTACACCATCATCGACCCAGAAGAGTCTCAGACAGACCAATCTCCATCCTCTACTCTTGAAGGAGTCACAAAATTACTCTTGGATGAGTGGGGAAATGATAACTTTAAACATGATCCATACAAATTCATAGAGGAGGTAGACTTTGGAGTCTATTGCATGCACAAAGAGGGCACCTTCATGCCAAATTTAATGAAGGCCAGCCAAGAAGACCTTAGCCTGTGGCAGTTGTATTTTGATGGTTCCAAAAGTAAAATAGGCACTGGTGGTGGGGCGATGTTGGTTTCCCCTTTGAATGAAAGGTACTTTTCAGCTTTCCATTTCTAATTATCTTACACAAGTAATGTTGCATAATATGAGTCTTTGATCCATGGGCTGGAATGGGCAAGAAAAAGAGGGATCAAGGAGTTGCAAGTCTTGGGAAATAGTGAGCTGATTGTAAATTAGATGAAAGGCCAGAATCTAACAAAGAACTCCTTACTGAAGTCTTACAAGCATAGATTTTGGGACTTGGCAGAGGATTTTCTTGCTTTTAACATTACCTCTATTCCCAGGGAGTAGAACAAACAGGCTGGTAGTAATTGGCACCCAATTTGATGTTTCAAAGGAAATAAGTCAAGACTATGGTTCGCACCACTTGAAAGTGGTGGTTCGGCCTTCAATCCCAGACAATGTTGCAAATTGGTAGGTCTTCAAAAGTGACCAATAGATATCTTTCTTCTTATAGGAAGAAGCTAAGTTCACAATACACAACCAGGCAAAATTGCAGCAGCAATATGGAAATCAGATTGTTCAGTTGAAGAACAATAAACTCCCTAAAGGTCTAGTCCCGCTTGAAAGCATTTTCAATGGAGATGACCAATTGAGAAATGACAAGGCATGCATCACAACCAAAGAGGGGAATTATGAAAGGGTCAAAATCTTCAAGGACAAGTTGTTGGTGCTTGGAAAGGTCTACACGTTTCAAGAGAGGCGAGCTTTCATTCTGTTGTGTCAAGAATTCACTGATGTTTTAGCATGGGATTATAGTGATTTAAAAGGCTTCAACCGAAAACTCACCCAGCACACCATCGAATTGGAAGAAGGTGCCAGGCCAGTCACCCAAAAGCAAAGGCCTATCAATCCTACAATTGAGCCCCTCGTGAAGAGGGAATTGGCCAAATTGATTGAGTCTAGAATTATATTTCCAATCAAACATTCCTCATGGCTGGCCAACCTTGTTCCTGTTAGAAATAAAAATGGGGAGATCAGGTTGTGTGTTGACTTCAGAGACCTTAATAAAATCTCTTTAAAAGATCATTATCCCCTCTCAAGCATAGAGCAGATCCTTCAAAAAGTAACTAGTAACGAGCATTCCTCCCTCCTGGATGGCTATTCAGGGTATAATCAGATTCTGGTGCAAGGCTGTGACCAGTACAAAACAGCCTTCACCACTAAATAGGGAATGTTTGCCTACAAGAAGATGCCATTTGGGCTATCCAATGCTAGTGCTACCTTTAAGTGAGCCATAGACATGGCTTTTGGTGGCTTAATAAATAACAACATGCTGGTATATCGAGATGATATAATGGTATTATCTAAGGAAGCGAGCCAGCACATAGAACACCTCAGGCAAATTTTTGAGAGGTGCAGGGAATTTGACATCTCTCTTAATCCAAAGAAATACATGTTTGTTGTTCATGAGGGGAAACTTCTTGTCCACATCATGTCCAAGGAGGGCTTGTCCATTGACCCCAAGAGAGTTCACTCCATTCTGGAGATATCCTTACCAAAGTACAAGAAAGGCCTACAAAGTTTCTTTGGTAGGATAAATTTTATTTAGAGATTCATTCTAAATTTCATTGAGATAGTTAATCCCTTGACCTCTATGCTAAAGAAAGGTGAATAATTCAAGTGGACAATGCAAAGAAAAGATAGCTTTGAAGCCATCAAGCAGGCTTTAGTCCAGGCGCCCACTCTGATTAGCCTCGACTTCAGTAAAGACTTCAACCTTTATACATTCAGCAATGAAGAAGTGATATCTGCCATGCTTACCCAAGCAAATGGTGATGACCTCGAGTAGCCACTCGCCTTCTTTAGCCAAGGGTTAGAGGACTTCAAAGTCAGGTACACATATGTAGAAAAGCAAGTCCTGACAGTACTATGGAGCCTAAAGAAATTTAGGTATATGTTGTCTAACAATATGATTCACCTTATGGTCCCACATCCTGGCGTCAAGGATTTCTTAACTAATCAATATTTAAGCGAGAAAAGGGCGGGGTAGATTACCAAAGTGATGGAGTATGATGTAGATATCAAAATCACCAAGCTAGTGAGGGGCAGAGGCCTATGCAAACAACTAGCTATGAATTTCAAACAAAAAATAAAAGACAGCTTGTTGATCCATGATGCAGCCACTGCAGAAGAACCAACTATCATAAAGGATTGAACGCTAGACATGAGGCATTTCCTTACTACTAGTGAGTGCCCACAGGGTCTTGATAAGACTGGAAGAAGGTATTTTAAACTCCAGTCTCTTCCTTATGTTTTGGTTAATGAAGTATTGTTTAGGAGGGACTTCTCCAGGGTCCTCTTAAGGTGTATTGACCCAGACTAGGCTGATAAGGTATTGGCTAAGTTCCATGATGGGCTAGCAGGTGGTCACTTCGCCCCTAGAGCTACGACAGTAAGGATAATGAGAACTGGCTATATCTAGCCTACTCTTTTTAAGGACACCCATGCCTGGGTAAGAAAGTGCTAGAAGTGTGCACTTTTTGACAAAAAATAGTGGTCGGTTACCATGCCTCTATAGCCCATTCAAGTTGAGCAACCATTCATGCAGTGGGGCCTGGACTTCATAGGGATGATCAATCCTCCCTCTAGTGCTGGGCACAAATGGGTCCTGACTACTATGGATTATTTCACAAGGTGGGTGGAGGCCGTCACTCTAAAAGAGGTGAATGAAAGCACAGTCTTGGAGTTTTATGAGGACCTGGTAACAAGATTTGGGTTCCCAGCCACCATAATCTCAGATAATGCCTTGGCTTTTCTGGGAACCAAAACTAGTGAATGGGCACTGAAGTATGGCATATACCTTAGCACTTCATCAAATTATTACCCATAGGGAAATGGGCTGGCCGAGTCCACCAATAAAATTTTGATCAGAATTATAAAGAGGACCATGGAAGAAAATCAAAAGACTTGGCATGCCAAGTTTAAGATAGCTCTATGGGCCGATCAAATCACTCCGAAGAGAGCAATCAAAAACTGTCCATATACGCTTGTATATGGAAGGGAAGCGAGGCTTCCCATCTCACTTGAATTGCTAGCATTGGACCTCACTGGTCAACTGCAATTAGAAGAAGGAAGTAACATGGAGGTTAGGTTGTGCAAGCTAATGGAGCTCCAAGAGGTAAGGAATCAGGCTTTGGCTTTTATGACCAGTCGCCAACAATAAGTAAAAAGGCACTTCAACAAGAAATCGTTGCCAAGAGATTTCTCTAAAGGAGAAATTGTCCTGAAATGGGACAAAGATCAAGCTAAGCCTAGAAAACATGTAAATTTGATGCCCTATGGAGTGGTCCTTACATGATCACTCAGTTTAATCAGCATAATGTGTTCCAACTTTCCAGGTTGGATGGTGAAGAACTGTGTATCCCAATTAATGGGATACATTTGAAGCATTTCCACTAATTTTTTTTGGGTTCGCTTGTACATATTTTACCTTATTTTCTTTTGGGTTTTCCCTAAGTGTTGTTGCACAGGTAATAGTTTTCTTAGTCTTGCATGTGTTTTCTTTTCCTTGGAGGTGAACCTGCATGGCTAGTTCTAATTTTTGTCAGAGCTCTTGCTAGTTTTCAAAGTTATCATCTGACTCCGCACCCAATGGTTTGCAAGGCAACTAGTCTCTAAGCATAGTAGGCATGCTTCCCCTGGGAGTCACCAATTTGTTGACCAAATATTGCCCACAGGTAAAATTTTTAGTCCCCTTCCTCCCTTACTATTCATGCCAGTTTTATTTTGGGTTGTTCAGGTTCAGCATTTTGGTTCATGGCCTAGTTCAAATGGTTCAGTTTCTTGGTTCAAATGTTTAGTTTCAAGTTCAAATATCTTGGTTCAATAATGGTTGAGCCAAATCGTTGAACCAATTCTTGGTTCAACGTACTTGGTTCAACGGCTTAAGTCCAACATTCGGTTCAATGCAAAGAGTTCATCGGGATTGGCCTTTGGTTCATCGGCACGCTCGATTGAACCTTGAACCATTGAACCAAATTTTGGTTCAACAGGTTTGGTTCAAAGGATTGCCCTTGGCCAAAGGGCAGTCAAATTGTCAAAGTGCTCTTTCAGAGGGCGGACACTTCAAAGACTTCAAAAGGTTTTGGGCATAATCAAACAGTCAAAGGAATCATCAGACAGAATTTTTGTGGACAATTTGTTTGTGAGAATTGTTTGCAGACATTTGTCTATGAAAATACATAGTAAAGCGACTCGGGGTTTTTACTTGGGGAAATTGTCTGCAAACAATTTGCCCACGGGAGCTCGAGAGGGAAGTTTAAGCAATAAAGGGCCCACCAAAGGATGTCGAAGGGTAGGTGCCCTTGCGGGGGACTTCTATCCGGGCTGAGGGCTATTTTCAAAGGGACAAGTGCCGAGAAAATTCAAAGACAAAGAAGTGCCTGAGAGGATGCCATGTGGACCCAACTAACGTGGCAATGGACCCAATGACGTCCTGGTGGATGTCAAGTTTAGCAGAATGGTTTAGCCATTGGTTCTCAAGTGATGATGCTCGAGAAGCCATCAATTTCAAGAAGATGGAATATTCATTGGTTTTCAAATCTCAACAGCTAGTTGAGCATCAAATTTAGTAGAATAAAATGGCCTTTGTTTCCAACTGAAAAAAATATTGCCAAGGAGCCCAGAATGTAGCAACCTGCTGAAAGTTTGCCCCTGGGGGGCTGAACAAGCCAGATAGAGACAAAAATTGATAAAAGATAAGTGACAAGCAAGGAATGAGTGAGCAGTTAGTCCAACTAGCGCTAATTGAAGAAGTGACTCCAGTAGGTGAAATAGTGCTAGCAAATCGATCATTTGGGACGCAAACAGCTAGTGAAGCAACTTGTTTCTCCACTTGCATTAAATGAGAAGGCAAACCAGTAAGTCACCTAAAAGAGAAGTGTAGATTTTGAGCAGACAAAACAAACAGCTCATTAATATTGTGAACTATGTAAAATAAGGAGTGCCAAATGGGCCTCTTGCTCCTCATATATATTGTGAACTTGGTCATTTTTTAATAATCTTTTCATGAATTTTACAAGGCGCAGCCCTGCTAAAATTTCTACCTAAATCTATAAACATAGTTTACCTCTTCTTGGATAGATATTTTGTGTATGTCTTGAGTGTTGAATTGTGTTTAGTCATTGTCCTTGATGCTCTCACAAGTTCAACACCAACACACCAGCTATCTACAAGGTGCCATCTATAGTTGGCAGGAGAAGAGTTCTATTTTGGAGTGAAGAATAGAGGGGATTATCTATAGAGTGCTTTCTTACAACACCTTTGGTGAACCTCCCTTTTTTGTATCTTTCATTTTAACCTCCCTGTCAACTTTGCAGATTGTTTCCTCTGTCAAGGGTGAAGCATATAAGTGTGTTTGTCTGATTTTGAGAGTGGATGTGAGAAGGTCATCTTGTTTTGGTGTATCGCCTCCTTAGAGTAGACTTTGTTTCTTGCATCCTCCTTTCCCTTTTCATCCCCCCTTTTTATTATATATATATATATATATATATATATATATATATATATATATATATATATATATATATATATATATATATACTTGTATGTATTTTCACTTGTTGAAACAAACATGATACATCAAAGGGAGCTAGCCCTTATCTAGAGACTCTCCTCTCCAGCTTCGTTGTCCCACATGTGAGAGAGGAGTTTTCATGTTGCGAGGAGAGGGTAGGAACTTGTTTTCCTGCCACTGGGTGCACTTTCCTACGTCAACAGGAACCAAATGTATAAATACTTGATCATGATCCCTCTAAAGGAAAGGAACTTACTAATGAATCTGCATAATATAGGCCACTGACTACCAATGAAACCCCTTCCCTTTACACCCAGTATCAACAAACTGTACTGAAAAAAACTTCTATATGTGGGAATATTTCATCAAAGAGGACTCAACTGAGCAAAATTAGTGAGAACTTCTTTTTAGAATAATATATAATGAAGATAAACATTGTGAACTACTTGTAGATAGTATTATTATGGCACTATGAGAGGTGGAACTCCATGATAAAATTTGGGTAGATCATTGGTTGTACACAACATCTTAGAAAAGTATAGCCCTTTAAATTTTGCTCATGAAGTGACAAGGCAAAATTCCTTTCAGGAATCTAATGTAAAATATCTTGAGAAGAAACATCAAGAGGTCATTGCTCTCTATCACAATAATTGCATAAAAAAAAAAACTTGAAGAGGAGTTATGAGAACTCAAGTCCCAACTAGAAAAGTGATAGTGGCTAGAGTGAATACCCTCTTACTCTACAAGTCTATTTTAGAGTAGCAATCGATCCTTACAAATGGAATTCCTTTTACTAGATAGATTATTGATAAATTAGGAACCCTGGTGGTGATATTTTTGAAAAAATATATAAACCATCCCAATCCTTAGCAAGAGCAAACTTGGGTGATGAAGCAGTTTACTGAGGCCATCCAAGTGTGTAAGATTTTTTTGACTCTATTTGGTGATATGGTTCTCATCCTTGATGTGGTTTTTGGTAAACTAGTGTGGCCTAGAAAAATTTTGGAAGCAAGGCTTCAAGCAAGGTAATTTCAATGCTATAAATTGGTTGAGATCATGTTAACAATAAAAGATAGATCCAATTGCACCAAAACATTTAACTTTGTGGAGGCCCTAGAAAACAAAATAAGCACTCACCATCAAGAGTTGAATATAAATTTTGTAGTGCTCTAAGGATAAGTTTTGATAGAGTTTAATTCATTTGAGAATATTCATAAGGATGATTTTGAATCACTTGAGCATTTAACCATTCAAGTAAGTGACTTTCTAAAAAAAACCTAAGGAGACTAAGTGGCTTAAGGAAGCAGTCGAGGAAATCACTTATAAGCTCTAGAATGCATTGAGTCATTAGGAGGAAGTGAAGCGGTAGGTTCAATAGACATGACCTAAGTTTTTGCCAATAGAGGGACCTGAACATAATGCATAGTCTTGGAATGGTCTAATGACTTAGTGTGGGGTGATTTTGGACCCTCAATTTTTAATCTATTTTGGCTAAGTACTTTTTTTAAGACAAGCAACATAGAAGTGTAGGCATGGGAGAGAAAGACCACAAAAGACTATGGCATGGAATATAAAGGTGTAGAAGACCATGGTATGGAAGAGGCAAGTAACTTGGAATAAATATTCATGAAACATAGAGAACTTGAGAACATAGGACTCAAATATTAGCAAAAAACTTGGGAAAGGTGTGGGAAGTAGAGACGGTTAGGGAATGGTTCACTTGATCATTGGAGAAGAATAGTCAAGCATGAATCCATCACCAATCTATGGGAAGATAGGGATATGACAATGACGATCTAATATAGGGAGAGCATATGGGGGTATTTAGGCTTGGGTCCTTAGGAATTCATTTTAAACAGCTTCCCATGACTCATTGTTGTTAATGGTCATTGGTGAGTCATATTTTTATAATTACTTTTGTAACTGAATGGTCAAGGTAAACCATGTATAAATACCCCTTAGTTTTACTTAGTGTCATTTTTTATCATTGTAATATTGGAGTAATTGTAATTTTGGATATGACCTATGAAATTAATAAAACGAAGCTTATGTGTTGATGAAATACTTGAGTAATCTTTTGATGAATACAATGGAGTTATTACTATTTTATTATCAGTTTATGCCTAGGTTTTTTTATTTAGTTAGTTAAGTAGGAAAGGAATAGTTAAGAATTAGACACACAACCAAGTGTGATTTTAGAACTAAGTGCTTGTTTGAGCACCCTAGCTTAGTAAATTTAATTAATACACCTTCACACAAAAAAACTGAAAGGAATAAATATTATGTTGTGTGCTTCAAGTGAGTGCACGAGAACCTTTTTCTTGTGTTATATGTCAACATGATAGCTCATTGGGACCCTTGTTTTGTTATGCATGTAACTAGGGAAAAGATGTGATAAACTAAAGTAAAATAGCCCAAAATGATAGATGTGAGATCAATGATGAAGAAAATGATCTCAACATGAGTAGTGAGCTATAAAGTGATGATGCCCCTATAAAAGACCTATGCACAGGGAGTAAAAATGACTATGTCACGATTGTCAACACATCCCAAGAGTGAATAAACCATAACATGATGATGGCAATAAAAAAATATGTAAGATTTCAATTTTTTCATAGGAAAAGACACATGTTAGGGAGAGATATAGACCAAGATGATAGAGGCCATGGGCTTTCAAAATACCCCAAGCAAGGATGGATGCAAGGGAGAGTTGTAGGCTAGGATAAGACAATGATTTAATAAGATTAAGGATGGGTGTATCTTAAAGCTAAATTTAAATGATATGATGAAGGGGATAAGAGAGAAGAAGTGATATGATCAAGTGACCAAAGGATGAAGGGGGAAAATTGGATGACAATAAATTGAATCAATGAGCCACAATGTGATTCATAGTGATGATGCCCTTGGAAAAAACATATGTAAGGGAATGAGAGATGATAATAAAGTTATGGTCATAATCATTCCCTAATTGAATGAGGAGATGATAAACTTTAAATGATGAATTGACCAATTAATGATAATGGATTACTAATGGAATAAAATATGGATGTTGTGACTCATCAGGCATAATCAACATGTATGGGTGATTGAATGGGAATATTGGGGAGATAATTATAGAGTGGATATGGATTGATTAATTAAATAATTAATTGATGATATTTTATCTCAATAATTTGATTGATTCAAGATGTGATTATGATGAAGGAAAATATAGATGTGATGACAAATGATGGGGAAAGAGGTGAGAGTGACTGAGCTGACCTTAGACACATTATGTGACTAAGTATTTCCTATATAGTCTGAAAAGACCTCAGGCCAATGTAGTTTAGACTAGATGATAGATGACAAGATATACTAGAGGAAGATGAAAATGATTGTTAGACATGTTAGTTGTTAGATAGAGGATGCAAATCATATGTTAGACATGAAGATAGAGGATGAGGAGAAATAATGGGAGATGAGATGTTAGATGTTGATAACTAGAGAGATGATAAATGAGTAATATAGACATGATGATAAATGGCTTGGAGGAATGATTGGATATTAGATGATTTGATTGGGATGATTGGCTTGGTGATGAGATAAATATGATTAGACATTTAGACATGTGAAAGAGGATAGGAGAAATGATGAGTGTAGTCTATTTTCAAACCATCATTATTATAATAGGTCTCATCATAATCTAAATAATCTAATGTAAATACATCACTAGGTAGTGTGCCCCATGATATAAGTATGGCCAGGAGGATGTTATGCAAAAGTGCATGATTTTAAAAGGTGTAAAAGATGAACTTTTCATAGGGCACCCAAAAGCATTATTATAGGTTTTTTGGATTTATCATAACATCCTCATTCATTACACCCTTGATGAAAGAGATATGATGTAAAAATCATTAAAATACTAATAAAATAAGATAAATATAGATAAGCAAACAAAAATATGTAGATATATAAATGATAAAAGACATGAAAATAAGTCAAACAATAAAGAGAAGGTAGGTAACACACACAAATATCTACATTCAGTGTCATGGTGTCTTGTCTAATTTCCCAGATGAGAGTTGATGGGATGAGTGATCAGGTGATGAGTTGGACAAATTTGATCATGATGATAATGATGTGAATGCAGATTAAGGATAATGATTTGGATAGGGGTATATATTTTGAGTAGACTAAAGACTTGGATTAGGATAAGGTTATGAATAAATGCTTGGATGTTGTGATTAGGATATAGAACAAGACAAGATGTCAAAATGATGAGACCACTAGGATATAAGAGAATGCAAGATGACAAGATGATATATATGAATTATGACATGGGATAAGATGATTGGGATACATAGGACATATAATACAATGACATAATACAAGAAAACTTAGATTTTTTTGTATTTTTGTGAATTTAAAAAAAATTAGGGTTTTTTAGAATATTTCAATTTTTAGGTCTATTTTTTGGAATATGTATGTACACTATATAAATGGGGTTACTAATAAATGGAATACTAAGCCTAGAAACCAAGATAAGTATGGATGCAATAATGTATTAGGATGAAAAAATGATGAAGGTGAAGCTAAAAAGGAGATGAGGTCCAAGGAAAAATGGACTAGGAATAAACAATGGCCACATCGTGAAGGAACCAAATATCTATTATTTGAATGTCCATTGGAGGATATGCTAAGATGATTATAGAATGTGTATCAAGACATATTATACTCCCTTAAAAAGGCAAATACTAGAAGAATGGATGGACATAATTGGGTATAAGATATGATGGCAAATGATGGGTAGGAGCAATAGACTGAGGGATAAGATAAACAAGGATGATATGGATGGGATTGATAAGGGATGGATTTTAACCCCAAGTGTTGAGGTATAATGTGGACAATAGAATATTTTAACATGATGTTGGAAACTATTTTTCATCATGTTACTTGCCTAAGGTGACATAAGGTTGGTTTTCACCATTAGACAAATGATTTTTTTTCTTTTTTTATTTTTTTATTTTTTTATTTTTTTATTTATTTTTCTTTTTTTTTTTGCCTTTTTTGACTTTTTGCATCTCAATTTATTGGATTTATTGATCTAAAACCAATACCTACTATAGTTATATGTGATGATAGGACCATGTTATTGATGTTTGATTCACTAATGTCCTTGTGACCTTCATTTCTTCTTTATTGATACCCCTCTAAACATCTAAACTAGGTGTCTTCATCACCCCTACAAAAGAAAATGTTGCCCATGTTTTTGAAGTATAGAATGGATGGGTTTAAGGTTTGGATTTGATGGTGAAGTATAGGAATTGAATTAATAATAGGATCAATATAGGGAGGTGTGATGGGTGATTGGTAAGAGGGACTAATAATTACATACACTGTTGGACATATTGGATTTTCCATAGTTGATTGGTGCCAGATGACAAAATATTGTAAATTATCTAAGATACTTTGACTTTGTAGTTCTTCTTTGATCTGAATATTTGAAGGATTATTATCCATCTTGATACTTATTTTAACATTTTTTTGATTTTCAAACTTGATTAAATCTCTAATGCCTCTAGTTCCTGGCTTTGGGATTCACTAGAGGAGGGTTGATCTTTGACTTAGATGATGATTGTTTTGAATTTTATGGTCCCTTAGTGCCTCAAAGAGGATTTCATTAGGGGAAGACACTTTTTTATTAGGTCGATAATTTGACTTTTATTGATTGTGACTTGTTGGATCAAAATTAATTTGATCATCATGTATGACTTTTTGAATATGGTCTTGGACCTTTGTATTTTTGGCACATGTTATATTACTCGTGGAAGCATCCAATGATGTATGTTCATGTTCATCCTTATAGAGGGAGGTGATAAAATGATCATTAATAGGAAAAAAAAGGATCTATGATGGATGAAGGTGAAGGAGATGGTATGATGAGGTCAATGAGTGGTGGTGGGGAATCATAGTCCTCAAAGGGTTTTTAGGACACCCAATTTTGATAGCAGAGAAAATCTCCTCAAGATCAGCAAAAGGATCACTAGGACTATTTATAAGACATGCATCTAAAGTAATATTAGATTCATCAACTGATAAATCTTATAATAACTCTATTATAAATTCATCATCCTAGTTTGGATAAAAAAATATGCCTTGTGATTGGTTGAAATCTGAATTGGGGTATTCTCATTATGATTTAAAACATCAATTAAGGATGATGATTTTGACAAAATATTTGATTCAGATACTAGTGTTGAACATGATCTTGATATAGATAAGATTTTTGTTGACTCCAATGCTAACTCTGACATATGGGATGAAATACTATTATCATAGGATTATTTTTCCACTAAAAACCTCTCTAAATGTGATATTTGATGTTTGACGGGGAGACAATAGATTTGACAAAGATAGGCCCATGGATTAAGGACTCATGAGAGAAGGGAGGAATAGATTTATGGTAAATGGACTCATCATTAATGGAGTATTTTTTGAAGATATGTGGGCCATGGAAGATGGATTCAATGTATTGACCTTGGCTTAGAAAGGGAAGGGCTTGATCATTATCAGGAATGAAATCTTGGCATACCTCTTCTCATTCACCCTTGGATATAGACTCATTTAATTCATTATTAATTTTGATGTCACCATGGTCAATTATGTTTTGGAAATAGTTTTATAATGTGAAAAATCTATTAACGGTATGCCCCCATGTTTGGTGATATATAAAATAATGGTTGATTTTATACCAAGAGGGATTAGGCTTGGCAGGATCAAGATATCATATGGTTGGATAAACCATCATGTTGGTGGCAATAAGTTGGTGAAACAGGACTTTTAAGGATATAAGAATAAGATTATATGGCCCCTCTTCACTTCCTAACTTTGGTGATGAAGTATTAGACATTATATCAGATGGTTTTTGGCATGATTGGGTGGGCAAACTAGTATTAAAAGGTGTTGCCAAGGTAGGATTCCCTTTGCTAGTATAGGAAGGGGTATATGATTGGATATTACCAATGGATGGACCTATTTTGAATGGGATTAGGTTGTATGGAGGCTAGAATTATACTAATATGGATGGGTGTGGAGTAAAGGTAATGTTGGGTGGATGGGATTAAAGTCTATAGGATGTGGAGTGCTCATTTTAAAGAGGTGAGAAATGAGTACATCCCTATTGTCCATGAGTCATTTTGAAATAAGCGTATTAAAAAAATAATTTTTGGATGTCATGGATCAAGATGGGAGAAATTAAGGATGATTTGGTTCACTTTCCCTAATTGGTAGGTGTAAGGGAGTAAATGGAAATATTGAGGGATAAAGATGGGATGTGTGGAACAAATTTGGAAAAAGGCTTACTATACTCTGATCTCAAGTTTGATTGGATATTTTGATGTGTTATGATGTTTGATGGTTTAATATAATATTAAGTAGACCAACTAAGGTTTTGAGCTATACTTTCAATGATTTAGGCTATATTCGATTGAATGAGCTATAACAAGCTCTATAACTTGATAAGGGGCTAGACTAGCCCAAGAGACTAATTTTGACTAAGGATTGATTGGATTAAGACTAGTTCAAGAATAATATGATTGAATTAAGGAGACATAGATGATGATAGGATTAAATTCAAACTTGACTGAACATAAGTAATCTAATAATAAGGACCCTGACATAAAAAGAGTTGTTTGTTAATGTAGGTGAATACTAGCATATAACTATAGACTTAATGGGATGACTAGTATTAACAAGGATGATAAGGTAAAGATGGCTTGGAATATGACTAGGATAGATTGAATATATAAAGGATAAGGTGATTAGGCAAGACAAGGTCAAGACAAATGACTGGTTTGGACTAGGACCCTAAGGATGAGTAAGACAAGACAAGGCAATATGAATATATGGTGAAAAAAAGGAGTAAGATGTGATTGGATATATATAAGTTGGATTTTAGTCTCAAGTGATAAATATTACATTAGTTAAAATTAATTCTAAGTCTAATTAAAGAGCATGAGGTTAGACTATGATAAGAGGTGATGGAGGGATGTCAAGACTAAAATAAGGTATGTAAGTGATGGGGGTATTACTAGTGCTATATGGATGAGATTAGACTATAATGTGACTAATATGAGAGGTATGATGAGAGATAGTACAAGATTCAAGATTATATAAGCTTAAAATTATGTACACAAATGTATAAATCAAATATGCACAAGAAGATCTTGACAAGGATATATAAGATGATGATCTTTGAAGGAGACCTAGATAGGTGTGTATAGGCTTGGGTAAAACCCTGTCTCAGATCACAAACAATATTGGTCTAACACAATACTCACCAAATCAAGTAAACCATAAACCTATCAATAGTAAATTAATTTAGGAGTGTAACTCGATTACTGCACCATCTAACAACTTTGCGGGTGAGGATATAGGTTGGTGACCCATTACATAATCTCCTAAACTCTCTCAACCTTATTTTTACATAATGTCACTATAGCATCTAATACTGACTTCGACAATAAGTTATATATTATGGTTGATGGTCTTATTCTAGGCTATACAGGCTCACTAGGTCCATCCCTAATATACACTAGGTATGTGGGGGCCAACTCCATATAGGGTATTATTTGATGTTTGGGTCGAAGAGTTAACTCCTCACCTTCATGGGATCCTATATGGGGTCTCCCACTTGGCATAATGATATTTTTCCATATTTTTTATACTTCATCATAACACAGAGTATGGTTGAATGCACGGTGATGAAATCCATGTCACCAACCCCTAAGACTATGGAAAGCATGTGGTGATCAAATCCATGTCATATTGTACCCTATAAAAAGAAGGGGAAGGTTTATTAGTGTTTTTTAATCCTCTAAGACTTGTTTCTATGATGCATGTAGGAGAGTATACACCATTTTATCTCTCGAGTATAGACAAACAAACAAAAATTATATTAACTAATCAATTAAGTGTGATTTATATAAAATATATTTAATATGGCTTTCAAATTACCAAAATATTTGATAGGCATCTAGTAAAGCAAGTGATTAGTAAATTCAATTTGGAAATCTCGAGGGGAAACCTTCAAGATAAGATGTTAAACAAAAACAAAAATATGTCAAAATGTGACCTACAAAATAAGTGGTTAGTTTTAAACTAATAGGTAAAATCAAGTGAGAGAAAACTTCCACCAAATTTACCCCTATAAAAATCCAAACAAAATTTATGTCTAATAAACCTCACTAAAAACACTAAAAAGAATCATGGGTTTTACACTATAACTCTTTGAATGAGGGGCCAAGATGCGGAGATCTAGGGTTGGCAGCCCTCAGCAGGGTCAAGAGGTAGCGCCCCTTACAGGTTCTAAATGAAAATGTTCCTCAAATTCATTGAAAATGATCTAAAAGAGGAAATCCAAAAAAGACAAATTTTGAGGCAAACAAAGGGAAATTCTAAATGCAAAATTTTTAGTGTAGTAATCAAAATCATAGATACATAGTCAGTGTTAGTCAAAATCACATACAAAGAATCAAACTCATTTATGACAAGACAAAATTGTAGATGGAAATAATCAATTATGTAGATCGTGATAATAACCATGTGGTTAAATGGATAAAAATTATAGATGGATTATCAAAATCATAGATAGTAGGTTAAAATCATTGATAGCAGAGAAGTGATATTACAAGATAGTTAAATAGACCATTGGCAGTTAAGGCAAAATCATGACTTTTAGTTCAAAACTACAACTATAAATCAAGATTGTAACTACCTAAAAGTGATTTTGAAAACTATTTAAAATTTGAGATATTTATAGATTTTATAGAAAGTAAAAGTACTTAATAGGTGTTTGATTATGATCTTATCAAATTAAGGTATTTACAATAGTTTTCAGGATTGAAACAAGATTAAATTAAGGTTGTTCCAAAATAATAATTAGGGAGTTATAATTTTGCTCAATAGTATTTTTTAAGTCAACCCTGAAAAAATAGAAGTTAAAAATAGAGGCCCGATATCTATAAAATAGTAAATAATATGCTTAATCAGAAAACAAACAAATTGGATATTGGAAACCTTGTAAATTTTCTACTAATCAAAATCATAATTGAAAATTTCAAATTTGCTTATGCAAATCAAAATCATAATTTCCTCGAATGGATTTTGTTTTGAGATTGAGATTTTATGGTTTCAGCTTGACAGAGTCTTTTCTTGTTTCCTATAACCAACTAGGTCAAATAAAGAGCAAAATTTCCTAAAAAACCTGGTTAAAACACCTAATAGTATAGATTTAAAAAAATTATGAACTAAGAGAAAAATTACAACTAGATCGGTCAAAATCATAGATAGGAATCAATATCACAAGGTTGTGGATAATTTATTTTGACTAACCAATATAAAACAACTATGTAACTTAACAACTGGTGGTAAACTATTATGATCAAAGCAAAACTGTGACTATCATTATCAAAACTGCAATTGCAAAATTGCTCTTTGTAGAGCAATGTCATAACTAGCCTGGAAAATGAAATATTTGAAATTTTAATCCCATATTCTTCTTGAATTTGACCTAGAATTTGAATCTACACACTTCAAATGTACAAGGTCAGCTCAAAAGGAGGACTCCCACTATGGTCGCCAAAATATAAGATGGAAATTTTTAGCAATGGAATTTAGATATTAAATTATATCAAACTACTCAAAACACCAATCCACTTCAAAATTTAGATCCAATGAGATTACAATGAAAATAAATGAAACATTCAAACCAACATTATAAACTAAATGTAAATTCTCCAAATCAAATTAAAAAATAAAATGATCAAATGCTTATGGATTTTGAATTGCCTTTAGACTCAAAATTTCAGCATGATATTTGGCTTGATTCAAGATATGGATAGCATGGATTAGTTGATAGCTTGATAAAAGGACTAATAGATTTGATCATAAGATTGGCATGAAATCTCATGGATTTCATAGTTAGATTCAATATAGGATGCATTTATTTAAATAGAGGAAAGAGGGAGAATTAAAAAGAATTAAAAATTCCATAGATACCTCTAGAATTAGAAGATTCTAGAGAGGAGGGCTAAGATAGAGAGGATTCTAAAATTGGATAAATCTAGAACCCATTAAGGAGTTTAATGATGATTAAAGGGAGGTTAAACTAAATTAAAATAAGGGTAAGGTGAGGATTAGGGGGTAGACTTGTAGGAAATCCTAGGGGTAGGTAGGTAGGTGGGTTATGGGAATTTTAAATTCCAAAATATTAGACAACTAGGATTAGTTACTAGATAATGGGGACTTATGTGAATTAATTAGTCATGGGATGTTATAAGGTTAGTGTAGAATGGGGGATATATCTTAAATATTATATTAGGACTAGGATAATATGATTAAGATAAATTAGATGGAAATTAATGATGTTAATGATGAAGCAAGCAAATTTAGATGCATACAATATCAATGAGGTCAATATCTATTGTCTTTTTCCATGAAGATATCAAAACCACTGACCAAATCATCCAATAATGCCTATATTCATGTATGGCCAATCTATTATAGTGGTCATCCTCTGATCGACAGCCTTAGAATCTACCACACGTCCTCTAGTGTGATCATGGCCTCTCCAATGGGCAAATAAAAAGTAGAAGTCTTCAAGTGCCACCTCTCAGATAGTGCACTTAGATATGCTTATATTCTCTAATCGTAGGCATACATGTAATTTTTAATAACCCCAAGGCCTCTATGAATGTGCACATCTCCTTGGTCTAGATTTGTCACATCTACAAATAGTGAAAATGTTACTCATGTGCAATTAGGATAGCAAACTCCTCCTACAAGCACAAGAAAGTTAGCATAAAATCATTAAGTCTATTAACTGATCCACTCTAGATAAAAATTTGTGAAAACAAATCTACTATATTCTACATGCTATAATATCATTCTCATCTATTATCTACCTAGACCAATTGCCAACTTATCTTCTGAATAGACCTATTTTTCTCTCTCATAGACCCCTTTGCCATTTTCACCATTTCTTTCAGTTGTTTCATTTTTTTGGCATTTTTAATGATTTCCTTTTTTTGACATTTCATCATATATACATTTCTAAACCTTTTTGTATTTTTGCCTTTTTTGGCAAAATTATTGATTTCATCATTTTCATAGGTGAAATTATCAATTTCACACATCCATAAAATTGGTGGAATCACCAAATTCCTACCTAAAACAATAAATAAATGTTATTAAATGTAAAATTTACAAGGGAGGAGCATACTTACTACCTACCCATCTTGCGGTGATCGCCTGTACTCTCAGACCCAGTCGTTGAGATGTCTTTATCGTGCATGGGGAGCCATTCTTCACCATGTTATCTCATGTAAAACCAGAGCTAAAATATCTAATGGGGGAGGGTAATAATGATTGGATTTTACCCCCCATGGGTGAAGATATAGCCTAAATTTTGAAATTTTACCCCCTTTTCTTCTTCATTCTCATTTTTTTCTTCCTTAGGGGCCCATTTCTAGCTCTATTGACCTTTTTTCATCTCATTTTCTTTTACATTCTTCATTTTTTGACCTCTTTTTCACTAAATTGTTTATTTCCTTAATTTTGAGGGCCCATCCATTTTAAATTATTTTCTGCCCATTCCCTCGAAGGGGCATCTAGGGCTTATCAAACTACCTCTTAGGCATAAATTTGAGTTCATTGGCCCTTAAATTTAGCAAAACGTAAACACTTCATTCTTCAAGCATTATTAAATTCATTCTTAATGAATTTTTATTTCTTTGAAAACATGTGAATGTGCATGTATCTTGCAATGCATTCTCAAATAATGTGCATGTATCTTGTAATGCCTTCTCAAATAGAGGCAAAATGTAGACACTCCATTTTAATGACTTCTATGTCTAAACTGTAATCAGAACAATGTTTTATAATGACATGTAAATTTGATTAAAAAAAAATCATCAAATGACCTAATTTACCCACACAACTACCAGTTTAATCTAAAATCACAATAATGCATACCTTATTAGGGCAATGGATCATATCACAACATTTATTTTATCAAGTGCATCCCAAACTAATTCGATGTTTTGTAAGTGTCTTCATAAGATAATTAAATCAAATGTTTGATTGATAATGAATATTGTAAAGGTCAACATTATTTTAATTTATAATTAATCACCTTGATTAATTAGCCTAATCATGACTCTAATAGAAAATTCCATGGATTTAGAATTATCTATTTTCTATAAATCAAAATTACTTTACTACTTCATATTGGTGATGTCATAAAGGCAAGTCAATAGAATGGAGTGGAGTGTGGGAAAGGTGGTATATGGTATGGACACTTATACACTCTCTTACACTTCTTGCATAGCCTCTTACACACTCCTCTCTTGCATGGCCTCTGACACACTCCAAAAGGACTAGTCATTACAATTTTATTCTAACATTCCTTCCACACTCCGGAAAGATCTTAAATGGATTTTCTTACACACTCCATGTTTGAAATCATGAATTTGAGGGTTCATTCTCCACCCTCCATTTTGATATGAGATGAACAATCACCATTCAAGCCAAAAGTCTATAAATTGAGTCCTTCACCTCCATTGTAGACAAGCTCTTTTGAAGTAAACTTACCATGCCAAAATCACACTAGAGCTTCAACTATTCTCATACCAATTTTTAAGCCAATCCAAAATTAGACAAGGGAAATGTTGGCTACACGTGGAATCGACATTACCAAATACATCTAGCTCCATAAGTTGAGCACAAGCCTCTTTAGGCCAACAAGCAAGGAAGTCCTCAAGAAAGGTATAATTGTGTTTGTTTACTTTCTACTTGATTTGTTATTATGTTTGGTCTTACCCACCCTAGGGAGTGGGATCAGAATGTTATGTTCTTCAAGTTGTTTTTTATTTTATTCACTAGCGACAATCTAACCTTCTTTGGATTCTTGATCTACGCTATTGAAACAAAATGTGATGAACCTCCATGAAATAATAATTCCATTATATGCAATGATACATTTTTAGAATATGAATCTATGAAAGATAATGTTAGTAATGATTGTGATGACTCTTCTCAACCTATGTTTAGTATATAAAATCTTATGCCTAGACCTTCTTCACTCATTTGTAATAGTGTACCTATGGCAACTTACAATAATAAGATTTAGCACTTGAACTAACTTGTTAAGAATATTAACATGCCTTCCCAAGAAATCTTATCTATAATGTATGTTGTGAGTACCTTGCAACATAAAATACATCATCTAACCTTAGATTACAAATCATATCATGCTTGGGTTGACTCTAATGCTATACATGAAAACCAAATGTGTGTAACATTCTAAATGCATAATTACCTCACAAATTCCTCATGTCTACATTTAGTTTAATTGATGGAAGTAGTGATCATTATATATGGATAAATATGATGGTAGCTATTTTATTAAAAGTGTTTCAAAAAAAATTAATTATAAATGCTTTGGATTGGTTTCACTCTCTTTTTATAGGGTCTTTACACTCATGATACATTCAAAATAAGCAACAAAGGGTATCATATGAGCATTTACCATCCTTTCATCAAAGAAAATCAAAGCCAATTTATGATCATATTTTATGATTTAGGACTTGTATGCAGCAATTAATATATAAACCAAGAGATTTAAAAATACAATATATATATTTTTAAGGGCCTCATTTATCATGTCAACCTAAAGTTACATTATTGCACTTGTGATTCATTTCAAGCTCTTTGCTTTGAGACTCTTACCTTAGAAAAGGAGTTGGTACTCATTTCAAATCCCAAAAAAGCACATAAAAAATATTAATTTACAAAAAGAAGTCCCACATAAGGAAGTCAAAGAAACTATTCCACTTCTTAAGGCGAAGGTTTCAATCAAGAAAAAACATATTAAGGTCTTAAATAAAGGAAAAAAATCAGTTTACAAAGTGGTACCTAAAACGAATAAACCTACTTTCAATAAACATCAACCACTCAAGTTCAACAATTCTAGAGATCAATCACATGATATTCTACATACATTACCGGATAAGAAGATAATCAATCTCTTAACTACTCTCACCCTCCTTATCATTTTAAGAGGGTAAAAGATAAATTAAATTATATTTATTATGGTATTAATAGACATCGAAATAAAATCGTATACATTGTAATAAAAAAATTACAAAAATTTAAAAATAAAAAAATTATTATATTTGAAAAAAATGACACGTAATGAAAAGGACACATTCTCCATCATCTTCTACTACTCATTCGATAAATATTAAGACATCCCAAAACATTTTTACAAAGGAGCCAATGACCTATTAAACATCTAAGAATAATGTTGCTAAAAGAAAATCTTCTAATTCAAATTCATAGTGTCTATCCTAAGAAAATTTGTTTTAAAATAATAATAAAAAGATATTTTCAAAGCCACTCCCACAAATATATAGTGCACATATTATTATTTTACAAGCTCTGAACTCTATTGTCTGGCATATTCTTTAATGTACTCGACTTAAAATACTTTAGCTAAAGAGTCGTGGATGTTTGCCAAGTGGCAACGAAAGCAATCATCTTGAAGGTGATTAAACATTTTAGCTGAGTGTTTAGTTTTACTTGTGGCCTACGATGTCCACCATTTAATGAAGATAGCTTAATGCGAATCAAACTTTAAGCTAAAAAATCATTTTTATAATGTGATGGAGTAATCTAAGTCGTACCTCCCAAGCTTCAAATCTATGTCGTCAATTTTCTAACTTTGTATCTTAATCGTTGATCCAGATTTCATAAGAAACATATAAAGGAAAAGCGATGGTAAGGAATTAAATGCGAGATTAAATTCATTGACATGTAGGTTAGATTTCAAAAGTGTGAGCATCATCAAGGCCATACCTCTTTGAAGTAGTTGTGCTTAAAAATATGTTTTAATAATAACAGGGTAGGGGAAGAAATTACAAGTTGTGGTTTTGGTGAATATGATTCTTATATGAACCTTAAGTTTTTAGGTATATATTTAAATATAAAATTTTAAGAAATTTAGTGGGAAAATAAGGGTGCATTTTATAATATGAAATTTAAAGTGTCATAGATTTAAGTTAATAATATTACATTTTTAGTATAGTAAGTGTTATGATGTGTTTTTAGTATTTGTTGGGAAGAGGAATATTTAGATTTTGTCAAGATTGGAATTTTGATTGTAATATTTTGATAACGTGAATAATGTTGGTTGGGTGGAAGTAATAGATGCAATGTCTAAAAATCCAAAGCTACGTTAAAAACCCAGTCTTGGTCAAGAAGAAATAATTGATTGATTGGTCCTATGCGACAAATGATGGGATGTTGTTTTCAAATTAATAAAGTACCAAATCCCATTGCTAGTTGAAATGGTAATGTTTCTCATTATAGGTGATATATGAACTTGCACTGTATAACAACTCCTTCCCAATAACAATTATTGAATTTTTTTGATGAAATAAAGTAAGACATATATAGATGATAAAACTGAGATAGTATGGAGAAACAAGGGGTACGTAAAACAATAAAGTGTTTCACATACACTATAAATAAATGGAAGAAAATATTGATACTTTTAAAGCGTTAAAAAAAATTAGGCATTAACAATGAAAATGTGTGTTACGATCCACAATACTAGAAGGTGAAATGAGAAGATAAAAAAAATAAAGCAATGTGTTTAATATTATATATATACAACCACAACTGGGAATTCAATAAGAGGATCTATTACAACAAAAAACATAGAGATAACTCTTGTAATGGAGCCATTGTTTGAAATTATCATAAAAATGATGAAGATTAATTTCCAAACGTGTAGCAAAAGTAGTGTAAATATTCACAAAAGAACATGACATAATTTGTAGGAACATATTGTTTTTCTTCAAAATAAACATCGATTTACTTTCCCAATTGTAACTAATAAAATTTTTAAGATGTGATGGATTTTAGGTTGATGTGGCATGCAAAGAAATTTACTTAAAGGTTTTTCAGCATACTCGTTGGGAATGTCTTCAGCCATCTCTTCAAAGTCTTTTTCTTCTAACTCTTGCTGAACATTTTTCCTATCAATCATCTCCTTAATGAATCCTCTAAGGGGAACATCAAGGTTAGTTATATCCTAGCCACATACAATGGGTAGATCCATTATGGCATATGGGATTGTGTTTCATGGGCCCTCACACATTTCTTGAATAATTTTATTCAGTGAGGCCGAAGTCGCAAGCATAGAAGCATTTTTGGGGCTTGGCATGGCATGGGAGGGCATAGCCAAAGGAACTTTATTTTTTTGCCTTTATATATTTAGGACATTTTTTTGTTCCTCTTGTTTGATGGGGTCGACATAGACCCGATGATGGGACTAGGTTCTAGCTACACTTTTCTCGACATCTACACTAAATACATAAAGACATCGGTAAGGATCCACAAAAAAACTTGGAATCTTGCCTAGAGGCATAGGAAAATAAAAAAGGGAAGAAATAATAGCAATAAACGTGAAGTAAATTATGTTGATTACAATATATAAGTTTAAAGAGGCAACCAATATAGTAGACCTAGAGGCAAAAAAAGCTAATTGAAGAAAAAAATGGCCATTTTTAACTTCCATCAAAATTAGCATCTATAGAGAGATTATGGAGTCCTCAAGTTCAATGTTTAGCATTTAAATTAATTTATAGACAATATATTGCAAACACACAACATGAATTTTTTCATACACTAAAAATATATTGGCAAATGTTGTCGACTTTCGATCCATAACTATTAAACATATTTTCTTATAAAACTGCAAGAATTATGTGCATATCCTCCGTATGTAGTTGAGACACATTACTACTTAGTCAACACAATCTGAATATGAACACCGAACCTCTTAAAAAATAAAAAATAAATCTAGATCTTCCACATTTTGCATACATGTTTAATATTAGTTATCATATGTCTAATCATTATGTTTATGAGTTGGGACCCCTTTAATAAGCTCACTGTTAACTAGATTTAAATTGCCTTTGAATTCTAAAATCAACACAATGAGTTGCCATGTAATCAAAAGGCAATGATTGTTTTGCTTGCATATGTTATCCTATGTAATAATAATAATTTTAGATTGTTTCATGTCACTAGTGCTCATTGGAAGAAAGAGATAAGTTTTATAATTTCCATATACGAATACTTGATGTATGCTATATGTGTTAAATTTATCTCTCTGTAAGGAACATTGCAAGAGTCTAGGCATCTCTAATTAGGGTATCTGAAGAAGAAGGATAAGGATCCTCTTGATAAGACAATAGTTATTATTGTTGTTTCAATATGTATTGTATATCCATTTAAATTAGATTTTTTTTTTTTTTTTTTAAGACAAGGCTTGTTGCAATTGCATTATTCTCTTTGTATAATAATTTATTTGACCTTCAAACACAGGGTATAATTTTTTCTTCCTAAAAAACAAAACTAGTTTTAGTAAATACATTGAAATCACTTTGATTAAAGATATGAAAGATAATTTTTCTTATATATATACATTCATACTAGGATGGTTTCTTAAAGCTTCAATACATCTCATTAAATCAAGTACCTTCTTGGTGTGTGACTTCCCAGAGTGAATAACATTGAGAAAATAGTTAAATCAAGAGTACTTGATTATTTTTTGACTTCTTAGAGTGAAGTAGGTTCATGAGCTTGTTATATGTAATGTTTATTTAAAACAATTCAATTAGCTTCTCATAGAAAGAAGATATCATCTTTGTGGAGCTCATGTATAGTCCCTTATTAAAATCTCATTAATATATATGGAAACTTGCAAGGAGGACAATAGGATAGATATTTTTTCATTAAATCATTTGGACAATTGGAAGTCAATAGCAAATAAAATGTCATTTTGGATGATGTCTTGACCAAAATTATAATCCAAATAATATGTTTAAAATTAAAATTTTACCTCTAAGTTTTGTTTGCTCAGTTTCACTATTTTGTTTTCTTGCCCTCAAATCTTGTGTTACAACTCTCATGTTCTTCAAATATTTGTTTTTTATGCCTTAGTGTTAAAGAATGGGAATTTGATTTAGGGTAATGTATTCAATAATATGTTGTTGATTTATCAGAGCTCTAGGTGGAAAATAATGATGTTAAGAAGTAGTAAATTATACAAAGGAAATAACTTTAAAATGTGCACCAAAACTAATCAATAATAGAATGTTAGCTAGAGAACTCATTAACATATGGAAACTTGCAAGGAGGACAAATGCAATAGATATTTTTGTATTGAATCATTTAGACATTTGGATGTTAAGAGAAAATAAAATGTCTTCCATTTTAGTTGTACTATCAATTGTAGAAACCTTGAATTGTAGTGTCTTAATCCAACCTCCTACACTATTTTTTCATTACAATTCTAGAGGTCACAAAAAGTCCCTTCATGTCCATTTGAAACATGTAATTAGATGGGAGACCATATGAATAATAAGTGTAAAATAAAAACAAGAATAATGTCCAATTAAGAAATGGAATAATAATATAGGAAATTTATAGGGATATTAATGACATACATGTGTATAATTTTAAAGAATTATTTTTGAAATTTGAACCTATAAATACACACCCAAAGCTAAGATGATCATAACCTAGAAATTTGGAATTGAGTAGAGATAGTTTCTTAGACCATACACTTCATTATAGATGATTTCTTGGTCAAATTTATAATCCAAAAATATGTTTAAAATTAAAATTTGGCCTCTAAATTTTGTTTGCTTGGTTTTACCTTTCATTTTATTGCCATCAAATCTTTATACAACTATTGTTACTTTTTAAAAAAAAAAAAATTTATGTCTTTGAGTGTTAAGGAACAAAAATTAGATTTAGGGTGTTATATTCAATATGATGTTGATTTATTAGAGTTATAAGTAGAAACAAAAATATTGAAAATTAGTAAATTGTAAAAAGCAAATAACTTCAAAATGTGCATCAAAAGTGATGAATAATAGAATGTTAGCTATAGAATAGGAGTATGTTTGAATTACTATACTTGAGGAACAATGTTCCAGCTTTGATTTTGCCAGAAATATTATGAATTTTCAACTTAAAATTTTCATACTTTTTTTTTATGAATGCTTAATGCATCATGAATACCCTAATTCTTGATTATTAAGAGAAAAACATTGTTTGAATTGAATGATAAAATATACACAACACTTAATTCATCAAATGTACACAAAACATTAAAACTAAATCTGAATTAACCTCTACATATAATTAGCCAAACAAAGTGAAGGAAGGACGCAATGAAGCATGGAGGTGGGTAGGATAAAGTGTGTGACTAAGGGGACATAGAAAAACTAATAGAAGTTTGATTCAACAAAACCTAAAATGTTAACCCACTTTTTTTTTACCAAAACATCCAATGGACACTGCCCCTAACTACCTAGCTAGGGATCCACCTCCACCGATTACCAAGGTCATCCCTAAAATAAAGGTACAAGAAAATGATTATATTTATTTACATGTATAGATAGAAAGGGACCCTCCCCTTGCCCATCTATATAGAAAATATATATTTAATTTTAAAACTTTGTATACAACATCACACATTTCTAACACCTACCACACAACATTAATATAATAATCTACATACCCTTCAGTATGTGGATTAGACCCTTAAAAAGGGACCATATTTATTATTAAAAAATGATAATATTTTAATGTCTATGTGGGAATTCAATAGTTTTGGAACTATGTTTTCAATGGATAAACATTGATTTAGACGATGCAAAATTAACGCAATTTGTTTGTTAGAGTAGCTAATAGAGTTTTGATTCATAAAGGGGAGCATTAATTTTTTTTTTGAATAATTGTATTTTTAGTAACCTAAAATGGGTCTTTTTAATTTATACATTTAAGGGTGTTATAGTCTTACAAGTTCAATAATCATTGCCCTTTCAACCAATCAACATTAGCAATTAATTATCATTTTTTTTCAATTTAAATTTTTTACCTTCATTGTTATAGTATATGTTTTATTGAAAGGTGAAAAATTGGTATGATGGATTAATTTTGATGTGTTTTATTTGCATAACCTATATATTTGACCATTAATAATATTATTATGTGAAAAAATTATTTATCACTAAAATACATGTGTAAGTGTCACCTATTTCTATGTTCATACCCAAAACATAATTTAATTGATAAGAATCAAGGATAATTTTAAGAAGGGACTCCTAAAATATTACTATAAAATCTTGATAAATCTTACATTTTAAGTATAATTTCATTGGTGAATCTTTGGTAAAATCACCACGTAGGTATAAATTGACTGGTGGTTTCTATTAGCTCTTTTTAAAAACTTATAAAAAATGGATGAATCAAGCGTCATATTTAAATAAAGAAATAATGGTGAAAAAATCAATAGAGAAAGAGGTTAGAGGATGAGAAGCCTAAAGTCAAGATCTTATTTATGGTTCCTTCTTTTTAAAGATTAAATTTGTCATGCTTTTTAAAGATTAAATTCACACTTTTTAAGTATTAAATTTGATGGTCATATGACTAAGTATAAATTGAGTATAGACCTCTTTAAGTATCTGAAAAAACTAACTAGATAATTTAATAAATTGAGTGTAGAAAATTTGTGACAAAAAAATAGAGTATAACATATAAACTATCTAAGGGGCTATAGGGCAAGACAACTATGAAAAGTAAAGATGACATAACTAAAAAATATATTCAAAACATTTTTGTAGTTTTAAAATTATAAACTATATAATAAGGTTTGCCAAAATATCTTAACCACATCCATATTAGCCTTTCAAATATTTATTTATTTCAATTAACAAACCATGTTAACCAAAATATAATTATTACCTTAAATATTTAAAAATAAAATTTAGTATGATCATCAAGCTCTATTGTGTTTCTTCAATTTATTCTTTGTGTGTTGTTTAAAAGAAGTATCTTGCATGTCATTATTTCTCAGAGGAAATCAATTTCTTGTTTGTTTAAAATAAGTATGTGGTAAAGACCAACTAGATAATATAATAAACTGAGTATAAAAAAAATATAATGATAAGTTTCCTGAAAAGTATTTCTTTAAAGATATTTGCTCAAAACATTATCTTTCAAATGTCTTAACCATATCTATAATCAATAATGGTATCTCAAATATATTTTTATTCAATTAACAAGCCTTGCTAATTAGAATATAATTATTACCTTAAATATTTGAAAATAAAATACAATATGATAATGAGGCTCTATTACATTTATTCAATTTGTTCTTTGTGCATTGTTTAAAAGAAGTATCATGCATGCCATTATTTCTCAGAGGAAATCAATTTATTATTTTTTTAAAATAGGTATGTGGTAAAGACCAACTAGATAATATAATAAATTGAGTATATCAAAAATAGTGATAAAAAACTAGAATATAGAGTATAAACCAACTTGGGGACATAGAGAAAGATAACTATGAAAAGTGAGGATGACATAACTGAAAAAAATATTCAAAACATTTTCATAGTTTTAAAATTATAAACTATATGATAAGGTCTGCCAAAATGTCTTAACCACATCTATATTGGCCTTTCAAATATTTTTTATATTGATTAACAAACTATGCCGACTAGAATATAGTTATTACCTTAAACAGTTAAAAATAAAATACAATATGATCATGAGGCTCCATGACTCTTTTTGTGTAGTACATATGGCAAGATCATGTGCAGTACTTAGTATAAATTGAGTACAGACCACAACTCACACTTTTGACATAGTGAGTTGATATAATAGACTCAAATAAATTCTTGTTACAAAGGATTGACTCCTTGAGTTTGTCTCCTCTGTAAGTTACACCTTGAAGGAAATTTCAAAATGTTTCTCTACATAGATTAGATGTCATTTTTCTTAGGATGAACTACTAGAATCCATGATTGTGATGTACCCTTAATATTGAAAAAAATTTAGCTCATCATATTGTTAAAATAAAATCAAAACCTTAGCCCAACTCTTTTGTAAGAGTGTAGAATTGAATGGTGAATAAAGTGAAGGCATTTTAGATTTTCCAAAGCTAAGGGAGTAGTCTATTCCATTTTCCATAGCAAGTTTTGGACCATGCTTTCGAGGATGGCTCGATCACTAGACTATGGACTACCTTAATTTTGATTGAAATACAATTTGATCTGGTATCTCAAAGTATTTTAATGTTGATAATTTATGCCAAACAATGATTTTGGGTTCAATAGAAGATGAGAGAATTTTTAGCACATTACCATTTTTAAAGTCAAAGTTAAGAAACAAGCTTAACAAAAATTAGAAACTTGATTGAGGATCTATATAACTAGATACAATGCCATTGATTTTCCATTTGATAGAGATCTAGAAATTTGGTAGTCAACATCTAAAAAAAGAGGATTGACTAATAATTCTTCAAACACACTACAGTTCTACAAGACTCAATCTGAGTCCAATAACTTTTGAAGAGAATACAAATAACAATTATCAAGAATAAAATGAAGAAAATTGGCATATTAAAATTTTTAATTTAGGCATCTAAAATCCAAGGTTAATCAAGAAAGGACAACAAATTTTGTGATTGATTTCAAGATTTATTTTATCAAGGTTTTGAGAAAACTTGTTTAAGATAATGCAAAATATATAAATAATTAAGAGCTAAATTTTGTATTTGTTTTTATGTTTGATTAAGAGAACATGTCTATAATAGTTGTAAACTATATTATAAAGATGCATAAGTATATTGTAGTGTTCCCTTTTTATTTTATACCAAGTAGATGTATTTTTGTATTATATTTGATTAACTGAAAATATCTATAATAGTTGTAAACTCTATTATAGACATGTATACGTTTATTGTGGTGTTCCCTTGTTATTTTATACCAAACTTATTTAAGGTATCTATAACATAATGAACTTTAGACCAACATCTTCGTTTATGCCAATAGCTTACAAAAATAACTAGAAAATTTGAGAAAACCATCACATTTATATTTGAGAAACTTTCATTAATCCCACGAGTGATGTGTTGGACCAACATTAAATTTTACCTTGGGGATTTTCAATATGTCAGTAGCAATTCACTAAAAAATAGAGAAAATATAAACTTTGATCCTCGTAGCTTTAATTCCACCTACACCGCATTCAAGACAAGAAATAAAATAAACATTAAGTTTGAAAATTATTTATTATTAAGTTTTTTAGTCATTAAAACCATATAGAAAGAAGAGAATGTGTGTTTACTCAATTTTATAAATGTTTTAAGGACCACTTGTAACTTAGGTCACAATAATCTTAAGGAATAATTATATTTTGGTTGGCATGGTTTGTAAATTGAAATAAAAAAAATATTTGAAAGGCCATTATTAATTATGGATATGGTAAAGATATTTTGGCAGACCTTATCATCATTGATTATGGATATAATTAAGACATTATCATAATATTTATTCATTTCAAGAAAAATGACTATGCATGCATCCAACTGCTCTCAGTCTTCAGAACAAAAGAAACATAAATTCATACCTTGAAATCACAAGGAAACCAACTTAAAAATTATTTGCACCTTCATTTACAACCTCTCATCCAAATATTTCAACTTCCAGAGCTTCGCTTATGCCAATAGCTTGCATCAATGACTAGAAAAATAAAGAAACTATCACATATGTAGTTGAGAAACTTACTTATACTCAAATATATATGTATCACTATAATAGACTTTACAACTGTTATAGACATGTTCTCTTTAAAAACAAAAGACTAAGAGAATTTATTTGCATAAAAAGTCATCTGTCTTGAAATGAATAAATATAATGATAAGTTCCCTAAAAAGCATTTCTTTAAAGATATTGGCTTGCCATGCTTGCTTTTCATATTTGTCTTGCCCTATGGCCCCATAGATGGTTTAAGGTAATAATAATATTTTGGTTGGCATAATTTATTAATTTAAATAAAAAAATATTTGAAATGCCATTATTGATTATGGATATGGTTAAAATATTTTGGCAGGCCTTATTTGATAGTTTATATCTCAGTTATTAAATATATGTATATGTGATTAGCTTTCAAATAATATAATCTAATCTATCCAATAGATTAAAGCCTTTATAAGAGGCAATATCTTAAAGGAAAGATTTCTGACTCTATCAAAGTGTTTTATCAATCTCTTGATATCACTTTTATATCTCTATAGTTGAAAAGAAGGAAAAAGAAATGAAATGAAAGTAACCAAGAGATAAAAAGACTCGATGTATACTTACAAATTAGTCTCTTATATATAAATCTCTTGATATCCCTTTTATATCTCTATAATTGAAAAGATAGAAAAAGAAATGAAATGAAAGCAACCAAGATAGAAAAAGACTCTATGTACTCATTATATACTTATATATTAGTCTCTTATATATCAATCTCTTGATATCCCTTTTATATTTTAGATTAATCTTTTGAAAGACTTACATAGGTCTATACTCAATGTATACTAAGTACTACACATGATCTTACCATATGTACTATACAAAAATAACCTCAAGAACTATAATTTTGGTATAAGAAGGATAAACATATATATATATATATATATATATATATATATATATATCAACCTCTCACTCAAGCTCATCTTGAATATTGATCATCTTACATACATTTATTAACTAATTTTGACAAGGCTAAAACATGATTAATATTTACAAACAAATTTAAAAAATTATTATAAAACATTAAAATCCATGTGTGTTTCCATAATTATTCAGTAAAGAGTAAACCATTCAAACATACTTTTCTATAGGAAATAAAATACTTCCATGTATATATTAAAACCACTAAAAATAATATCAACATACTCAAAAATATCAAGAAAGTATTTAATACCAAGTATCAAAAAAAAATTCAACACAAGAATTTAAGTTTTAATCAGAGTTTATATCAGAAACCAAATCTATTAAAGGGGCACCCTTGTCATTCAAGTATTCAATATACTCCATGGAAGCACGGTAAGTTCCATCAAGTAGGTCGAGACCCCTTCAAAATCATCTACCTCTAATTTAACCTTTTTTTAATATTATGACCTCCATAAATTGTGTTACAAGGCTGCTAGCACATTTCCTGCTAGAAGAAGCACATTTTTTAGGTTCAAGGGGTGGAATATTAGTTTTAAATGGAAAATTTTCATTGGGATACAACTTTTTAGTTAATTCAAAAATATTTTCATGTTAAGGTGGCTTGGGAAATAGAACATTATGCTCATTAGGTTGAATGGTAGCATGTATGTTTTGAGGGGGCTCATTTAGAATGCCTCATTCACAATGATGACTCTTCCAATGTGCTTCCCTCAATCCTCTATTTCTATAAAAATTCAAAGATTTAGAAGGCAAAGAGTTAAGAACATTCTAAAAGGTAGGGTCATTGGCATCAAAATGTAAGAAAACATGAGTTCTTTAGTTAAATGGCCTAGCAAATGTGTTAGCAGCCCTATGACCATGAAATAATTGGCTACCTTGAAGATTACCCCATGAAGGAGTAGCCTCACTACATTGATCGTCATCATGACCCCAAACATCTCTACATGAATTATTTAAACATAGATTCCAGCATGACATCTAATAAAGTATGCTAAAATAAGCATTTTATACAATTGAGCTCAAATGCTTCCTAATTTTCATTATCTTAAAAATACAATGCATCAAATTTTTCAATTTAAAAATAATACTTAGATAACCATCATTGTGCATAAAAGATAATCATTACATCCTCTTTACAACCATACTTAAATAAAAAATTCCCGCCTAAAAAATTCATGCATTATTTTTTCTCAATCCTCATGCCACTTTCAATAAAATGGTAAATAGCCCATAACCAAATACATGAAACCCTTGATGTTCAATTTTCATGTGTGTGTGTGTGTGTAAGTAATAAGGGTCACTCAGGACACAATCAACTTAAGGTAATAATTATATTTTGGTTTAGGGTTTAGGTTTTTAAAATTAAAATAAAAAATATATTTGAAAGATCAATATGGATATGGTTAAGACATTTTGGTAGACCTTATTATATAGTTTATAATTTTAAAACTATAAAAATAATTTGAATATTCTTTGGCATAGTCGGTTTATTATTTATACTCTTTGACAAATATAAAATGCAAGGATGACATGACTAAAAAAATATTAAAAACATTTTCATAGTTTGTCAAAATATCTTAACCACATTTGTATTGGCCTTTCAAATATTTTTTATTTTAACTAACAAACCATACCAAATAGAATAAAATTATTACCTTAAATATTTAAAGATAAAATATAGTATGATCATGAGGCTCCAAGACTCTTTTTGTGCAGTACATAGGGTAAGATCATGTGTAGTATTTAGTATAATTGAGTACATACCACAACTCATATTTTAAACATTTTGGCAAACCTTATTATATAATTTGTAATTTTAAAACAATGAAAATATTTTGAATATTCTTTGGCACCACATGTTTTTCCTTTTATATAGTTTTAATAACTAAAAAATTTAATAATAAATAATTTTCAAGCCTAATGATTATTTTATTTTTGACATTGAATGCAGTACAGGTGGAATTAAAGCTATGAGGATCGAGGTTGAGATCTTGCCCCATGTTTATTTCATAATCCTCATGCCACTTTTAATAAAATGGTAAATATATCATATTCGAATACACGAAACTTAAATCCATACAAATTCTTGGCCCTATGATATATATATATATATATATATATGCAATTGTATCTTAAAAAATCTGAAACCGGTATTTCTAATTTTGACCATGCCAAATAATCAAATACTCATTTTGAACAAAAGTTTCTCTAACATTTCAGCAAAAAATTTAAATTGATCATTTATATACTTTGCATTATATTCAACAAGCATTCTCAATTTTCAAAACCCTAGTGTTCAATTTTCATATATACAAGGACCACTTAGGACACAATAAACTTAAGGTAATATTTATATTTTTCAGTTATGTCATCATCACTTTTCATAGAAGTATCTTGCATGTCATTAAAATAGTTGCTTATTTATTTAAAAGAATTATGTGGTAAAGATCAATCAAATAATATATTAAACTGAGTATAACAAAATTTGTGATAAAAAATCAAGGTATAAAGTATAAATAATAAACCGATTATGGGGCCATAGGACAAGACTATATATATATATATATATATATACCCTAATTTTTTGTCATAATTTTTTATTCAGTTTAATATATTATTTGGCTGGTCTTTAGTTTTACCACCCTAAACCCTAAACAAACAAGAAACTAATTTCCTATGAGAAATAATGGCATGCAAGATTATTTTTTTAAACAATGCATAAAGAATAAAATGAATTATATTATATGGTTGGTATTTACCACATGATTCTTTTAAATAAATAAGAAACTAATTTTCTTAGAGAAATAATGACATGCAAGATACTTCTTTTAAATAATGCACAAAGAACAAAATGAATTATATTATGTGGTTGGTCTTTACCACATACTTATTTTAAACAAACAAGAAACTCATTTTCTCTAAGAAATAATGGCATGCAAGATAATTTTTTTTTTAAATAAAATAAATAAACGTAATAGAGCCTCGTGATCATTTCAACCATATTTTTGACTAACCCTAAAATAACTATTTCACATATTTTGAGTTTAAAGAATTTTTTTTTAGATATACATGAAATTTATAAGAAAACCAACATGCACAATGTTTTTAGAAAACATCTTTAATAAAAATATTTTTTAGGAAATCTATTATTATATTTATTCATTTCAAGACAGATGACTGTGTATAAAAACAACTACTCTCAGTCTTTAAAATGGAAAAAAATAAATTCCATATCTTTCAATCACAAGGAAACCAGTTTAAAATTTGTCTACACATTTATTTCTAACCTCTTGTCACAATATTATAACTACCAGAGCTTCACTTCCAACTACCAGAGCTTTGCTTCCACCAAGATTTTGCATAAATGACAAGAAAAATTGAGAAACCATCACATATGTATTTGAGCAACTTCCATTAATCCTATGGATGAAGTGTTGGACCAACATTAAATTTGCCTTGGGGTCTCTCAATATACTAGTACCAATTCAATTAAAAATGAAGGAAAATCTAAACCTCGATCCTCATAGCTTTAATTTCACTTGCATTGAATTCAATGCTAGAAATAAAATAAAAATTAAGTTTAAAAATTATTTATTATTAAGTTTCTTAGTTATTAAAAACCATATAGAATGAAGAGCATGTAGTGCCAAAAAATATTCAAAACATTTTCATAGTAAAATATAATTATTATCTTAAGCTTATTATGTCCTAGGTGGTCCTTATTACACACACACACACACACACACACACACACACACACACACACACACACACACACACTTGGTGATTCCAAACTAACTTAGACATATCTCATATAATTTCTTGATTAATCAAACCCATACATGTATAATAACTCTAGCGAATCTATGTCTCAAAATAGGATTGATTATAATCTATAAGTCGAATATGTGTCCTGAATTATGAAATTATATAAAATTAAGGTTATTTGACCTATGTATATTTTTATAGAATTAGCCATTTTCAAAATTAAAAAAACCTACTTATAGCCATTTGGCTATAAATAACTAATAAAATTTTCTCTGATAAGAATAGTGACACTTTTATCCAATAACTACTTATAAAATCACATAGTTATTAAGTAAAGGCATTGATGTCATGACACCAGGTAGTTGATAGTTAGAAAGAATAACAAGTTAAAGCACACTGATAACACATCTTAAAGATGAGAATAGGTGGAAACCTCTTTCAAAAGTATGAATTTATGTAGATGGTTTTTATTCCATGTTTTTAGGTAATCTCAACCCTCAAGTGACAAAAATATACCAAAAACATAAATTGGTAGGTCATGCCCTTATTGAGGGTACATTTACCCTAGGTTTTATCAAGTTTTTAACAACATTTACATTACTTCCAACTAATAAGAAGGACATTAACTTCAAGCTGATGCTTGAAAGCAATAAAGAACCCTGTAATGGAATATCATGTGTCAAATATCTTGAAGCAAAGTTTGGTTTCATTATTTCAGTTGTATCAGATTATAGAGCAAAGATGAAAATGGGTCCTGTAATCTTGTTTGACTTGTGTCCATTTAGATAGCTCACATAAAAAACAATAGTATGTTAGCTCTTTAGGATGGACTTAAAATCTCTTTTAGTATAAGCTACTCGAACAACATATCACTTGATAATTTGATGGGATATGGGTTCTATAATGTTCTTAAAAAAAAAGACAACCTATAGCTCATTTCATGTGCACATGTAATAGATTCTCAAAACACAACAAATGTATTCATTTTTTGTCAATCACCCTACTCACAACATGTTTATTTACAATTGAGACTACAAACGTAATGATCTTACTTTTATCTAAAATATTTACTAAGATTTTGAGTTTGAGCTTAACAAAAAGACCAACCATCTCTCAAAATATTTTATTGATGTTTCAAGTGCTAGGTGAATTCATGGTGTGTATATGACATTGAAAACTAGAGATGTAGAGGAATGTTTATATATTTTTTACAAAAGGCAAATGTGTTGGGTTTCGTGTGAAACCCTTTACAAAAGGCAAAGGGGTTGGGGTTCTTGTTAATCCCCTTACTAAAGGCAAAGGATTCCATTAATGTAATATATATGGCATTGGGGTTTATATTAATCCCTTAATAAATGCATAGGAGTCATGTGTCTAAGATCATTAAATCAGATATCTATGGTGTGCAGATCGATAGAGGATTTCATCAACTTTTATGAAAATGTCTTAGATTTTTTTTTTATTAAACGCCACATATCTTTCAATTTTACTAAGGCTTGGTATGATATCTATAAATTTCACACACTTTAACATCAATGTTTGTCTAAGCATATCATTCATTAATTTTTATACTCAAGGATAGTCACAAGGATTGATCTTCATACTCAATGCGTGCATTTTAAATTTTAAGCACATTGTCTAATTATGGAATAGACATATATTTTTTGCAGAGTGCATCCCAAAAGTAATTACTATAGAAAAGGGAGATAAACACCAAGGATATTCACATTTATTTCAAGTTATGCATTGGATTAAGATATAGCTACTCAACTACAACATTAATCTAACAACCCTAATTTTGATATAGTGCAAGACATGTAAGCACTAGAGAGAATATTGCAAGAGATGAAGATAAGGTATCTCACTTGAATCTTACTTGTTTCAATTTTAATGTTAAAAATATTTTCATTTAAACATTGCTTAATTAAAGCATCACAAAATTCGTTCACCCACACAAAAAAATCAAATTTGGAAAATAGTTTCATGTAAAAAAGAAATAAAAAACTGAATATAAAGTAAAAACTTACCAATAAATCAATAGTGCACTTTCAAGTCTTAAATATTTCCTTTTAATGGTGACTATTTTTTGTTGTTTAATAGAGCAGTGACACAAACATGCAAAAATAGAATGATTGATGTCAGCAACAATCAAAACCAATTTGGAAAAAGTCATAAAGAATTTAATGTGCATAGTTGGTTGTTCTACTTATTTAATTTCATATTACCCATGTATTTTTAAACTTTAATTTGCATTCATTGTTTGTAGGGGGACAAAATTGCACTTGAATTCATATTCTATAAACAATAACTATCAGCGATGACCCATTAATCACTATATAAATATTTATATTTTTAAGTTGAATAAATACTAAATTTCTCTAAAAAATTAGTTACATCACTTTAGTTCAGAAAATACTAACAAAATAAATTATTTATTTTGAATTTATTATATAATATATATCATAAGGCTAATATTACAAGTTAAGAGTATGAAAAACTATATCACTTATATTGATTGCACATTTTCCAATGCCAATTAATAGCTTGAACCAATTCCAATAGATACCTACATAGCAAGTATTAATAATCATACATTTGATCCCCCAACTTTAATGGGGCACCTTTTAGATGGCATAATTTTAAGAATGTAGTCTACATTTTAGACTAAAAAATCTCAAGTATCATGGATTCAATATTATTGACATTGTAATGTAATGATTATATATTTGATTTTCTAAATTTAATTTGATCATTTTAAATAGCGAAATTTTAATAATGTGATCAAAGTTACCAAGTCATGGTGTAATGAATAAGAATATGACCCAAAAACCACAAAAAATTAATTTTGTTGTTTAAAATTGCCATCATATTATGGTGTAATAAACAAACTTAAATTGTGGTATAATAAATGTAGGTTCTGAATTACATTTAATTAGTTAACATATAAATACAAGTGTCGTAATAAAAAATAAAATACTCTCTAAAATGCAAGTTAAAATATTATTGTGTTTATTTAATAATAATAATAATAATAATAATAATAATAGCATTTCATAAAAATGTAAAGTGAATGTTTCTTATCAATAATTTAAAAAGAGGAAATTTATGCTTCTCAACATTTAATTCATATTATTTGGGAGTTAGTTTCACTTTAGAGTTAATACTAAATTTTTCCAAAAAAATAATCACATCACTTGAGTTCAGCAAATACAAACAAAATAAATTACTTACTTTTGAATTTATAATATAATATATATTGTAAAGCTAATGTTACAAGTTAAGAATCTGAAAAAATATATCACTTACATTGATTGTACATTTTCCAATGCTAATTAATAGCTTGAACTGATTACAATAGATACCTACGTAGCAAGTATTAATAATCACACATTTGATCCCCCAATTTTAATGGGGTACGTTTTAGATAACATAATTTTAAGAATATAGTCTGTATTTTAGAGTAAGAAATCTCAATTATCATGGATTCAAGCTTACTAACTTTCTCATGTAATAACAATATATTTAATTTTTCAAAATTAATTTGGTCATTTTAAATGGTGAAATTTTAATGATGTGATCAAAGTTACCGAGTCATAGTGTAATGAATAGGAATATGACTCAATTTAAATTTTATTGTTTAAAACTACCACTATATTATGGTGTAATAAACACACTTAGATTATGATATAATAAATGTAGGTTCTGAATTATATTTAATTAGTTAACATATAGATACAAGTGTTATAATAGATAATAATTTTTTTCTAAAATGCAAGTTAAAATGTCATTGTATTTATTTTATAATAGAAATATGTAATTACTTTTCATCTAAATATAAAGTGAAAGTTTCCTATCAGTACTCTAAAAATAGGAAGTTTATGATTCTCAACATTTAATTCATATTTTTTGGGAGTTAGTTGCACTTTAGAGTTAATAAAAGCAACAATATTTTAAATATTAAAATGTATGTCTTTGAAAGCAAAAAAAATATTGAAAATTTAATTTTAAATTTTTTCATTTATCTAATCAAACATATATACTTTTATGTAAAATTTTAAAAAATTAAGGGAAGAAATTACTAATATATAATGAAATTTTAATGCAAAAATATATTATTATGCATATTGGGTAATTTCCTTAGACTCATTTGTCACTTTATCATCATAGTTAGCTTAAATAATGAAAATACAATAAAGATGTTATTCTGTCTTGAATGATCTTAATATTAATATGGATGAAGGTTACATTAAATTTAGAGACATGTGTCACATACGTGTCTATTCTAAAATCATATCTAATATGTGTATACAATATAAAGTTAATGATTTTATTGTGGATGTTTTTAGAGTGCATGCCTTGCAAATGTGTTCAAATAATTTTTGCTTATAATTTGTTGGATATGTCTTTCCTTATTACTTGAGTCTCCCTTGTTTCCTGAGTTTTTACACTTGTATGTGACCCCAAAGAGAATTTTTAAAGCAGTGGCAATGATCATCAACTTTACTCAGTCTATAAAAATTACATTTGTGAACCATTTTTGAAATCTTCATTCTAATTCAACTATTATTAATCCCCTTCTAAACACAAAAAAATTGGATCAAATTTTATAGTTCATGCATAATGAGGGAAACCATTAAAAATTACTTGAATTTAATGCAATGGCATGTAATAATAATATGAGAGTGAACAATCCACAATAGGTTTGATAATCTAGAGCCACATCCACACACACACACACACACACACACACACACACACATATATATATATATATATATATATATATATATATATATATATATATATATATATATATATATATATATATATTTACATCCACATGATAATGATACCACCAAGTCTTCACATTTTTAGCAATCATTATGCTTCCCATTTTTAGAAATGATAATGTCCCATTATTTTCATGATATGGTGAAATAAGTGATGTGTCAGAAGACATGATTTATTTTCACCTATTATCTTGCTCACATGTTCTTATTAGTTTTATATATAGATTTATTCCTAGCAACATGTACTTGAAACATAGATTACATATATATACAAATTTATTTTAATCTCATATTTATTTTTACTTTACTTATTTGACAGGGTTTTACAAATTTGTTTTCATCTCACTTGTTCTTGTATTATAGGATCGATGTCACTTGCATTTTAAGAGAAAGATCAGGAATATTTGTTTTAAAAAGACACCAAAGTTGTAGAGGGTAATGTGTATCCAAGTAGGGGGACACTACATTATAGAGACATGGGAAGAGGATTTTTTGTTGTCAATGTTAACATAGTATTATATGGAAAGGTATAATTGTATTTTTCAATTGATGAATTTTAAACCTTGGTAGGATGTCAATAATAAAGGATATCACATTCCCTAAGAAGTGAGGGAATTGTCAAAGTATGCAAATTCATCCATTCCATCTATTTTTAGCAATCACATTTCTAGTGACTTGAGGATTATAGTGATAGAAAAAAAGGATTGCAATGATGACACTAAAATCACCATCAACATATGTATTAAAAATATAACTGATTTTGTTGTAGATAAAGTTGTTCTCAAACACAAATTTTATAGTAAAGACAGAAACATAGCCCAAGGTTTTATAACTAGTGTTAGAAGATCATAAAATTTATAAAGAGAGATTGAGACCCATAAAGTTTTGTGTCATTGTAAAAAATGTGATAAATTTATGTTTTGATTACTCAACTAAGAAATTAATAGATTGGCCAATAAAAAAATTGGTTTTTCATGAAATAGGAATCACCCTAATAGTTAAATGGAGTGCTCGATTGGATGGTTAATCCCCTATATAGATCATAACACAATTTAAATTTTAGAGGATTTTTTTCCAAATTGATCCATTTGTGCTCATTTGTGATAAAATATGTTGTAGAGAAAACAATTACAAATGTACTTGAATGAGACATGGTACAATTTAAAGGATTAGATACCAATACATTTGATGTGCATACTAATTAAGTATTTATCCCTCCTTGAAAATGATATTCCCTATCTAAATAATATCCCACAATGGCCTACTAGTCAATTGGCCTACATAGATAGTTTTTCTATGGATGTCATATTCAAAGAAGTCCCAAAAGAGGTTGAAGTCAACATATGGGATGCACTTGAAGAGAAAAAACCCTAATTATTATATTCATTTTATTTTGATGCTACTAATTAAAATCATTCTAATAAATTTATCAGAAGACCCTATAGTGCTAAAAAATGTGAAAATTTGAATGCCACTCTAACCAGTTCATCATATCAAAAAGTTGATGAAGATACAAAATGGTCAATTTTTTTTGGATGAAGTGGAAAATATAGAAGATCATTATTGAAAATTTGAATATCTCAAAAAAAAAATTCTTTGCTTTAGTTAACTTGTTATGGCATAAAACTAGATCCCTTAATAAAGAGGCCAGAAAGCAATTTGTATTAGATACATTAACAACAAATGTTATCTTTAGTGTTTGTTAAAAATATATGGAGGTGTATGTAATGAAATTCAATGGGATGGATTTCTGTCAAAATGAATGACATAGAGCTCATGGGTGGCTAATGTGCACATTTTATAGTCATAAATCTAACTAGATAAATAGTAGTAAGCATGTAGTAAATGATAACACTAGGAAAGAGAAACAATAGTTAAATATCATTGTAATATTTTCTTGTATAATAAGAAACATTGAGATAAATTCATATACATCATTGCATTTGACTTATTCTTTAGGATAGGGTAGAATCAAAGTTCCTCAAAGACTACTTATATTCTATACCCATGATTTATAACAAAAGAAGTGCAACAAGGAGATTGAATTGTTGAACCTTCCTCTAATGTTATAGTCAAGCTTTAACAGAATAAGTAATGAAAAATTTAAAATTATTTCAATTACAAATAAAAAATTCTTACCAAGTGTGATTAGTGTACATATTTGTGCAATAAACATAAATCCACCAAATACCTAGAAGAACTCTCAAAACTTGAAGATGAACAAACATGGCACAATGAATGAATTCAAAACTATCATGCACATTATTATTCCCACATATTACAAGTAGAGTAACAACATCAAATATTATTGAGCATTATGCATGATAAAATGTATAAAATGAAAAAAATCATACCAAGGATAGGTGAGAAAGAAAAGTTAATAAGTAATTTTATGAGCCTCCCAATTACTTTAATTGGTATACTCACACATGGACACAAGACTAGGGGTTTAATCATTTTGGCCTACCATTTATTGAACATGGAACAAACTACACAGTCACATCATTGACTTTATGTCTCAATGAGCTTAAAGAACCCATCACTGATGACTATGGGGATTTATTGTATAGTAGTGGATGATCTAAACAACCATTTCATGATGCACTATTACAAAATTAAGTGCATGAAAAGTAAAAAGGGTATAAAGAAAACATTTTACAGTTTGAGGAAATTAAGGTTGCTAGTACAAGTAATTTATTTAAAAAATAGCTAATGATCTTGTACATGTAATTGAATATTACTTTGAGTGTTAAAAAGAATCATACCTTATTTTCATTTTCATGCGTGTTGACAACAAAAATGGTATTCAACATTGTGTATGTAAGATTCCTTCCACTGGGACACACTCATGAAGATATGGAACTTTTGACACATTAGCAAAATCATTATGAAAATTAGAAAAAAAATCTTTGCCATATATCATGAACACATATTAAACATGCCAAGAAGGATCAAGTATATTCATTCATTACCTTATTTAGAAAGTGTATAAATTCAAAGCCTTTATCTTGCCACACTTGTTGGATGGAAAACACAAGGTAGTGAGTGTTAACAAACCTAAGATGTTCATATTCCATATTATGGATAACATACCAATGTTATAATATAAAGTAATAATAAAGAATCTCTAATGGCCTTACCTAATTCCAATCTGATGCATAAAGGATAATGGTGAGCTAGACTTGCTAGAAGGATAGTGTTTGATTGTATGTTAGACAAATATAATAGGTATTGCCTGATACTTAGCCTATCGATTGTTGACTATTTAATGAATCTACTACTAGAAACCACCCTATTGAGTATTAGGTCTTCTCCCCTTTGCCTTTTCCTAAGGACAATCATGAGCATAATGATCCTCTCTACAAATGAAGCACCCTCCTAGTGGTCACTTTCTAAAATTCTATTAGTTTTTCTTTAAACCATCTTTGGATTAATTTCCTTGATTCTTGTTGCCTGAACCATTGTTGAACATAGAATTATAATTCTTAAACTATTCCTTGGAGTCTCAACTCCTTTGTTTCTAATTCTTATTTTTGAAGTTGGATTTAGGATTGCCAAACCTCTTCTTGAGTCTATCCTTAGCCTATGAAAGAGTCTTCAACTTCTGCTCTTGCTTGACCACCTTCTCAAAGAACTGGTCCATGGTGTATGGTCTATGAAGATCTACCTCTCTACCAATTTGGGGCCTTAAACCCATGATGAACTTCCTAATCTAAAACTACTCATCTCCATGATACTAAGGAACATACTTCAACATTTTGGTGAACTACTCCTAATACTCATTCACTGACATGTCACCTTGCTTTATATTTTGAAAATTTGTAAGCTTATAATTAAAATATAGTTTTGGGAGCCATTATGATCTAAATAAAACCACAAATTGATTACAAGTGGTGGTGGTCAAATTCATATTCATTTCCAACCTTTTATTATCCCACCATGTAGTTGCTTCACCAACCAACTAGTATTTTCCTAAAACTACCTTAGTGACCTCAAAATAGTGTAGAATTTTGAAATACTTCTCCATATCTATCAAGCATGCCTCAGATCCATCACCTAGGATAGTACCATCAAACTTAGTTGGGTTTACCTTCTTCATGTCTCTAGCCAACTCTATGACAACTTGTGCTCTAGCATCTTATGATTTATCCTGCTCAACTAGATGTTCTTCAGGTTCATCTTGCGAATATTCTCCTTCATTTCCATGAACTAACTACTCCAGAGCTATAATACTGTCTCTACTCTCATTCATGATTGTGATAAGTTGATCCATCTTCACTGACTACTCAACAACAAATTAATTAGAATTAAATGGAGGGTTGTTGTCATCAACAATCAAAGGACCCTATCCTAAAAATCTCACTTTCACCATCCTTCTTTATATCAAAATAAGGTTATGAAAATGTCAGTGGACTCATTAGGTATTAGATTTTGATCTATAGCTATGATACCACATATAATAACCCCACTGGGATCTAACTAGAAATTTGTAAAAGTTTTTAAAGATAAACACATGTAAAAGTAGACTACTTCTTGAGAGTATAAGAGAGATAATAAAAGTATTCATGTGTAATCATGATAAATAATTAATATACAACATAAATTATGGATCTCTAACAACATGAGAGGATGACAACTCAATAGAGAAAGTAATTATAGCATTTTACTTAACCAAATACACAATAAACCATTATCAATGTTCACCAATGGAAAATTACAATTTTTTTATATCAATTACAATGTATAAATAAGATACTTAACTACCCCAGAGCTCAGTTATTGAACTTCAAGTATATGTGGCAATTTCAAGTATCATCTTCATAAGTAGTAATATTATGGGGAGGGAGAGCATCATCCAAGCACTTTTCCACACCAACCATAGACCAATGATCCCCTACACTATCCCATTAGAAAATAGCCCTCCCTTCATAGATAATAATGGTGCAGGAATCTAGAGAGACTAGCTAGTACATATGTGTTGTATGATTTTTAACTAACTAAATATGTAGTATATCATAGAAAAACTTGATCTATTACAAGACATCATACTTACATGTAAATCATACTCATGAATGATAATGTCTCACTAAACATACTTTGTCCAAAGCTTTATGAATATTGGTATAAAATGATCTATAGATATATCAATTTTATGCACACCACTTGATCGGATTGCCTTTATCTAACATTGTAATGCTAAAAATCTAGTGAAGTTCATCTCACTCCTTACTCCACATTAAAAATGTAGATTGGTCAAACACAATTCAACTATAAGATTCAATGACATATATCTTACTATCAAATACAACACATGACATGTTATCTATAAGAATAATAATAACATACATTAAATCTATTTAATATATGCATGAATCTTTCATTATATTCTATTCCATATTAGAAATAATGTTTATCAATATAGCACTCAGGTAAACATATAAATTAACTATACAATTTCATAATTGGTTTCCAATTATCTACACCCTATGATAACTCATATTACCATAGTCCATTTTTTTAATCGTAACTAATAATTCATTTCATAAAGTAATTAAGAGTATATGGAAACATTATTTTTAACATTAACTAGTAAATTATAACCTTTGTTTATCCCAAAAACACAAAAGGATTTAGTTTATCTGTTGGGTTTATTTTTGGGGTTTTATAAGCAACGATTTGTCAAACTATTTATTCAAATTCTTTCATTTTTTTTATTAATATTTCTTTTGAGAATATTGATTTAAAGAATTCTAACCCCACAATTCCACTTTTGTAAATAGTCATTAATTAATTATATATTATGTATGACATGTTACCATATTTTTAAGGATTCTAAGAGTTTATCTAGGTTTATCCCACAAGACAAAGAAGTAAACCCATCCAACATCGTTTACACTTTGATAAAATTATCTATACAAATTTAACTAAGAATCTGATTCTATAGTGCTAATCTCATACTAGAGTTTATCAATACAAGTTTTGTGCCTACCGAGATATATATATATATATATATATATATATATATATATATATATACATATATATATATATATATATATATATATATATATATATATATATCTATATATGTATACATATATATATATATATATATATATATATATATGTATACATACATATATATATATATATATATATATATATATATATATATATATATATATATACATATATATATATATGTATATATATATATATATATATATATATATATATATATATATATATATGTGTGTGTTATAGGACTGTTTATGACTAGAAAGTTTAGAATAAATCTCATTCCAACCATTATGTAAAACAAATTTATGAAACCTCTCAAGTTTCGCTACAAGGGTGATTAATTAAAAATCTTCTCTAAAAATTATTTCACCAATACTCATCATATTATTTTATCATCTATATTTCAAAGTCTAAACCTCATAGTTTAATCATTTTATAACCATTTAAGATAATAATATTATTATAATCTGTTTTATTTTTATATTCTCAATACATGAAGTATACAAGGAAAATATAATGAATTCCAAATTTAGGATGGCAATATAATCCATAAGAATATACTTGGGAAAACATTTTAAAACTTTAAGCCTTATCCCCTAAATCCTCCTTACTCCACCATTTATTTCTACTAGCATTAAGAAGATGAATATTAGAGTAGGTATATATATCCAAAATACCCATACCTATAAAAATTAACAATATATCTAAGTTTATCAAGGTTTAGCACCATGCTATATTGCTAGTAAGATTGATTAATATACTCCATGATAATATTGATTATTTATTGTTTAAGCAGAAATGTACGATGTTATGGTATGAGAAGGTTGTATAAAAAAAATTAAAATATTTTATTTAACATTATTAAGACATCATACCATGAATAGTTATAAGTTTATTAAAAGGATACTTAGTTGCCTCTGCTTTCATTTGTATAATCTTTAATTTTCCAACTATCAGAATAGAGCAGTAGGTATTTAGGCAGAATAAAAATGAGATAGATATCTACTAACAATATATACATTATTTTTCTCACTCCTTGACCATTTAGGGATTTGGTAAAAGAAATTAAAACCCCCAATTTGCTTTGATATGCCTCATCTGGCCATTCAAACCCTGTTGATTTATGGTTTTAACACTCACAGGAAAAGCAATATTATTGATCTCATTTTTAGTTTACCAATAGAGGAAAAAATTGATGCCTATTTAAATGGATGCCTATCCAAACACAGGTTGGTGCCTTAGTTGACTGTTTATATTTTTATATAGATTTTAATCTTTATGATGCCTATTTTTTTAATACGATTAGCTAGAGTTCACTGAATTAAATTAAATATATTAAAAATATTTATAGTGTTTTTTTAAGAGATTTTAATCATTATATATATATAATGTAAACATAGAAATAAATCTATGTTGTACTTAAAAATTTCTTTTGAAATGATATCTCATTCCAGGTATGTCTATGTTGCAACTCATAACTAAGTTTTTCTGTTAATCAAAATAAAACTAGATTGATGTTTAACTAGGTTTGACACCTATCGAAGCTAATGTACCACTGTAAGAGAAAAGAATTATGATCCACCAAGCTAAAATATAAAATATGTCAATCTAGGACACTATATAGATCTGACTCTATCATGCAATCCACTAGAATAATATCAGTCATTACCCACAATTTTAGCACCTACACCCACATATATATATATATATATATATATATATATATAATGATTTATAATAATAATATGGCACTTATCTTTTGCTAATCATTGTTATTCATAGGTAAATATACCCCTAAATGGAAAATTGCAGAGTTTTCTAAAGGATTTTGGCATTTTTACTAAATTCAAGGTTAAATTATACAATACTCTTGACAAAAAAAAACACGTTTAATAAAAAATTATACATTAATATCCATTATCTAATAGCATTATCCACTTACATCAATAAACAATAAATTTTAAGTACACCACCTACCATCAAGATTCGCCTATTGATCCTCTATGTCTCTTCCTCTCCTTGTCACATACTTTCTTCTTTCCTTTCCAATGATTAAGCTATGTTAATTCTCTTTCAATCTTTCTCTTAAATAGAACAATAAATGCTAAATTATTCTCCTAGATTTTTATTTTTGTTTTATCTTTTTATGTTTGCTAATTTTAGGATCTTTTAATTCTTTTCTAGATTTTAATTTATTTTTCTCTTTTTTCTAATTTCAATATTTTTTCCTTTTTTTTATTTTTTATAAAAAAATAATTCCCTTTTATATTTTAATATGAAATTCCAATTCATATTATATACATTTAACTCTTAATCATGCTTTAGCAATTTAATGGTAAAATAATAAAAAATAACCTGTATTAAATTTTACCTTAATTAAATTTGCCTCTAAACGTATTAATGACACACTAGGCTAAACACATAAGGGAACTTTATTCCTATATTTTACCTACTCAAACAATCATAAAATTAACAATTTAAACAAACACTAAAATAATCATTTTTAAATACATTTCTACCATGACTAATTATTGTGGTGTGTGCAGGGTTTCACTAGTTCTCTGCCAACTAATGATGTCTCCATCTACAACATCTTCTTCGATGATGCTCTCCCTCTATTAGAATCGAGGGAAGGATTCTCCTACGTCCACCTCATAACACAAGTATTTAGATCATATTTCATGATAATCATAAGGAACAATATATAATTGAATCAATTCATTATTATGCTTAAAATATAAACATATACATAAACCAATTCATACTAAGCAATCATGAATTATAATATAATTAAGCAACATTCTATTATTTCAAAATAGCATAATCTTGATCAAGATTAATAAAAAATATAACCAATACCATGTGTATCTACTATAACCATCTATAAATAATTAAATAGTTAGCTTATCAAGGAATCAAAATGTAACATCTTTCATACTTTTCAAATTACTCAAATAAATGGAAGATATAATAAGGGGAATAAAAGAATATATTGAGCATTGGGGAAAAGGTGCAATGGGTAGGTAGAGAATATTATCTTCCAAAAATAAAAAAATTGTGAATGTTTCATGTGTTTTAGATATATCATTTGTAAATTGTAGCAGGATATCATGTGTTTGTTTTTTACTAAAAATGATCAAGGACAAAGATATATATGAACAAATAATTGGAGTCCCACATTTTCATAAGGAAGACTAAAATAATAAAAATTTATTAAATAATAATAATAATTAGGTTAAGCTTAATTATGAAAGACCTAAAGAAACATTAAATCCATTGACAGATATGTATGTGGAATAAATACTTGTAGTATGGCTAGCAAATGAAAATGAAAAGATATGGATGAGAAGGATAAAAGGGAATATTTACCTTAAATTAAAATGTGAGAATGTGGCTAAAAAGGTGAGGGTTCACTATTGGAAACCTATAAGGAGAGCCAAAGGTACATCATTGTATCAGGTTTGTTTAAGGCCTAGAAAAATATGAACAAAATAAAATGAAATTAAACACAAGATCAATGTGGATAGTGTAATCATACTTCCCATGACCCTACACATCCCTATGATTTACACATTAGCTCACATGCTGACCCTAGTCATCCCACTTTTAGATATTTTCCACCTACTTGGACCTCTCTTGCATCATATTCTTACCCTCATTACATACCTAGTCCATATTGGCCCTTTTGCACACAAGACAAGCCTTCTAGAGACCCCTAGGGCCTTTCAAGAGCCATTGACCATCCTAGGCCTTTATTTGACATAGGCCATGTCTTATGTGAAGGAAACCCATAGCCTAGGCCACACGTTTCCTTCACTAAAGACATAGCCTAGGTATAACGTGCCCAAAAGTTCCAAAATGAAGTTAAACAATAAAAAACATCTAGTTTTAGGTCATTTGCTGGATTGGGGTTGGGATATATGCCACTTTCTCATTCAGTTAAGTCTTTTCTATTCTCATTCCACACTCTCTCTTGATTCTTCTTCCCTCTCTTGAATTGCATGACTTATTTAATCTCTCTTGATTCATTCTTGGCACTCTTGAGCTTGATTGGTGATAGAGGATCCCATAAGCTATTACACACTTACTTGAAGACTCCATTATTGCTGTTAGTTGTTCCTTCTTCCTTGTGGCTTGATTACAACTTATAAATTTGGCATTTAACTTAATTTTTAAACTTGGTTGGAGTTCTTACACCATTTCAAATTCTCACTTCACCTCCTCCTTTGCTCTTGGCTTTTGGTTTGGACTTTAGCTTACACATAGCTTGGTCTTCTTCCTACATTGCTTCCTAGCTAGGATTCTTAGTTGGTAGAAAATATGCACATTTTTTTGAGCTTGATCTAAGGGAAATTTTCTATGAAAAGTGAAACTCCATTATTTTGTGTAGTGTATATGCTAAGGTTTAAAATATTTAGTGAAATAGTTGTTTTGTATATTACTTAAAGTAGTTTCTAATGTTTCCTGCATTTATATATAAGTCAAGAGTACTTTCATTGCTTGAAATATTCCTTTATTTGATATCATTTCTCTCTTTGGAAACATTCCTCATTGCATATTAGAGATATGTATGCTCAAGATAAACTAGAAAACTTGCTTAAACATTCTATCTTTCTCTACTGAACTAAAATATTACATTGTTAGAAAACAATAGTATTGATTTGGAAAGGTAGATCAAATCTAGATTAGGTATGCTCTTGAATCCTTTTTTAGAAACATATTTATCACTTAAAACATATTTCATTTAGCCCCAAAGTGCCTTAGCTTTTAGATTTACATTTAAAGTGTTATCTCTCTCCATTTGGTATTGTTGTTCTCGCTTTGTTTATGTAATCAATAGTCTAGTCTTAGCTACCTACTTTATTGTGGTTGGACCCATTATAGTTACTTGAATACTTTGTGTGTTAGTTCATGCTAACCCCAAACCTAGTTTGTAATTTTATCTATAGCTTGGTGCAAGCCATCAAATTGGATAGCCACTATAGATCTCCTGTAGCCCAAAACCCCTAAACCCTCTATCCTCTTAGTGGTTTGTGTAGACACCGCAAACGTGTCTGCACCTTGGTTCTCCCCCTTGTCCACCTCAAACCCCTAATCCTAACCCTTGGCCTCCATTTGATTAAAATAATTTAAATATTTTAATCAAGTGGCCCCCTTTCCACCCTACCCTTGCCACCTTGGATCCTCCCTTGAATCCCTCCACCTTCCCCCTAGCATTTATTAGGCCAAATCTCTCCATTATCTTCCCCCCACGCCCATTTTGGCATCCTCGTGACCGTTCTTCCCATAACCCCTCGCCCGGCGGCGTGCAAGAATGGGCAGAGGCTATTTTTAGCCTCTGTGCCCATCCTACGACCGCCGATGTCGGCGACCCTTCGGCCGACGTCGGCGAAATTGCTGGCGTCGGCAGCCTTCATTATCCCTTTCTGCATCTGTTGCAGCCCCTGGACCCTTGAGCTCACAAACAGAATCCTCTTGGCACTTTGGCTTTCATCTCTCCTCTGTCTTGACCTCGTGCAATAGTAGCAACAGGTGCAAAGGCTCTGGATCAGGTATTCTCTTCTTGCAACAAGTCTTCCGTGGCTCCAACAACAGCACCTCCTTTCTTCAGTCAGCAAAAAGGTAAGCAAAGTCTAGTTTTTTATTTCATTTATTTAGTTTTCAGTAATCTATCCTATCTATTGTCTCCTACTCCCTCTATTTTTTCCCTTGAGAGGCTGCAAAGCCTTCTCAGGTCCTGTCCTCTGTGTCTCTCCCTCTTCCCCATCCCCCTGTCAACAAAGACCTTGCATAAGGCACCCAACCAGATCTAGACCACTCCCCAGTCCATCCAAATCTGTCCCTGAACTCTGTCTCGACCCCGTTCACGACCAGACCCGTCCACAGTCCAGAAAACAACTCGGACCCGACTACAGGCCACAACCCCGACCGACGCCGGTCACGACCCCAACTGACGTCGGCAGGATAGCCGACGCCGGCAGATCAGCTAATCGACGCCGGCGACATTTCTGACCTCGGCGACTGTCATCAGCCATACAGCTCCTTCAGGTAATCATTTTTGTCTTTTCTTTCCTTTCTAATTTCTTTGTCACTTCTGTATTCTGGCATTCTGTCTTTTTTTATCAAACAGTGGGTTGACCTCCCTTAAGGAAGTTTTTATACTTCCGGGAACAAGCTTTTGCTTGGCAACCCACTGCCCATCCATCTAACATTTTCTTGTCCAAGTTTCCTTTTCTCTTGCAGGTGTCATTCCTCCACAGCCAAAGAGGAGTGCTCACAAGCGTCTGGATTTACGGTGCGCAATCTTTAGTCCAGGTACTTCCCAAGCCTTGTCCATTACTTTTTAGTTTCTTCTTTCTCTTAAGTCTGAAAAGCGAAATTTTGAGTGGAAACATCTCTGGCACGCCCGGTGGGACCCTAGGTTCCTCCTGGGTTCCTTTTCTTTTTCATTCATTTAGGAGCATTAGGTTCTTACCTTTTCTCCTCCTTCTTTTCTTCTCAATGACACTATAAGCAGGACTAAAACGAATCTTTCTTCCTTGCATTTCTAGACTAGTCTAAATATCATACTCTCAACCCTTTCTCAATCTTGTCTTCATAACAAACATCACATTTCGACTTGGGCATTAAAACATATTGCACTTTCATTTTTGCCTGTGCTTGCATTAGTCCACATCTAGTAACTTAGACGCATATTGAATAAACCGTAGACACTTGATGTTACACTACCGAATCACATGCACTAAAACACACATAAAACTTACCTGAGACAAGGCCCGACTGGGATTTCATCACCCAGCGGATACCTTACCCGTCCCGGTGACCCCACTTGGATTTCATCACCAAGGGGGAAGCCCACTCCGTTCTCTGGCAGAGTCTAAACTCTAGGCGAGGTATATCTTGGCTAAGCGAGACCAGCTAACCACTGGAATCGTGAAGTGAGGGGAGCTTGCTCCTTAGCACCAGGCCACGTACCAGACCCTAACACAGATCTTTGAGCACCTAAAACAACACCTGAAACCATCTTTAGACCGCCTTCTTCTAGGACCTATTTTTTCAGCCAATCTCCCTAAACATTCATCTAAGGCATAAGCCATAATTTCTAAGGTTAATTCCTAGGATTTATTGCTTAGGCTTGTCTGTCTCTCTCTATTTTCCTCTTCTCATCTGTTTGTTTGAGTGTGTGAGGACGCTTTCTTCATTGTTTTCCAAGAATCTTTTGGTTCTCTGGAAGACACAGTCACCGACATCGGTTCTGCCACCGACATCGGCTTCCCCTGTCACCGGCATCGGTTCTTCTACCGACGTCAGCTTCATCTGTTACCGGCATCGGTTATTTGACCGACGTCGGCCACATTTCTTACCGACATCGGTTTTTTAAACCGACGTCGGTCTCTGTCACTGTCCTTTTTTTCCAAAACCAGCAACCTGAAACCTGTCCCTTCTCTGTCAAAGACTCCATCCTGGTCTTCTGAAACTGAGCAACACAGTTCCTGAGACCTGAACCTTCTTTGCCTTGCATGGTTTTGACTCGTAGCCAAGCCAAGGCTCTTGTCGACCACGCCAGCCATCAACCACTTCCGTCCACCCCATCCATGACCAAGCCTACAATGGAGTTCAACTCGGAGACTGAAAGAACTCCTGCCCGTCCAACCCCGCCGCAGACTCCCATTGTCCAAGAAGGGGACCAAGACTTCGAGTGATTCTTGGACCTCAACGTCAAGGCCTTGCAACACTATCTCACGCATAGCTGAATGCGGGACTCCTTGGGCAATCTGATCTACGGAATGCCAACCTCCCTCATCGCGACTACGGCTGTATCAACAACATCCATAGTTCAACCTTCGGACACTCAAGCCATCGCTTTGACCACTGACTAGACTTTGACCAATCCTCCAGGTGTGGCCTCTCCCTCTATCATTGGGCCCACTTCCACCGGGGTTCCGGCCCCCTGTCAACCCCAACCCGCTCAACCGCTATCCACTCCTTTTCAAAACCTTGTCGTCTTTATCCCGCCTACCCTGGCCCCTATCAACACCAGGGTGGCTTCTTATCCCTTGGCCCCTGTTACCACAGTCCAACCTCTCGTGGCAACAACGGGCCCAACTATGTCTTCTAACCAACCACCTTTAGCCTTCACCTCTGCCCCTGCGATTAGTCATCCGTATATTCTATAACCGACTATGTCTCACGCCTCCTCTAACCTCTTCCAAGCGCCCTACAACTTAGGGGGCGCGCAACCCGTCAATCCGTCGGCAGACATCATCAAGATGCTGATGGACAAGATGACCAGTCTTGAGACCTCTATTTTCGGCTCGCACAACACTCTTTCATACGAGCAGATCTGTAACGAACCCATTCATCCTTCTGTCCCAATCAGACCATATCCTAGCCAATGGGAGCTTCCAAATTTTTCTCACTTTCAAAACAAGGAAGACCCACAGCAACACTTGCGGGCATTCAGACATGCTTGCTACCTCATTGGCCATGACGATGCGTTACTTTTACGCACGTTTCCTATGTCTCTCTCGGGTGCTACACTTGACTGGTACAGCTCCCTTCCTAGCCATTCTCTCTTCTCATTCACACAATTGGCTCAGCTATTCCTCGATCACTTTTCCATCAACATAACCAAGAAAGTCTCAATCACGGACCTCTATTCTATTCGGCAATTCGAGGACGAGTCCATAGCCGACTTCGTTGCTCAATGGAGAGGCCTTATCAACCAACTCTCCTTTTCCTTGCCTCAGGCCGAGCTTATTGAACTCTTTTCTCAAGCTTGTGCCCGACATATCTCTTCCACCCTGAGGGTTCAAACCTTCTGCACTTTTGACGAGGCCTTCACGATGGCCCGCAAACTTGAGTTGCGTGCCATCGAGGAGAATAAAGTCAAGTTGCGGAGTAAGAATCCCAGCTCTAAGACCAATGACTCTTCTTCTGCTAAGCCATCATCATCCAATTCTAAATCCAAGGCTTCAGCTAATGCCATGGTTATCAGACCTTCATCTTCTTCATCCAATCAGCCTGAGCCATCTACATCTCAGAGCGCTACTCGGCAATTCCAGAAAAGATACGTGCAACGACGATATACTCCTCTCGGAGAATCATATGCGTCTGTGCTGGAAAAGCTCCTTAAACAGGGAGTCCTCAATCTCCCTCAAGCCCGACCTCCTCTGCAATTCGATCCCTCACACGCCATCCCCGCGTGGTATAGGGAGCAAGACTTCTGCAGCTTCCACCGTGTTAAGGGCCATGACATGAAAAATTGCAAGACCTTTAAGAACATAATACAAGACATGTTTGAAAAGGGGGATCTCATATTAGACAATCCAAATGCACCCCCTAATCAGGCCATTGACATCTTCAAACAACCTTTCCCCAATCATCTGCCAACTCAGAACAATGTCCAGACCTTAATTGACGACAATCATGAGCACAATATTCGAACAGTCAATACGGTCTCTCCTTTGGTCCCCAATCAACCTCTTGAGGTTAGTCCATCAATCAGTCCATCACATGTGGATGAGCCTCTCTCCCCGGCTAGTTCTCCATTGACCTCTCTCATCTTGGAGGACGCCTCAGCCTTACCAGCACCACCGGTCTCGCCATCTTCCTTTCTACAGCCTATGGAGGACCCGACCCTTCCTACTCCTTAGCCGCAAGTGGAGGGCACCGTCATCCCTGCCCTTTACCCACTGGAGGAGCCTCGCTCCCCGATTTCTTCTCCACCCAGGGAAGACCCGGTCTCCCCTTCGTCTTCATCTAAATCTGTCATGACTTCACCACACCATGCGTCTAAGACCACTACACCCATCTCGTCTTCAACCTCGCAACCATCAACATCTTCCTCTCAGCCATTTTCCTGGTTAGTGGAGAAGATCGAACTTCTCCCTCCGAGGAAAGTGACGCCTCAGGTGTTGTGGGAGCGTCTTAAAGCCCTTCAACATACCCGCGCCCTCTCATCACATGCCGCTAATCCTCCCAGGATGAAATCTCGTTAGACTCTTGACAAAGACCAGACTCTCAAACCTCAACCAAACCCGTCCAAACTAAAGCCTGCATCTATCTCGTCTAAACCCATCAAGTCATTTATCTTTCGTCCTATCTCCTCCCTCACTCACCCGCAAGTGAAGGTGGACCTAGGCCAGACCTTGACCAGCAGTAGTCTTCCAACCAAGGCGAAGAAGACTGCCAGACCACAGAAATGAACGCCTCCTTCTCCGTCACCATTGCCATCCATTTTGGGCCCCCATCCTTCGACCTTGGCTAGCATCCTTCCCACTCCGGCCTTCAACCAGAACTCGTTGCCTCCTTTGCTTCCTCTGCCTACCTCCAGTCGTCCCTCTCCTAAAAAGGTGGTATCAATCATCAAGAAAGAGCCGTCTCCATCTGTCACCGCGCCATCAACCCATAAGGTGGCACAGAAACCTCTTCTAACCTCGCCTAAGCAAAAGTCACCAACCTCGCGCATATCAAATAGCACGGACCCTCTATTGGGCTCATACTCGTTGATATTGCGCCGACTTCTCCAGACTTCCGACATAACCCTTCCGCCCATCAAGCCTTTCCAACCTCTCGGGTCCAAGCCCTCCTGGTTCGACGATACGAAAATTTGTTTATATCATCGTACACCAGGACACGACACCGAGACTTGTTGTGCCCTCAAGGCCGTCATTCGCTGCCATATGGAGAAAGACACTCTTCTCCTTGAGGACACCCTTGACCAGACCCTGACTCCTCCCTATCCAACCTCTTCAAACACGTCAGCATCTCACCGGCAAGACATGACCCCTTCTTCGCCTCCCATTTTTGAAATCAATGCTATCCGTATAACCACTAGGTCGTAAAAGGACAAGGCCAAAGAAAAAGCTGCCATTCCTTGGACCTATCCCTTCGTCAAGCCACCCCTTGCACCCAAGCCTAAAATTTCTATCCTTGGCGCGTCCCAACCTTCTTCATCTTCCTCTTCTGGGCCAATTCATGACTCCATGCTGAAGCAGCTTCACCAGACACCTGTGAAGATGTCTCTTTATGACCTTATCCAAACCTTGCCTCAGCACCGTCAAGCCCTTATCCAAGCCTTACAGGTAGCGGAGGTCCAACCCGAGGACCCCCAACCACTCGCTGCCCTCATCCATTCCTTGTCTCCTGTCGCCTCCATCACATTCAGCGATTCTGAGATTCCCACATCTAACACGGAAGATCAAGACGCCGCCCTCTTCATCACTGCCTATGTTGATCAGACACGCATTAAACGCGTTATGATCGACGGCGGCGCTAGCATCAACATAATCTCTACCCACGCCTTTGATCAGCTGGCTCTTCCCAAGAACTGCGTCTCCAAAACTGACGCGATCTTATGCTCTTTCAACGACACCACCGCCACGACCATTGACACAGTCATCCTCCACATTCGCGTTGGTCCACGCACAGTCCCAGAGCTCTTCTATATCATCGAAGGAGAGTTTCAATACAACCTTCTACTGAGCCGACCTTGGATCCGTGCCATGGCCTGTATACCCTCCACCCTGCACTGTTGTGTGAAGTTCGAGCACGATGGGCAAGTCCACACCATTCCTATTGACCCTTCACCCTTCAAGACTTGTAACACCACCTACCATCCTAACGATGTCCTCATTCCCATCAAGCCGTCAACTCCGGCACCGCCTCCATCTGCAGAAGCTTCGACCAGTTCGCAATCGGTGGTTGCCCTCACCCCTCCTCTTCAAGCACCGACCAAAGACCCCATGGAAGACATCTTCCAACGACTATCACTTGGGGAATATCGCTTGTTGACCCTCGACATGTTCCAAACTCCGCAAGAGTATGGACGCCTTCACCTCAGTCCTAATTATGACCATCGGATCAGGACGGTCGTACCTTATGGTCCTCCCCACTTCCAAACCAACTTTGTCTATGGGGGGCTTAATCAAGCTCCTACCAACGGCACTTCCCTCTCTTCACCCCAACCTTTCACATCTGATTTCTTGTTTCTTGGCAACCCCGCCTTTGCACACACTTACCTTCACAGGTGTGCATGGAAGGGTTTTGGTTTCAGACGATATGAGCAGGGCTCCCATCAGCCCATCGAGCCACTCAATGATCACGATGCCAAGAAACGCTATGGCCTGGGATATCATGACCCCACTCAGGCTCCTTCCGACCTTTGTCCCGAACCAACCATTGACCAATCTCTTCCAGACTCGCCCATTTCTCCTTCGTCACCTACGGAGTCGGTGGTTTCCATCCCTCCTAGTTTTTTTTTCCATAAACACCATCCGCCTGGAACCCCTGACTTATCAGCTCAATGGGGTGCCCAGGTCTCTCCCTCTCATCTTTCCTAGCATGGTAGAGGATGAGTCGGCAACCATTCACACTGTCCACTGCGTTGACGATGACGCCATCCTTTCCTATATGGGTGCCGATGACTCTTTCGTCTAGCGTTTCCTCCCTTCCGAGACCCAAGTTATGTTAAATGAATCCACCATTGACATCAACCTCCCTTCTTCTTCCGATGTTCCTCACGTCTTAAAGATTGGCCAATCTTTAGACGCTCAGGAGTAGCTTGACTATGCCCAGTTCCTTTCCAACCATAGCGAGGCCTTTGCCTGGACTTACAGCGACATGCCTGGCATCGACCCCACCATTGCTACCCATAACATTGTCACCAAACCAGAGGCTAAGCCTGTTAGGCAGAAGCTTCGAAAGATGCATCCTTGCATTGCGCTCCTTGTCAAAGAGGAGCTTCAGCACCTTCTTTCTGTCTCCTTCATCCAACCCATCGATTATCCACAGTGGGTCTCTAACATCGTCCCAGTTACTAAAGCAACTGGGGGGATTTGGATCTGCACGGACTATCGCAACCTTAACCTAGCCTGTCCCAAAGATGACTTTCCTCTTCCTAACATTGACCAGCTTGTTGATCTCACGGCCGGCCATGAAATGCTATCTCTCATGGACGGGTTTTCAGGATACAATCAAATCCTGATCGCACCGGAAGACCAGCACAAGACTACCTTTATCACCCCATGGGGGACTTTCTGCTATCGAGTCATGCCTTTTGGCTTGAAAAATGCTGGTGTCACATATCAGCGCGCCATGACCTACATTTTCCACGATCTCCTCCACAAAATCATGGAGGACTATGTGGATGACCTTCTCGGCAAGTCCAAACTTCGCCGCGACCACTTGACCATTCTCACAATCATCTTCTCTCGTCTTCTGCAATACAATGTCTGCCTCAACCCCAAGAAGTGTGTCTTTGGGGTCCTCTCAGACAAACTTCTCAGCTTCATCGTTTCCTTCCGTGGTATCGAGATAGATCCCGCCAAGATCCGCGCTATCCTTGAAATGCCACCCCCGACCAATCTCAAGCAGCTTCGCAGTCTCCAAGGGAAGCTCCAGTCCATTTGCCGTTTCGTCTCGCAGCTTTCAGACCGCTGCCAACCTTTCCATCACCTCCTTAAGAAGGACGTCTCCTTTAAATGGGATAAGGGCTGTCAAGAGGCTTTTGAAGCCCTCAAAGGCTATCTCATCTCTCCACCAGTCCTCATTCCACCTAAGGACGACCAACCCTTCTACCTTTATATCTCTGCCACCAACCATTCGTTAGGTGCCATGATTGCGCACCAAGACGAGCATCATCGCAAGCAAGCGGTTTACTACATCAGCCGAACACTGGTCGACTATGAAACTCGGTATACTCATACCGAGAAACTCTGTTTGGCATTAGTCTTTTCCGCTACCAAGCTCCGCCACTATCTTCTCAACCACAAAACCTTTGTCGTCACTCACACCGACCCTCTCAAGTACATGCACTCCAAGCCATATCAGAATCAACGTATGGCTCGGTAGCTCATGCTGCTTGCTGAGTTTGACTTCAAGTTCATCCAACAGAAATCTATCAAGGGGCAAACCATCGCTAACCAATTGGCAGATTCCCCTCTTCCCGACAACCAACCTTCACACTGTGAGTTCCCTGACGAGTCTATCGCTACCCTTTCCACCGATGACACCGTCTACCAAATGACTATGTTCTTTGACGGCTCCAAATGTCAACTTGGTGGGGGTGCGAGGGTCATCCTCATCCCACTCGAAGGGGAGCCCATGCCTCTATCTTTCAAGCTTGACTTTGATTGTACCAATAATATGGCCGAATACGAGGCCTTAATTTTGGGACTTCAGACTGCCCTTTCTCTCCACATCAAGTCTATCAACATCTTCGGTGACTCGCAGCTCATCGTTAATCAAGTTAACGGTTCATATCTCTGTAAAAATGAAGTTTTACAGAGGTATAAGAATCGTGCTGACCTTCTTTTGGCATCTTTTGACCATTACCTCTTGCAGACTGTTCCACGCTCTACGAGCAAGTTTGCCGACACCATGGCCTCTCTTGCTTCGCATATCCCGTCTTCATCATCATCATCCCGCCTTTTTGTCACAGTGCATCGTGTACCTTTGCCTTCATACATCTCTCCTCACATCGACCATATCAACACTATCAATTCTAGCCCACAAGATGACTGGTATAAGCAACTCGTGGACTACTTGTCTCTTTCTGTCACTCCTCCCAACCTCTCTAGCAATGCGCGGCGAGCTTTCATCAAGCGCACAGCCCGCTATACCATGCTAGGGGGTCTTCTCTATAAGCGAGGCTTTGACGGTCTCCTTCTTCGCTGTCTAACCACCGCTGAAGCTTCTCATGCCGTAAAGCAAGTCCACGATGAGATTTGTGGTGGACACTTCAGTGGAAACTCGGTTGCCAAGCGCCTCCTTCGCCTGGGTTATTATTGGCCCACCCTTCATCAAGACTGTAGCGATTATGTTCGGCATTGCATCAAGTGTCAGCAGCACTCTAACCTGCTTCATCTCCCCAGCCACGCCTTGCAAGTCGCTCAGGATTTTTGGCCTTTCTCTCAGTGGGGCTTGGATCTCATCGGTGAGATCAACCCTCACTCGTCTCTTCGTCATTAGTCCATCATCACTGCCACTGAGTATTTCACCAAGTGGGTGGAAGCCATTCCTCTTGTCTCCACAAAAGCTGACAAGATTGTCGAATTCATCAGCAGCCACATCATCTATCGTTTTGGTGTCCCTCACAAAATCATCACCGATAATGGCAAGTCCTTCAAAAACAAGACTGTCCAAAAACTATGCGACTCATTTGGCATCAAACTCAGCTTTTCTTCGCCTTACTACCCACAAGCAAATGGGCAGGCCGAGGCTTCCAACAAAATTCTCACCAAAATTCTCATGAAGGTGGTCGACGATACAGGAAGGGATTGGCACATTCATATCCCCTTCGCTTTGTGGGCCTACCGCACTAGCATCCGAACCTCTACGGGTGCTACTCCCTTCTCTCTCGTGTACGGAACAGAGGCTGTCTTACCTCTCGAAGTACAGATCCCGTCTCTCTGCATCTCCCTGCATGACATTCTCTCCAACGATGACTTTCGTCAAGATCGCCTAGCTCAACTTGAGTTACTCGACGAGTGCCGTCTGGCTGCCCTTAATCATCTCCATGTCTACCAAAGTCGCATAAAGTGGGCCTACGACAAAAATCTGCGAGAACGAGATTTCAACATCAGAGACCTCGTCCTCAAAGAGAATCAGCATGTGACCAATATGGAGCGAAGTAAACGAGGCAAATTTGCCCCCAATTGGCTTGGACCTTTTATCATCATGCACAAGTATGGGTCAGGGACTTATCGTCTGTCTTCCCTCGACGGACGGCCAGAACCTGAGCCTCTTAATGCGTTGCATCTTCAACCTTTCTTCTGTTAGTCGAGTACTCGTCTACTTGACACGTAACTTGAGCTCGCCCCTTGAGCAATCCTCGTCCTCTTAATCCTCATCCCTTTCAACCCTATTCCCCTTTAACAAGTCCTCTACAACCCTTTTATGATGCATGGATACTTTGTCCTAATAAAAGGGGTGTCCTTGAGCTTCTACAGTCTTGTCTGTGACTCTCATTTCTATCAATATATACAAGTCAAGATGTCAAAACATATCCATGGTCACTATTATCAAGTCAAATCAAAAAGACAGACTGATCCCTCGAAGGACAGTTGTACTATCATTGCTGTATTCCTAGACTGATCCCTTGAAGGACAGCTAGGCCAACTTTTCAAACATTATTATTAAACAAAAATATAGACCACTCCCTCAAAGGATGGCTATGACTAATCTGGCAATAAATAACACTTTTCTTAGAAGCTTCCCGCATTGATCAGCTTCGTAACATGACCATTACATCAAATGACATCTCTATGCAGGCTTCCCGCATCGATCAGCCTGCACCAAAAAAAAAAAAAAAAAAAACGAGTCACAGACTTGACTTGTAGTTGTCTCAGGGTCTCCTATAAAAAAGGGCAAGGTTATTCCTGCTCTTAAACTGGGTTACCCTATCCTCCTCCTATCACCTGCTCAAGGGACTTCGAGCTCACTTTAATGTCAAAGTGATTCGATTACCGTTCTAACTCAACACTGGTCAACGACGTAATGCATGAACGGGGCTTTTGTTCTAACAACCCCTATCTGTGTTTCCTTTCTGGTCCTTGTCAATGAAAGAGCGATTTGCCTTTCACCTTTTCTCTACACTTTGGTCGCTTTGGCCACATCAATTGTCGACTTATCTCAAACCCAGCCATTTTCATCATTTTCAGCTGACATCATCCTAGACCATTTCACATAGTTTCTATGGACACCAATACACATGGAAACTACCGACCAGACCCAATTTATGTTAAGCATAAACCAATACTTGCTGAAGCATAAATAGACCTTCATTCATTTTTAGCATACATCCATCACGACTATGGAAACTTGCTAGGAATGAAAGACTCTCGACCAATTCTACAGAATACACCATCTGTAGCATCCTTTTATCCTCATCTTACCCTCATCATTTCGACGCTTGACCACATCTCATCATCGACCAATCTTCTCAATTCGTCCGAACTACATTGGTCTGAGGCCCTATGACCAGGGCTATGTAGGCAGCACTCAGATACCACATCTTCTGAGGTTAGCTCGACCACCCCTGTTTGTTCGTCTCTATGATGGACAAACCTTCTCTTCTTTGACTCTTATCACGCCCAACTTCGTCACCTTTGACCAAGACCTTTGACCAAGACCTTTGACCAAGACCTTTGCCCAAGACCAATCATCGACTTTAACCAAGACCAATCAATCCCTCTGACCCTTCCTCCCTTTTAGGGAGAACTACATCGGCCTGAGGCCCCTACGACAGGGGCTATGTAGGCAGCACTCAGTTGACATGGGGTCTTCTGGGGTTAGCTCGACCGCATCCTTTCGTCCATCCATCCCCTTGACCAATGACCATTGGAGATCATGCGTATCTTCTTTGACCTTCTTCCAAGCCAATGTTGCCTTGGTTGTTTTTGCGTGTGTGCTACCTCACGGCTGGTTAGCAGAATTGTCCGCAGACTATTTTTGACCCTTCACAAGTGTAGGATCGCGAGCCAGTTGATCCCTACTACTTGTGGCTTTTTCGTGTTTCTAGGAGCACTTCCTAAGCCCTAGATACCTGGGACACGATGACCATTTGGAGCTTCAGCTTAGATTGAGTGACCCGATCAGCAGACGACTAAATGCTGGGGCCCGGTTACTTCAATTTTGGCACTCCTTGACCCTCGACATGCGACAATTTGACCTGACCCTCTTGTGAAGTGGACTACGTGCAATCACGACTATGGCAGCATTTTCACTCACTCTCTTCTATCCATTTCTCTGTCAAATCGACACTCGATCTTCGGTTCCCTTCTCTCGACTATCGCTTTGAGGGGGGAACACCTCATCCTTTTTTTGGGGCAACCAACTCCTGTTTTTGTCTTGCAGTTCGTTTAGAACAACCAACAAGACAAAAAGGGGCAAATGTAGACACCGCAAATGTGTCTGCACCTTGGTTCTCCCCCTTGTCCACCTCAAACCCCTAATCCTAACCCTTGGCCTCCATTTGATTAAAATAATTTAAATATTTTAATCAAGTGGCCCCCTTTCCACCCTACCCTTGCCACCTTGGATCCTCCCTTAAATCCCTCCACCTTCCCCCTAGCATTTATTAGGCCAAATCTCTCCATTATCTTCCCCCCACGCCCATTTTGGCATCCTCGTGACCGTTCTTCCCATAACCCCTCGCCCGACGGCGTGCAAGAATGGGCAGAGGCTATTTTTAGCCTCTATGCCCATCCTGTGACCGCCGACGTCAGCGACCCTTCAGCCGACGTCGACGAAACTGCTGGTGTCGACAGCCTTCATTATCCCTTTCTGCATCCATTGCAGCCCCTGGACCCTTGAGCTTGCAAACAGAATCCTCTTGGCACTTTGGCTTTCATCTCTCCTCTGTCTTGACCTCGTGCAACAGCAGCAACAGGTGCAAAGGCTCTGGATCAGGTATTCTCTTCTTGCAACAAGTCTTCCGTGGCTCCAACAACAACACCTCCTTTCTTCAGTCAGCAAAAAGGTAAGCAAAGTCTGGTTTTTTATTTCATTTATTTAGTTTTCAGTAATCTATCCTATCTATTGTCTCCTACTCCCTCTATTTTTCCCCCTGAGAGGCTGCAAAGCCTTCTCATGTCCTGTCCTCTGTGTCTCTCCCTCTTCCCCATCCCCCTGTCAACAAAGACCTTGCATAAGGCACCCAACCAGATCTAGACCACTCCCCAGTCCATCCAAATCTGTCCCTGAACTCTGTCTCGACCCCGTTCACGACCAGACCCGTCCATAGTCCATAAAGCAACTCGGACCCGACTACAGGCCACAACCCCGACCGATGCCGGTCACGACCCCAACCGACGTCGGCAGGATAGCCGACGCCGGCGGATCAGATAACCGACGCCGGTGACATTTCTGACCTCGGTGACTGTCTTCAGCCCAACAGCTCCTTCAGGTAATCATTTTGTTTTCTTCTTTCCTTTCTAATTTCTTTGTCACTTCTGTATTCTGGCATTCTGTCTTTTTATCAGTCACTTATCTTATCAAAACAGTGGGTTGACCTCCCTTAAGGAAGTTTTTACACTTCCGGGAACAAGCTTTTGCTTGGCAACCCACCGCCTATCCATCTAACGTTTTCTTGTCCAAGTTTCCTTTTCTCTTGCAGGTGTCATTCCTCCACAGCCAAAGAGGAGTGCTCACAAACGTCTGGATTTACGGTGCGCAATCTTTAGTCCAGGTGCCTCCCAAGCCTTGTCCATTACTTTTTAGTTTCTTCTTTCTCTTAAGTCTGAAAAGCGAATTTTGAGTGGAAACAGTTTGCTTTAGCACCATGACAAACACTGGTGATTTTATTAAAATTCTTAGAGCTACATTCTAGCACATCCAATGGGACCTCACATATGGTTTCAGATTTATATCTCTCTCATCCAAATCTCCTTCATTAGTTGTTAGGCTTTAATTTTAGTTGTGTTTTAGCTCTTGCCTTTGTTGTTTTCTCCTACTTTGGTTTTGTGTATTTATCCCTATTGGTTCTCCATAAGTTTTCCTTTTCTATTGTCTTCCATGTTTCTCATGCTTCATTACATCCTTGGCTGATATATTACCTTTAGGACACCAATCCTGATGTATTTAAAGTCTCATCTCTAAGATCACTAATGAGCAAGCCATGTTTGTAATGGAATGCCATAGACACCATAGGACCCATGATCTTCCCTTAACCCATCATGGTAGTCTACACCTTCTCATATTTGAAAGGGTATAAGATTGGTAGGACTATAACCAATGGACTAGGTCTCATTTTCACCAATTTGAGCTTCATTCATCTGAGGATGTTTTATCTCAACCTCATGTCATACCTCATTCCCCCATTTGAGGTGATGAGGATCTCCTTATGCATCTAGGACTTGATGAGTTACATTCAATCATTGATGATTACCACATACATCTTCATGTGAATGAAGTGCTTCTTTATCCCCTTAAGAGTTAATGACATGCTTCCTCTGGAAATAGAGCCTACACCCACTTAGTTTTGAGTGCCTCAACCAATTCTCACATGAGTTCCCTACCTCTTTCTTGGTTGGAGAATCTAGAATAAGAACATCCTCATATCCATGTTGTGGGTCATAGGTATTCTAACTTGGTGAGGTATCCCCATCTTGGGGGTTCTTCCCTTTACTCATATTCCTTCTTTTAGAGTTTCTGATGAGCACATTGGTTTTGATCACCACTTACAAACTAGAGATTTGTGGGATGCATATTGAGAACTTTAGTAACCATTGATTAACCCTTGTCTAATGGTACATAGATAGTATCATGGAGATTTTGGTCATCATGACCATTTACATGAGTATGTCACATATTCCCATCATCCCCATGGGGATTGTCACACTTTCCATGTCCATTCTCCACCCTATGGTAGAGATGATTTCCATCATGAGCATCCTCCCTATCAGGAGCCTCCCTAGAATCATCTTCCCTATGGTCAAGGTCATGGTGATGCTTATAGGCATAAGCAATATCATCACCATCATGATCCCCCTCTCAACATTCATCTCTAGCCTACTATCAATCATACTTATGAGGATCTTTATCAAAATATTCTATCCCCTTGGGTGCATGTTATTCCCCTTCCTACTCTTATCCCTGAACTACCTAATTTCAATAGGATGTGGGAATCCAGTCCTATGGATAATATTATAGCATTCATGATGGCATGTATAGATTGGGTATAGGATGAAGACATGATTTTGAATATCTTCACTCTTTCTATGTGAGTTAAAGCTATTGTCTGGTTTCAAAATTTGTTATAAAATTTTATTTCTAGTTTTTAGCTCCTTCTAGATGACTAACTCTAATCCTTTAATATTTCCAAACCATTTAGCCTCGATATCCATTTGTTCACCTCCATGATACAAGCCAAGGGTGAGTTAAAGTTTCATTTTGTGTAGATGGTACTCATTTGTTCATACAAGCAGGACTAGGTTCTTAGATGACTAGCTTTGTGATATGTTCATGTGAGCATTGATGCATTAGGTTCACCTTGAAGTCCTCAATCATGAACCTACCTCTTATCATGAATTTTTTAATGAGTGTCTGAATATTGAAGTGTTTAAAGTATGTATGGGCATACAACATGTCCCTTACCAAAATTCATCCTATTTATGTGATTGTAATCATAATGTGACTGGTGATGGTGCCATTGATTCTCCTCCTAAGAAGAAAGATAAGAAGGATAGTTGTGAGGTGAATGCTTTGAGTAAGAAGCCAACTAAAAAGAAGGATTTTGAATCAAGCACACCAAAATAATAGATGGTGTTTCCATATGAATTCACCAAGTTTTTCAATTTCCATTGGATGAGGGGACATGATGACAACAATTATATTGCCCAAAAGTCTGGTTGGAAATCCTCACCTCTATCATAGAGTTCTTCACTTACAAAACTTAATCATAAGTTGAATATCTTTAAGGAGCCTTTATTTGACCATGATAAGGAGAAGAAGAAGAAGAAGAAAAAGAAGAAATAAAAGGCTAATGCCCTATGCTCCCCTTCTTTCTCTTCCACCTCTTCTGACTCCTCTTCCTCAGCTAACCCAAGATGAAAATCCAAGTGCAAGAGTAGAAAATTTATTGTTGTTATCGACATAGCCTCTACTAGGTATGAGTGTTTTCTCAACATGCACTTTGTTCAAGTCATCAACCCTATTGGAGAGACTAGTGTTTTTGGGTCCCCTATCGATCACATGAGGGTAGGAAATCCTAAGGTTAGATTTAAATTTAGGCATAACATCCCTCCCTAGGTTAGACAACATCCTTACTACATCATAGAGGAATTATAGGTCCTCTTAGTTGGGATCTCCATTTGGGAGCCTCTTTGCCTTTACCCTAAGTAAAGGGCCCTCATATTTGATTAGCTTGGTCTCTCTTATGATTCTATGCTACATGATGATGTCAAAGTGTTGTTCAACTCTGATGCACATGAGTACCTTCATCTTCCTATCTTGTCTTTTAACCTAGCCTCTTTACCAAAAACTTTGGTTCTTATAAAGAGGGCTCATTTCCCTCTCTATATCAAGACTTATATTAATGATTTCCACATTAAGTGGTGTATTGTAGATGAAAGAGTTGTGTTGAATATAATTCCACTTCATATGTTCAATGATCTAAAGATTAGTCAAAAGAATGTATCGATTCTCACCATAACTATGTCAATTTTAATAATGAACAATTACGTCGATGGGGAATGTGAAGCTTTGGGTCAAGTTTGGCCCCAAGATAGTTAGAATCAAGTTCTATGTGTTATACCTTGATTTTTCATAAAATAATGATTCTTGGTTGTCCTTAGACCACTGTTATATAGGCCATCATGTCGACCATATTTTTCATGGTGTAATTTGTACATGAAGGTGAGGTTCATACTTTGGAGGCTAACCTAGATCCCTAGACATTGCTCTATGTAAAGATAAAGACCTCAAGTAAGGCTTTGGTTGTATCCTTATGGGGGTTTATAGATTCTCATATACCCACTAATTTTGAATCTCATTTCTTTAAGGATGAACATTTCAATTTGGATAAGTATCGATCAATGTTCATTCCTTTAGAGTCCATCACATTTTGGCTAAATCCCTCTTATGCTCTATGATGCCAGCCTATCCCATCTCTTCTTGAAAATCTCTTTTAGGATGTTTCTCTAGATTTTTAGCTCCCCTTTATGTCATGCTTTGCCCATAAGAGTGTTGGCTCCTTCCATGCATCTTCTACTGAGACCACTAGAGTGGTTGAGTCTAATCTTGAGTGGTGTTTCATTCATGTTATGGCATGTAATTTGTTCAAGGGGAGAAAATATTACACCAAGCTCATGTGAGCCTATCATAATTATGATTATCCCCTTGATCACCTTGGTTTGGATATTTATCTCATAGATGGACCAACCCCAGGCCTTCCTATGGTGAATGTCCAGGTGGTTGAACCAAAGTGTTAGATGAGTTTCTCCCTTCTGTGCTTGAGTGTTTCAAATAAGGTAATGATATTAACATTGAAGGGTCCATATATATCAACCTTAACACTGTAGCAATGCCTAAGATCATCAAGATCAGTGTCAACCTTATTCTTGAGGAACAAGATGTTTTGTTCACATTATTGAATAAATTTTTAGATATATTCACTTGGTAATAGATTGACATGAAGGGAATAGATCCTGGCATAGTCATCCATAACCTCGTTATGGATAATGGGACCTAGCCTATTCACCAAAAGCAATAACCCATGGCTCTTAAATTCTCTCAATTGGTCAAAATAGAGATTGAGAAAATCATATGAGTTGGTTTTATCCAATTTGTTGACTACCCCAAATGGATTTCCTACATTATTCCCATTCTCAAAAATAATGGCATCATTTAGATTTGCATCAACTTTTAAGATCTTAATATGGCCTACCCAAAGGACAACTTTCCTACTCCTTAGATAGACTAGATTATTGATTCCACTATTAGTTTTGAGATTATATCCCTCATGGATGGTTTATCTAGGTATAACCAAATCTATATTTCACTCAAATACCAACACAAGATGATGTTCACTACCCCATGGGATACTTTTACTATGTCATCATGCCTTTTGGTTTAAAGAATGTTTAGGCCACATATTAGTGTGTCATGGCCCACATTTTCCATGACCTTATCCATAATATCATTGAGTGTTATGTCAATGATCTCTTAGGAAAATCCCATAAGTGGGATGAGTATGTGAAAGACCTCATGCATTTTTTAGTAGCTCTGAGAGTATCACATTAGCCTTAACCCTGAGAAGTGCATTTTTGATGTTTCAGCTGGAAATCTCCTTGGCTTCCTCATCTCATAGAGGGGCACTGAAGTGAATCTTAATAATATCAAGGTGATCCTTGAGATGATTCCCTCATGTAATCTCATTCATTTTTAGTCCTTCTTAGGAAGACTCAACTTTCTCAGATGTTTCCTCAAGGAGTATGCTCATAAATCCATACCTCTCACACATTTCTTATGCAAGGACACTGTATTCTTGTGGTCTACTAAAGTCCAAGTGGATTTCAAGGAATTGAATAATATACTTCATAATCCTCCCATCTTAATATCACCCATTGAGGGGCATGATTTCATCTTATATACCTTCATCATTGATCTTTCCATTGGGGAAATGTTGTGCCAAAAGGATGACACCGATAAGGAGAGAGTTGTTTACTACATCTCTCACACATTGGCTGGCCCTAAACTCAACTATTATCTTATTGAGCCTTAGTGCCTCACTCTCATATTCACTATGAAGAAGTTGTGGCATTGCATGTTGGGATAGACTACCAATGTGATTATCCATCTTGATCTACTTTTCTACTTGCTCAGAAAGACACATCTTATCTGTCGGACTACAAAGTGGATCATGATTCTTCAAGAGTTTGACCTCTACATCATTAACCAAAAATCCACCAAGGTCTTGGTTTTGGCTGACCAAATCACTGAGTACCCACTACCTAACCCTAATTTAGATCTAATTAATGATGCCTTTCTTGATGAGATGGTCTACTCAGTCAACTATATTGAGGTCTTTGAGTGTGATTGGTATTAGGACTCTTTGTTACTTGAAGACCAATAATATCTTGTCACCACATCTTCATGGGAATGTTACCATATCTATAAGCTTGCCATATATTATGTCATCATTGGCAACATCTTATTCAATATGGGTCTTGATGGTGTGTTGATGTAATGTCTCACCCCCAAAGACATCCCTTTCATGATTAAGGAGTCTCCTAGGAGAATTTATGGTGTCCACCCAGGAGGGAAAGCCACCACTTAGAATATTATTGAGATGGGCTACTACTAGACCACTCTTGTTAAGGATATAGTCTAATATGCTAAATATAATATGTGTTAGGTCATAAGGGATGGTATCAACACCCTAGCTGACCGCTTTCACTCTATTACAACCCTTTGGCCTTTCTTGGTTTGTGATCTCAACTTTTTTGATGATTTTAAACATGCCTCTAATGATGGCCACTGCAGGTTCATCACCACCTCTAACTATTTTATGAAGTGGGTTAAGGCCATGCCTCTTAACATCATGTGTGTGAAGACCATCTCCAAGTTTGTCCTAAGCCAACTTATTTGTAGGTTTAGGGTTCTTACTATGATTATGATTGATAATGGTTGAGGCTTCCAAAGCCTTGAGATGTGTGAGCTCATTGAACACTTTGGGTTCAAGCTCCATTTCTCCTCTACCCATTATCTCTAAGGAAATGGGCAAGTATAGCCTTTAAATAAAACTTTGAAGAAGATGCTTTTCCCTACCATGGCTTAGTCCAAGAAAGACTAGCATCTTATGCTCTATCCTACCCTTTAGACCTATCAGACTAGATTTTGAATAGCCATGGGGGCAACCCCATACTTTCTCATGTATGGGTTTGAGGTTGTTCTTAACTTAGAGGTGTTAATCCATTTGTTGTGGATGAAGACATTCAATTATCATTCTAATGAGGAAGAACATGTCACTCACCTCACTGAGCTTGAGGAATTAGATGAGTGAGATTTATTTGCTCTTGAGCATAACCATGCTTATCTATGCTATCAATACCATTAATTCAATAAGTTGGTGCACCTTCATCAGTTCAAGGTAGGTGATATGGTCCTCATTTTTAATATTAATCACCGTAATAAGGGAAAACTTTCACATGAGTGGTTTGGCCCTTTTGTTGTCATCACCTCTCTAGAGAATGGGGATTTTTGTCTCTCAACCTTTGAAGGTGAGCCCATGTATCACTCGGTCAATGGGTTCTAATTCAAGACATTTCATGTCTAGGGCCTATGTGGCCCTCCAAGAAAGTCACCTATGGTGTTAAGGTGAGCCTTTCCTTTCTTCTTTCACCACTAGCCTTCATGTTACTAGTATATATGTGTGCATGTGGGTTATTTATTAGTAGTTCTTATTATCTAATCACATGTATCTAGTAGTCTATATCAAATGAAGCATAAATATGACACAAAAATCATATACACATATGTGATAATAATGATATAACATGTGTGTGTGTATCTCAAAAAAATACATGTTTTTTTCTAGGTACATCACATGGCTTGCAATCAACTAGGCTCATAGTCCCACATGTGGCTATATATGCATACCCCAGTCAACCTATGATTGGGGAATATCTATAATAGTCATGTTATAGGTGGATATCTTGATCTCTATCTCTTGATCATTCAAGATATAGTCTCTTCTAGTGCATCCAACCAGTCTATCCTCACTCTAGGTGCCTTAGCTCTTCTGGTTTGCTCTCAAGTTAGCTTAGCATGTAGCTAATCTATCTCAGCCTTTGATCTTACTAGTCATGCTTGGGTCTATATTGTGGCTACACTCTGATTTATCATAGATGCCTCATGCCATTCTAACTCAACCTATAGCTATGGAATCCTATGTTATACCCTCGCTAGCTCAAGTGAGACTCATACATCCACATACCAAAATTGAGTATATATCTCTACCCTCATCGATAAATGTAGCACCCTTTCTACTAGTGGTGTCACCACCACATCAGGGAATAATTCCCTTAGTATAAGGTTCACTTAGGGTCCAATCTAGCTAGGTTGGTCTCCTACACACATAGAGAGCATATGTCTTAGTCACATATCATCTATCATTAAGGATGGGTATAAAGATGTAGTGATATCTATAAAATACACTTATCTTACCTAACAACATTGATAGCCTTTATAACCCTCTTATAGGTCATTTTTCTCTTGGTATCAGTGGTCCTCATTATGGTGTCCTCTCTCCACCACCACCCCCTCACTCTGCCTTAGCTACCTACAAGTTTTAGCCCCAGCTTGCCTAGGCTATGCCCATCTCTCTCACCTCACCAAAGCCTATCTCCCTGGATGATGGTACAACCCATATGGACCTTAGAGCTCTTCCCACCCCAAGTAGGGATCTACCCTATCATCCTCTAACTATGATATAAACTGATAGGGATCTTAGATATAACTAGATAATATGTCCAAATATAAGGTGGTTTGCCTAGACCCTACCCTATCTATAAATCATGTAGCCCATGTTGTGCCCTCCTTTAGTATAGGGTATGCCTCACTATCATATGGTGTTCTTGACCATGTTAGTGGGAGCCTTTTGTAATCTTAGGACATGAGTAGGTTGGTTTGTGTCAATCTACCAAACCTTATGCACTAGATGTGATCCATCTACTAGTGAAAACCACCTAAGATATATTGGCCCTAGGCATATCTCTATCCTACCTCTGTGCATTAAAAAACTCCTATCCATGAGAATGGTAGTCATATTTTACTCTAATCAATATAGAGCCTCCCAACCATAATCCCTACTATCACTATTCTGATAGTGGGTAGCCCTAGTGACAACTACGTGATTTGCACTCCATATTTGTTCCACTATAGGTGAGGTCTCACAAAATAGAGCTCTACTATGATTATGTCCTACACTGATGGTATTTTTATCTCTCTACCCATAAAATTTCCCTATAGAGTCAGTAGACATCCTCAATACTAAGGATGGCCTTAAGGTCAGGCTCTAACTATAACACATACCTCTTGAGTACCTTTATGGTCACCAATGTGTTCACTAGGTCTCTAAAGTAATGTAATAAGGGCATGTGTACTAGCCATCAAATTCTTTCAATCTGTAGGCAAACCTGGTTCGCCATAAGTAGAGCATTTTCTTTCTTAACCAACCATACTAGAACTCTCTCTCTCTCTCTTGATTGGTCACCTAATATGGCCCATCTCCCTATGTTGGCCAATCTCTCATCTGTGAAGGTCTTCCCTCCTCTAGTATGCTAACTCCTCTATGTGTCTATAAAACTAATTAAATAGGCAAATGGATTAGTCTATTGGCAAAAAATGAGTAAGTTCAAGTAAAAAACTATGTTTTTTATCCATCTAACTTTTTTTCTTTCCCTTCCTCTTTTAACACCTTCCAAGACCTCTCAGGCTTCATTAGGCTCCCCAAGGCCTATTTTGAGGTCTCCTTACCCCAATTCATGGATTTCTAGGAAAGCCACACTGTGGCTTATGTTGGGATGCCCTATGAAGACCTAGGGCTCCTCCTCTTTTGTTCTATAGGCCTTGGTTTGAGCCCCATTGGTCTTATTTCTTTTGGCTCACCTATCCTATTTTTTTGAGTGCTTGTTTAGTTTGATTCATCCACTAAATAATTTTAAATGAGCCAAAACACATTTAGGGCCTCCCAAACCCTAAAAAATGAATAAATTTGATAAAATTCATTCATAAGACTTACCCAAACCATCTTATACATCTCTAACATTTTCTCATGTCTCCATTTTCTCTACTCAGGCTTTAGTTGCTTATGGGCTCTCCTTTAGCTCTCCCCATGAAACTAAGAGTGAAAATGACCTCTATTCTCTCTTTTTCCCTCTTTTTATCCCCTTTTTCTTGCTTTTTATGGGCTCTTTTTGGGTGTTTTAACCATTTTTATATTTTAGACTATAAACCTCCATCTTAAAGCTTCTAGCACATTCTAAGTGCATTGGCATTCTCCATTTTTTAATATGAGGCTTCCTTGGGCCCACTATGGCCCTATTTTGGTTTATGAGACCCCTTTCATGTCCTTATTAACCTCTTGAGCCCATGTCCCATCTTGTGGGTACCTAGGGATATAAATTACTTGTGCTTCTTTTAGTTAGTCATTTCTATACTTTTCCATAGTTGATCTATTCTAACTCTTTATCTCTTGTTCATCATGGTTGTAAGTAAGGTTGTTAGCTAGCTATGGTGGTTCAAAATTTTATCTAGTCTTACCAACTAGTCTTCATCTTCTCTGAACTTCCCCCCATTTTCCATTTATTACCTCTCACCATGGTTGGTGTTGGTTAACCACTATGATTTTGGCTTGGTTTCATTATTTGTTTCCCTCATGTAACTCACTTACACTGCTTCACTTTAAGATCACCTTTATATAGTTATTAGTCTTGTGTCATTGACCCCCATCATTGTATACCTCTTATTAGTGATTCACACTAATGGTAGCATTTAGGGAAACCTAAGACTAGTAGATATGGCTTGGGCTATCTATGATCAATGGGGCCATGAGTTTGTTGTAGCTAGTTTCTTCCTTACTAGTGAGATAAATAATGCCACTGAGTATCATGAAATCATTGGTGCCTTGATTGATGCCCATGAGTTAGGCACATACTATGTGTAGTTATTCTTTGACTCACTCTTAGTCGTGTCTCAACTCACTGATGTTTGGTCCATATTTATCTCTAAATTACTTCCCATCTTTGAGGTAGCATGCGATTTTCTCTCTTTCTTCAAGGACATCCATTTCACCCATATCACTTGTAGGGAAAACACTAGGGTTAATTCCCTAGTGAATGTCATTTTGGATAGTATGCTTTGATTTGATATCACTTGTGTCCCTTCTTTGGAGGAGCTAGAGTTGGAGCTAGAGTAGGAGTTGGATTTTGGATTACATAGCATTTGCACTCTCACCCATGGTTCATGTTATCAACTCTCCCTACCCTCATCCTTATTTAGGAAGTACAGGTAATGTTTCCTTTTTATCTTTTCATTTCTTACTTTCCTTTGCTTTGGTGTGGATTTTAGGTACTACACAACACTCTTTCTTTCAAACATCAATTGTTCATACCTTAGGGGCATATGAAATCATACTTCCCATGACCCTACTCCTCCTTATGATTACACATCATCCCATGTGTAGACTACTGACCCTGGTTATCCCACTTTGAGATATCCACCATCTACTTGGACCTCTCTTACATCATATTCTTGCCCTTCTTACATCCCTAGTCCATATTGGCCCTTTTACACATAAGACAGGGCTTTTAGAGACCTTTTAGGCCTTTCAGGCACCTATTGACTAGCCTAGGCCCTTATTTGACCCAAGTTTTGGCTTGTGTAAAAAAAAACTATAGCTTAGATTTCATTTTCCCTTCACCAAATCCATAGACTAAGACATGGCCTAGGTAGACCATGCTTAAAATTTCTAAAATGAAGTCAAATGATCAAAAATGGCTAGTTTTAGGTCATTTGGTAGATTGGAGTTGGGATATATGTCTCTTTATTATTCATTTGATTATCTTCTCTTCTCATTACATACTCTCTCTTTAGTATTATTCCCTCTCTTAACTCTCATGAATTTTTGAATCTCTCTTTATTCATTCTTGGCACTCTTGAGCTTGATTGGTGATAGAGGATCCCATATGTTTCTACACACTTTCTTGGAGACTCTATTATTGCTCTCAATTGTTTATAATTTCTTATGGATTACTTCCATATTCTACATTTGTTATTACATTTGATTTTGTGCACTTGGTTAGAGCTCTTACACCATTGCAAGTTCTCACTTCACCTCTTCCTTTACTCTTGGCTTTTGGTTTGGAGTTTAGCTTACACATAGCTTGGTCTTCCTCCTACATTGCTTCCTAGCTGGGATTTATGGTTGGTATAACATCTACACATCTTATTTTAGATTTATTTTAGGGAAATTTTCTATTCAAATTGAAACTCCATTATTTTTTAAAGTGTATATGATAGGGTTTGAATTGTTTAGTGAAATAGTTATTTTGTGTATTGCTTACAGTAGTTTCTAAAGTTTCTTGCATTTGTATATGAGTAAAGATTAATTTAATTACTTGAAATATTCCTTTATTGCATATCATTTCTCTCTTTTAAAACATTCCTCATTACATAGTAGAGATATACATGCTCAAGACAAAATAGAAAACTTGCTTAAACATTTTCTCTCTCTTGATAAACTAGAACATTTTATTGTTAAAAATTAATAGTATTGATTTGGAAAGGTAGCTCAAATATAGAATAGGCATGATCTTGAACCCTTTCTTAGAAATATATTTATTTCTTAAAACATATTTCATTTGGCCTTCAGGTTTTTTAGCTTATAGATTTACATTTCAGTTGTTACCTCTCTCCATTTGGTATTGTTGTTCTCGCTTTACTTATGCAATTAGTAGTCTAGTCTTAGCTACTTGATTTATTATGGTTGGACCCATTAGAGTTACTTGCATAATTTTTGTGTAAGATCATGCTAACCCCATCTTAGTTTGTAAGTCTATCTATAGCTTGGTGCAAGCTAGAAAAATGAAAAGCCAATATAGATCTTATGTAATCCATAGAACCCCTAAGCCCTCTATCCTATTAGTGATTTGCTTTAGCACCATACCAAACTATGGTGGTTGCGTTCAAATTCCTATAACTACAAATAACATCACCTAGAAATGGACAACAAATAAAACATGGAAATGAAGCTCAATTAAGATACTTGATAAAGGATATGAGATCATTAAATCATATCTTGAACTAATTGAATAGAGTCATGAATGTTAAGATGAACTATTGAGTATCATAAATTAATTTGATATCATATTGGCATGAGATGTGGGTTTTTTGATATTTTTATTCTAGAGCACGTTCTAATAAGACCTTATAGTTATACTATTGTTTAATATGAATGAAATATTGATATATATTTCTTTGAATTGTTCATCATACAAGTAGAAGTACAATAAAAAATTAATAATATAATATTCTTTATATTGATATATATTTCTTTGAATTATTTATCATACATGTATAAGTACAATTAAATTTTAATAATTTAATTTTTTTTATTAAATATAAGGGGAAGATTAATATGTACTTTAAAAAATTATTTTTCATACTTTTCAAACTAAGAATATATTAATATTAATGTTTAAGTATGTAATCATAATATTTTTCAAATAACAACTAGCATTATTCAATTTAATCTCAATGGAAATGTGCTACTAGTGGTGCACCATAAGTTTAGGATTTCACACTTTTTAATGTATTTTAAGCACATAATAAAATTTCACCCTTTTGTCCTATATGACAACCCCTATACAGCCCTAAAAACCTATTACTAACACCAATTATGTTTAATCCTATCTAATTGTCCCATTACTCTAATCAAATATCTTCTAATCATTTCTCACATTATTTGGGTCATGGAATGTCCATCTCATTATAGTCCATTTTATCCTTCATCAAAACTACATTGGCCTAGGGTCTTTTCAGACTATGTAGGTAGCACTTGGTCTCAATTTTTAGACTATGGGTGTTTGGCCATCATTCATCCCTCATCAACATCATGTCCCCAGACTTGTCACTCAATAATCACACATCGATTTTAATGCTATGAATCTTATGAAAAGTAGTTATTTATGATCAATCAATAATTTTCATCACTATTAACCCTTTCTGAGCCTTCCCTAGCATTTGTCCTTACTATAGGACTTATCAATGACTTGAACCCATATTATTTAAATCAATCTTGTCCTATCAATCAAAGCACTTTATAGACATTGGCCATTTTTCTAGAACCCATCACAACTGAGCTACTTTATCCCATTACAAATTGGGGCATTTTCAACCATAGCTATGTCTTTGGGTATCCCAACCCCATTTTACCATCCCAATTTTATCCCACCCTAGGGTTTATATTTGAGTGATCATCTGGGTCAGTTCTCCCCACATGCTCCCTCAAGGGGGCATAAATCATATCCTACTAATATTTGACAGCGTATAACATCATGGTTAATCTTTTAAAGACAATTAATCCTTTGATTTTACCCCACTCATACTGCCCTTTCAAAGAGGGGCAAAATGTACACACTAAATTATGCTAACCCCACTAATTATGCTAATTCTTATTAATTTAATCCCATACCCATATTTCCTAGCTAAATTAGTTAGTAAAATAATAACCCCCATCCCTTTCTTATATCCTATAAACCTTACTCAATCCCAAAAACCAATTAACTTCCTTATTAAACCCATAATAGAACCTATTACCCACTAACCTACTCCCTAATCCAACTATCTTGTTTAAAAATATAAAATAATATACCTACTCAACCACCACCCTATTCTAGTCTCTCCAAATCCCCTAAACCCTATGTGATATTTCTAGAATTGGAGGATTATATAAATCTCCCCCATTTTATATCCCTTCTCTAGAATTATCTAATTCTAGATATCTCCATGGAATTAAAAATTTCTTAGAAAATCCCTAGCCATTGATCTCAATGGCTCAAATTTGAATTTGAGCCATTGATTTCTCCCTCCATGCCTATATAACCAAGCTCTTCCTCCTCCTTCATACCAACTTGGAAGACTATCAAATTGTTGTTATCTTGCATCCATCTATGACCACTATCAAGTTCATCAACTATTTGGAAGCTATTATCAACACCAAGCAAACAATGCAACATTTTCAAGTTTGGGCATCAAATAATCCATTTGCAATCCTAGAGTGGATTCATAAGGAGGTAAAGTGATGGTAAGAGTATTCTTATTGTGATGATTTCTTCTTTTATCCATTCCTACTTGTGTGTTTAAGTTTTAGGTTTTCATTACTAAAATTAGTAATATAGGTTGAATCTAAAATTTAGTGCACATTTTTTGCATCTAAATTTACTTGCTTACATTATTGTCACTAATATTCCTATTAATCGACACTAATTCTGCTAACCTCATTTATCCCCTTTTATCCCATCATAATATCCCCCTTCCTAGTCATTTATCTAATACCCCCTTATATTATTTCATCATCCACTAACCTTATTCTATCCCACATCATCATTAATTTCCTTAATCATTTATTAATTCTATCATAATCTCCACTTACCCATTATTTAGGAATTTTAAAATCTCAATAGTCCACCTACCCACTTACTAGCTTATTTTTAGGATCTCTTACACCCCCAGTCCCTAATCACCCACCTAATCCCTATCTAATCCCCCATCTAATCATAATTAACACTAAAAAGGATTATATAACCCTCAAAATATATAATATTCTCTATTTTCACCCCTCCTATTTAAAAGCCTCTAAATATAGAGGCTTCCAAGGAATTTTAAATTATTTTTTATTCTCCACCCTTGATTTCCCTCATCAGACTTCAAATCTCCACCATAGATATTTCCCTCCTCTTTATATTTAAACCACTCATCTCCTCCATTGGAGCCATCTTATGAATGCATAGCCAATCCATGTCTAATTAGTCATTGAGTCATCCTTCATCCAATATCCATAATCAAACATCATAATGTCAATCTAAGTCTAAGGTAATCAATCTCATCTCTTTGTCTTTTTATTTTGTTTAATCATGGTTTAGAGCATTTAGCTTTAGGATTTAAGTGTAGGATTGAATAGTTTATTCATCTAATTGTACTTAGTTTTGATGGCTCTAGACTTTACCTAGTAGTTTTAAGTCTAAGTGATTAAATTGCATAGTTTTATCCATTAACCTCAAATTTCATGCTACAGAAGATATAATATAAAATTGATAAGTGGGATTGAGTAGAAAATGAGGTGGATTATTAAATTGGAAAGATGAAGATAATATTATAAAATTCCAATGATGTAGGATAGTTAGGGCTTAGGGAATCTTTGAAATTTGGAAAGGGAAGTGGAGTGGAAGATGACCTCATGAGCTGAGGATAATTAGATTTCTGGATTTATAGAAATTATGAATATTGAAAATACATGGAATTTATGATTAAGGAAGGATTAGTTAATTAATTTGGATTTATTAACTTAACAAATATATGAATATTAAACTATGAATAATGATGAGGAATTATAATTAGAGAAAATTAGTGATGATTAGGAATGATTAAAATCAACACAAAGTGTCTGATTTTAAGTGTCTACACATAGAAGCTATGGCTACTATCAAGAGTAAAGCAGGGATCAAGTGATCAAATTATTGATAGGATATTAATTCAATGATAAAGTCAAGAAAACATTATCTAAGAATGCCTAGAATCCTAATTATAAAGGATTTATATTATAGAATGATGGTCTTTTGCGATATAATGGAAGGATATATGTACCAAATAGGGAGAGTCAAAGGAGCACGATGATAAACGAACTACACAGTGCCCTATATTCAAGATATATAGAAGAAATCAATCTTATGGTAGAGTTTAGACCACTTTATTTATAAAAGGGAATCAAGAAAGATGAGCAAACTATGTGCCATATTGTTTGGAATATTAGCGAGTGAAAGTTGAACATGTGCATCCAGATAGATTGTTATATCCACATGACATATCAGAATGGAAGTGGTAGGTGATTAGCATGGACTTTGTCCAAGCTTTACCATTATCATGAAATATGCATGACATGATCTTGGTAGTAGTTTACAAACTAACTGTATGCATCTAAATTTGTTTGCTTTTATTATTGTCACTAATATTCCTATTAGATGACACCAATTCTGCTTAATCTAATTTATCCACTTCCAATTCATTTGTCTAATGTCCCCTTCTTCATATTTCATCATTCTATTAACATTATTCATCTCCACAAAATAATTAATTTATCCTAAATCCCTATTATCCCATTCTAACACCACTTATCTATTATTTGTAATTTTTAAATTTCCATGGCCCACCTACCCACCTATTAGCCTATGCCTAAGCACTTCTACACCCCTAGACCCTAATCCTTACCTAATCCCTATCTAATACCCCATATAATCATCATTAACCCCTTAGAAGGATCATATAACTCTCTAAATCTAGAACCTTATCTATTTCTCACCCCTCCTCTCTAAAAACCTCTAAATCTAGAGGCTTCCAAATAATTTTAAATTCCTTAAATAAACCTTAACCCTTGATCTCCTCCAACCAACTTCAAATCTCCACTATTGATCCTTCCCTCCTTTTATTTAAATAAGGATAGTCCTCCATTCGAGATAATTAAAAATTAAGTGAGGAATCCATGCCAACTCAATCCATCATCAACAATCCATAATCAAGCCATCAGAGTATCCAAAATCTGAGTCAAGCTAATCCATCTAATCTCTATCCAATCCTTTTAATTTCAATCATCTATTTGATCATGGTTTAGAGCATTTAACTTTAAGATTATAATGCTAGTTTGAATAGTTTATTTAATTAGTTTCATTTAGACTTAATGGCTTTAGAATTTACTTAGTGTTTTGAAGTTTGTGTGATTAAATTAGATAGTTTAATCCATAGAGCTCGAATTCCATACTATAAAATGATGACCATGGTGGGACATGACTCTTAGATCTATTTTGGACTAAATGTCCTTTAGATCCATCTATGGATTTTGTAATTCTAAAATTTCATATGATATGTGTGTTTATTTCATCTATTTTCTATATAATCTCATTTTGGGATGGGATGATCATTTTTGTGATTCAGACAAAGTGCTATTTTATTTAGGTATGTTAAGAGAATTTCTAGATATTTTTTAGACCTTGCATAAGACCCTATTGAAATCTTACTTTTGATTTATGAGTGTGAGGATAATATTTTTTTATCAACATAATATTTAACTTGGTGTTGTTCATTTGAGGCATTTAATTTTATATTGGCATTAGGATTACACATTAAGATTTGAGATTTTCAGTTCCACTCACCTAACATCTTGGTGCATTATCCCTATGCTATCATTTTGGTGCATAATTTTTTATTATATGTAATAAAAGTGCATTTTATTTTATATCCATGACTATTTTAAATATGGTATTATCCTTTTTATATTTTCTCATAGCTCATTCAAAACAATGTTCCTTCATGTAATGACATAGTGATAAAAGGTTGAGTTGCATTATATTCACCTTATACTTTCAAGTTGTTTGAGATTGATTTCAAATCTCTAGGAGTTGTTATATTTGCCTTATGCTTTCAGGTTGTTTGAGATTAATTTCGAATCTCTACGAGCTATAATTCACATCAAAAAATTTAGACTAAATAGTTTTTCCCATAGTGATCAAAATGATTGAGTGATTTATATTTATATATTGTTTCATTGTTGTTGTAAAATTATATTGATCAGTGAACAAAATCATTAAAGGAGAAAAATAAAATTAGTGTCATCTTTTGGAATAGGGCATAATGGAGGATGTATAAGATACAGTTCAATGTAGGGTAGAGCATAACCCAAATTATACACATTCCTCTCTATCTCAAGGTGCCATGCCCTAACCTCTCACCATCCATCTTTTAATGCTTATCTATTTTGTGCATATCATGCAATCGCTATAGTCCACATAGTTGGGGAATTTAGCTTTCTACCTATGGAAATAGTCATCTTTACACCTTATAACCACTAAATTTTTTAAAAATCATATTATTTAAAACTACAAACTTTCTCAAATTTTACTTAGTGATAGGACATTCTAGGTGAGGGCATCATACTAGTTATATTCCATTACTTGAGATACTTTGTCAAATGATTCCATAACTACATGTTGGAAGAAGTTAGTGAGGGTATATTGATCCAAGCACTGATTCCTACCCTCAAAAGGTTCCAAAAAACATTTCACATTATCCCCATCTAACCATGTACTTGGCATATAGGACATTTTATAACTAATTTTGGAGTTGTGAGCCTATTGATATAATACATTTAGGTTTTAATTTTAATTTCTTTGAGTGGCATGAGAAAATTCCTATTTTTGAAATATGCCTATCATAAAATTTATACTACCTAGATTGTGTTGGTTTAATGATCTTATTAGGTGTCTCAAATGGTCATAGGGACAAACACGAAAAATCATGCCAATTAGAAAGAATTATAATGTGTTTTAAATATTTACCTATGTTTGTCACCATCAAAAGCAATTCAACTACTCAAATTTCATTTTTAATAGTGGGTTGATTAAATAAGTCATACAAAGAGGTCATTGTATTTATGGTCAAAGGATTTATTGACATCCAATAGACACCAAGTTATCATATCATTAATTTCTAATTAGACATTACCTTTTAGACATGATTGGATGATTTAGATATATTAATTTGTTGAAGTTATCTTGTACCTTCAGAATAATAATTAAATGGTGGAATTTTCAACACTCATAGATATTTAAAGAATCAAAATTTTCCAAATCACTAAATACTTTTCCTTTCCATTTATTTCATAGCATGATTGATCGAGAAATAAAATTTATCAAACATACTAATCATCTATTTTATAGATTGATCAATTTTGAAATTGGATTAAAATATAATTGTTTTTAATCATTTGACACAATTGACATGTGTTTGTAGGTAATACAAATATCAATGGTAAAATTATTAAAACTACTAATCCTTGTCTTATAGGTTACCTATTTTGAGTGCCAAATCAAAAACTACTAACTGTGTGTTTGTAGACCACCTATCAAAGGTTCCTTTTAGGCACTTTAAAAATCATTTTTGAATTATTTTAATCTACTTCATCTTGTATATATCATTTTCATCACCTTGTCTTTAAATTATTTGTCTTGTATATTCTTATCTTTTATCTTGTAAATAAATCACACTTAAATTTAATTAGTTAATTAATCTTTTATCTTCTTGTTTGTATCCTGAAGGATACGATGGTGTATGCTCTCCTCCTTGCATCCTAGTGGTAATTCTTAGAGGATCAAAAACCACCTATAAACCCCTTCCCTTTTTATTTTTATAAGGGGATAGTGACCATGGATTTCACCACCATGCACTAGTCTAAACTCCATGTTCTGATGGATTATAAATATTAGGAGAGATATCATTTAGTGCCAAAGCAGAATTCCCCATAAAGGGTTCTATGGAGTGAGGGGCATTTAAGCTCCAAGATAAAAAGTATTTAGATACAATCCTATATAGACTTGGGCTCCACTTTACCTTTATGAATATAGGATATGGACCAAGAGAACCTATGCAAATATATCATAAGATCCTTTCGTCATAACAATTCTAAGTATCCATCATGAGTAAATAGGGTTGAGAGGGTTTGGTCAATTTTGTAATGGATCACCAGCCTACAACCTCACCCATAAAGCCATTGTAATGTGTGAGCATTGGGTTACACACCCTTGAGTTTAATAATCATAGGTCATGGTTTGCTTGCTTGGGTATGTGTTGTACTAAATTAATGTTATTTGTGAGCTGAGTCAGCCTTCACCCAAACATATACATACCTATTTAGTTATTTTCATGTCATCTTTTATATCATTACCTCATCATTCTCTCATTTTTGCATCCTTATCCCATCATCCATTTATACATATCATCTTATACAACCTTGTTATCATACCATTGTACATATTATCATTTTGTATATCCTTTTACACATTTCATACTATTCCCCATCACCACCTTACCTTAATCCCCTTCTAGTTTCACCATTTCCACCCACCCTTGATCATCCCCCATCACCTACATATTTTAATCCCATCCTTATCATCATCCCATCTTGTACATTCTAGTCATCATCCTCTTGTAAATATTGTCTTTGTATATCCTTATCCCTATCTCATCTCATATTTATTCCATCCCTAATATAGTCACCCCCATATTATCCTAGCTTATCTTTATCTTATCATTGTCTTTGTATATCTTTATCCCATCTCCCACTTTGCCTTAGTCTCATCATAGTCTAGTTATATCCACTCATCATTGAATATATCCCAATCACATCTTGGACATCCTCGTCATTATCTCATTGTACATCATCCATTCTTTTTTACATATTGTTCTTTATACATCCTTTTAAAATCACATCATATTATAATCTCACCAATCATTAATCATACTCCATCATATATCCCAACACCATCTTGTATATCTTTGTCAATATCCCCCTTGTATATATTATCCTTTGCTATTGTCCTTTGTATATCATTTTACATATTTTAAATCTTCTCCTAGTCTAACCATATCCTACACATCTTTTCCTATCATCCAAATATTTATCTAAGTCCATAATCAATCATATATCTTGTCCTTGTCTCCATTACCCATCTAGTCTAACCTGTTTTTATCTAATCTTAGTTGGATTTATAGGTCACACCCATGTCCATACCATCCACATCCCATTCATCTTAACCTTGATCAATTCATTACCACCTATTTATATTTGTCTTTAACCCTTTATACTTATCACCTTCATCACATAATACTATCCCATCACATCTTGAGAAAATTGATCTAAGGCTTGAGATATTCCTTTTATCCTATCTATATCATCTTATTATCCTAGTCAAACTATCTCTCATCACTTGGTTAGGTATCATACCTAGTCAATATACTATTATAATCTTATCACTTTGTTGGTCTCAATCTAGCAAACCCATCATCATCAATCTAGTCTCTATCATATTTACCTATTCATAACTAGCACCCATCATATTATCATCTTGATAGTTTAAATCTAGGCATCCATCATAATCCTTAATCCTTTTTCTAGTTTGACTACTAAGCATTGTTGACAGGTTGTTATCACATATTATATTATCGATCTAAAGTTTGATCCTAGTCTTTAATCCATTAGTCTATCCCATCCTCATCATCACTTATAATACTATTTTCATAACTTGGATTTATACCCTTTGAGAAGATGGAAAATCTCTCCTCATCTAAGTGGAATAATGGAATCACCTATAGGCTTTTGGGTAGCTTCAGGAATGAGGTGAATCTTTAGATAGGGTTAGCTCCCTTGATGTACCACTTTAGATTGCAACTATTATAAACTTGGGGAGTGAAAAGGGAGAAGGATAAATAAAATAAAACTAATATAAGGGAGGTGATACACCAAATAACATGATGAAATCAAACCATATGCATGTTATACTTAAAATCAAAGGACAAATTGAAAATATGCTTCTCTAATCTTCATCTTCTCACATCAATGTTACATTATGAGGTTATGTATGAATGTAAAAAGATAGGAGGAATATATAAGAGGCATATGAGGGCAATAATTAATATAATAACTCACTTAAAACATTAAAATATCCTATAAAACTTCACATGCCCTGTAAGAAGAGGCTACAAATAGGTAAAAGAATGAAACAACATGTTAAGGAATCCATAGTTTTCACTAAGCAAGATTCATCATCCAATTGAAAAAACTAAGAAAATTCATATAGAATGTTACAATAAAAAAATTTAATTTATAAAAAGGTATAAATTTGAGGATGTATTTTCCATACTCAAGTGGAGCATCCATACAATGGCCAAAATGGCTAGTTCTTATAGAACTTGAAAGAGAGAGAATAAGAGAGAAGTCTAAGGGTCAAAAAGACACTTGTAAAGATGATATAATTAGTTAATTTTTTATTATAATATTATATTATATGAAAAATGAAAGGTATATAATCACAAGTGTCAATTCAAGGCATAAACTTCATGAAAAGTGGTAAGAAACTTCTCATTTTGGCTCAAAAAATTGCCTTCATGATTTGGACCTATTTGAACATCCCATAAATGATTAAGAAAATTTAAAATGATTATAATGGAAAGGGATGATCTCATAAATGACTCTTTATACATTTTTTTCATGTTTAGTTCTCTATAAACCTCTAAAAATGAGCCATCATCATCATCTGATTTCTAGAAAACTCATCTTTCGTACACCCTACACACTTGGCCTCAAATTTGGATTAATTTTTCCTTGAAAATACATGGGAGGGATTGATTGAAAATTTTAAAATATATTCATGTCAATTTAATCATTAGGGACACTTTAAAATCACATTCCCTTAGAGTTTTCACACTTCTCACTAGCTTGTCCAATAGGCCAATTTTGATTAGCTAAGTTGAAATACCTAGTTTAGACAATTAGGATATCTTTAAAGTAATAATAGTGATATGGGGAGTTATATTAAGTCTTAATATTTCCATACATGTAATTTTAATCTCTTGAAACCTCCTAAAACCTACAAAACACATAAAATAGTGAAAAAACCATGTTTTTACCCTCATCCATACAAGTCCATATGTCTCAAAAGCATGTGAGGGAGATTAAGAGAGTTTATACAAGTTAAAATAGGTTTCATGGCCATTTTTATTGATTATATTACATATCTAACTCTTTTTATCTAAACTAGTCTCTACAAGGGTTTTTTGGAAGGGTTTTAGACCTGTTTTTGGTCTTAAGCATTATTCATAAAGTTAGGACATATAAATTGAAAAAAAATCCCTTGAATATGTCCTTCAAGATCCATAATAATATCCCCAAATGCCTTTTTCATTTGTGCATAGCCTCCAAAAAGATATGAGTGTTGAAACTTCTCCTATCGAGTTCTTCTTTCCCACTTTAGACAAGTCTGAGTGGATTTTAAGTCAAAAATGGCCTTCATAATTATTCCATTACTTCCTAATGAATAAAAAACATACGATGTGGTCCCAAAAACATTTTTCCATAGGTTTTAACCTATATCTAGTGATAAAAGTATGACTGATTCCTCATTTAGACACTAGGTCTTAATGTGCCTAATATGCCTATCATCTAAATTTGGTGTTTATACCATCCCAATTGGTTCCAAACTTCAATGATATTTTCCTCATGTTGGCACAATTGTTATATAGCTTCCCAAACCTCTTTTAAAGTTTCATGCATGGGAAATTACCCTCTATCTGAGATAAAATAGAGGGCACTTCCCTTGTTTCTCTAGACAAAAAAATATTGGAGAGGTTTCCCTGGGTGGTAAGGATAATTTACACCAAAAATGAATCCTTAAATAGGTCATTTGACCCTCCCTAATCCTCAAGTTCTAAGGTAGTCTTCCTCATGACAAATTGTGTATGCAAGGTTCCTTAGGAGGACTATGTTTAGTTTGTTTAGCACTCCCATTTCACCTTATTTCCAATTTTCAAGAATTTTATAATATCAACATGATCATCATGGAGGTTTTCTAGGACCATTTACCATTTCAACCCTTCATAGACCTTGCATCCTCAATACTAGGTTTCATCATCATTGATTGTGCTCTACCTTTAAAACCCTACCTGTACATGTCTAATGTTTTCTTGGGATTTTAAAAACCTTGGATGGAATCCCCTAGATCCATAGGGTCATTTGGTATTGGTTTTGATCCATTTACTTCATGCTTAGGCCCTTTACACTCCCTATCAATAAACTAGTTTATTGTTTGCCCAATTACAATAGACAATATTTTGCTTAATAAGGGTCATTTGTAGGTTATTTTGTAGTGTTTTGACCTGGAAAATAATGATATGGGACCTTATTTATGTGTTCTTATTTATTCTCCCATTTTTATTGTATATCCACTTTTTATATCTATAATGTTAACCCTTAAGAACCTCATCCCTTTGCTCACTATTTGACTCAGTCAATTAAGTTTGGTTGTAGGTGAAAAATGCTTCAAATAAGATTAACCATAGTATGTTTAGAGGTCCCAACTAGATCCATCTATGCCATAATGAGTAGGATTGAACTAATAATTTCTTTGAAGGTCCTAAGACCTCACTCATAATCAACCTAGGGTCACTATCCTGACCAAGATACTTGCCCTATTATAGGTCTTGCCTATAGGTGTGTATGCCTCTATTTGGCTTATCCATGATGCTTAGAAATTATCCTTGGATTATATGTTTTGTGGATTAGACCTATTCCTTAGAACTTAAATTACGATGCTCTCAATTAGACCATCTTCAAATAGGTCTATAATGTAAAAGTATTCCTCTTGCATCCAAACATCTTCAAGCTTGTTATGTGGATCCTCAATTGCAACTTATAATGATGATTTAACAAGGCATGGATTATTTTCTCCCATAGTGCTTTCAAAAATATTGGGCTTCCTCTCATCTAAAATTTATTCTATCTCATCAAGGAGCTTTGTAAATTTTATCCAATCTTGATCATTGTCTTCCATGGAAGGTTCTTTTTTCACCTTGTCATGCACTTGACCCTCAACCTAGAAAAGTTCTTCAAAATATTGAAAGATTTTAATTTGTAGCTACCAATCATCCTTGTCAATAAGTTCTTGTATACTAGAATCACCAAATGACTTCATGATAGTAGGTTCTTGACCAGCAAAAAGAGCTTCCTCTTTATGTTTGGTTGAACAGTTAATATCAAGGTTAGATTCATCAACAAGCTTGTCATCAAGAGTGAATTTTTTTAGAGGAGATGATTCATACAACCCATAAATTGTATTATTCATGGATGCCATTCTCAAGAACTATTTCCTCTATCTTAGTCTCATAAAACTCTCTTAGGACTTCCATTTCTTGAGGGATGACTTGACTTTCATTCTTGATAGTACATTTCACTTCATGTTTGAGATGATCATCTATAAAATTTTGGTCTATTGTAGAGTCTTATTTAAGGGCTATAAGATCTTCCATCTCTTTCTCCTTCATTGTAATGCCAAGACTAGGCATCTTAAAATCATGAGACCTAGCCTAATGAGGCTGCCAAGGAGGTAAGTTTTCTCCAAGAAAGATTTATCTTCCTTTATCAACTAGTTTATCCTCCTTAGGTTCCTATACCATAGGTCCATCAAGGAAAAGAGTGATAGGGTGAGGACAAGATGATCTAGTTGGTGGAGGTGGCACATAAAACTCAAAGTTAGATTGAGGGTAAAGTGTAAGGGGCCCTTCATAGACACACATCCCTTCAAATATAGAGACATTAGTTAGTGGATTGTCCTTTTTTTCACAAAAGGGAATCCCTATGGTTATTTATTCCTCATGATCACTCATGAGATCCTCTTGATCAACCATGAATTGAAGTTTTTTTGATTTACTTGCTTCTCTCAAAGGAGGTTTCTCTATGAGAAGGAAAGTTTGATGGATAGGCTCATGGATTTGAGATGAAGGAGATGGAGTGTGAATTGTAGTGGAAGGTGAAGGATTTGGAGATGGATTATGGGATGAATAAGAAGGCTGATGAATGGGTTTGGAAAAGAGGAAATCACTATTGAGCTCATATGGAAGTGAATTCTTGGGCTGATTAGGAGTAGCATCTACATGAATAAGAGTTACATCTTATCAATTGTAATTTTGTTTAAAATCTATGAAAACATTTGGTTTCATATAAAAATAAAGATAGGAATGATCTTAAAGATGATAGATATGTGTATCTTGATAGGTTCCTTGATATCTATTCTCATAGGGTTGTCCAACAACATGGTGTCTATATGGAAAAGAAAATGAAGGACTATAGGATTGTCATAGCTCATAGGACTATTGAAGGATAAAATGTGGTTCATAGCAAGGCTGATTATAGGATTGATACACTTCATCACAAGGCTTATTATAGTCACACCAAGTTTCATTAATAACTTTTTCATATTGATAGGGAATGACACAAGCTTGGAAGGTTTCACCAACTTGTAGAGAATAAAACTCAAAACCAAAGTCAACCATTAAACTTCATAAAACCAAGAACACAAAGAAAACATGTTACCATAAATATTCAAAGGATAACATAGGTTTCTTTACCAGTTAATACAACCTCAAAGTCACCATTGATGCTTTGATAGATGCCTCCAAAGGCTGATTGTTGAGATACAACACTAAAAATCTCTCAACTTCTTGGATCAAGAGTCCTACCAAGCATGCCAAAAAATATTGTCAATTGGATTTGTACCCTTTGAGGAGATTTAAAGCTCTCCTCATCCAAGTGGCACAATCTAATCACCTCTAGGCTTGTGTACATCCTAAGGAATGAGGTGAATCTCTAGATAGGGCTAGCTCCCTTGATGTAACACTTTAAATTGCAATTACTACTAAACTTGGGGGGGTGAAAAGGGAGAGAGATAACTAAAATAAAACTAATCTAAGGGAGGTGATACATCAAATAACATTATGACATCCAACCATATGCATGTTACACTTTAAATCAAAGGACAAATTAAACATACACTTCTCCAATCTTCATCTTCTTACATCAATGTTACATTATGAGGTTATGGATGAATGTGAAAAGCTAAGAGGAGTAGATAAGAGGCCTATGAGGGTACTAATGAATAGACTAACTCACTTAAACCATGAACATATCTTGGAACACTTCAGTGTGGTGAAACCCTGCTCAAATGTATACCTTTTGATCAATAAGACTAGTGTTGTTTACCTCCTCTATGATTGTTCTTAGTGTGTTCAATTGGATGATGAATCTTTCTTAATGAAAACTATGGATTCCTTAGCATGTTGTTCCATTATTTCACCTATTTTTAGCCTCTTCTTGTAGGGCATGTGAAGTGTTCCAAGATATTTTCATGGTTTAAGTGAGTTATTATATTCATTAGTGCCCTCATAGGCGTCTTGTCTAGTCATCCTAGCTTTTCACATTCATCCATAACCTTAAAATGTAACATTGATGTAAGAAGATGAAGATTGTAGAAGTGTATGTTTAGTTTGTCCTTTGATTTTAACTGTAACATGCACATGGTTAGATGTCACCATGTTATTTGGTGTATCACCTCCCTTAGATTAGTTTTCTTTCAATTATCTCTCTCCCTTTTCACCCACCCCCCAAGTTAGTAGTAATTGCAATCCAAAGAGGTACATCAAGGTATCTATCCCTATCTAGATATTCATCTCATTTCTTAGGCTACCCACAAGCCTAGAGGTGATTCCATTGTGCCACTTAGATGAGGAGAGCTTTACATATCCTCAAAGGGTGATAATCCAAGTGCCAATAAATAGCTTAGTCTTACAGACCTATTTTTTTCAAAAGAAGCCATATCTAGTATTTAGTCAACCTTACATTGACCTCCCTTTATTAATCATCTTTCATCATCCATGGATTTAGACTCAGTTCTCATAGACCAATACATCATGGCTAATAAGGATGATTTCTTTTTATGAGCACTAGAACTGGGTGCTCACCTACCTTATAAACTTAACCCCATTCACCCCAAAATAACATCCTACATCTTATCTCATTCATAACCCCTGATCTCACCCAAATCAATACTAGAATTCCTTGATGTGATTACCCTAACCAATCAATACATTGCAAAAAGTAAAGATGAGTTCCTCCTGTGGCTATAAAATATGGGTGCTCACTTTCCTGATAATTGTGACCCCATGAGCCTCAAATCACCTCCCAAACAAGTCCACTATCAATCCTCATTCTATTCCCTTCCACCATCCATTATCCCTACCCAAATACTCTTATACCTAATTAATACTTGTCTGTATTCAAATCCTCCATCTAACAATCATAATCCATCACCACTCCCTTATCCTACTATCAAAAGAATACCTAACTTGTCAATCTCATCATCCACTAGTAAGATGATGTCACCATCACCTTCTTCAAATTCCAACACTTCCAAATATAACTCTCAAACCAAAAAACTCACCCATCCTTTATCATCCACCACCATGAGGCTAGACCCCACTCTCATTGACCAATACATAACTAAAAATAAGGATGAGATCCTCTTGTAGTTATTTATGATGGGTGTCCAACTTCTTGAATGTGTTGGCCCCATTTAACTCATTGCACTTCCAACACAAACTCCTTCATGTGAGTCTTGTTTACATCCCCCATCCATTAGTCCTAATCAGTCACCAACCCCTTCCTATATTAGTTAATGGAAACTAATTTTGGCCACCTGATCTACTACCAGTCCATTTACCCAGTTATGTTAAAAACCATCTAATCTAAAATCCAATGCTTCCACATATAAGATACTAATTGAAATAGGTCCTTATATTCCCCTTCCTATATCTTTGGAAGCCTTTTATGAACAACTTATCACCACTAACATGATGGTTTACCCACCAATATGACATCTTGATCCCACCAAGCCTAAGTCCTCCTGGTATAAAGCTAACCAATATTATGCATATCATCAAACTTGGGGTCATTATATTAAATGATGTCAAAAAATTTGAGACTATTTCCAAAACCTCATCAACAATGGTGACATAGTAATTGAGGATGAATCAGATGAGTCTATATCCCTAGGTGAAGAAGAAGAGAAATGCCAAGATTCTATTCCTAATCATGATCAAGCCCTTCTCCTTCCAATTTAAGGTCAATACATCTTATTTATAATCCATTATTCCCCCATATTTGACCACCCATCTATTCAAAAAAATTATATTCCCTATAAGCCTAATACTCCCATATCCCATTATTCCTTTCATGGACCTATCTTTACTCAATCCATTATCCTTCCATCATCTTCCTTTCACCCATCATACCAAAAACCCCACATTGAGAGGACAATCAAGAAAAATCACTCTTTTACTTGTATAATTTCATCATATACATCAAATTTAGTATCAAATTCAGAACAAGTTTTATCTACCTCAGGATCATGTGCAACACTAGTATCCAAATTAGATTCCTCATCAAAATTGTCATCCCTCATTGATGTTGATAATGCCTATCCTTTTGAGGGCACCTATAATATATATACCTCCATTACATGATCAATAATATATTTAATCCCAATTAGGATGATGAAGTCAACATTTATTTCTTGAGTGCTTTATCTCTTGAAGATTGCCAGAGTGAATCTGATCCTCATTTTGATGCACATAGTACAACTAGTCTTTATGATCCTTTGAAGATTCTTTAGGACATATTATTCGACATGAAGGATAGGGATTATAGTGAATTTTATGATGAATATGCTACCCATTATCCTCTTAATCCATCACCCAACATTACTCATCCACCTTGCCTCTATAATCCTTACATCCTACTACATGATGGGAATGAATTAGAATATGCACTATTGGATTCCACTCTATATTACATATCATGTACCACAAATAAAAATATCCAAGACCATCATTCAATAATCATAAGTCACTATAAAATCAACTTTGATCCTATTAGTCAAATCAAGTAAAGATAAATCCTCAACCTAATCCAAAAATGTCTTCCCCTAGTGAAGCCTAATATCAGGCACTAAGGGACCATCAAAGTCAAAATAATCATTATGTATCTGTTGGGGATCAACCAACAATGGATTACACTTGTGAAAGCAATAAATGCGGAAATAAATCAGATAGATAAGCAACTAGAATGATAAATAGCATAGAACAAGAGATACAAGAAAACACCCTAAAAACTTGTATTAAAACTCTTTACAAAAGGAATACAATTGAAGAAACTTCTTTCTTCCACACCTCTCTCAGATGCACACAAGATCTCTCACTAGATCTCTATTCCTCAAGATATCTCTCTCTCAAGTACAATCAATTCCAACAACCTGGATTAATGCAACTCAGTACTGTCCTTCAAACATTCACAATGTTCTACTCATACTCACACACTAAGCTAAGAAGATCTTTCCTACATATAGAATTAGGAAACTTGAGCATGCTCTTACAACAAATAGTTAAGCCTCTTGAACAAGGGCTCTAAAAATAACATTGCTAATAATAGAGACGCGAGCTTGAGACTACAACTCAAACTCATCATGCAAACACTCACTTCTATCCTCAGAAATCGCTTTCTGGACACACAGGTAACCGACGTCAGTTCCTGCCTGTTCACCTGTGACCATCACCAGCTGACCCACTGCCGACATCAGTGCCTCTGCAACTGAAACTGACCGACGTCGGTCGCTCCTGATAGACGCCGGTGTCTGTGTAGACTCGAACCTGTTTAAAGTCTGCTCCTTGGTGAAGATTTTAGCTCCACACACCCTAACAGTATCAAGTCTAAAATAAATTATCCTTGGTGAATCCCAATGTCAGGCACCATGGGGAAATCAAATTCAAATACAATTAGTAATTCATAAGAAAGTCAAAAATAATAATTGTAGGGTCGATCATCCTCTTAATGCTTGGGTCAAAGAATCAGAAAATCAAAAGGTCTTAGGTCCCTTACTCTCATAACACAAATATAAATAATCCCCTCAACCATATCCAATAGTGTATACAACTATAGAAACCATCTCCACTCACCATTCCATCATATCATTCATGATCACATCCCTCCTGCCCATCATATATCCCATCATTACAATCATGACATCCTCCCATCCATACCATATCTCCAATCCCAGGGTAGCATTATCCCTAATAAGAGTTAAAAAGACACCTAGACAAAATTTTTAGAGGATGATAAATCAATAATCAATAAAGGCCACTATGACATTATCCTAGCATCACATATCTCTAGACTAGGTTTTGGCTAAGAATGCAATCTGTATCCATAATCATGTATCTCACCCTTCTTTAACAAAATGAGATGCCCAATAAAGTCACAAAAATCACACAAGTTTTTAAAAAAATCATTCATCCAATGGTGAAAACAAATATTTTAGTGCCTTGGGCAAGTACCATGAAGAAAACTAGGTTTTGACATCATGGTAGAATAATATATTATCTATATTATACCTCAATATTTGGGGGCACAATCCACCTTCCTTGTCATATCCCTTATCCACCTTCTCTATATCACCCATCCATGTACCTAATCAATCCCATCCATCACACTCATAATCTGCCATCATATCCTACATCCTATTTGTATACATCCAATTCTTAACACTTTTTGTGTTGAAATTTTCAATCTTATTTGAATTGCATGGAAATGCACATTTTAGGTCAAAATTACTAAAACATGCTAAATGATTTGAACTTGTCATTTACAAGTGTTGATTTAGGATAAAGTATCCCTAAATGGGGTAATACATTTTATGTGATTTATAACTTTGATCAATTCATTTTGAGTCAAAATGATGATTTCATTTTTTTGTGCTCTGGATCACTCTTTTCTTCTAATTCATTAGTACACATCATGCACCTTTATTATTTTGTGTTGGTAACATCATAAATTAGAATATGATTCCAACACATTTAACATCACATATCAATTCTTCTTGAGTCAAATTATGACCCAGTAATATGACTTTTTGACTATTTTTATTAATTAAATGCCAATTTCCAAAGAATTACACACATATTAATTAATCTTATTTAAGGCTAATTAATTCAAAATCATTCAAAAATGTCAAAAATCCTAAAAGGGTTAATTAACACCAAATACTAAGAAAATCCTAATCAAATCCTAATTAAATTCATTCATGAGAAATTAAATCAATTATCAAAAAGGAAAATTCAAATATCAAGAGCATCTTAAAAGATAATTATTACCTTTTTTGAGTTGTCACTTTTGGAAATTATCAAAAGAATATCGTAGGACTATGAAAAACAAACTCAAACATGGTTAATAAACTCAACCAAGGTTATAATTTAACCCATTCTAGATTATTTTCAAAAATATATAAATATAATGCCTCACACTACCATTTTTAATCTTAGCTTGTGTAAACTTATAATGTTAAAATCTCTCCACAAGGCATTTGTGTTTTGATTATTGTGTTATTTGTATTTGGATTATATTCATAGATAGGAAAAATAGATAGTTTATATCAAGAGATTAGGATTTTTATAGAGTTATTGAGGAAATGTAGGATAAAATAAGCCATTTTTGATAAATACTAGAGCTCTAGATCAAGGGGAGAACATGTTTGGAGCTGACTTTGAGTAATGGAGTCATTTGGGAAGGTAATGGTTGATTGCTTACTTTTATTTGTATATTATTATCATTATCAACCCTAGCATGAATAGTTTGGATTTATTTATTTATTTCCTTTTTATTTATTGTACTAATTCTTGACTAATCATTTCTTGTAATCCATTTTACATTTTGGCATGCCCAATGGGACAACATTGTGCACCCCACATATTTTTTTTTAAAAAAATAGATGTTAAAATAGATATTATTTTTAATCTATTGATTATTATTTTTTGAATTTTTTGTAAGTTTTTCTTATTGATTTCATCCTAATTCTCTCAAAATTTCAATAAAATATAATTTGTAGTTTGGAAGTTATGACTCTTTTAGTGACTATCACTTTTTTTTTTTGGTAAAAACAACTACTATGGAGTTAATAACTTTTTTGTTACTCAATTTTTTGACTTGAAATTTTTCATATAAATGAGCCTTGAATTTATTAAAAAAATTTATAAATTTTATGACAATTATTTATATTGTAAAAGTTATAATGAAAATACTAACTATAGGTTTTTATATTTTATGTGTTCGGTTTTATTTGTTTTAACCTTCTAACTTGTTGTTTACATGTTTCATAGATTTGTTTTTTTAAGATTTTTGAGATTTTTATTGAGATTTTTTCTAACCATTTCCTAACATAATGTGTTTATATTTTTTGGTTTTATCTTCAGGTCAATAGGTCAAAAAGAATATTTTTCAAGTTTGCTTATTTCATTTGAAAAAGTGCTTCAAAGCTAAACTACATGCTGACCATTTTCTTGCATGTTCTACTTGTAAATTGATAAATTTTTGTTTAATTAAGTCTTTTTAATCTATTTTTATGTGCTTAAAAATAATTAGGAACATTTCCATTTAGTTTTTAACAAAAATTGCTTGTTTATATTGAATGTTTTTTAGTTGTTCTTTAAAAGTTTTTGCAACTTAAGGCCAAAGGGCCAAATAACACCACCAAACATTTCAATTTAATTATTTAAAACTGAAATTAATTCAAATTTTTTCAAGTTTTTTAACATTGGTTGTCTATATAATATTTGTTTGAGCAAACAAGGAGTTGTGTGTGTATGCTCTCCCATCTATCCCCTTTAGGGAACTTTTGAGATCAAAGGCACCAACTTCATTGCAAAGTGCCTTAGTCAAAAGGTGTATAAGAGATGTTGTGAAGGCTCTCCCTAAGACCTGCATGGTTTGAGTGATCTAGAAACAACCTTAAATATCTTTTAATTAGTTTTTATTTCATTGCATCTTGGCTTATGAGGGGGAATTCATTACCTTCCATAAGTTCTATAGGGAAACCTTGACCCAAGAATTCATCTCCCAACATTGTCTTGAAATCCTCTCCATATGGAGTATATAATTTGGATCACCCCACTAGGACAATGTTTTGAGTGGTTAAACCATCTCCTATCACTGGGGATAAGCTTAAGACATATGATCATGTTGGACATTGCACTATACTAAGAAAGCGATGGATGTAGTGGTTGTAAAAAAGGCAAGACCTTTTTAAAAAAAGACATATGATATAGACCCAATTGATGTGTTTCTTCTCTTTCATTTTGACATAAAAATATTGTGCATTTGATCCATCTATAAATGTTTGAAAACTTGCTAGTTTAGTTAACCCTACTTTACCACACCTTGTCAATTTAGGTCTTAAGATGATTAATTAGTTGATTTGTCTTTGTATTAGATTAATTGGTCTTGTTTTGGGTCAAAACTTGCTTATTAACTAAAATTTCATAACCAAACACATTGTGCACAAATTTATTGAACAAGGAGGCATTACGTTGTCCAAATGAAAATCATATTTTCTTTGTTCAAATTCTCATCATAAACATCATGTCATCATTGGTCTAATTGGTGCAGTTATGTTGTCTACTTGAGTCTAAATATTTTGCCAAATTTTCTTAAAATTATTAACTGATAATTCACATTCAAAATTGAACTTTTCTAAGTTCTAAGGGTTGATGTGTTAAATTAGGTTTTCCATTTGCACATTAAACTTGTTTCAACTTGGGTTCAAATTTCTATTTTTTGAATTGAGGGTCATTTATAGACTCATCATCACATTATCATCTTTGGTGTACTCAAGTAATCTTGTGCATCACTTTCACTTTAATTCCTATAACACATTTTATACTATCCCCCCTTCCTATCACCATCTAATGGTGTTGTGCTACCTGTTTGGTTTTAGTTTTATAATTAGGAATTCTTGAATGATTTCACATCATGAGTTTATTAGTTTGAATTATCTTATTAATAATCCAAAGATATTTAATATATTTTTCCAGTGTCAACTCATCAAGTTTGAACTATCTTTTACGATATTGATGTATCTCAAAAGTCTACATTTTAGTATACTAGTGACACTCTAAGATTTTTGAGTTATCATACCCTCTTCCAATCTATATGATTTCAACCCTACCCAAAGTTGAGTAATTTTGTGAACACATCCTTCTAATTATGTGTGGGTCTAAGACAACCTCATTTTATATTATCTTTGGTACCATAGTCACTTGTTTAGAAGAAAGATCACAAATCCATACCTTGTTTAAAATGTTTACAAAACATAGTCCAAATCTTGGCAAACATAGAGAATAAACTTTTTTGGACATGACGATAAGGTACACTCATAATTGGGTCTCTTGTGACCTTAGTTTTAAAGCAGATCACTTTTATGGAGGACATGAATGTTCCATCTTGTTTGAGGATGTCACCCTCTTTGAGCCTTATTTTTGAATATCAATCTGATCCATGCCAATTTTTATGCATCATCCTTGCTTGATCCTTCAATTTGTGCATTGCACTCAAAGGTAATAATTTTAGGATATCCTAATATAATTTATGCTTTGTACTTGAAGGATACCATCTTAGGTTATCCCCCTTTGCCTTGTATGAGTGATCATGCTCCATAACATGCAAAAGTTATCATTTTAGGCTATTTTCCTTTAGCTTGTGCAAGCAAGCAAGATCCACAACATGTGAAGGTTACCATTTTAGGACATCCTCCTTTGTTTTGTTTGAACAACAAAACTATAAATCATCTAATAATTACCATTCCAGGCCCATCACCTATATTTATTAAGCTTATTATTAAAGATCACCCATTTGATGAACTCGATTGTGTTGATCCCTTCTTCAATAGTCTAATTTTTAGAGATCTCATTATTGAACCACAAACCATTGTTCTCTCTAAACCAAAGGTTCCCCACTTTATAAATTCCATGTCAATATTCAAGCCAAAACATGAACCATTACCTCTTTAATATCCATATTATGAGGACCATAATGTGTTCAAAATTGATATTTTGCAAACAAATATGAACCAAAACCCCAATGTTAGTATTGAAACACTAATTTGTGACAAGTAAAATTGTGATGAATCAACTATTCATACATTACCTATTTTTAAAGAGCCTCATCTCCTTGACAAGCCAATCTCTATAGAGTTGTCTCTTGATCTTTCCCCACTCATTGAGTAGTCTTTTTTTGATAAATAAGATTCTATCGAGTCATCCCTTGAGTAGTACCCTCTCTTTGAGGGGATTCACTTAGATGATCTAGTCTATGTTGAACCCTTCCTAGATGAATAACTTTTTATAGAGCCCATTATACCATCATAGACCATACCAAGCATTTAACAAAACATTAAAGAAACAACCACATCAGATGAAGAAATAACACTAAAGTCAGGTTCTATTTTTGAACTAACATTGGATTTAACATCAAAATCAAAATCAACATCAATTGTGACATTGGATTCATAGCCCCTTGTATTAGAATCAGATTACAAACATAATATAGTATTAGTTGTTACAACATCGGTTAAAATTTCCTTGTGGATCAATTTGAATATATTTATGATCCTTCTATAGTTTTTGAGGATGATTGCTTTCACGTCAACATGGGTTATCCTAGTATATTCTATGAGTATTTTCCCATTAATCATCATTCCATTATTCCCACCCAACATAGCCATTATATTAACATTCCACCTACCACAAACATCAATTGGGACTGACAAAATCACACTTTATTAAAATACATCCATGGTGACATACCATTTGTAGAATATCAGGAGGGTCAAGACCAAATTCATGTAGAAGGAGAACACTCTTCTAGTGAAACCTTTTCAAACTTGCTAGGGGATGATAAAATATCAAACTTAGCATCTTTTAGTGAAACCTTTTCAAAAGTGCTAGAAGATAATCAAAGTCAAATGTTAATATCTCTTCATGAAACATTATTAGAGGTACTAAGTTATAATTAGAACAAATTCATTGGTGAAAACCTCATCAAGGTGCCAATAGCTGAGCACATTAGTTCTTCACTACATACTGAAGATGTTATCAAAGAACAAATCAATATAGCTTCTAATATATAGCATAATCAAATGGTAGCTACTCTTTAGATCAAATAATAGAAAAATATGGTGGTCTTATCAAGAGCATATTTAGAGGTCTTTGGCCTTGTTTTAACCAAAATTATGTCAAATCCAACATCAACAACATTATTTGTTACTGAAGGTCCTAATTTTATTTATTTCCCATTCATTATACATTTCATTCTCATCCACCTATTCATTACCCACTTATATTATTTATCATCAACAATTTCCTTTATATAGGGTGTGAAGCTATCTTGTCTCAACATTTGGAGGAAGCATAATCAACTACTAGGGAGATCATGAACACATTATTAAGATTCAGATCAATAATAAATTCTTGATAGAGAACATTTTTCAAAAGGGTGTTGGATAACAACTTTTTAATTGATCATTTTTATTGTCTCACATATTGACTAGGACGTGGATCTCCCTATCAATAAGAGTAACATAACCATTTTTCACTTTTCCAATTACCATTTTCCATTACCGTGACTTATCTCTTGGGGAAAACCCTATAGACCCTTTTTAAGCATATTATACCAATGTGTTTTATGAATCATGTTTTTTGAACTACATTTAATTGAGGTCCTTTGGGACTATGTAGGTAATGTTTAATTTATATTGAGGTCAGCTCAGTCACCCCTTTTTTCATTTTCTTTCCATTTTCAAGTATTTTGTCCCATTCTTTCACCATTTTGTGAGAAACCTAAGCCACACTCTCACCGTTTTATGAGCATAGCTAAGCCAATCATCACTTATGGGAAACTTTGTTACCATTATAAGCACTTGTCTTCTAATCATTTTCTTTATACCATTTATTTACTATAAACCAAGGCTTTCTTTTTATCATCGTACTTATACCATTTTTATCTTAGCTCCTTTGGTTCTTCCCATACTTTTTGTGAGGGGATTATGATCTAGTTCCAATAGTTTTGAAATGCAATTTTGAATGATAGTCTATAAGAGTAGTGTGACATTTGATCTAGCAAGTTATCTTTCATCTATCATCTTAATTGGTATCATTGATTATAACCACCTATGGGAAAATCAATATTGTATTTAAAACCCTTGATTATAACTACCTTTGGGCAAATCAGAATTATGATATTGTTTCATAATTATAACTACCTATGGGCAAATTAGGTACAAACATCTTTTTATCATGCATTTTATCATCACTTGGTCATTACTATTATCATTTGTCTTATCATTCGCCTTTGTGAACTTGTGACCCAGTCAATTTTTCATCATCTTTTGTGTGGGAAACATTACTGTTACTTGAGATCCTAATGGGATTATGTAGGTTTTGTTCAATTCATATTAAGGTCAACTCAATCCCCCTTTCATTACACTCTCACTATCTTACAAATATTTTAAGGTGGCACACTCTCATCATTTCATGAGTTGGACCATTATGTGTCTCTTAATCCTTAATCAAGTTGAGACACTTATAAAATTATAAAAGCATTCATAAAACATTTGAAAACTCCAAAAACATTTTGTATTATGTATGTCTATTTTATTGTTTTTTGTTTTTTCTATTATTTTGAGTTCCTATTTGGTCTTGCTTGGTTTGTTTTCTAAGAACATCATAATGCTCTACATGGATCTTGCTTATTCATATCTTGATCTCATGTTATTGAGTTTTTCTTGTTTTTTTTATAAATTTTTTTGTTCCTACTTGAATCATGATTATTCATATCTTGATTTTAAGTTAGGTCCATTTATGTTTATCTTTTTATTTGTCTTTAATTTTTTTTTTAAATGTAAATAGTTGTAACTCTAGTCTTGGTCATTATTTTACCATTATCCTTAGTTATAAGTGTTAACATTCAAACTGGCTCTACACATTTTAAATGCCATGTCATTATGAGTTATTCATACTTATGATGACTAATTTCATTTACTATAGCAATCAATTTTTGCTTTAGTATCAAAGTCTTAATGTCAACAAAGCTCTGATGAACAGTTCTCAATATCACTATGCATAATCTAGGCTCATGATATAAAAATAGGGATCTAGGTACCATGCATTTTAGAACTTTGACTCTATGCTTAGATGTGCATCTCTTCACATACATCATGAGTCTAATCAAATCTTTGGTCATTTTTCATCATCCTTCATTTCATTCTCTTCTATTTTTGGATGAACTACATTGGCCTAAAGTTCATGTTAGAACATGCATCCATGAAACTATGTAGGTAACATATACCTATTTTATACATCTAGAGTTAGCTCAACCACTTCCTTTCTTATTTTCATCTCTTTCATAATTGTGCATTCTCATATGCTTATTTTTTTGTGTCTTTCTAAGCCATTTACACCATCATATCCATGTTTACACCTGATCACTTTAATCTATGCCATAGGTTATATCCTTGTGTTATTTTTATTGATAATTGCCCATGCTAGGGCACCACATTTGAGTCAACCATTAGAGTCAAATTAGACTTATATGGATAAACCATTATTTATTCTTTATTAATAATCAAAATTAGCCCTTTTGGGGTAAAATTATTTCATCATGATCAAATATGCTCAACTAGGGCACTTCTTATTATCATATTTATAGATACAATAATTACCATTTTCCTCTAATTCCAATCTTTCCATACTAATTGCCTTGATGGTAATGTTTTAGTGTGCAACTTGTCTCGAGATTGATCAATGTCATAAGCACACAGCTTGCACTCTCAAATTGGACGTGTTTCAAGTGTGTCCCTTACATGTTTGGATTGAATCCTTCCCATTCCCCCCCATCTTTGGGGCCCATTATAGCTCTCATTATATTTTTATCATTGATGGTAACCATGTGTGCAAGCATTAGCTCATATGGATGTAATCTATTCCATGGGTTAATCTCTCATTTTCCCTCTCTTTTTGAGAGTACATCCTTCTCTTTCATCTTAGTATGTTCTCTCAAGGGGGCATCATGGGTCATTTCCATTTTATTATTGATAAATATTTTATTTGAAAATACATTGCTTCAGCTAAATGTCTCACTATGCCTTCTCAAACAAGGGTAAAATGTAGACATCTAATTCCTAACACTTTTTGTGTTGAAATTGTCAATCTTACTCGAATTGCTTTCAAAAGCACATTTTAGGTCAAAATCACTAAAATGTGCTAAATGGTTCAAAATTTTCATTTAAAAGTGTTGATTTAGGATAATTTATTCCTAAATATGGCAATGCATTTTATGTGATTCCTAACTTTGATCAATTCATTTCAAGTTAAAATGATGATTTTGCATTTTTGTGCTCTAGATCACTCTTTTCTTCTAATTAATTAGTACACATCAGAAAATTTATTATTTTGTGTTGGAGACATCCTAAATGAGAATACAATTCCAATACATCTAATATCACCTTTCAATTCTTCCAGAGTCAAATTATGACCTAATAATATGACTTTCTAACCATTTTGATTAATTAAGGGCCAATTTTCAAAGAATTGAATAAATATTTATTAATCTTGTTTAAGGCTAATTAATTAAAAATCATTAAATTTTTTCAAAAATCCTAAAAAGGGTTAATTAGTACCAAATCATAATCAAATCCTAATTGAATTCATCTATGAGCAACTAATTCAATAATCAAAAAGGAAAAATTCAAATATCAAGAGCAGCTTAAAAGCTAATCATTACCTTTTGTGAGTTATCACTTTTGTAAAATATAAAAAATAATATCCTAGGAATATTCCAAAAAAACTCAACCAAGGTTAATAAACTCAACCAAGGTGCTAATTTAACCCATTCCAAGTGATTCATAAAAATCTATAAATAGAAGGCCTCACACTACCATTTTTAAGCTTAAATTGTGTAAACTTATAATGCTAAAATATCTCCACAAGTCATTTGTGTTTTGATTATTATGTTATTTTTATTTAGATTAGATTTATTGATAGGCAAAATAGATAGTTTATATCATGAGTCCAAGTTTTCATAGAGTTCTTGAGGCAATGGAGGAACAAAGACATCATTGTTGACAAAGACTAGAGCTCTAGATCAAGGGGAGAACACGCTTGGAACCACCTTTGAGTAATGGAGTCATTTGGGAAGGAAATGGTTGATTTATTTCTTTAATTTTTATATTGATATCATCAGAAACCCCCACATGAATAGTTTGGATTTATTTGTTTATTTCTTTATGTAGTTCTCTTTGATTTCTTGGACTAATGCTTGACTAATAATTATTTGTAATCCATTCTACACTATTATTATCCATCCTTTCTTCCAGTCTTGACCTTTTGTAAATGATTAAAAGGTGTCTTTAGAAATGTTCTTGAATCATTTTTGCATATCCTCTAATGGGCACTCAGGAAACTAAGCATCTAGTTCCTTCATGATGTGGTCATTGGTGTTCCCTAGTCCATTCTTTCTTAATCTCCATCCCCTTTTACATCACCCTAATTCTTTTTTTCATCCCATCCATCATTCCATCCATCCTCATCTTGGTTTCTAGGATTGGTAATCCCTTTGATAGTGACCCCATTTGTGTATTGTACATACATATATCCTAAAAAAACTTAAAAATTTGAAAAATGTCAAAACCTCTAAAAATAATAAAACTTGAAAAATAAAAACATAGTCCATTGTATCTTATCTTATGCCTAATCCCATAGTCATATCCATCTCAATCTATCTCATATTTTCCCTATTTGAATACCACATTCCATCATGGAACCAAATAAAAGTGGTCACCCATCTCCCCATGTCTTCCTCATCCTTTTGACTATGATATTAACATGCATCACCTTGTCAAAGATTTTAATCTAGTACCCATCACTTTCTTTATCAATGCCTTTTCATACCTATCACCCATCTAATTACTCTTTTACAAGTATGGAAGGTAATTAATCCCATCATCTCCTAGTCTCTTTTCTATATTAAACTCTTTCAGGGCCTTATTTATTGGTAATCATTGGTTATCACTTTTCTAAACCACCTTCCTTGGCCACTTTTTGATTTTATTTTAAGACTGACTCAGTATATAAAGAACTTATCACATCACCCATCCTTCCATCCTAAACTAGGAGAAACACATCATCCTAATCCTAATCATATTCATCCTAACTAACTCCAAGTCCCCAATCCTCATCATAACTAACTTAGTCCAATCACTCATCCCATCATTAGACAATACATTATGACAATGCATGTAGATACTTGTGTGTGTTGCTTATCTATTGTTTGAATTATGTGTGCTACTTGTATGCTCTTGGTTGCATCAAGTATATATATTATTTATCTTATGTTTTATTTTCATCATGTCTTTTTATTTATTGGGAAATGAACATGGATGTTATAAGGACACCAAAAGTGCCTTCAAAGATGCATAGTTCATTACATGCCCATGCACTTTGGCACAATGTCCTCTTGGTCATGTCTATATCATGGAGCATACTACAAAGTGCCATATTTAATTGATTACTTATACTATGATGAGATTTATGACATTTGTGATGGCTTGATCATCTACATTTTCATCACTTATCAAATTATCTAATCATCCTTATTCCCATCACTAATCTGATCCCCACACACCATTCAACTAGCATCCAATATTTTATCCTCATCCCATCCTTTGAATCAATATCATTTAATCACTAATATCATCTTATAATCACTAACATTCTTCATCATCATCATCATCATCATCATCATCATCTACATCCATCAATTAGCATTTATCCTTGAGCCAGAACTACATTAGCCTATGGTCTTTTTAGACTATGTAGGTATCACTTAGCCATGTTTCAATGCCCAAGGATAGCTTGAACACTATATCTATCATCAATCCTCATCCCCTAGTATTTTGGTTAATCAATCACATCATTTATTCTCTCTTATCCTCTTCATCATATTGATCAACTTTAGCTTTAAGTTACACCCATAATTAATCTTATCAAATCAGTCTTATTTGAACCTATAGCTCTCCCTTTCATGCATATTTTCTTTATATACATCTAAATATTATAACATTTTAATCTTATCATGATAATGTTATGGTTGATTCCCCCTTGGATGCATCGACAATCATGACACCCATCATTTCTACTCCTTATGCATGTGTCTTTGTTAGGGGCATAATCAATTTATAGGTCATTTCTCAAGTTAAACTCATCTTTTTCATCATCTATCTCACATCTCACATCCCTCCCCTTGTTCATCCAACACATCATTTCTTCTTTCGAATGGCCATCTATTTCATCCTTCAATGCATGTCTCATTGAGGGAGCATCATATCCACTAACATCATATCTACTAACATTCATCCATGATATGGTTTTTTTATGAAAGACCTTTAATCATTCCATTTCACTTCACTCACAATGCCCTTTCAAAGAGGGGGAAAATATATGCATCTAAATTCACTCACCTACATTATTATCACTAATATTCTTTTTAGTTGACACTAATTCTACTTAATCTAATTTATCTTACTAATTTATCCATTTTTTAGTCATTTATCTAATGTGCCCTTTTTTGTATTTCATCATATATAAACCTTGTTCTATCCCACTTCATCATTAATTCACCTACTCATCTATTTATCTTAATATAACCCCACTTACCTATTATTTAGGAATTTTAAATTCCCATGACCCAACTATCCACATACTAAGCCTATTCTTAGGCTCTCCTACACCGCTAGTCCCTAATCACTCACCTAAATCCCTATCTAATCCCCCATCTAATCATCATTAATCCATAAGAATGATTCTATAACATTTCAAATTTAGAGTCTTCTCTATTCTCACCCTCCTCTCTAAAATCCTCCAAATCTACAAGTTTCCAAGAAAATTTAAACTCCTTAGATAATCTACAACCCTTGATCTCCTCCAACCAAGTTCAAATCTCCACCATTTATCTCTCCTTCCATTTTATATTTAAACCAACCAATTCCTCCATTAGATCCAACTTATGAATACATAAAACCTCCATGTCTATATGAACTTAGGAATCCATAGCCAATTTATGCCAAATCTATAGTCAACCATCCACCATCAATAATCCTTGATCAAACAACATCATAGTGTCAAAATATAAGTCCAAGGTATATCAAACCAATCTCAATCTCTTTTTATTTTCAATCCATTTGATCATGGTGTAGAACACTTAACTTTGGGATTATAATATTATTTTGAATGATTTATTCATATAGTTGTATTAAATTATAATGGATATATAATATAATTAGGTAGTTGGTTATTTGGATTGACTAAATTGAATTATTTAATGCATATATCTCAAAAAAATCATCAACAAAATGGAGACCGTAATTATCTTTACTCCCTGTGTATGTGTCCTTACTAGGGGCGTCATCAATTTATAGCTCATTGTTCAATTTGAATCCTTCATCTTCTTCACCACTATCTCACATATATCATCCCATCCCCTCATATATCCATCACATCCCACCCATTATTTATTCTTTTTAGGATCTATCCATCTCATTCTTCCTCGCATGTCCCCTCGAGGGGGCATCATATCCACTAACATCATTTACTAACATTCATCCATGACATAGTTTTTTTAAAGACCGTTACTCTTTCCACTTCGCTCCATTCATAATTCCATTTCAAAGAGGGGTAAAATATATGCATCTAGATTCACTTTCTTATATTATTATCACTAATATTCTTATTAGTTGACAGTAATTCTGCTTAACCTAATTTATTTCATTGATTTATTTGCTTCCTAGTCATTGGTCTAATGTCCCCTTATTCATATTTCATCATTATATTAACTGTATTCATCCCCAAAAAATAATTAATTTATCCTAAATCCTTATTATCCCATTCTAACACCACTTATCTATTATTTAGGAATTTTAAATTACCATGGCCCACCTACCCACCTACTAGCCTATGCATAGGCTCTCCTACACCCCTAGTCCCTAATCCTCACCTAATACCTATCTAATCCCCCATATAATCAACATTAACCCTTAAAAAGGATTATAGTACTATATCAATCTAGAACCTTCTCTATTTTTCACCCATCTTCTCTAGAAGCCTCTAAATCTAGAGGCTTCCAAGGAATTTTAAATTCCTTAAATGAACCTCATCCCTTGATCTCCTCTAACCAATTTCAAATATCCAACATTGATCCTTCCCTCCTTTGTCTATTTAAATAAGGCCACTCCTCCATTGGAAATCATTATCAATCAAGTGAGGAATCCATGCCAATCCAACCCATCATCAACAATCTGTAATCAAGCCATCATACTATCCAAAATATGAGTCAAGGTAATCCAACCAATCTCTATCCAATCTTATTATTTTCTTTCATTCATTTGATCATGGTTTAGAGAATTTAAATTTAATATTATAGTTATGGTTTGAATAATTTGTCAATTATTTGCATTTTGACTTAATGGCTCTAGACTTTAATTAATGGTTTGAAGTTTGAGTGATTAAATTAAATACTTTAATCCTAGAGCTTGAATTTCTTACTAAACTAAGGTAACTCATTTTATACTAGAAAATTTGAAAAATGATGCACCTACTCTTGTAAAGAGGTTCCTAAAGGAAGTATATCAATTACATGCATTTCCAGATAAGATCATTTTGGATCATGATTTGAAGATGACTTATAAGTTTTGGTTAACTCTAAATTCAACTTTGGGTATGCAATTCAACTTCAACACTACATACCACCCAAAGATTGATGGTCAGATTGACTGAGTTAATTAGGTGCTAGAGGATATTATTAGTATGTTTTGCATGGATAAGCAATAAAAATGAAAAGATTATCTTCTATTGGTTGATTTTGCTTACAATAAATCATAGCAATCAACTTTGAAGATGGCACAATTTGAAGCTTTGTATGGAAAAAGGTATAAGAAACCAATTAGTTGGGACATGTTTGAATATAGGGTAGTATTTGGACCTAAATTACTATCAGAAAAGGAAGATCAAGTCAAATCAATTAGGTAGAGATTGATCGAGGCCAATGATAGGCAAAAGAGTTACACTGATCTGAAGAGAATAGATATGCAGTTTTTAATAGGTGATAAAGTGTTCTTATGGTTTAAGCTATAAAAGAGATTGATTAAATTTGAGAAGTCAGTGAAAATTTTATCAAGATATGTGGGACCCTTCAAGGTTGTAGAATTGGTTAATCTTGTAGCATATAGGATTGCATTGCCACTATCCTTTAGATCTATTGCATAATGTCTTTCATATTTTTTATCTTAAAAATTATGTAGCGGATCCTTCACATGTGTTGGATTGGAATGCTTTATAGGTTTTAGATCTTGGGGTGGTCATGGTAGAACCAATTTGAGTAAGTGGCATTCACAAAATTCATTTGCATATGTAATGTCCCTTACTTAGGGGCTCCTTTTCTCCTGCAAAAGCTATGATACCACTGTAATGTCCCTTACTTAGGGGCTCCTTTTCTCCTACAAAATCTCTGATACCACTGTAATGTCCCCAACCAATAGGGATATGAGAAAGGCAAAAGCTCTGATACCACTGTGATGTCCCCTTCTGATACCAGAACAAAAGCTCTGAATTGCTTTTCTGATTATTCTAAAATTTGGTATGAAATAAGAACAAATTGTGATTTTTGCAAATATCTTCAAATAAATAAATCAACCACAATATAATCTCTCAATAGAAAATCAAAGATCTTATCACTTGTTCTTCTAAATGATTACACAATTGAGTCTCTGTCATACAAATAAAATAATATGAAATATTCTGTCTTAAAACCCTGGGCTTTTGCAAATCTAGAAATTAAGCTTGAATTTGGACATCTCAGCCTGCTGTGTGGAACACACAGTCACCGACGTCAGTCGATATACTATCGACGTCGGTCTCTGTCGGTCTTTCTCTACTGACATCAGTCTTCAGTCGGCCGATGTCAGTCACTAGGGATCTCTGTCTGCTGAGGTTGGTATTTGTGTGGATCTGTACAGACCTGTACGAACTTTGTACGGCTGCCAATAAAGCACAACCTGTATGTTTCCAACCCCTGATCTGAAGATATATGGATCTAATATAGAAGATCTCTATCTGTATAATTTATTAAATCAAAAACCTAATAAAATAAATACCTAGAAAGCTCTGTGACAACTTTTGTATGAAGTTACCTCTCAAATCTATAAACCTCTGTGATAACTTCTATATGAAGATATCTCTTAATTTGGCAATAGATCAGCTGATATTTCATAGCCTCTGAATCACACACACTGAAGAGTGGACATTCTCCAATGCAGATGGAACCCTGGAACCCTTGGCTCAGTCTTCATAGAAGAATTATTTAATATCAAAAATCATTAATCAATCATAATTCAATAATGGCCTCCATGAGAAACCCTTATACCCTCAAAAAGATATGCTTACCCTAATTAGGGTTTCTTAAATTAGAATTAGGGTTTCTAATTAAAATTAGACCAAATAATTAATATTTTATTAAATCAATCAAATACTAATATCTCCCTCAATACATGTCAGATCCTCAAACCGTTCAAAGCTGGTGAACCAAGGAGTGATTCTGCACATGACCATACCAAAATAAGGGTGCTCCACTACATGTCAAATATCCCTAAATAATAGGAGCTCAGACAAACATGTCTAAAAGAGCTTGAATGAAAGCCAACTATAGGGATTCTGCTAAACAAAGCCAAGCCAAGCTCCATCATGACCCTCTATCCATCCTATCAGCCTATGAAGGTCGTATAATAAGCAAATCATCAAGTCTGTCAATGTCCACTAAAAAAGGGGACATGACAATCCGCCCCTCCTAAAATTGCTTGTCCCCAAGTAATCTCGAAACAACCAACCAAGTAATCCACCTCGATCCCAAGGGAAAGATTGTGTAACGTCCCTCATGTCACCACTCAACCCCTGTGAAAAAATCATCAGCATCAAAAGTACAAAAATCAACAACTGTGAAACTGCACTCAACACCCAAACAACTGACATCATTGACAAAATTATTTGAAGACCAATTGTAGATGCCAATAGAAGAAACCACTCTATGGAACTCAAGCCATCTAAAACATCAACTCTATCAAAACTCAAGTCCCTATTTAACTGACACTCACACCCAACTGCACTGTGGATATGACAACCATAGGTACCTGAGTCATTGACACCAAATCTAATCTCTGATAAACTATCCTGGGTGTGTTGATACTGCAAGTTGTGTAATTTGCAACTACCAATTCCCTCAACAAAAGATGGTGCTAATCCATCCCATAATTGATCCCTCTGTAAAGGTGGCATGATCAACTGTACCACATTGTCATCGGTGTGAGAAGAATCAACCTAGAGACTCGACTCCATTGGTATCTCAAACTCATCAGGACCAGGTACTCCCAAATCTTGAACATGTGTGTCAACCTCAACAACATGTTCCTCAAGAACAACTATAGGAATGTACTCACCACCAACCACCTCAATATACAAATGAACTAGGTTTGGGGCTGGTGAAGACCGCAAATGCTCTAACTCTATGGTCATCTCAGCCAAATGAAATTGTGACTCCTCATAAGCCAACTGCATACTCTCAAGAATCTCAGAAGTCACCTCAAGTTGCTGAGTAAGCTCACTCACCTTATCTTCCTTGAACAATAATGCATCATACGCTGTGCTGCCCCACTCCATAAGATAATCTCTATCGGCTACCAACTGCATATAATCCTATCTCAAAATTTGGATAGCCTCCCATAAAGAGTAGATCTCTATCAAGGACAAATAATTGCCTCCCTGATCAATGCTAGTAGGAGAACCCCATCCATAAATTACTAACAACTGATGAGCAGCATCAAAATGCTTGCAAGCGGTAGCAATGTCTTGCTCACTAACTCTCAACTGACTAGACACATGGTGGCACTGGCTAGATTGTCTCCTATAATCCTCCTCTGATTCATGGTCCAAAAGAATAGACTCAGAATCACTGACCACTGTAATACTACCATCCATACTCTGTGAATCAACTCCATAGCTCATATCAACATCCAGAGTATCAAAAGTTGTAGCATCACTGACTAACTCTTTCATACTGAAAGAAATTGTAGGTGAAACTAAGTCCTCAAAACGGTCCACTGCATTCTCCTGGGTGTCATCTATAATAATCAGATCCTGGGACTCTTCTACAATCTCTGTCATAACTAAGAGATCATCAACACTCAGTATACTAACCTCTGAGTAGACCTCTACACTCTGAGTGCCAGCATCGGACTCATCCTCATATAACTCTGAAGAAGATGCTGCTGAAACTACCTCATCATCACAATCTCTAGCTCCCTCATCCTCTGCAACTAACTGAGAGTCCAAATCCTCATGACTAAGCTCATCCACATGTCTCTCAGAATCCTGGTGAGCCACCTTCATTGCCTCTACCTTAGGCTCTAAAGCCTCTACCTCTGACTCCTCAGAACTATCATGTTGTTCAAAATCTTTTGATTTTGAATCCTCATAATACTCCCATATTACACGATATGCCTTGCCCTTAGGCCTCAAATGACAATTTTGATTGGCATCATATGGATCTTTGCAGTATAAGCAAAGCTTTATCTTATTAACAGTAGCACACCTTTTATCTCCATCTCATAAGAATCATGGGACATGTTGCTATCTTGTCTAACTGATATGTAGTGCTCTCTCCTTAGCTTAACAAAGCGATCAAAAGACAACCTCTCCCAAACTTGAGGAGTTAATAAGTCCCACTCCTCATTCGCTGCCATATACCATGTGGATTTGTCTTCAAATGTAGGGTATGAAAGAAATTCATTTAACCTCTTCAAACTTTGTTCCAGCTTCTCCATATCCTTGTCCCACTATTTCTGAGTATATGAAGTCATCATGATTTACTAACTGATTCAATGTCCAATCTACCCAAACTACCCAATAGGATGGCAAGACATTAGCTTTGATACCACTGTAATGTCCCTTACTTAGGGGCTCCTTTTCTCCTACAAAAGCTCTGATACTACTGTAATGTCCCTTACTTAGGGGCTCCTTTTCTCCTGCAAAAGCTCTGATACCACTGTAATGTCCCCAACCAATAGGGATATGAGAAAGGCAAAAGCTCTGATACCACTGTGATGTCCCCTTCTGATACCAAAACAAAAGCTCTGAATTGCTTTTTTGATTATTCTGAAATTTGGTATGAAATAAGAACAAATTGTGATTTTTGCAAATATCTTCAAATAAATAAATCAACCACAATATAATCTCTCAATAGAAAATCAAAGATCTTATCACTTGTTCTTCTAGACAATTACACAATTGAGTCTCTGTCATACAAATAAAATAATATGAAATATTCTATCTTAAAACCCTGGGCTTTTGCAAATCTAGAAATTAAGCTTGAATCTGGACATCTCGGCCTGCTATGTGGAACACACAGTCATCGATGTCGGTCGATATATTGCTGACATCGGTCTCTGTCGATCCTTCTCTGCTGACGTCGGTCTTTAGTCGGCCGATGTCAGTCACTAGAGATCTCTGTCTATCGAGGTCAGTATCTGCATGGATCTGTATGGACCTATATAGACTTCATATGATTGCCAATAAAGCACAACCTTTCTGTTTCCAACCCCTGATCTGAAGATATATGGCTCTAATACAGAAGATCTCTATCTGTATAATTTATTGAATCAAAAACCTAATAAAATAAATACCTGGAAAGCTCTGTGACAACTTCTATATGAAGTTACCTCTCAAATCTGTAAACCTTTGTGATAACTTCTGTATGAAGCTATCTCTCAATTTGGCAATAGATCAGCTGATATTTCACAGCCTCTGAATTGCACACACTGAAGAGTGGACGTTCTCCAATGCAGATGGAACCCTGGTACCCTTGGCTCAGTCTTCATAGAAGAATTCTTCAATATCAAAAATCAATAATCAATCATAATTCAATAATGGACTCCATGAGAAACCCTTATACCCTCAAAAAGATATGCTTGCCCTAATTAGGGTTTATTAAGTTAGAATTAGGGTTTCTAATTAAAATTAGACCAAATAATTAATATTTGATTAAATCAATCAAATATTAATATCTCCCTCAATACATGTCGGATCCTCGAACCATTCGAAGCTGGTGAACCAGGGAGTGATTCTACACATGACCATACCAAAATAAGGGTGCTCTACTGCATGTCACATATCCCTAAATAATAAGAGCTCAGACAAACGTGTCTGAAAGAGCCTGAATGAAAGCCAATTGTAGGGATTTTGCTAAACGTAGCCAAGCCAAGCTCCATCATGACCCTCTATCCATCCTATCAGCCTACGAAGGTCATATAAGAGGCTAATCATCAAGTCTGTCAATGTCCACTAAAAAAGGGGACATGACAGCATAATAGATAAATGTCATTTTTCAAGGTCTTGTGGGACCAATACTATAAGGCTAGTGCTTCTTGGGAGGACTATGATGAGTTATACAAGTGATTTCCACATTTGTTTAATTTATTTGTTGCTTCATACTATGTTATTTTTTTAATAATATTTTTAATTTAGAAATAATGTTTACATAAGTATCATCAAGATGATAACTAGTTTTAGGGGAGAAGGATGTCACATCTCAAGTTTTCACCAAGAAAATTTACTTTATTATCTATGTATTTTTATGGTTCATAATTTGATTTGATTATTATTTAACTAAGATATATGTCATATGTTGTTATGGGAAAGTTATATGTTGTTTTTATTTCATTATTATATTATTATGAGTTAGTTGTATTGTATATTCTTTACATTGTGATCATATTGATTTATTATTACAACAATATTGTATGATATATGTCATGATGTTACAGACTAACTACCTTCTTATCATAAGTTTGGCACAAGAGATATTCATCTCTCAGAACATGACAAAGAGAGAATCATCAAATAGGATGACGTAGATGGAGGTGTTGGGGGACAACTAAGGAATGGCTAGAACCCATGCACACATCACATTAAATATTACACATTATATGCATAGTTTAAATTACTAGCATTAGTATGTTTTTTATGTTATCTAAATTTAGATAATTATATATGCATGTTAGTTGTGTGTTAGCTCAGTTTAATTCTTATGTGGAATTAATCTTGTGTGATTACATTGTGGTTGTTATAAGTAGATTTGGATGAATAATATTACTATTGTTTATGATATTTATGATTATTAATGCTTTTTGAAAATGTAAATTTACATGAATATTACCTAGTATATACATAATGTTTTCAAAATTTTATCATTTATTTATGTTTTTTATCTTACAAAACCCCATTGAGTCTCAATCTCTCTGAGAGCATGCCTTAAGGGTTGCACTGGGAAAGGGGTGGGTAGACCATTGGTACTTTGCAATATTATTGTCCCTTTTACCACTTGTTATCTACACACTTGTCTCCTAAAAACCTTATTCCTAAGTTTGTTCTTCTCTATTACACACTCCTCAATCATTTTATACCTTTTATCCCCCTTTTCCTATCCTTAACCCCCTTTCAAATGTTCAATGTACTAGGTCAATAAGGTCAGCCTTGTATTGTTTTGACAATCAGCCTGCATTGTTGGCTTAGTTCATTTTCAACATGGTTCATTGTCAAAAACAATACTAGATCGACTGGGTCAACCCTAGCAGCAAATTTTTTTGGAAGGGCTTAGGGTTAAATCTACCTATATATACAAGTTCATTTTGCCATTATTTAGAGAATAGAAGAAGAAGAGATATTATGCATCTACTTATCCACCATTCTACTTGAGGAGCAAGCTTAAAGTTTCATACTTTAGTTGGAGATATAAATCTTGTCTTGTGGAGAAGTCTTTTAAATGCATTGATAGGTTGTGTATCCTAAAGATTTTTATCCTTGTCATCCTTACATACCACAATAAACTCTTGTGAATCACCTTGGCCAAGGTAGAGATTGAGTCTCGGTGGGTTCTCTTCAAAGGTAAGTATTCCTAACTTTGTTCCTCCCTTATAAGAGTATATAGATATGCATTTTTACTTCTCTTCTATGCATTAAAATTTTTTATACATTGATGTGAGTATATGTCTCTTATACATGTTTACTTTTATTTTTTCTAACCTCCACTTTATGCCACAAGCTTTGGAGAGTACTAGATTAGATTTTACTTTACTTATTATTTTAGTGAGATATTAAAACATAGGACTCCCTTAGGGTTATTGTGTGATTATGATTGATTGAAGGCTTTGAAAATATCCATAACATAGTGTATTATGTTAAGAGATCCCCTAATTGGGTCTAGTGGATCCCCAAATTGGTCATATTCTTGATTATCTAATGTGTCTCCAAGTGGAAGTGCATGGTATGATCTATCTACTCTAAATTAGGATTGATTTATAGGCATGATGCATTTTTTATTGCATACATTCTGGTGAACTTGATGTGAATCTAACCTTTGTAGGTTTTATCTTAAATATTGGGTTGATAGTGTCAATTCAGCTTTAACTTATATGAAAGTTTAACACACAGTCACATCAATAAGACTATGTTCTATCTATGTAGGTTTTTTTTATCAAATATAGGCTAGTAGGTCAATATCAACATAGTACATTTTTAGACATCCAAATTAGACAACTAGGTTAACCCAGTTGACACAGTACATTTTCAAATATCCAAATTAGACTATTAGGTCAACCTAATCAACATAGTACATTTTTATACATCTAAATCAGACTGCTAGGTCAACCCAATTAACACAATACATTTTTAAACACCCTAATTAGACTACGAGGTTGTCTTAGTTAATTTTATACATTTTTAGACTTCCAAAAAATATATTAAGTCAACCCTGTCGACCTAGTAAATTTTATAAGTTTTTAACAAATAGGAAACTTCAAATTTAGGTCAACCCAGTCAACATAGTTGGCATAATTTTCAAGTATAAATTAAGGTACTTTAATAGAAATCTCATTTTCCTATACATCCTCCAACCACCAAGGTTCCTTTCTATCTTTCTTTGTCATTTTTTTATTCATTATAGTTTTAATTTTCATCATTTGCATTCTTTAAAACTACCCCTATATAGTCAACTAGGTTGACCTGCTGACGTAGTTCTAAATTTTGTATTCTATCTAGAAAACTAGATCGACACTATCAACGTAGTTCTTTTTTAGACCCTTGTTTTCATAGTATAGTAGTAATACTATCGACTATATTATATTATTTGTGCACACACTATCATCTAAAATGACATTGTATTGTGTTTTAAAGTTAAAATTAACACTTATATGCTAGTAATTAGTTCACACTTTAATTTTTTATTGTTTTCATGCTTAGAATAGACCACATAGTCTAATTAGATGGTATTTTAATATACCATTTAATTTCACTATTTTCTCTTTTATGCACACACTACCAAATCATAAAAAACATTTTAACAATTGTCTACCCAAAGCTTACCTACTTGGATTTCATCACCAAGGGAGAAGTTGACTTGGTTTTTTTTTTCCAAGTATAAACACATGGTTAATGATATATATTAGCTAAGCACCTAACACCCTTATAATTATGGTGTGTAAAGTGAGAGGATAGGCCCCAATACTAAACCAGTACCATTACCAATATAGATCCTTTTCAACCTAAACATCCTAAAACCATCCTTAGATTATTTTCTAATTCCTTGCTTACAACCAACTTTCTATCAAATCTAAAACCATATTCTAATAATATAACACCATTTAATTTGACCACTTAGTTAGCATTTACTTTCCAAGTTGTTTCCTTGCTCTTTACTCAATTGTATGTTATATTGAAAAATCTTGAATTAGTCAATGTTGGTGCAAGGTTTTGTGTTATGCACCTCAATTATATCAACCTCATTGACCTAATTGATTATGTGTTTCCTTCCATTTATAAATTTCAAAAGTACTTATAAATTTTTTCCTATTTACAATACTAGGTCAACATTGTTGACTCTATACACTTTTTTAGCCCCTATTTATAATACTAGGTCAAAACTATTGACTTTGTACACTTTTTTCAACCCTTTTTTGTACTAGGGTGACCTTCTCAACTCTATATAGTTTTTAGCCTCTATTTCTAGTACTAGGTTGACCCTATCATCTTTGTATAATTTTTTGACCCTATTTTTGTACTAGGTTAACCTTGTTAACTCTATATGTTTCCAAACCCTATTTCTGTACTAGGTTGACACTATCAACTCTATATAGTTTTTAGCCTCAATTTATTATACTAAGTCGACACAGTAGACTCTATACTCTTATCTATCTCTTCTTATCTCTTTGATTTTGCACCTATTATTTGTGTGGTTACCTAGTCTTATTTCATCATGATGACATCTTTTCAGCCTTCCCTTGGTTAAAAATATTGCATCGATAAGGATTTAGATCATAACTTCACTTTTTTCATTACTTCAGATGAAACTATTTACTTTCTTCCTTCATCTTCTCCTAACCCAAAACCAATTACTACATAATGTAATGTAGTTGAGTTCATTCATCTTAATCATCCTCCCAATACCAATGTTGGGAATCCTTCACCTACAAAGAATCCTCCTCCCACCAACACTAATAATCCCCCTCCTATCAACACTAATACCCCTCCCACAAATACCAACCCACCTATTGATACAACTAAACTTATTTTAAAATTCATACAACAAATGAACATAATGAAAAATTATAACACCTCTCAAATGATGAACATACAACAACATTTATTCAACATGACTATTCAACCACCTCAATTCATCATGTCTCATCTAAATCAAAATTTTGTCCCTCCTCCTCTTAGAGATGCCTATGGGAACACCATCCCTCAACCTACTTTGAATAACAAAATGCTTCGACATCTTCAAAATGAACTTTTATCCCAATTCATTACATCCCTAGATATTAGAAACATTTCTCCAACCATCACATATAATGGGACTAAGGATCATAATATCTTTCTTAAGTATTTTGGTCATCTCTATAAGAAATGGGTCCAAACTAACACTTTTGCTACCACCAAGATCTTATCCAAAACCTTTGTTGGTGATGCACTTGAATGGTACAACTAACTTCCAAGACATTCCATCTCATAACTAGAGGATTTAGTCAATGCTCTAGTGAAGGAATTCCAACATGATGACCTTCCTGAAAATTACCTTAGCCATTTAATTAATGCCAAGCAACTTCCTAATGAATCTACTCACACTTTCATCAAATTATGGAAGTATCTTTCTCATAAATTATACCATAACATGAATGATAATACTCTTTTAAAACTATTTGTTAGTACTCTTAAAGCTCCCCTTTAATACAAAGTTTAAATCTTTTCACCTAAAACTTTAGAAGAAACCTTAGACCAAGTAAAAAGGCAAGAATTTATTACGACTCAATTTGAAACACCTCAAACAACAATTAAAGAACCTTTCTAATCATTTTCTCATAACATTGATTCATCCAAGCCTCCCCAACCTCAAAATGGAGCATCAAATTCAACCAATTTAAACCCAAGCCACCTTCCTTTGAGTCTAAAATAACTTAAGAATAAATTGCCACCCTCTAAACCCATGATCTTTGATCCTTCTAAACCTCCTCCAAAATTGTATAATATTGATAAATTTTATTGGTGGTATGCTAATATATGTCATTCTCGTGATTCTTTTCATGATATTCACTATTTTCTTCTTTCTTATTTCTTCTTTGCTTGGTCCACATTTCAATCTTGATACTCTCACAAAACAATGTTATCAAGATTCTCAAATTCAATCTAAAGAACCATAATCACATCAACATCAAATACCTAATGATCAACAACAATTATCTGATACCTACACCTCATCCACTAATTTTATTTAAACCACAATTTATACTTCTTCCTACACCAATAAGGAAAGGATAGATAACATGAACAAGTTTAAACATATTGTTGCATCCATTAAACTTAAGCCTCTTAAATCACATAAACCAAATGAGTACCTAGTTCAAATGCCTACTCAAAATTATATCATACATGGTCCTCCTTTACCTCCTTTCCATCTTCATACTTATCCTAAAAATCATATCTCACATTCAACATCCCTAAAATCTAACAAACCAACACATTTACTTATCTCCAAATGCACCTACCAACCCAATAAAAATCATTTTAATAGTTCAATGTTATCTCATTCTACCTCACATGCTGGGGCATATTGTGATGTTCATCCACATGTCCCTTTAGACTTTAGGGCATCTTGTGATGCCCATCCCTACATCCACTTACACATTGGGGCATCTTATAATGCCCACTCTTATTACAAAATACATAATAACAAAAAAAATCAACTTCAATAAACCTTACGAGACTTATAGACTTGCATTTCACATGTTTATCTTTGATATAGACATTAGAATAGATTTTACTTATTGTTTTTTGTCTCATGTTTTTTTACTTTTGTGAATTTTACTTATTTTATTCATATTTTACTAACAATCATTGTTTTCCTTTACATTTTTTGGTTTTATTACACATTAAATTTAGCATTTTTTTTAATTTTTGGATCTTATATATCTCTTTAATTTTTGTCCTTTTATGTCATTATTTGCCTTAGTAGCTTTATGATTATTTTCCCCCTTATTCAGCATTCACCTTGTGAATTGTAGTGTAAGACCATGGATAGGACCTCACCTTCCTCATAAATTACCACATTAAAACATTTTTAAATCAATTTTGGGATGACTACTACTTTCATTGGTGCTTGTGATAGATCCATTGTAGGTTAGTATGGCTTCTCTAGTGATAGGACTATCATAAGCTTAGCCCCATCCCTTTTATAACATTATTTTATCTCCTTATGATTGGATATGATCATATTCATCATTTTATCACTTATTACATAGATGGATCTCTCACAATCCCCATATTTATCTTATTTCCTTTCATTTTAGGCACACATCAGTCAATTTTGAGATTTCACACTTATGGGCAAGTCTAGGAGTCTTTAGACACCTTGGTCTTTTTCTTTAGTAACCAAGTGTAAGATATATTTTGTTTGTAACCTTTAACACCCATGTTTGGTTTTATGAATACATGTGGAGGAAGAGGAATAGAAAAAAACCATCAAGAAGTTAAAATCCAAATCACTTAACAAAAGGTAATGATCCAAAAGGAAACATTAAAATTTTCAAAAGCCAAATCACTGTAAAAGACATGATTATAAGCAAATATCCTTTTATAATCAAATTTTAAACTCTATAGTTGACCAAATGATAGATCCAAGGTTTATTGGGGTGTGGTAGGCCAGTAGATTAGAAAAGGAGAATAAAAAATCTTTTATTAATACCTACTTTCTCACTCAAGTACCCAATCATCACAGTAGATTGAAGACTCTTTAAAGGGTCTTGAGGAATGGGGAACATGTGGAAAGGTAGGTCCATTTTAATTTTCATGCATATAGCCTTCATCAGATGATCTACATACTTCACTTATTATCCCAATCTTTATGTTCATTAGTGAAAATCTCCTAAGTCCTTGGTGTTGATAGTTCTTAGCCTTATTCACTTGCCTAGTGTGTCTCATTCTTGCTAAGAATGTTCACATCACCCATGTGGTGCATCACATTCCTTATTCACATCACATATTTTACCTATATTCCCCTTATTGGATATTGCTTGTAGTTGATCACATCCCTGATCACATCTACCTTATTACACTTCTTGATTTATAGTTTGTGAGTTACATTGTAAGACCTTGGATAGGACTAGGCCTTCCTCACAAACATCCTTACACCACTTACCACAACATATCATTGTCATACTAGTCATGTCATTAAGTGGTTGTGTTTTTTTACATTGTATCTCAAAACAAGCACTAAGTTTGAGTTGTTATCCTTTAGAGCTTTTTTATTTTCATTTCTTCATCATGTTCTTGTTTGATTTTTGTGGACTTCACTTATCTTACATATGAAATTTGGCATTATTACATGTTTCTCTTTATGTATTATTTATTCATTTTTATCTTACATCTTAATTTACATTTTTTTTTTCAATCATTCACATTTTTTTTTTATATTTCATTTGACATGTTTATCTTACATGGGGTTACTTGTCACTTACTTCCATATATTTATTAGATTTATCTTACATGGATATTTCATTTGTCTTTCATGCTTTACAAACTTCCAAACATGATTTAGTATGTTCTACATTCCTTTTTACCATTTATGTTTTACATTCTTTCCAATGTGATTTATTGTGTTCTACAATCATTTGCCACAATTTTGTCATTTATTTGTCCTCTATATTTTTGGTTCTAACATTGCCTTAACAATCATATTTTTTCAATTCTCATAATACCCTCATATATTTGTCTCTACTAACTCATTTTTCACTACTAATGCCTATATTCCTTTTTTTTTTGGCTATTTTTTGCACTAATCTTTATATGTTTGTCTAATGTTCTTCATATTTGGATCCCTTTAATTTTATTATAGTTTCATTATTTATCTATAGAAATAAGGTAAGTAAAGGTATGTGTTTTTCAATTATGTCATTTCATTTATCTTATTTGTTCCTTACTGCATTTTATCTAGCATCAACATTATGTGTCATTATGTTTTATTCCTAAAGCACCATCCTATGTTGCACTTATGTGACACGTGATAAGATTTTAGTGGGGAATAAATATACACATAATATTTTTAAAACTTTTATCACTTAATGATGCTCTCTATCTTTCAATAAACCATTGAGTCTCAATCTCTTTGAGTGCATGCCTTAAGGGGTGCACTAGGAAAGGGGTGGGAAGACCTTTGGTGCTTCACAAGATTATTGTCCTTTTTACCATTTTTTATTTGTGAATTTTTCTCCTCAAAATATTATCCTTAATCTTGAGTCATTTTCTACCTTTTATCACCCTTTTCCTAACCTTAATCCCATTTCAACTGTTCACTATACTAGGTTGACTAGGTCCACCCTGTATTAATTTGATAATCAGCCTACATTGCCAACTTAGTTAATTTTCATCATGGTTCATTATCAAAAATAGTACTAAGTCAACTGGGTCAACCCTATCAAACTAAAACTTTTGGAAGGCCTTAAGATTAAATACTCCTATATATACAAGTTCATTTCAAAATTATTTAGAGAAGAGAAGAAGTTGTTAGGTTGTGAAGCTAAAAGCTTCACTAATACAAACATGGACGAGGTTGTTGAGAGGTTGCTGAGTTGCAAGGAAACCAATGTTAGTTTGATCAACCGACGTTGGTCATATATAGTGAATACATCAACTAACATCTATCAAGTATCGGTCGACGTCGGTCATCTCCAGCCATACAGGGACCAACGTTGGTCGCTTGTGTGATTTTAGCACTGCCAGTTCACAAATAGTTAGTTAACAAACCGGGTGTTTGCATGATAAGAGGCCAATTATAGACTTGAAGATGCAGATCTAATTATTGTAATTAGATGTCTAATTATTGTTTTCATGAGATCTATATAATAGACTCATGGGCTATATTGTAATTTGTGCTAGAGATTAAGAGAGCAAAAATTAGCTCCTTCAGAGTGAAGAGAGCAAGGTGTGTTCCTTCTAGTGCCACAGTGCCAAGTATGGGTGATGGTTTGGAGAATCAGAAGGATTCTTCATGTATGTAGGATCTTGGTGGGCAGGTGTGCAAGGCCACGTTTGGAGATCTACATGGTAAGTAAGATCATTGATCTGTAGGTGTATGTGTGTGCAAGGTCTAGGTTTGTAGATGTGTAGAACTAGGTTGATCTGCAAGTGGCAACAAGATCAAGGTGATAGCAACACAAAAGGTAGGAAGATCAGGGAGATCTACTTAGAGTGTATTGTGTACTCAATTGAGTTTGTGTGTATACTCAATGTACTAGCAGTAGTGGATACTGACTAGTTGGAGGTGAACAACAACTTTGTGTGTGAGTTGTTTGTTGGGACCGTAAGAGAGAGAGTGAGCTCTTGAAGAGATTTACTATTAATGCTCTAGATGTGTGTGAGTTCTAGAGATGTAAGGAAGAATACTGTGGCATCTTCTTTGTTGTATTTCCTTTTGGAAGAGTATTAATACAATTGGGTATTGTCTCTCATATTCTGTGTTATTTCTAAATTCTAGTTACTTATTACTTTTGGTTTAATTCCACATGTTAAGTTGCTTGTACATGGTAATCAGTTGTGCTTCCTAGATCCTAACGATGGAGTCAGAACATGTTTGTTGTTCTAGATTAAATCAACGTCAGTCTGATCAACCGACATCGATCATATATAGTGCAGATATCAACCGACATCGGTCAGGTATCGGTCGACGTCGATCATCTCCAGCTAGACAGGGACTGACGTCAATCACTTGTGTGGTTCTAGCACTGCCAATTCATAGATAGTTAGTTAATGAACCAGATGTTTTCATGACAAGAGGCCAATTATAGACTTAAATCTATAGATCTAATTATTTTAATTAGATTTCTAATTATTGTTTACATGAGATCTATATAATAGACTCATGAGTTGTATTGTAATTTGTGCTAGAGAGTAAGAGAGCAAAAATTATCTCCTTCAAAGTGAAGAGAGCAAGGTGTGTTCCTCCTAGTGCCATAGTGCCAAGTATGGGTGCTGGTTTAGAGAATCAGAAGGATTCTTCATGTATGTAGGATCTTGGTCGATAGGTGTGCAAGGCCACATTTGGAGATATGCATGGTAAGTAAGATCATTGATCTGTAGGTGTATGTGTGTGCAGGGACTAAGTTTGCAGGTGTGCATAACTAGGTTGATCTATAGGTGGCAACAGGATCAAGGTGATAGAAACATGATAGGTAGCAAGATTAGGGAGATCTACTTAGAGTACGATGTTTACTCAGTTGGAGAGCAAAAGAAGAAGGCAAGGTAGATCCTTCCCAAGTAAGATCATTTGAGTTGCAGGTTGTTGCAAGTTCATGGGAGATCTACTTGGAGTGTGTTGTGTACTTAGTTGAGTATGTTTGTATACTCAGTGTACTGGTAGTAGTGATACTAACTGGTTAGAGGTGAACACCAACTCTGTGTTTGAGTTGTGTGTTGGGACCGTAAGAGAGAGAGTGAGTTCTTGAAGAGATTTACTATTTATGCCCTACAGGTGTGGGAGCCCTAGAGGTGTGTAAGGAAGAAGACTATGGCATCTTCTTTGTTGCATTTCCTTTTGGAAGAGTATTAATACAATTGGGTATTATCTCTCATATTCTGTGTTATTTCTGAATTCTAGTTCTTGTGATTCTGGTTAAATTCCACATTTCATTGCTAATACAAAGGTAATCAATTGTGTGCTTTCAGATCCTGACAAAGTGGTATCAGAGCTAAGGTTGCAGGGAACAGGTTTGTGTTTGATTATAGGTCACTCTCAGGGGTTTCTAATTGAGTGGGAGTATAGCAATGGTATAAGAAAGTAAGTTAAGAATGGAGGAATTGAAAAGAACGAATGGTCAATTACGGTGTTATGGAAAGAAAGAGCAGGAAAAAAAAAGATTGTTGGTTGGTAGCAGATCAGCATGAAGGAACTGAAGAAGCATATGTTGCAGGTGTTGTTACACAAGATGCTCTGGGATGTTCCTTGGATAAAGTAGAATCTTGTTTTATAGATTCTATTGCCTCTTTCCATGCAGCCCCATATAGAGGGGCTGGTGTGCCTTGTCAAAGTATTGGCAAAGGGGAAGTGTTGCTGAAATTACAGATGGCCAACACATGGGTGTTAAAGGAGGTCATGCAGGTCTCAGTCCTAGAGATGCAGCTAATTTCTATAGGAAAGTTGGGTGATGAGAGATGCACAGGAACTCTCACAGTGGATTCTTGGAATGTTACCAAGGATGCACTTGAATTAGCGTGTGGTAACAAAGTAGGTATCCTTTATCTATCTACTTACATTATTACTGATTCTTCTTCTATTGTGAAGACGTGGATTTATAAGCTTGGTCACATGAGCAAGAAGGAGATGCATGTTCTTAAGCAGAAGTTAGATGTCTTTGACAGACTTAAGAACTAGAAAGCCTTAGTGTTTCTAGAGGAGATGACGGATAGAGATCAACAGAGAAGGCTGGACATCTCTAAGCAAGGTGGTTTGGATAGGGTTTTGCTCCATGGAGAGCTCATGGGTAAAAATTCATCACTCATAGGCAAACATAGTTACCAGGGTCGATTAAGGGGAACTGGCATTGAACAGACAGGAGCTGATGTCAGTCATGTGCAGACTAGAGCTGATGGTGTTGGGCAGGGTGGTTGTGGGCATCGATTAGGGAATCGACATTGGTGATTAGGTAAGACCAATGTTGATCAAAAAATTAGCATCGGCAGAAAGGATAGTCGCATGGGAACCGACATCAGTTGGATGCAGATTGTGTGGTGACTGAGATCACTCACTGTAACAGATTTTGAGCAGACAAAAAGTTGTCAAGGAGTCTCAAACACCCATATAGAGGACTAAAAGGGTAAGTAAGCCTCAAATTCATTATTCCTCTTCTTTATACTCATTGCTCATTATAGAGTAGAAAGGATCTAGGAAACAGTGGGAGCATGGCATGATTAGGATACAGAACCAAACGGGAGATTTGGTAGGGTTGCCAGCCAGTATGAAAGCACTGAAAGATGAATTAATACCTTAGTTAAAGAATAGAGAGAATGGACACATGAGATGGAAGGCTAGGTCATATGGTCTTGAAGAAGCTGCAGGATAGTGGTATAGGTTTGATAGGTGGATGATAAAGTAGGGCTTTAGTCAATGTCAGTATAACCATTGTGTTTGTCTTACCAGGGTGGATAATGATTGCAACATTATCTTGTTACTGTATATGGATGGTATGCTAGCTAGTAGGTTCATACATATAAGGTTTTACTGAGCTAAAGGTAAGGTTAGTTCAGTGGTTTGCCATGAAGGATTTGGGAGCAGCAAAATTCTTTGGCATGAATAATCCTAGAGACAGGGAGATCACAAGTTGATGTTGTCACAAGATGATTGTGTGAAGGTAGTGTAGGATGTAAAATGGCAAGTGCACCTATGGATGGACAGTTCACAGAACAGGGTCCCCAATCACATGATGAGGTTGAGTACATGTGTACTCCCTGAGTTTTCCCATGCAGTGGAAGCTGTCAAAAAGTTTGGAGCCAATCTGGGAAAGAAGCACTAGAGGGTAGTTTAGTGGATTCCCAGGTATATGAGAGGGACTAGCAGTAGGTCAACATGCTATGTGGGGTTAAGTTCTTTTCTACATGGGTTTGTAGATGCGGATGTTGTAGGTTACTTTGATGACAGGAGGTACACCACAGGATTTGTGGTGGTTGGTCTTCAAGGTTAAACTTGAAGAGGGATACAAGCTAGGAAACAAATTAGACAGGGTACAGGTAAAGGTACAGTGTAGCTATTTATTTCTAAGTGGGAGATTGTTAGGTTGTGGAGCTAAAAGCTTCACTGATGTAGACATGGAGGAGGTTGTTGAGAGGTTGCTGAGTTATAGGGAAATCGACATCAGTCTGATCAACTGACGTCAGTCATATATAGTGAAGACAACAACCGACATCGGTCAGTATCAATTGACGTCAGACATCTCCAGCCAGATAGGGACTGACATCGATCATCTGTGTGGTTCTAGCACTGCCAGTTCATGGATAGTTAGTTAATGAATTGGGTGTTTGCATGATAAGAGGCCAATTATAGACTTGAAGCTGTGGATCTAATTATTGTAATTAGATGTCTAATTATTATTTGCATGAGATCTATATAATAGACTCATGGGTTGTATTGTAATTTGTGCTAGAGAGTAAGAGATAAAAAATTAGCTCTTTCAGAGTGAAGAGAGCAAGGTGTGTTCTCCTAGTGCCACAGTGCCAAGTATGGGTGCTGGTTTGGAGAATCAAATAGATTCTTCATGTATGTAGGATCTTGGTCGGTAGGTGTGTAAGGCCACATTTGGAGATCTGCATGGTGAGTAAGATCATTGATTTGCAAGTGTATGTGTGTGCAAGGTCTAGGTTTGTAGGTGTGCAGAACCAAGCTAATCTACAAGTGGTAGCAGGATTAAGGTGACAGCAACACAATAGGTAGCAAGATCAGGGAGATCTACTTGGAGTATGATGTGTACTCAGTTGGAGAGCAAAAGAAGAAGGCAAGGTAGATCCTTCCAAAGTAAGATCATTTGAGTTGTAGGTTATTGCAAGTTCATGGGAGATCTACTTGGAGTGTGTTGTGTACTCAGTTGAGTATGTTTGTATATTTCGTGTACTGGCAGTAGTGATACTTATTGGTTGGAGGTGAACACCAACTCTGTGTTTGAGTTGTGTGTTGGGACCGTAAGAGAGAGAGTGAGCTCTTGAAGAGATTTACTATTTATACCCTAGAGGTGTGGGAGCCCTAGAGGTGTGTAAGGAAGAAGATTATGGCATCTTCTTTGTTATATTACCTTTTGGAAGAGTATTAATACAATTGGGTATTGTCTCTCATATTTTGTGTCATTTTTGAATTCTAGTTACTTGTGATTTTGGTTAAATTTTGCATTTAGTTGCTAATACAAAGGTAATCAATTGTGTGCTTTCGAATCCTAACAAAATGGTATCAAAGCTAAGGTTGTAGGGAGCAGGTTTGTGTTTGATTACAGGTCACTCTCAGGCATTTTTAATTAAGTGGGAGTATAACAATGGTAGAAGAAAGTAAGCTAAGAATGGAGGAATTGAAAAGCATGAATGGTCAATTATGGTGTTATAGAAAGAAAGAGCAAGAAAAGAAAGATTGTTGGTTGGTAGTAGATCAGCATGAAGGAACTGAAAAAGCAGATGTTGCAAGTGTTGTTACACAGGATGCTTTGGGATGTTTCTTGGATAAAGTAGAATCTTGTTTTATAAATTTTGTTGCCTCTTTCCATGCAGCCCCATATAGAGGGGCTGGTGTGCCTTGTCAAAGTATTGGCAAAGGGGAAGTGTTGCTGAAATTGCAGATGGCCAACACATGGGTGTTGAAGGAGGTCATGCAGGTCTCAGTCTTGGAGATGCGGCTAATTTCTATAGGAAATTTGGGTGATGAGAGATACACAGGAACTCTCACAGTGGATTCTTGGAATGTTACCAAGGATGCACTTGAATTAGCGTGTGGTAACAAAGTAGGTATCTTTTATCTATCTACTTATATTATTATTGATTCTTCTTCTATTGTGAAGATGTGGCTTTGTAGGCTTGGTCACATGAGCAAGAAGGAGATGCATGTTCTTAAGCAGAAGTTAGATGTCTTTGACAGACTTAAGAACTGGAAAGCCTTTGTGTTTTTGGAGGAGATGACAGATAGAGATCAGCAGAAAAGGCTAGACATCTCTGAGCAGGGCGATTTGGATAGGGTTTTGATCCATGGAGAGCTCGTGGGTAAAAAGTCATCACTCATAGGCAAACACAGTTACTGGCATCGGTCAGGGGGAATCGACATTAAATAGATAGGTGCTGATGTCAGTCATGTGTAGACCAGAGCTGGTGGTGTCGGGTAGAGTGGCTGTCGGCATCGGACAGGGAACTGACATCAGTGACCAAGTAAGACTAACATTAGTCAGAAAACTGGCATCAACAAAAAGGCTAGTCGCATGAGAATTGACATCAGTCAGATGCAGATTGTGTGGTGATCAAGGTCGGTCATTGTAACAAATTTTAGGTAGATAGCAAGCTGTCAAGGAGTCTCAAATGCCCATATGGAAGAATGAAAGGGTAAGTAAGCCTCAAATTCATTATTCCTCTTCTTTATACTTGTTACTCATTATAGAGCAAAAAGGATCTAAAAAATAGTGGGAGCATGGCATGATTAGGATGCAGGACCAAACAGGAGATTTGGTAGGGTTGCCAGCCGATATAAAAGCACTAAAAGATGAATGGATACCTTAGTTAAAGAATAGAGAGAATGGACATATGAGATGGAAGGCTAGGTCATATGGTCTTGAGGAAGCTGTAGGACAGTGGTATAGGTTTGACAGGTGGATGATAAAGCAGGGCTTTAGTCAATGTCAGTGTAACCATTGTGTTTGTCATACCAGGGTGGATAATGATTGCAACATTATCCTATTACTGTATGTGGATGGTATGCTAGATAGCAGGTTCATACATATAGGGTTTTACTGAGCTAAAGGTAAGGTTAGTTCAGTGGTTTACCATGAAGGATTTGGGAGCAACAAAATTCTTTGGCATGAGTAATCCTAGAGACAGGGAGATCACAAGTTGATGTTGTCATAGGATGATTGTGTGAAGGTAGTGCAGGATGCAGAATGGCAAGGGCACCTATGGATGGATAATTCATAGATCAGGGTCCCCAATCACATGATGAGGTTGAGTACATGTGTACTCCCTAAGTTTTCCCATGCAATGGGAGCTATAAAAAAGTTTGGAGCTGATCTGGGAAAGAAGCAATGGAGGGTAGTTCAGTGGATTCTTAGGTATCTAAGAGGGACTAGCAATAGGTCGACATGCTATGCGGGGTCAAGTTATTTTCTACATGGGTTTGTAGATACAGATGCGATAGGTTACTTAGATGATAGGAGGTGCACCACAGGATTTGTGGTGGTTGGTCTTCAAGGTTGAGCTTGAATAGGGATAAAAGCTAAGAAACAAATTAGATGGGGTATAGGTAAAGGTACAGTGCAGCTATTTATCTCCAAGTGGGAGATTGTTAGGTTATGGAGCTAAAATTGTCACTGATGCAGACATGGAGGAGGTTGTTGAGAGGTTACTCACTTGTAGGGAAATTGACATCGGTCTGATCAATCGATGTCAGTCATATACAGTGAAGACAACAACTGACATCGATCAGGTATCAATCGATGTCAATCATCTCCAGCTAGATAGGGACCAACATCAGTCACTTGTGCAGTTCCAACACTGCCAGTTCATAGACAGTTAGTTAATGAATTAGGTGTTTGCATGATAAGAGGCCAATTAGACTTGAAGCTGTAGATCTAATTATTGTAATTAGATGTCTAATTATTGTTTGCATGAGATCTATATAATAGACTCATGGGTTGTATTATAATTTGTGCTAGAGAGTAAGAAAGCAAAAATTAGCTCCTTTAGAGTGAAGAGAGCAAGGTGTGTTCCTCCTAGTGCCACAGTGCCAAGTATGGGTGTTGGTTTGGAGAATCAGAAGGATTCTTCATGTAAGTAGGATCTTGGTTGGTAGGTGTGCAAGGCCACATTTGGAGATCTGCATGGTAAGTAAGATCATTGATCTGTAGGTGTATGTGTGTGCAAGGTCTAGGTTTGCAGGTGTGTAGAACCAAGTTTTTCTGCAGGTGGCAGCAGGATCAAGGTGATAGCAACACAACAGGTAGCAAGATCAGGGAGATCTACTTGGAGTATGGTGTGTACTCAGTTGGAGAGCAAAAGAGGAAGGCAAGGTAGATCCTTCCAAAGTAAGATCATTTGAGTTGCAGGTTGTTGCAAGTTCATGGGAGATCTACTTAGAGTGTGTTGTGTACTCAATTGAGTATGTTTGTATACTTGGTGTACTGGCAGTAGTGATACTGACTAGTTGGAGGTGAACACCAACTCTGTGTTTGAGTTGTGTGTTGGGACCGTAAGAGAGAGAGTGAGCTCTTAAAGAGATTTACTGTTTATGCCCTAGAGGTGTGTAAGGAAGAAGACTATGGCATTTTCTTTGTTTTATTTCCTTCTAGAAGAGTATTAATACAATTGGGTATTGTCTCTCATATTCTGTGTTATTTTTGAATTCTAGTTACTTGTGATTCTGGTTAAATTTTGCATTTAGTTGCTAATACAAAGGTAATCAATTGTGTGCTTTCAGATCCTGGCAAAGTGGTATCAGAGCTAAGGTTGCAGGGAGCAAGTTTGTGTTTAATTACAGGTCACTCTTAGGGGTTTCTGATTGAGTGGGAGTATAGCAATGGCATAAAAAAGTAAGCTAAGAATGGAGGAATTGAAAAGCATGAATGGTCAATTATGGTGTTATAGAAAGAAAGAGTAGGAAAAGAAAGATTGTTGGTTGGTAGCAGATCAACATGAAGGAACTGAAGAAGTAGATGTTATAGGTGTTGTTGCATAGGATGCTCTGGGATGTTCCTTGGATAAAGTAAAATCTTGTTTTATAGATTATGTTGCCTCTTTCCATGCAGCCCCATATAGAGGGGCTGGTGTGCCTTGTCAAAGTATTGGCAAAGGGGAAGTGTTGATAAAATTGCAGATGGCCAACACATGGGTGTTGAAGGAGGTCATGCAGGTCCTAGTCCTAGAGATGCAGCTAATTTCTATAGGAAATTTAGGTGATGAGAGATGCACAGGAACTCTCACAGTAGATTCTTGGAATGTTACCAAGGATGCACTTGAATTAGTGTGTGCTAACAAAGTAGGTATCCTTTATCTATCTACTTATATTATTGCTAATTCTTCTTTTGTTGTGAAGACGTGGCTTTTTAGGCTTGGTCACATGAGCAAAAAGGAGATGCATGTTCTTAAGTGGAAGTTAGATTTCTTTTATAGACTTAAGAACTGGAAAGCTTTGGTGTTTCTGGAGGAGATGACAGATAGAGATTAGCAGAGAAGGCTAGACATCTCTGAGCAGGGTGATTTGGATAGGGTTTTGATCCATGGAGAGCTCATGGGTAAAAAGTCATCACTCATAGGTGAACACAGTTACCGACATCGATCAAGGGGAATCGACATCAAACAGACAGGTGCCGATGTTGGTCATGTGCAGACCAGAGCTGGTGGTGTTAGGCAGGGTGGCTGCCAGTGTCAGTCAGGGAACTAACATCATCAACTAGGTAAGACTGATGTCGGTCAAAAAACTGGCATTGGTAGAAAAGATAGTCGCATGGGAACCGATATCAGTCAGATGCAGATTGTGTGGTGACTGAGGTCAATCACTGTAATGGATTTTTGGTGGACAGCAAGCTGTCAAGGAGTCTCAAACACCCATATGGAGGACTAAAAGGGTAAGTAATCCTCAAATTTATTATTCCTCTTCTTTATACTCATTGCTCACTATAGAGTAGAAAGGATCTACAAAATAGTGGGAGCATGGCATGATTAGGATGCAGAACCAAACGAGAGATTTGGTAGGGTTGCCAGCCGATATGAAAGCACTGAAAGATGAATGGATACCTTAGTTAAAGAATAGAGAGAATGGACACGTGAGATGGAAGGCCAGGTCATATGGTCTTGAGGAAGCTACAAGACAGTGGTACAAGTTTGACAGGTAGATGACAAACCAAGGCTTTAGTCAATGTCAGTGTAACCATTGTGTTTGTCTTACCACGGTGGATAATGATTGCAACATTATGCTATTACTGTATGTGGATGGTATGCTAGATAGCAAGTTCATACATACTGAGCTAAAGGTATGGTTAGTTTAGTGGTTTTCCATGAAGGATTTGGGAGCAACAAAATTCTTTGGCATGAGTAATCCTAGAGACAGGGAGATCACAAGTTGATGTTGTCACAGGATGATTGTGTGAAGGTAGTGCAGGATGTAGAATGAAAAGTGCACCTATGGATGGACAGTTCACAGAACAGGGTCCCCAATCACATGATGAAGTTGAGTACATGTGTACTCCCTGAGTTTGCCCACATAGTGGGAGCTGTCAAAAAGTTTGGAGCTGATCCGAGAAAGAAGCACTAGAGGGCGATTCAGTGGATTCTCATGTATCTAAGAGGGACCAGCAACAGGTTGACATGCTATGCGGGGTCAAGTTATTTTTTACATGGGTTTGTAGATGCAGATGTGGTAGGCTACTTGGATGACAGGAGGTGCACCATAGGATTTGTGGTGGTTGGTTTTCAAGGTTGAGCTTGAAGAGGGATACAAGCCAAGAAACAAATTAGATGGGGTACAGGTAAAGGTACAATGCAGCTGTTTATCTCCAAGTGGGAGATTGTTAGGTTGTGGAGCTAAAAGCTTCACTAATGTAGACATGGAGGAGGTTGTTGAGAGGTTGCTGAGTTGTAAGGAAATTGACATCGGTCTGATCAAATGACATCGGTCATATATAGTGAAGACAACAACTGACATCAGTCAGGTATCAGCTGACGTCGGTCATCTTTAGCTAGACAGGGATCGATGTCGGTCACCTATGCGGTTCCAACACTGCCAGTTCATAGACAATTAGTTAATGAACTAGGTGTTTGCATGATAAGAGGCCAATTATAGACTTGAAGCTACAAATCTAATTACTGTAATTAGATGTCTAATTATTGTTTGCATGAGACCTATTTAATATACTCATGGGCTGTATTGTAATTTGTGCTAGAGAGTAAGAAAGCAAAAAATAGCTCCTTCAGAGTGAAGAAAGCAAGGTGTGTTCCTCCTAGTGCCATAGTACCAAGTATGGGTGCTAGTTTAGAGAATCAGAAGGATTCTTCATGTATGTAGGATCTTTGTCAGTAGGTGTGTAAGGCCACGTTTGGAGATCTGCATGGTAAGTAATATCATTGATCTACAGGTGTATGTATGTGCAAGGTCTAGGTTTGCAGGTTTGCAAAACCAGGTTGATCTATAGGTGGCAACAGGATCAAGGTGACAGCAACACAACAGGTAGCAAGATCAGGGAGATCTACTTGGAGTACGGTGTCTACTCAATTGGAGAGCAAAAGAGGAAGGCAAGGTAGATCCTTCCAAATTAAGATCATTTGAGTTGCAAGTTGTTGCAAGTTCATGGGAGATATACTTGGAGTGCGTTGTGTACTCGGGTTGAGTATGTTTGTATACTCGATGTACTGGCAGTAGTGATACTGACTGGTTGGAGGTGAACACCAACTCTGTGTTTGAGTTGTGTGTTGGGACCATAAGAGAGAGAGTGAGCTCTTGAAGAGATTTACTATTTATGCCCTAGAGGTGTGGGAGCCCTAGAGGTGTGGGAGCCCTAGAGGTGTGTAAGGAAGAAGACTATGGCATCTTCTTTGTTGTATTTCCTTCTAAAAGAGTACTAATACAATTGGGTATTATCTCTCATATTATGTGTTATTTCTAAATTCTAGTTACTTGTGATTTTGGTTAAATTATGCATTTAGTTGATAATACAAAGGTAATCAATTATGTGCTTCTGAATCCTGACAAAGTGGTATCAAATCTAAGGTTGTAGGGAGCAGGTCACTCTCAGGGGTTTTTGATTGAGTGGGAGTATAGCAACGGCAGATGAAAGTAAGCTAAGAATGGAGGAATTAAAAAGCACGAATGGTCAATTACGGTGTTATAGAAAGAAAGAGCAGGAAAAGAAAGATTGTTGGTTGGTAGTAGATCAGCATGAAGGAGCTGAAGAAGCAGATGTTGCAAGTGTTGTTGCATAGGATGCTCTAGAATGTTCCTTAGATAAAGTAGAATCTTGTTTTATAGATTTTATTACCTCTTTCCATGCAGCCCCATATAGAGGGGCTGGTGTGCCTTGTCAAAGTATTGGCAAAGGGGAAGTGTTGCTGAAATTGTAGATGGCCAACACATGGGTGTTGAAGGAGGTCATGCAGGTCCCAAACCTAGAGATGCGACTAATTTCTATAGGAAAGTTGGGTGATGAGAGATGCACAGAAACTCTCACAGTGGATTTTTGGAATATTACCAAGGATGCACTTGAATTAGCATGTGGTAACAAAGTAGGTATCTTTTATCTATCTACTTATTTTATTACTCATTCTTCTTCTATTGTGAAGATGTGGCTTTATAGGCTTGGTCACATGAGCAAGAAGGAGATGCATGTTCTTAAGCAAAAGTCAGATGTCTTTGACAGACTTAAGAACTGGAAAGCCTTGGTGTTTCTAGAGGAGATGACAGATAGAGATCAGAAGAGAAGGCTGGACATCTCTAAGCCAGGTAGTTTGGACAGAGTTTTGATCCATGGAGAGCTCATGGGTAAAAAGTCATCACTCACAGGTGAACACAATTACTAGCATTAGTCAGGGGGAACCAGCATCAAATAGATAGGTGTCGATGTCGATCTTGTGCAGACTAGAGTCAGTGGTGTCGAGTAGGGTGGCTACCAGTGTTGGTCAGGGAATTAACATCGGCGAGTAGGTAAGACCGACATCAGTCAAAAAACTAGCATCGATAGAAAGAATAGTTGCATGGGAACCGACATCGATCGAATGTAGATTGTGTAGGTTTGTAGGTTTGACCTTACTCACCATGCAGATCTCCAAATGTGGCCTTGCACACCTGCTGACAAAGATCCTAAATACATGAAGAATCCTTCTGATTCTCCAAACTAGCACCCATACTTGGCACTGTGGCACTAAGAGGAACACACCTTGCTGCTGAGTAAGGTCTAGGTTTGTAGGTGTATAGAACCAGGTTGATTTTTAGGTGGCAGCAGGATCAAGGTGATAGCAACACAATAGGTAGCAAGATCAGGGAGATCTACTTGGAGTATGATGTGTACTCAGTTAGAGAGCAAAAGGGAAAGTCAAGGTAGTGTTGGGGATCAACCAACAATTTGATTACACTTATGAAAGCAATAAACTATGAAATTAAATCAGATAGATAAGTAACTAGAATGATAAATAGCAAAGAACAAGAGATACAAGAAACCACCCTGAAAACTTGTATTAAACTCTTTACAAAAGGAATACAATTGAAGAAACTTCTTTCTTCCACACCTCTCTTAGATGTACAGATCTCTCTCTAGATCTCTATCCCTCAAGAGCTCTCTCTCAAGTACAATCAACTCCAACAACCTGGATTGATTCACCTATACAATTCTATACTATTCTTCCAACATTCACATACACTGAACTACAATAAGCTAAGAAGATCTAATTCTACATATAGAATTAGGAGACTTGAGCATGCATTTACAACTAAGAGTTAAGCCTCTTGAACAAGGGCTCTAAAAATAGTCTTACTAATAATAGAGATGCAGACTTAAGACTACAACTTAATCTCATCATGCAAACACTCGGTTCTGTCCTAGAAAATAGCTCTCTAGACGCACAGGTAACAGACGTCAATTCCTGCCTGTTTGTCTATGACTGACGTCGGCTGATCCCTGCCGATGCCAGTGTTTCTTGAACTGCACCTGACTGACGTCGGTCACTCCTGACCGATTCCGGTGACTGTGTAAACCTACAACTTTGGTAATGCGCTCCTTTGGTGAAGCTTTTAGGCTTCACACCTTAACAATCTCCCACTTGGAAATAAATAGCTACACCAGTACCTGTACAGCAACATCTTCTAGCTCCTCCATCTTCAATTCAATCATGAAGACCAACAGAAGTTGAATGAAGATTCAACTTCTCCTTTGTAAACTGGCTTGGTTAACATATCAACAGGATTCTTATCTATATGGATCTTCTCTAGCTTTAACTCACCATCCTCCAATACCTGTCGTATGAAGTGGTAGCTTAGCTGTATGTGCTTTGTTCTTGAATGAAAGGCTGAATTCTTAGCCAAATGAATTGCACTCTGACTATCATTGTATAATCTGCAACTCTCTTGCTCCTTTCCAAGCTCTTCCATGAACCGTGTCATCCATATCATCTCTTTGCTAGCCTCTGTGACTATAATATACTCTGCTTTTGTAGTTGACAAGGCAACAATCTTTTGCAACTTTGATATCCAGCTAACCGCCGTTCCACCAACAGTGAAAACATATCCTGTGGTGCTCCTCTTGCCATCCAAATCACCTACCATATCTGAATCTACATAACCATGTAGAGAAGTATCTGAACCTCCATAGCACAAATGCCTACTGTTGGTTCCTCTTAGATATCTAAGGATCCACTGAACTGCTTTCCAATGTTCCTTCCCTAGATTGGCCATATACTTACTTACAACTCCCACTGCTTGGGAAATATTTGGTCTAGTACACACCATTGCATACATTAAACTCCCTACTACAGAAGAATATGGAACTTTACTCATGTACTCTACCTCATCATGTGAATTAGGACATTGTTCTTTACTCAACTTAAAATGTCCAGCCAAAGGTGTGCTTATCGGTTTAGCATCCTGCATATTGAACCGTTTCAACACCTTGTCCACATAATCCTCTTGAGACAAAATCAACTTGTGATTTTTCCTGTCTCTCTTAATGCTCATGCCAAGGATTTTCTTTGCTGCTCCCAAATCCTTCATAGCAAACATTTGAGCTAGTTTCACCTTAAGCTCAGAGATATCCTGCATGTGTGATCCTACAACCAGCATATCATCTACATACAACAACATAATAATATATCTACCATTATCCAATCTCTTAAAATATACACAATGGTTAGATTGGCACCTACTGTAGCCATGCTCAGTCATAAACCTATCAAATTTCAAATACCACTGTCTAGGAGCTTGCTTGAGGCCATACAAGCTTTTCTTCAATCTACACACTAACTTCTCCTTACCTTTGACCTCAAATCCTTTCAGCTATTCCATATATATTTCCTCATCCAAATCTCCATGAAGAAACGCTATCTTAACATCTACCTACTCAAGATGCAAATCCTCAATAGCAACTAAAGACAGTACAGTCCGTATAGAAGTCATTTTAACAACAGGAGAAAAAATCTCACCAAAATCAATACCTGGCTTTTGTGCAAATCCTTTCACTACCAACCTGGCCTTATATCTCATCTGTCCATTCTCACCTTCCTTCAACCTGTAGGTCCATCTATTCTTTAGTGTCCTCTTACCAGCTGACAACTCAACCAAATCCCATGTTTGGTTCTCTCTCAAGGACTCCATCTCCTCAACCATGCCATGCTCCCACTGACTCTTGGACTCCACCTGTATTGCTTCTTCAAAACTCTATGGTTCTCCACCATCAGTTAGTAATAAATAGAATAATGAAGGGGAATATCTAATTGGAGGCTTACTTACCCTTTCTGACCTCTTGATGGGCATCTGAGACTCATTCACAACATGCTGTCCACCCAAATTCTTTGACAGTGACCGACCTCGGTCACTTCCAAGCCTATAACTGGCCGACATCAGTTCTGCCTAACCAACGTTGGTGCCTGTCCTACCAACGTCGGTCTTTGTGTGATCGACATCAGTTTCTATTTTGCCGACGTCGGTTCCTGACCTATCGGCGTCAGTCTCTGTGTTTTTCTGCAAGTGATTATTTCTTTTTCTTGTGAGCTCATTTTGGACCGTCACCTCATCTAATTCTCCATTGCTCTGCCCAAATTGATTTAGCTTCTTCAATTGATCACTATACATCACTTTTTCATTGAAAACAACATCACGGCTCCTAATTATCTTGTTAGTTCCTAGTTTCCAAAACCTGAAATCAAAATCATCTGAGCCATAGCCAATAAATGTGCACCTCATAGACTTAGCATCCAGCTTCTTTCTATTTTTCTTATCAACATGCATAAAGGCTTCACAACCAAAAACTTTGAGAAATGATAGATCTACCTTTTTATCTGTCCATACCTCTTCTGGAATTCCACCATCCAGAGCTGTAGAGGGTCCTCTGTTAATTAGGTACACTGCAGTATCAACAGCTTCTGCCCAAAACTCTAAGGGCAAGCCAGCATGCAATCTCATACACCTTACATGCTTCATAATTGTTCTGTTCATCCTTTCAGCAATACCATTCTACTGAGGTGTCCTTGGAACTATTTTTTGCCTACAGATTCCATGCATATAACAATACCAGTTAAACTTATAGCTGCAGAACTCACCACCATTGTCAGATCTTAGGCACTTCAATCTTCTACCTATTTCATTCTCAACCATAGCTTTCCAAATCTTAAAAGTCTCAAATACATCATATTTCTTCTTAATACAAAAGATCCATACCTTTCTTGTAGCATCATCTATGAATGAAACATAGTACTGTGATCCTCCAATAGAAGCTACCTGAGCCAGTCCCCACACATCTGTGTGAACAAGCTACAATTTATGCTTCTTCTTTGTTGACCCAGTCTTGAGAAAACTCACTCTCTTCTATTTTCCAAAAACACAGTGCTCACAAAAATCCAAATTTATACTTTTCAAATCTGAAAGCTTACCTTTAGACTTAAGAATTGATAGACCCTTCTCACTCATGTGGCTAAGCCTTGAGTGCCACAATTTTGCATCCACATCTGAAGTAGATAATACAGAAGGAGAATTTTTAGTAACACAATTACATAAATAGAGAGTACCTACTCTCTTACCTCTGGCCATTACAAGTGCACCCTTGGTCACCTTCCAAGATTCAGCTGTGAGAGTTACTGTACAACCCTCATCCCCTAACTTTCCTACAGAAATCAAATTCCTCTTCAAGCTAGGAACATGCATAACATCTTTCAACACCCATGTGTTGCCATTCTGCATTTTCATCTAAACTTTACCTTTGCCAATAATTTTACAAGGCTCATCATCCCCTAGATACACTATTCCAAAATCTCTATGGATATAGTCACTAAAATATTCCCTATTAGGGGTAGCATGAAAAGATGCACCAGAATCTAAAACCCAAGATTCTATATTATTATGTAAAGAGAATATTAAAGCATCTTGTACAATACCTACAACCTTTGCTTCTTCTTTTGCTTCATGCTAATTGTCCTCCTTAGGCTTTGACCAGTAATCTCTGCTTATGTGCCCCATCTTTCCACAATTCCAGCATTATGGCTTCCTACCATTTCTGGATTTAGATCTACCTCTCACCTTAAACTTAGATTTTGATCTCCCTTTCTTACTCTTCTCTTTTTGCCTTCCCCTTCTCTCAAAACTTAAATCATTCCCAGATGTCTCCTCTATGCTTTTCCTGAGAATCTCCTCATTCAAGATAACACTAACACCATCCTCTACTTTTAAAATATTTGAAGCAGATGCAGTATTACTAACTGCCATTACTAAGTTATGCCAGCTTTCAAGTAAAGAACATAATATTAAAAGAGCTTTTATTTCATCATCAAACACTATATTGACTGAACTTAATTGATTTACAATTCCATGGAAATCATTTAGGTGATTAGATACAGATCCACCTTCCTGCATATGCAAATTAAATAACTGCTTCATAAGATATACCTTATTAGAAGCTGAGGGTTTTTCATACAAATTTGCTAAAGTAGTCATCAACTCTATCATTGTTTTTGCCTGTGATAAATTAGATATCACAGTAGATGCTAGACTCAGTCTTATAGACTCCAGAGCCTTTCTATCAAGAACTTCCCATTCTTCATCATCCATGTCTGTGGGCTTCTTTGCAATCCCACCTAAT